>VDFB02086081.1:248288548-248342326 GCA_007258455.2 Sequoia sempervirens | reverse complement strand
TTGGGACCAACCTCCATCCTGGGAGAATGGGAGGCCTCTAGCTTACCCTTACACACAAGGGTCAAAACCTTCAATAGACCTTTAGGATAGGTATTACACAAATGACCAACAAAAGAGAAAAGTTGACAAAATAGAGCATATTTTTCATATTTAATGAATTGAAACCACTTACCAAGCCTAGATTCAAGAGTAATCGAGGTCAAGATCACCTTGTTTGGTTTAATGTTAATGCAAAAATGATAAATCACTAGCAATAATCTAGAGAGAGAAATTTTCCAAAGGATTTGGCCACTCCTGCAATAATCTCCTCATCCCAAAGCTTCAGGGGAATGCTTGGAAGCTAAACCCAGGTAGGGAGTGTAGTTTCCAAGTGATTTAAAGGATCAAAGCCTAATCACCACTTGCATAGAGCAAGAATCTGTTACTAAAGAACCAAGGACCCTCGGTAAGGGTAGACGCACAGTCTTCATGAAGGTTGAAGGTGAAGTAGAAAATGCCTTTAGAGAGAGCTAAAGTGGAAAAGAGCCTTTAACAACCTGGTCAGAAGAATCCCACTTGCGAACAGACTCAATGTTAGGCTTCCTACACACAAACCTTCCAATAAAAAAAATTTCCATCTTGGCTAGCGAAAGATCATTGGAGGGGTCCTTAATTTTTATAGTGGTACCCTCATCTAAATGCAAAATCTAGACCCCATCCCTAATTGTACAACCCTTTTTGGGAAAAATCTCATTCCTGTTAAGTGGTGGGGATACCTTTTGTGGAACAAAGGAGACAGGAGGTGACACAGGAGACGCATGATTTCCATTGGGAAATGTAGCTTTCCTGACAAAAGCACCATAATCAACTAGCACCAAGGGATGGGAACTAGAAGATTCTTTCCTAGCTCCATCAACTCGTGCTCCACACATTTCAAAGGTTTTTCTTCAAATAAATAAATAAATAAATAAAATTAACATATATATATATGTATATAATAAAAAATCAATTAAAATAAAATAAAATAATAAAATAATAATAATAATAAATTAATTAAATAAATAAATTAAAAAATAAATTAAAAAATAAATTAAAAAATAAAATTAAAATTAAAAATTAATAAAAATGAAAAAAAAATCCTTAGGGTAGGTTTGTTGAGATTTGATTTGGTAAATTATTATTTGTTGCAACAACAATGGCATGTTGTTGCTAGAGGATCTAAAGAAGCTAAGGGTTACTCACCTTAACGGAGATCTCTAATGCTATGATGATTCTATTGTGTATGCTCCCATGTGACCCCTACTTGGATATTAGTTTATAACTTTTAGTGGGATTGGGTACCTCTTGAATTTTTCTTGTGTCACAACTTTGGAGTCAAAGATAAAAGGCCTCAAAGAAAAATAAGAGTAGATTTGGGTGAAACAAGAACTAGATCTATGTTTAGGCAAGGTAGACTATAGTTGAGGTTGCAAGGGAAAGAAGACCACCAAAAATAGAGCTCACTCCTCATCCTAGATCTACATTCATACCCACATCCATTCTCTTGAAGTTTAGGGTTGGATTTTGCGTATATAACTCTCCTCATATTCCTATTATGGAAGGTTCTAAGGATTGTTTGAGTTGAATTGCCTAATATATCATCATATATCATTTTTGGGTAGTAAATAATAGGGTACCTTATAATTTGATTGAGCTCTAATTTTTTTGGCCATTAATGTGTTCCTTCATTGAATAATATGTTATCTTTGTTGATAAAATATCATATTATTTTTTTACAAATTTTGATAATATTGTCTAGTCTCTTATTCACATGTGAGATAACTACTAGTTCACTATAGGATAAAATTTAAAGCTAATTGATAATGGAAAAGGGAAAGGTCCTTGATATTTTAAAGTATTTTCCTAAATAGAATACAAGGTTAGTTTTGTCACTAATTGTAAAGTATTTTGGGACTTGGAGATCTTGGATGCCAAGTAAATATCACAAAAAGAACATGACTTTCCACATGTTAATATTTCTACAAATTCAAATATGAAGGGAAGATCTGGTAGTTTCTTTATTTCCACTTTTTCTTTTCTTTATAGCATGTTGCATTTGTGTTCTTAGCTATGTTATGACTAAATTGGAAATTGTGATGTTTCACCTAACATGTCTATTATGAATAATTATTATGAAGGAATGGGAATTCCTAGTGGATTTTTTTTTTTTGTATACAAAATTTGGGAAAGTTTGTCCTTTAGAGGTATTTAGCCCTAGGAATAATAGAGCTTGTTTTGAAGTAGCTTTCTGATTCTAGGATGTTTCCCATTTATTTCATTGGTCAGTGATTAATATTATGAAATTATTGTAGCTATTAGTTCAATAAAACTTGAATTAAAACATTATTAAGATGCATAGACCACCTTGTTTCTATTCATATTGCTTCGCATGCACAAATTTGCATAATTCACTTTTTATTAAATGGATTTTAGCTAGTAAGATTATACATAAAGGTATGAATGTTTCAAAAGGCTACACTAAGTTCTAGAGTAAAATACATTTTAGGTCATGGGGATTTGAATTACAATACATGATAACCATATATGAACATTGTCGAATGATGAATTATACACAGGGCTTATGCAGATATGTGTTATAGGCTAGGTTTGTTCTTGAATAGAAAATCATTTCATACTTACTTTTATAGTTTTTCCTCTGGCCTACATTTACATAGCACAAGTTTCTAACTATATTATGTGGTCAAAGAATATGGTGATCTTCTTCATGAGTTCATGTCTACTTTCAAAAAAGTTTATGGGAGTGAAAGTTCTTATCTAGGTTAGGAGGAGCCCCTCCTTTTCATTGAAATGAATCTTTAATTTGTGATTTATTTCTCAAATTAGGTTAAAAATATTTTCTAAATTTTATTGTAAAACTTTACATGAAAGAACTTATAATGAATAACGAACATAATTTTTCATTAACAATTACATCCTCAATTAATACTTATTCTACAATATTTAACTATTAAAAATATATATATATGCAAAATATTTGTTATTCAAATCTTTGTGAACCCTTGAACATTAATTCATATTATGCTATTTACAGCTTTAACTTACAAAATCTTAAATAAACTAAAGAAAAGTGTGCTCTTTGATAGTTTAAAGATATTGCTAATCACAACACATTTATCATGCTGGAAAACTATTCTTCAACTCACCTTGTCTTCAATGGTGATGTTCAAGCATGTCAAAAGTTTATTGTGTTCTAATTTTCAAAATGCTAGAAAATACGAAGATTTGTGGAAGAAGACGAGACAACCCTAGAGCTTTTTACATTGGCGCACCCGGCAGTCTTGGTGTTAGGAACGCATACCAAATGACTCATCGGATTATAACAAAGGATTGGTTCAGCCGTAAGGCTCTTAAACCTAAAGAAAGAGTAGTGGTGTTTATTGGGTTTGACTATGCCTGGATGATTAAAAACTTTTAATTTAAAAGCTTACTAAATTAACGACTTTGCCCATTATGTTCGTTGTCAATGTTTTGTTGCCCCTCGTGTTCAAATTTTGGTGTTTTCGATGAGGATGCAGATGTAATTTTCCTTTTTTAATATCCCATATGACTGCCATTTTGATTGATAAAAAAAAATAAAAATAAAAGTTCCATACACCGACGACTCACAGCTCGTGGGATTTTACCCCCTATACGCAATCGCCATTATACTAAGTTCTGCATAGACAGACAAGTAAGGAGTGCTCGCATAGTGGAAAACCGGAGAAAAGTTAAAAAGGTGATGGAAAATGGGAAGGAGAAGAGGGGGGCGAACGATTCAGAGATTCGTCTTTACTGAGCAAACAAACTTTTACAGTCAATTGAATGCCGTGCCGTGTTCGTCCAGTGTTAGCTTTGTAGCATTATTTCAAAGTCAACACATGTAAGGAGACGTGGGCCACCGTATGTGGAAACTTAATAGTTTCATCGAATTCTCAGAACAAATGAAGAAATTGCTGAGAAACTGTGAAAAGTCTAAGCTAGAAAACAATTGAGGCTTCACATTGTCTTGCAATATTTTCCAACAGCAAATGCGTTTGCCTGACATCAACGCGCTACGCCCCTCGCCGGTTCCTATATAAACGCCAATACTATTTCTTTAGGTTTGAGAACATTATGGCTGCACAAATCCTTTCTTATAATCCGACGAGTCAATTGGTATGCATCCCTAACACCAAGACTGCCTTATGGGCCAAGGTAAAAAGCTCTACAGTTGTCTCGTCTTCTTCCACAAATCTTCGCATTTGCGCGGCCCTAAACAGATCCTCTAAAAGTCCGCTAAATGGCGGTAAAACGTCCGTCGAACTAGCGGCAGAGTTGTTGGAGACGAAGGAGAGGCGACAGAACACCATCCAGAAGAGAAATAGAAACAGGCCTACGGTCTCTACAAAAGAGGGTTTAGGTGAGGACTGGAGAAAATACCAGGGTTCGAATAACTGGGAGGGGCTTCTGGACCCTTTGAGTCCCAAGCTCAGGCGAGAGATTGTGAAATACGGGGAATTCGCCCAAGTAACGTACGATGCCTTCGACTTCGACGCGCACTCCAAATACTGTGGCAGTTGCAGGTACAACCGGCAAAAACTGCTGGACAAAGTTCTCCTCCACAACACGGGTTACAGAGTCCGCAAATATCTTTACGCCATGTCGAACATCCACATGCCCAAATTATTTGGGCGGTCGAATTCCATGGACCCGTGGAGCAAGGACTCCAACTGGATGGGCTACGTGGCAGTCAGTACAGACGAGGAGACGAACCGCCTTGGTAGGCGTGACATCATGGTGGCATGGCGCGGCACCGTCACACAGCTCGAATGGATGGAGAATATGCGCTATATTCTTCACCCGATTGGTGACCTTGGGTGTTCCGCGAGCACCGCCATCATGGTGGAGCGCGGGTTTCTCAGTATTTATACTTCTAAGAATGACGCCACCCGCTACAACAAGCGCAGCGCCTCAGAGCAAGTGATGGACGAGATACGCCTCCTGGTGGCACTCTACACGGGGCGCGGAGACGAGGTGAGCATTAGCATCTGTGGGCACAGCCTGGGCGGTGCCCTCGCTCTTCTTAACGCCTTTGAAGTAGCCGCTAAAGGACTAAATGTGCATGCAAACGATCTGACCAGGAGAATCCCCGTTACGGTCTTCTCATTCGGGGCTCCACGGGTGGGCAACAACGCTTTCAAAGACACATTGGAGGAGCTCGGCGTGAAGGTCCTACGTGTTGTGGTCAAGCAAGACGTGGTGCCCAAAACGCTCGGTTTTTTGTTGAACGAAGGTTTGGAGAAATATGAAAAACTAATAGGCCACATCTTGGAGTCTCCTCCCCGGACATACAAACATGTAGGGGTGGAATTACCATTGGATCTGAAGAAATCTCCATTCTTGAAGAGTAACCCTGATCCGGTTGGGCGCCATAATTTGGAGGTGTACTTGCATCTGTTGGATGGGTTTGAAAGCTCGACTGCCCCATTCCGAGCCAAAGCTGGACGGGATAGGGCCTTGGTTAACAAGGCCTCTGATATGCTACACAAAGACTCGATGATGCCGACTAATTGGTATCAATTTGAAAACAAAGGGCTGGTACGCAATTGCCATGGAAGATGGGTACAGCCCGAGAGAGATGCTGATGACGTGCCCTCTCCAGACGGCCATGGCTTCTTCTCAAGCTGATTTTGGATTATAAGGGTATGAAAGCTCCAATTAACTACCAATCGCACCATGGTGTTCAATGGGTACGCCGAAGAGGTGTGGATGGTCATTGGGGGATAAGTGTGGTTTATTAGTTGCATAAAAAATATATTTTTGTAAACATTTGTTAACATTTAATAGAATGTTTTTCCTTTTGCAAATGAAATATTTTGAATGAAAAAGGAAAGTTATGTACAATTGCAAATGATAAAGTTTGAATGAAGATTGAAAACATGAAATATGGATATGAATGAAAGAAAATGTTGTTTAAATGTATAATTTAATTGAAAATAACAAAACAAAAACATCTCTTTATCATTTTTTTTGCATAATCCAAAGGTTGCAAAACATATAGATCTACTTCTAAGTTAGTTTCAGAGTAGAACTTACAAGAAAAATTGATCAGCATGAGAAAGACACTGAGAGCAGAAATTAAAAAAAAAAAAAGTGTTTCTAGAAAAGAGTTTCCATAAAATTGAAGAAACAATTTATTTTTAGCATATTGAAAAAGCGAAGGGAGAATATGCAATATTGATTGCACATGTTTAAAAATGTAGGACTAAATAAATTATGGAACAAACCTTGAGTTATTGGAATTTTAGTTGAGCATTTCAGGTGATTGCATGAGAGAGCAACTTCAATCGCTCTTCCTCATTTCTATGATGAGCAACATATGGGCTTTGTTGCATGTGTGCATATCTTTGAAATGTGAATGGGAGGTGTATGTGAAGATCTAAAAGTTCACAGACTCTTGAAATAGTAGTAAATGTAAATCCTTGACAATCAATGCTATCAATGTCAATTGTGGCTCTTGGAAGTGTAAGTCCTTGTGATTTGTGTATTATCAAGACCCATGTCATTTTAAGTGGAATTTGGCACCAACAACCATAGCTTAGTGGGGTTATAGGGATATTTTTTGGGTTGTTGGTATCCTAGATTGGGCTTATGTAATAATTAAATTAAACAACAAAAAGAAAGGGAAGTTGTGGTGGCTTTTTAGTATCCTTGTGTACAATAGTTTTGACCTATCCAAGTGCACCATTGATAGGGCTTGTTTCAACCCAAATATTTGAACATAGAATAACCTCCTAATCAAGGCATAGTGGGATCATAGATTGGAGTTGATCTTTGTCTAGATTTGAGCCTGTTGAAACCCTTAGTTACTCTATAGTGGAGAAGGCAACATGCTTTGATAAAGACAACATGTGTTTATTATGTAGTGAGACCGTTTCATTTGTTACAAATAGATGTATAAAGGATAAGAAAGGTGATTGTTGTGTAGAAGTGAGCGAGGAGCTTGAATGTGACATTAGTAGTTGCCAATCTAGAATTATAGTTTTAGCCTATTGTAAGTTACTAGGAAGCTTACAAAAAAGAATTTGAGTAGGATCCTCACCACTTTGATAAAATATTTTGTTCAATGTAATAACTTTTGTGAAATTGCACCATAGTGTTCCCCCATAAGAAGAAGCATACATGGGGATGTCTTTGATTGGTGATCGTTGGCCAAGGTCACCAAAGAGAATGATTGACCTCCCTTCAAAATATATTTGGTTTTATGCAGGGAAAGCTTCACGTAACCTCATGTCGATGCATTGTAGCATCTTTGGATTCATGAAGCTCATTTCATCTATAACAATGTAGCAAATGTAGTGCATTCATTCTTGGAAGGTTGCAAGATCATGTCCTTCAAGGGGTGTCGTCTCTTTGATCAGTATTTGAAGAGTATAATGTATTGAAGAAGCTTTTCTATTTAATGTTTCAATGCATATAGGTGCAAGAAGTAGTAATAGTGATTGGCCATTTGGAGCTAAACTCATGAGTGAAAACTTGGTGCTTTCTATTAGGTGTGACTTTCTAGTTCCTACAGTTCCTTAAATAATTATTTTTAATGGTGTTTTCAACGTGTTTGAAGAAATAGATAGGTCATTTTGGCTATTTTGGCTAGGTATAGGGGGAACATGAAATGTTAGTGGATTAAAGTCTATGAAGGATGTTGTCATCATTTATTATAGTGGATAAAATAAGGAGCTCCGTATTCAAGGTTAAGGTCTAGTTCACATGGACCAAGCATTTCCAATTCATCTAGATGGAAATGAAGGCCTAGATGTAGACTTGACAAAACTTGTCATTCAATTTAATTGATTTGTTGTTGCTTAGCTCCATCAGTGGAAGTCATGTTAGAATCATGATCTATATTTTCTTTTGTTGGTGAGCATTGCACATGCCATGGATAGTAACCACGTGAAAATCTCTCCCATTGTGCTATAATTTGAGTGGTGGATATGCCAAAATTATTTTAATTGTTACAAAATGACAAGTATAGTAGTAGTTCACTCCAAAAAAACTTCATGGAAACATTTGTCATCTTTTGCAGGGATGGTAGTGAATCACAGTGAAACTTGAACAATGGTTGGTGCAGAGAACTCTTTCTATTGGTTGCACTTTTGAGTTATTCGAAGGTCCATTTTTGAGTCACGTGAATAAGTGACATTATTTCTAGATAAATGGGGTGCACCATGTAAGCATCAATGTAGGATGTGGATGTGGATTTTGATGTGGGAAAGAATGGAACATGTTCAAAGATTATTTGTTTTACATATAAATAAATAAATGTTCTACTAGATATGGAGAGTGGTAGTTTTAGTATAATTTTTTCCACAAGGCTCTCAACAAGCATTTTTTGAAAAGCTAGGTGGAATGGTTAAGGAAGCTCAAAATTGGTTGAAATGCGAGAAAGCATAGTGTGGTCTATTTCAATTTTTTTTTGAGGCTTAACCATATATTTTACAATATATTTGAGAATTGAATTGATTGAGAGAAGTTCTAGTTGGAAATCTACAATAGCTCTCAAAATAGATAGGATAGTTGGGTTTTGAAGATTCAAACAATCATCATTATGAGTAGGAGTATGTTTGGGTTGCCCATTATCAAATTTGTAAGGTTTGATTTATCTTGCATGATCCAAGGGACTTTATAACATCATTCAATTGATGTTCCTCATTTCTATAAACAATTTAGCAAGGTACAATTTGTATAGCATTGAACACAATTGAGAAGTTCATTATAGTTAGTGGAAAGGTTGGATAACATAAGTTTCATATGTGTTTCCATTAGATAAGGATTGTCAGAAAAAGACTAAGAAAAAGTTTAGTTTCTCAAAGGAAGGTGTCATGGGTTCCATGTGGAGACATATGTCTCAATGTATTCAAGTGCATTTTGTACTGATAAAAGGTTATTCTATTGTAATTTAGCAACTTCAAGTGCTTCCTTTAGCCAAAGGAAACCATGGATATGTACAAATCCTCTATGGTTCCATTCATACTGATAGAAACAAGGTTGGGTTGAGATAATCACAATCTCAATGCTCTAATTCCTTGTCTTGAGAACTCCTATGGTGTCACTTCATCCACCATTCAACCTATAGGTCCCCTGCTAGCTTAGGTACCCCTGGTTCATGGCCAACCCTGCTATCATCACTAATTTGCTACTGCTAAACAGTTCCTGGTGCTTATCTTCCAATTTGTTGCCACCAATGAGTTCTTGGTGCTTTTCCTCATTCACTCAATCTAGCCCTTATTTCTTATAAAGACTAGTAAACTTCCAATGTCTACCAACTTGCATACAGGGGTGTGCATGGGTTTTCAAGGCTTTAAAATAGTCAAGGGAAGGTTCTTGCACAAGCACAAAACTCCATTGTTCAATCGCTTTCCTTAAACCCTAGTTTAGGGTTTGGAAAGGGCTACAAGGATTAGGTCTACTCAAACTAGAAAAGTGCTTAAAACTCCTTTCTCTCAGCTGGTTGAACCACACAACCTTCTAACACTCTGGCTCAAATCCTGAGCACTAACTGATTTTTGAATTCTTGGACTGTTTTCTATCCATACATATTGTGTACCCTGTTCTTGCAAGAACTAGGGCTTCCTTTGCTTCTTACTTGGACTGTTTGCACTTTCCATTCTCCAACTAAACAATCAAGGTCTCTACTTTCTTGAAAACCTTTATGGAGGTCCCTACAACCACTGCACACATTGCTAAAAAAAAGATTTAACACCCCTGCAACATAGATACAAGTTGTCACTGTCCTTCCCTAACCGGACTTCAACAAGCTCGCCTAGGGAAGGTTCTCAAGCATGCTTCCAACACTCAAAAAGAATTTTATATGTACATAATATATAGGGAGGGAGTCTAGTCTTGTTTCCATTGATCCCATACTACTTGGTATGGTCTGGAAACTAGCTAGAACTCCATATTTCTGGACTTTACCAGTCCAAAACAACAAACCAAGGAAAACACAATATTTACAATAACAGAAAGCGATGGAGAAACTAATTGAAATGTCACAAGAAATGTTTAAAATTATTCACTACATGTTGTGCAACTCTACAAAAGCTTAATCTAATTCATATGACTACTGTATCAAAAGCAAATAACAGAAAACTATATGTTCCACGCCAAAAATCACTATTTTTTCATTATTTGCCACAAAACTGCCATGCTCCAACTCTTCCAACCCTCTCAAAAGTTGAGAGATCACATTTACAATACCCAAGAAATAGTTAGGTTTCATTGCACAAGCCAAAGAATGGCCAAAAACATGCAGTTTGAAAACATAATGTGTTTTCCAATTTTTGCCTAAAACTTAGGAAACAACCAAAAAATAATTCCTAGCTTATTCAAAATTTATCCTAAGCACCAAAAAAAGGTCCTCAACACATCCTAAAAGGTATTTGAGACCTTTCACAACAAAAAAAAATAGACTTAAAAACAATACATCAAAATTTGCTTGTATTTTGGTAGGTGCTCCTGCACCATTCTCCCCCTCTCAGTACAAAGACTAAGAACTGGAAAGAGGGATCATTTTTAGGTAAATTCCAAGCTTCTTGAATTGATATTATTGTACCCATGTATCCTCTGAGTCAGGCTTGCTCTTCCACTTGATAAGGTGCTCCATGTATACCTTATTCCTTGTTGACTTTTTCACCCTGGACTCTAAGATCTGCTCTGCCTCAAGTTGCTCTTGATTTGGTAGGGGTAAATTACTGATGTCATTGAAGACCTCATGACTGTTCTGAACCTCATCACTGACTGTGTCCTTATATTTGATCAAATAAGCAATGTTGAACACCAGAGATATGCCCAAATCTGATGGTAACTCTACCTTGTAAGCATTCTTGCCATACTTGGCCAACACCTTGCATGGTCCTACTCTCTTCATTTGCAACTTGGTGGACATCCCCTTCTACAATCTAGATTTGTTGAGGTGAACCATCACATAATCACCCACTTGAAACTGCACATCTCTCCTCAACTCATCAACTTTATCTTTCAACTTTTGTGTTGCTGTTGTAATTGTCTTCTTCACCTACTCATGAATCTCCTTCATGGTCTGAGTGAAGTCTTCTGCATTTCCACTCCTATTCTCCATTGTTCCAAGGTCTCTAAGTTCACAAACTCCTCTTGGGTGCATCCCATACACAACCTCAAATGGACTGTTTTCCTGTAGTTCTATTAACACTGTCATTGTATGCATATTTAGCTTGGGAAATCACCATATCCCATGTTTTTCCATATTCCTTTGTCAAGCACCTCAATAGGTTACCTAACACTCTGTTAACCACCTCTATTTAACCATCGGTCTGAGGATGGTATGCTGATCCAAATGACAAATTTGTTCCCAATCTGCTCCATAGTGTTTTCCAAAAATGGCTCATGAATTTCACATCCCTGTCTGATACAATGCTCAATGGCAATCCATGGATTCTTACAACTTCCCTGAAAAAGAGATGGGAAATATAACTTGCATCATGTGTAGTCTTGCATGGAATAAAGTGACTCATCTTGCTAAATCTGTCCACAACTACAAAAACACTGTCAAAACCAGTTTTGGTCTTGGGAAGACCTACCACAAAATCCATGCTCACACACTCCCATGGTCTATTAGGAATAGGCAAGGGCTGATACAAACCAACATTGCTAGCTTCCCCTTTGGCTTTCATGCAAACAACACACTGTTCTACATACTTCCTAACATCTCTTGCCAACTTAGGCTAGTAATAAAATCTTTGTACCAGCTCTAAAGTTTTATTTACTCCAAAATGCCCACTAAGAATGCCATTGTGTTTCTCTTGGATCAGATTTTCCCTCATTGATCCTCTTGGGACACATAACAGATTGCCCTTAAATAACAATCCATTTTGTAGTGTATACTCAGCATATTGACTATGAAAGTGATTTTCAAATTCTGAACATACCTTGTAGGCTTCTGAGAAATCCTCATCCTCACCATAGAGGTCTTTGAAACACTCTAATCCAATGCTTTTCAGCTGTATCTCTTGGACTATCAACATTCTCCTACTTAATGCATCTGCTACTTTGTTTTGCTGACCCTTCTTGTGCTTAATGGTAAATATAAAGGCTTGGATGTACTCCATCCATTTCAAATGTATATTGCTTAACTTCTCTTAGGTGTTGATGTAATTGAGTGTCTGGTTATCTGTGAAGACTACAAGCTCTTTGGGTAATAGATAATGCCTCCATTTCCTAAGGGACTGCACTAAAGCATAAAGTTCCAGATCATAGGTGGAGTATTTTTGTTTGGCTTCATTGAGTTTTTCACTGAAGAAGGCTACAGGCCTACCTTCTTAACTAAGGACTCCTCCTACTACTACTCCACTTGCATCACACTCAACTATGAATAACTTATCAAAACTAGGCAACAAAAGTATAGGTTGGGTTGCTACCTCTTGTTTCAGCTTTTCAAACCCTTTATTAGCTTCTAAAGTTCACTTAAACTTTGTTTTCTGACCACCCTTGATTGTATCTAGCACTGGTGCATAGATGCCACTAAAATTCCTTATGAACTTCCTATAAAACTGAGCTAAACCATGGAAACTCCTTACCTCTGTTGCTGTGGTTGGTGTAGGCTAGTTTAGGATGGCTTCCACCTTGCTTGGATCCATCTTCAGCATTCCTTGGGATACCACAAAGCCTAGATACACAAGTTCTTGTTTGAAGAACTCACACTTCTAAAGGTTGATTGCCAATTGTTCTTCTTACAGCCTTTTGAGTACCATCTCCACATGTTTCAAATGTTCTTTTGTTGTCTTACTAAAAATCAGTATGTCATCCAAGTAGACTACCACAAAAATCCCTGTGAAATTCTTAAGCACCTCATTCATTAGTCTGATGAACGTGCTAGGGGCATTTGAGAGGCCAAATGGCATCACTTTCCACTCATACAACCCATCATTTGTTTTAAAAGTTGTCTTCCATTCATCACCCTCCTTAATTCTAATTTGGTGATACCCGCTCTTAAGATCTAACTTAGTGTAATACTGAGCACCTCCAAGGCAATCCATTAAATTTCAATCCTAGGTATTGGGAATCTATACCTAATTATGATTCTATTAATTGCTCTAGAATCAGTACAAAGTCTCCATTTACCTCCTTTTTTTGTTGCCAAAACAACTAGGACTGCACATGGACTAATACTCTTTTGAATCAGACCTTGATTCAGCAATTCTTCCACTTGCCTTGCCACTTCAAGATTCTGATCTGGTGTGAGTTTGTATGCTGCCTTGTTAGGTAAAGAGGCTCCAGGTATAAATTTAATTTGATGACTTATTGCTCTCTTTGGAGGTAGAGTTGTTGGTGTACCATCACTCACTATGCTCTTGTATTTGTCAAGCAAGTTTTGGACTGCTGCTGGTAACACTGTCCTTTCAGCCTTTTCCTCTTCTTTGGGCTGCATCATGATCACATACCCTTCATTCCCTTGGTGTAGATCCTTGATGAACTCCTTGCCACTACTCAACATAATGTTAAGAACCTTGGACTGTCCTTCATCATCCTTAATCAATGACTGCAGCTTGAAGGTTTTTCCATCCTTCTTGAATTCAATGGTGTTCTCCTTTCCATGATAGATAGCACCTCTATCATATTGCCATACCCTGCCAAGAAGAAGATGGCATGCATCCATGGGTAGTACATCACAAATCAGCTTGTCTTTGTAGCCTCCAATTGAGAATTCCACTGTAACCTGCTCAATCACCAAAACGCTATGCCCTTTATTCAGCCATGTGACCTTGTAAGGATTGGTATGAGGTACCTTCTGCAATTTTAACTTATTTACTACCTCCTTAGAGATTATATTGTCTGTAGAACCAGAATCTACAATGACCTTCCATACCTTTCCCAATATCTTGCACCTTGCTCTAAACAATGCTCTCCTTTGCTTGGGTTCTTCCTTGACCGATTGTCTGATCAGTACTCTATTAAACATCATATTTTCACCTACTTTTGATTCTATATGACTGATCTCAGGTGATTTGACACTCATGGTGTCCTCTTGTGCATAAGCTACTCTTTTCTCATTGCTAGATGAAGCTTTCTTCGGGCATCTATAAGTGGGATGACCTAGCTTATTATAGTGATAGCACTTCATGGTGGAAAAGTAGGAGTTACTTTTTCCTGCTCCTCTTCCTCTGTTTGAACCCCCTTGAGGTCCTCTTCCTCTATTAAATCCTCCTCTTGATGATGTTTCACCTCCATGCTCAATAAGCTTGGATTCACCTTGGTTTCTTTGTTCATTACCTCTTCCTTGGTAACCTCCACACTATCCTCTTTGGTCTCTGCCTTTGCCTCTGCCCTTAGAGGACTGATCATGTTTTCTTTTATTCCTCTCTTCAATCTTTATAGCTAGCTGATAACATTGGTGGACTGTCTTGGGGATAAGTAAAGCCATCTCTTCCTGTATGTTCCACTTCAAACCATTGAGGTATCTAGCCACTTTTAGGCTCTAATCTTCTGCCACATTTGATCTCAAACAAAGCTTCTGGAACTCTTCAATGTAAGTGTTGACATCTTGATCTTTTTGTCTTAAACTCTGCCTCTTCTTGTGAAGTTGGATCTCATAATCATCTGGCATATATGCTTCCTTCACTTTAGCAACCATTCCTTTCCAGGTTGATATGGGCTGCTTGCCTTCTTTCTCCCTCTCAGTCTGAATAAACTTTCACCATGTCAAGGCTGATCCTCTCAACCTTGATTTTGCAACCTTCACTTTCTGAGCTTCAGTAACTCCATCACATTCAAAGTGATTCTCCATTCCATCTATCCAGACCATGACCAAATCAAGATCCATCTTTCCATAGAACAACGGTATGCCCTCAAGTCTTTTTCCACTCAGGGCTTTTAATGCCTTCAAGAAAGGCTCCTCCTCTAGAATAGGGTTAGGTTTGGGGACTTTGTCCTCCTCTGCAACCTCTTCTTCCTTTGGCACTATTCCTTCCAGCCTTGCATTGTTCAATGCCTTCTCCAATTGCTTAATTCTTTCTTTCAGGGACTTGTTGTCCTCTTCTTGCTCTTCAACCTTCTTGGCTAACTGTGCATTTGTCACCATGGTTGGGGTTTCACTGGACTCAACTTCAAACATATAAGTTGTTTTCCCAAATCTTTAGCTGTGCTCTCATACCAATCTGATAGAAACAAGGTTGGGTTGAGATAATCGCAATCTCAATGCTCTGAGTCCTTGTCTTGAGAACTCCTATGGTGTCACTTCATCCATCATTCAACCTATAGATCCTTTGCTAGCTTAGGTACCCCTGGTTCATGGCCAACCCTTCTATCATCACTAATTTTCTACTGCTAAAAAGTTCCTGGTGCTTATCTTCCAGTTTGTTGCCACCAATGAGTTCTTGGTGCTTTTCCTCATTCACTCAATCTAGCCCTTATTTCTTATAAAGACTAGTAAACTTCCAATGTATCCCAACTTGCATACAGGGGTGTGCATGGGTTTTCAAGTCTTTAAAAAATTCAAGGGAAGGTTCTTGCACAAGCACAAAACTCCATTCTTCAATCGCTTTCCTTAAACCCTAGTTTAGGGTTTGGAAAGGGCTACAAGGATTAGGTCTACTCAAACTAGAAAAGTGCTTAAAACTCCTTTCTCTCATCTGGTGGAACCACACAACCTTCTAACACTCTGGCTCAAATCCCGAGCACTAACTGATTTTTGAATTCTTGGACTATTTTCTATCCATACATATTGTGTACCCTGTTCTTGCAAGAACTAGGGCTTCCTTTGCTTCTTACTTGGACTGTTTGCACTTTCCATTCTCTAACTAAACAATCAAGGTCTCTACTTTCTTGAAAACCTTTATGGAGGTCCCTGTAACCACTGCACATGCTACTACAACAAATATTTAACACCCCTGCAACGTAGATACAAGTTGTCACTGTCCTTCCCTAACCAGACTTCAACAAGCTCGCCTAGGGAAGGTTCTCAAGCATGCTTCCAACACTCAAAAATACTTTTATATGTACATAATATACAGGGAGGGAGTCTAGTCTTGTTTCCATTGATCCCATACTACTTGGTACGGTCTGGAAACCAGCTAAAACTCCATATTTCTGGACTTTACTAGTCCAAAACAACAAACCAAGGAAAACAAAGTATTTACAATAACAAAAAGTGATGGAGAAACTAATTGAAATTTCACAAGAAATGTTTAAAATGCTTCACTACATGTTTTTCAACTCAACAAAAGCTTAATCTAATTCATATGACTGCTGTATCAAAAGCAAATAACAGAAAATTGTATGTTCCATGCCAAAAATCACTATTTTTTCATTATTTGCCACAAAATTGCCACGCTCCAACTCTTCCAATCCTCTCAAAATTCAAGATATCACCTTTACAATTCCAAATAAATAGTTAGGTTTCATTGCACGAGCCAAAGAATGGCCAAAAACACGGGGTTTGAAAACATAGTGTGTTTTCCAATTTCTGCCTAAAACTTAGGAAACAACCAAAAAAAAATTCCTATCTTATTCAAAATTTATCCTAAGCACCAAAAAAATGTCCTCAACACATCCTAAAAGGTATTTGAGACCTTGCACAACAAAAACAAATAGACTTTAAAACAATACATCAAAATTTGCTTGTATTTTGGTAGATGCTCCTGCACCACATACCTAGCAAGAGAGTTTATAAGCAAGTAGTAATAGTGGGAATATAATGTAAAAAATATGATATGGTATGTTCTACCTATACTTGTAGGCCATTGCAAAGAGAATTTTTTCCAAGACCTCTTCACAAAATGTAGTGAATCTGTGGTGCATGTAAAGTGTGGTAAGGTGTGGATTATGAACTATATTTTGTAGCCTCCACATAGAAGCATCATGAGGATCTGTGGGTGCAGTAGATGACATGATAATGTTCAGGTCTAGCCATTTATTATTTTTTTCACTAAGGGTAAAGAATATTGTGGGACATCTAATATGAATGACCATGTTAGAGATCTCCTTTACAGTGGTTCAAAATGGTCCTATACCATGAATACATGAGCTAAAATGCATTAGTTGGTCGAAAATCTTGTCATCGGGTATTTCTTTCAATATTTGGAAAAGGTCAGACATTATTGTTGGTAGATAATTATCCAATTGTTTATGGACAAAAATAAATGTTGTTGATTGACTTTGATGATGCATAATTATATTAAGTATGAAGTACCTAAATCATGGATGTTGGTTAAACCTACTATGATGGTACCTTAGAAGATGGAGAGAATATTCATGAAGCTTTACCTCTTTCATATTTTGTTGATTTAATGTTGCAATTCCTTTTGGAAACAAAGTGGGGAACACCACTACAAATAATCCTTTAATGGTGTTTACATTTATGGGCGAAAGAAAAATGGGTGGAAATTCAATGGTAGGATTTAGTCATCCTTACCCTAGTTGTAATAAAGAGCACAACTCTTCCACCTCTCTACAAGAAAGTGGGAGGTTTACCACAAATGATGTCGTGGTTTGTAAATTCTCTTATAATAAATCATCCTCTATATCATTTTTTTGCATGAAGCTTACATTTGTGGGTTCAGTATTTGAACTTTTTGTATAAAGAAGGTTAGAGATATTAGTAGAGGCATCACACAAGCATGACAATGAAAACTCATCAACGTGTACATCTTTGTAGTAAGGTTCTGTAGACATGGAAAATATACTGACATACTTGATCCTAATTATTAACACCATTTCATACTAAATCATCCCTTAGTCCAACCATTTAATCAAATACCCTTATTTTATTAAATTCATCAATTTCCTCTCTTAATTAAATAAATCATTTTATTTAATTAAGACATACTCTTATGTTAATTAAATCAATCTACCTAATCTAATTAACCCTATGTCCATATTTAATTAAATAAATCAATTTTATTTAATTAATCTCTAAAGTCTAACTATTAAGTTAAACCTTGTTTAATTTAAGCTAACCAATCATCCCCTTTAGTTAAATAAAACAAAATATTTATTCAACTAAGTCTAAAATCACATTCTTCTCATCTTTTATTTAAATCAACCTATAAATCTAAGTCAAATTTGTCAGATCATCTAAACTCTCTTTAAATTAATTAATTTTTGATTAATTTAATCCTAATGCATGTCCCATCCTCTAGCTTTTTCCACTTGCACATGAAAATAGATTTAATTCATTTATTAAATCCATATTTTCTCTCAACATGGCATAACAGAGGAATATTCCTTCAAATTTGAAATATTTCCAAGTGGACTTTGTCCTTCCAACAAGACATTTATTTCATCTTTGCATTGAGCCATGTGGCATTTAATACATTCCTTTTTCCCTCTTACATGTCATTTCATAATTTTTAAATTCCACCTAATGGCATTTACGGGCACATTCATCAAAATGTGCACATCCTTCATCCATCTATCTCTTGACAAGTGGCACCTTGCCATTGGTTGAAAGTTAGTCCCACATTGCTTATTTTTGGGCATTCTTCCATCTTGTGTTTCTATAAATAAGAGGTTTCTCTCCTCTTTTGATCATCCACAATTTGAGAAAAGTTATTAGATACTCAAATCCATACTCAAACTTTAGCATTTTCATCTATTTTATCAAAGCATAGCTAGGTTATTACATGTTTTCTTCATGGAACTCATTTGAAACAATCACCAAGTGGATCACATCTTCATCAAATCATCAAATCTTGCACAGGAGTTGAGAAAGGGCCAATTTCCACATCAAATTGGCACCAACTCCCCCATAAGATCAAGAGTTTGCATATTCTCAATAGGATTTAATCTATTTCATTGATTTTACATTTTATTCTTGCTTTCATTTCTATTTTGAATATGGTTAAATAGATTTTATGGGGAACCTTGGTCTTAACTTGCATTTAAATTCTCTAATGTGTTTGTTTGTTGTCTATTGCAAGCATTAGGATCTTGGTTCATACATTTGGCGCTAGAAGGAGGGAAAACCAGAAGTTTAAATCACATTTTTTCAACAAAATTTTGTGCTTTTTTTAAATTTTTGTGTGTCAATAGGAAACTCCATCGCTAGCAGACCAACATCGCAATATAGAACCGTTGGCATCCTAGTGTCGCCATATAGCCCCGCTGCAAACTCCAAACAACAACGCTCTTTGTTTCCCACCCAGAATTCAAAATCCTAAACTGCACTGCTGGGTCTATTCTCACACACTGGAAATTTCAAATTTCAAACTCCACCATTGATAAAAAAGGGTGACGCAATCACAGTCTCTATCGCTGCTACAGAGAGATGTTGACTGGTAAGTGGTGCAATATAGCACCGCTAGAGGGATTCAAATTGCACTCCTTATGCAGACTCCACCACTGAAGGGAAGTAAAATGTCAAATTTATTTTTTTATGACATGTTCCTTTTTCAATTCTTATCATTTAGGTTATTACTGGCTTTTTTGAATTTTGTTTTGCAGATCTAACTGATTTTCTTGTAGGTTGGCTTGATCAAAGGTGAAGGAGAAAAGAGGCATGATGACATCACTTTCTCATAATACCAAGTGTTTTCAAACACTTAAGTGTTTTTTAAACACTCTTAGAGAATTCACCATTTCTATTTTAAGAAATTTTGTTATCTTTCATGCTTAGGACCTACTAATTTTCTTTTGGGCTCTAAAAAGAACATTTCAATTATTGTTACAAAGGGGCTTCAAAATGAACTTTAGGACACAAACTCACTATATTTGGTTTAAGGATTAACAATTGAACAAGGCTAATTTTCACATTTCCTTTGGTGCTTAAAAATAATTCATTATTTCTTTGTGGGTTTAAAAAGAACATGTGCTACTTTTTTTTGTAATTACTTACTCAAAGTAATACCATTAAAAAGATGTATGCGCTTCTCTCGCATGTCACGACGATCTTGAGAATCAAAATGTTTTTTGATGGTCTTAAGTTGAGTAAAGTAATTACCTCCATACTTCATTTTGGGATTAAAATTGAACACATCTTGCGAGTGTGTGTGGAACATATTGCATGTGTTGTCTCTTTGTTTCTCAACAAAGATTGATCGAAGTACGAATATGTTCGCTCACTTTTGTTTATCTTAGAGGGCCTGCCTTGGGGAAAATGTACTCACCCAATGGAATGACCCAACTGGTAACACACTAAAGCCAAGTGTATTTCTAGTCAGGATATAAAAGTGGGTACTTGAACAAAGGCCAGTATCATGCGGTTGGTCCTGACGAGAAGGGCAACAATGGTCTCTCGCCGCGTGGTTCAATCTCCACAAACAGAAATTCTAAATTAAAACCCTTGTGTAGAAAGGCCAAAATCCCTATCTATTTGTTGGTGCAAGAATGGTCATTCTGAAGCTGCCCCACACTTTTACAACTTTTAGTAGAGATGGAAAGTATGCCATGTGAGATTCATGGGTATTGATTCTTGGTTGCTCGGAAAGAAGTGTGGAGCCATGGAGGGGAGCCAATGGGGTCAAGCATCTAACAATCCACTGAAAGTAAGCATAGCTGGACTTGTCCAAGTGGGTACTCAACAAATATTGTCTCAAATATCCATATGGTTGTACTTGTTCTTGAAATCAAAACACAGTGCTTGATCAAAAACATTAGAAAATAAACATTTAACATGAGAATCAAATCTCAAAACCTTTAGGAGAAGTAAATATCCTTGAACGAATTCAAATTCCCTTTCTTTCCCTTAGGATTCATATCCTTAGAGGTTTCTAGGCACTTGAATTTAATCTCAATTTTCTACTACTAAAGTAAACATTAGGTAACTCTTGCTTTCATTTCCTCGATTTCCACATAATACACTTTTTGGGATGAGAAGAAATTAAAACATTAGACATCTAGTTTCAAAACCTAATCAAGAAGTGTTTGTGGCAAAATGAAGTCCTTAAGCAAAGACTAAAGACAAATTGAATCCCATACATGTGTCCCAAATGATTTCACGTAAAATCAAGATCAAGAAACCAAAGGTAAAAGCTCTTAGTCCAAAAGATCACCAGAAGTGTCTCTCAATGCTAGACAAAGACTACTTTTTAACTTTTATAGAAGGTCTTCAAGAAATAATCCAATTTTGTATGAATTCTTTTGCCAACAAAATCCAAATATTTTTTGGGAATTTGCACACCTTGTCTAGAGAAAAACATGTTCTTCAAAACCAAGGTCTAGTAAGCAAGTGTCTTTTTAGGTGAACATAGGATCAAAATCAAACCTTCATCCATCTTTGAACATCAAAACCAAAATCATCTCATCATCAAGTCTTGAAAATCTTGGAAAAATCCTCCAAGTTAAAATTTGGGAAAATCATTTGAAACAAATCCAAATCATCTTGTTTGATTAGATGTGTGTAGATGCATCATTTTCCACATATTTAGTCAAATTATCAAACATTGTGGACAAATTTATCCCTTGATAACATCCAACATCTTGGGGTTTAGGAGTTCATAATCCAAGATCAAAACCCAATAAAAAAATCATCTTGTTTGGTTAGGTGTGTTTAGATGAATCCTCCTTCTCACACTTAGTCAAATTAGCATTTTGAGGACAAATTCACTCTAGGACAACATCTAACCTCTTAGATTTTATGAGTTAAAAATCCAATCCAAACAATATCAAATCTAATCCAAATCAAAATCAAACATCAAATCCAAGTCCTAAATTTTAACATATCCTTCAAGATTTCTCAAGAGTCCTAATCATCCATATCATCCATCTTTCACCATCATACTTTTGATCCTTAAAACATCCTAAATTTTCTCTTTTGTATCTATTAAAGTTAGATCAATCCAAAGAATTAGAGATTCATCTCCCACATTCTTGAAGATTGATCCCTATTTTATGGTGAAAACTAGATCTCAACACAACAGGAACATGGAAGCCAATAAAGAAACATCCACTTCAAGTGACCTAAGCCAAACAAATTCTGAGATAAATCTAGTTGGATCAAGCAATCTTCTAACTAGTTTTCCTTCATCATCGCAAAATCCTCAAGAGGAAATTCAAGTAGAGGATATCACTAATAGTGCCTTTGGAATGACACAAGATGAAATCACTGAGATGGTCCAAAACCCAGAGAATCACAAAATCATTAATGTCATGATGAGACTCAATCCCTCACTCTACATGCTTGAATTAGAAAAACAAGGGGCTAAACTCCCTTTCTATTTTGATGTGAGTACCATCATGGAAACACCTTTTGGGGTCATGCCTCTGATTTCATCCATGCCCCAAATATCATCTACACCTCTATTCCAAAGCATCATTCAACCCATCCCCCAAATCACATCATCCATTGCTCCAACTCAACCCATCGTCAACAAAGGGAATGCATTTCTCAATGCATTACAAAAACACCCCCTTGTAAATAATCAAGAGTTGGACATGAACACCATCTTTGGGAAATCCATCCCACAAAATCCATCACATGTCCCCCTCAAATTTTATGATCCTAATGATCCATCATCATCATTTCACATAACACCTCTCCCCATAACCTTACAAGGAGAAGGAGACATATTTGGACTAGGGGGCATCTTTGACACTACATCTACATCATTCCCCCAAGGGAGTATGCCACTCACATTTCCACCACTTCCTCCCTTGCCACCAATATCGACATCACCTCTTGGGTTAGGGCTTCCCCCTTTACCAAATCTCAATCAAAAAAATAAAATCAACCTATTGATCACTAATCAAAATATCTTATCATCAACATCACAACAACATATGACAACCATCCCTACAATGCAAGTCACCACCATCACATCATCAACTGTCCCCCAAGTATCTCAAAACATGGTCTCCCAAGGACCAAGCATATCAATCACACCATCCACCACCACAATCCCAATCATTAATATTATGATACCTCTCACCACAACAACAAACACTATACCAAATCCGTCACCACCACCATCGCCACCTCCACCACCAAACACAAATTATGTATCAAGCCAATATAGCATTGCATTGCAAGCTGCTTAACAAGCTACCTATCAAAAGGCACTTCAAAAAATCCAAAACCAACAAGTAGTGCAAGCTACTCAAGCAGTGCAAGCTGCTCAAGCCACACAAGCCACTCAAGCAGCACAAGCCGCCCAAGCAACGCAATCCACTCTAGCCATGCAATAAGAACAACAAGTGCAAAAGGCTACTCAAGCCCAATCCATATTACAAAAATAGAAAGCTTCCCAAGCACAAGCACAAGCTCAAGCATAAGCACAAGCACAAGCTTGAGCCCAGTACCAAGCTCAATAGGCACAGGCACAAGCACAAGCACAAAGCGCAAGCACAATACCTCGTACAACAAGGAACCCAGCAATAAGCATACCAACAAGCACTAAAACAATACCAGAAACAACAAGAGGCAACCCAATTAGTGGCCCAACAATAGGCATTGTTGGTGCAACAACAACATCAAGCTCAACAGCAAGCGATATTAGCACAACAACAACAGGATCAAAACAAGTGTTATTGATACAACAACAAGTGCAAGCATATTTGGCACAACAAAATATGAAAATACCATCCATCAACACAAATCCACCCATCCCTCCAATGGGTGAACCATCACAAAACACCTTCATCCCACCCCCTAATCCGCAAAATGATGTAGCAACACAGATCAAGTTACTCTCACAACAAGTACTTGACCTTCAATCAGGGAGAACCATAAAAACACCAAGCAACTTGTGTCCTTATCCATTTGATAGGAGCCTTGTGATGAAACCATTCCTAAAGGGATTCAAGATCCCCAAATTTAATAAATACCGTGTGATGGGTAACCTTGAAGATCACATTAGGGAATTTCAGGTTCATTGCATGGAAGTCGCATATGGTGATATTTATCTAATGTGGCTATTTTCTAGAAGTTTGGCTGGCCATGCCATGAAGTGGTTCTCTCACCTTTCTCCTAGCATTAAGAAGTTCCAAGAAATTGTGGACACATTCATTAAAAATTACACATTTAATATCGGTATGGATGTCATTCTCGAGGAACTATCGCCTCTTAAACAAGGAAAGGAAGAATCATTTGCTTCCTTCTTACAATGATGGTGATGCAAGGACAATAGGAGCAAATGGATCATGCTAGAGGAACAAGTGTGAAAAATAATTTCCAACCTCGATGGAGCCTTAGCATTCCACCTCAAGGTGCAAGGGATTACCACATATGATCAATTAATCCCTAAGGAACTTAACATTGAATGATCACTTATTTCACAAGGAGGGACACCCACATATCTAGAACAACAAAACAATCACCCATCCAACAACTATAACAAGAAACCTTGCACATGGGCAAGGAACAAAAATGTCACAAATGATGGTGTGGTTGATGCTAAGGTCATAATCGATGCTCCAAGGAAAAACAATCAAACCTATCAACAACCACAAAATAATGATCGAAACAACACCCAAACCAACGCGGTATCACAACACCAACCAAACAATAATTATGTTAATAACCTAAATAATCAAGGGGGACCACCCCTGCAAAACAAAAATACCACCAAGTAGAAGTACATGGCCCTTGGAGAACCACTCGAGGTCATCATGAAGAAATTGATAAATGAAAACCTCATCAAGGCTCCCACCTATGAGAATTACCAAGAACAAGAAGTGAAACCACCCTGGTACAATGAAAAATAGCTCTGTGACTTTCACAAAATCAAAGGGCACACCACTAATAGCTACATGAGGTTAAAAAACCTAATCTAGGGCCTCATTGATCAAAAAATCATAAATGTGGAGCAGCCACCAAGAAACCATAATCTCAAAATATACACGAATCTAATGCCTAATCACAACAATAAAGGGAACAACAATAATAGTAAGGGGAAGGGAACATTCAAAAGTGTCAACCATGTATACGACCATGTTTTTGTATCCCTAGATGAGTATTGTTCATTTATCACCATCAAGGGAGTACATGTTGATTGTGGAGTCACCACAAGAGGTGAAAAATCACCATCGCAGGGTCATCTCAGCCTCCTAGAGCACCTGCTTCCAACCCAAGATCCATTCCCAATGGTTTTAATGTCATTGATCAACTAGAAAGAACCCCAACTCATATCTCCAGCATGGAGTTATTGAATATATCATTGGCCCATAAAAAGATCCTTGAAGAAGCCTTAGCCTCATCCATGGTCTCCGCAAATCTTGACACTGAACAATTCCAAGCTATGATCAAGAATATCATCACACCAAATCTTCTCACATTCTCTGATCACACCCAACCATCTCATAATTGTGCACTTCATTTGAAAGTCCTAGTATATAAGAATAAAGTTAAGAGGGTTTTGGTGGATGGAGGTGCAAGTTTAAACATTTATTCCCTTAAGCTAATAAAGAATGTAGGAATTTCTAAAGATACCATTGAAAAAGACAAGGGCATAAAAATCAAGGTGTATGATGATCAAGAGAGGGTGTCTCAGGTCACTATCCAACTCCCTGTCCAAGTGGGGCCAACAATAATGGAAACTACCTGTCAGGTTCTCGACCTTGATTTTCCTTGCAATATTCTCTTAGGACGCCTGTGGATCCATGGGATGAAAGTAGTCGCATCAACCTTCCACCAATGTGTCAAATTCACATATCACGTGATGAGCCTAAAATATGCTCATAATTTGATGATATGATAAACTTTTAAATGATTTCATTTTTGTTATTTCATGGCTGTTTAAACTTTGATGAAACCTTTTATGGGGATATCCTGTAGCAAGACACTTTTATATTCCTACAGCCTATTGTGTTGACTTGATTGCATTTATTGCCCTGTTGACTCCCGAAAATGGCTGGTATATCATATACAGTTTTTAAATGGTGAAGTAGATTTGAAATGTGTGATTAATGAATAGATATTGTGTATGTACCATATGCCTCTTCTTGCGCGTCTGTTACCTTTTGTTTCGCAGGTTGTTGAAGAATGATCAAGTCAAAAGCAGCCGATCACCTTGTAGTAAAGCCCATTTTGCACGACTTTGAGGAAGTTCCGCCAAAGACTCTTTGACCGAAACCGATTTGGAAAGATTTTTAATGGAAAGTCAATCTGGAGAGAGTGGAGCGCTAGATTCTCTCTGAATCGGGTTGAACACATAAATTCATTTATGAAGTTTGTTCCTTGATTCAGGGATATACTTTACTTCCACGTCTTTCTTGGATGAAGTTAGTTAGTTAGTTGTTCTTTTAATTTAAAAATAAGATACTCCTCCTGCGCGAGGTAGTGATAGAGGGGGATAGAATGAGTAATAGATGATTTTTAGGTAAGATAGAAACAGAGTAGCAGAGATCATGTAAGAATCAGTATGATAATGAAAGACAAAGTCTGTTTGACCAGAAGCAGAGTTTGTTGTTAGTTTTCACACCAACAAGACAATGTATTTCATTCTGTCTTCATGAATAAAGATCGATGAAGTTCTGAGTTCACATCTGTGTAATCAGTAGATGCTTGCTAAGGGGGCCCACTTAGTAAGTATCTGAAGTTAATTAGTTAGATGTTCTTTTCTGCTGATATCCAGTTAGCTTTCATCTTTGAAGTTTTTATGCAAACTCAGCCTTTACATCGCTCCTTCAAAGATAAGGCCTCATGGTTTGTGCTTATGAAGTGGCATAGCTTCGCTTTTAATCAAGCATAGTTGAGTTAAAGAATCATTACCATTTCGTAGCTTAGATAGAATTTCTTTCCAGTATGTATTTTTTTGCTAAGATTTGACTAAAATAGATTCCTAGTGCATATATTTTGCTTTTATTTAAAGTTCACGCCCTTGTTTGACAAGTGAACGTCCACAGTAAAGATATTAGTCACCCGTCGGAATGTCCAATTCCGAAAGTTTCACTATGATATTCATATCCTTTTGTGAGTGCATACATTTTTGGCACCATTGGGGGATGGTGTCTAACTAGGAGTCTGGACAAAGTCATTTTCAGCATTAGTTTAGTCTGTTAGTCAAAAAAATTCAAAATATTTCAAGCCGTTATTCACCATATTGCATGCATAGAAGAAGAAGAGACGCACTGGGAAGGTTCCTCCCTGAAAATTTGTTTATTGAACTACCATTTGACCCAGCTGATAACGAACCTGAGGAAAACCCATTTGTTCTGCTATTCCAGCACCCACACATGGCAAATAATCCACCTAATAATCCACCTCTTGCATTTGAGTTTCCCATTGTTCCCCAACAAGATACTGATAATCTTAAAAACATCCCCTCTTCCTTGCTCCCAAAGTTTTATGGCCTGGTCACAGAAGATCTAGAAACCTTTCTGTTTAAATTTGATGTCCTCTGTTGCAGTTATGACTACAACACCAATGCTCATAAACTGAAGCTATTTCCTTCCACTTTGAAGGAGGGAGCTCTCAGATGGTTCATGAGTCTAGGAAGAGCCATTGTAGATAGTTGGGCAGCCATGCAGACAAAATTTCTTGAAAAATATAAGGAATATTGTAAGAGTGCTAGCAAAGGTGATGACATATTCTGAATTCAGCAGAAGGAGGATGAAAGTCTGGAAGACTATATTTTAAGGTTTTTATTTTCATTAAAAAGAAACTCAAACAATACTCTTAACGAGGACTCTCAGAAACTACTCTTTCTAAGGGGAATCAGTGATGCCTGTATTGACGCCCTGGACCTAATGGGAGGAGGTGATATAACTCAACTGCCTTGGGATGATATACAGAAGATATGCCTTAACTTCTCTCGAGCAATAGTTAAGAAAGGTCGAGGTCATCATGCTTTAGTGGGGAAGTCTTCTTCTGGTGGAGTTTCCCGAATGGAGATCACAAATCTGCTATCTGATTTCAAGCAGGACATCATTAATAATATGGCTACACAATTGGATACTATGCAAGCTCAAAAAAAACATGCAGAAGCTGAGGTAGCTTTGGCTGAGTTCTGTCCCTACTGTAGACAAAAGAAGCATGATTGCAGATGCAATATGGTGGCTAATCTAGAAGCCAGACAACTGCCTACTGACTTCAAACCAGTGGAAGGTGATGATGATCAAGTGTTCTTTGTTGCACAAAGGAGACCATGGGCCCAAAGGCAAGGTATGCCTCAAGACCCTTTAACTTTTGGTAATCCCTATTCTAGCTATAATAACCAATGGCAACAAGCATATGGACCACCACCACCATGGAATCCGCCTCAACCAAGCTGGCCTAATTATCAAACCCCGCAGTGGCAATCTCCTCAAGGAGGTTGGCAGCAGCCACAAGGTCAATGGACCCCACCTTCAGGAAATTGGCAACAAAATCCTCAATGGAGAGGTCCTCAACAATGGCAAAACCAGTCTCCTGGGTTCCTGCAGCCTCCACAGCCACAACAACAGGCCCTTATGCCACCTTCTGCAGCAACTACCACAAATCTGGACCTCCAAAGCAAAGCCTATGCCTGCCCAGCCGTTGCCTAATCCCAATAATAAGCAACACCAGCAGCCTCAACAGCCTGTGTATATTTTGAAGCCAACCAATATCAAGCTTATGCCTTAAATGTTAATGACATCCATCTGAGGTCTGGAACTACTTTACCTGCTCCCAAACCACCTCTGATTATAGAAATATCTGATTCACCCTTTGAAGAATCTAATGCACCTGTTGTTTCCACTGAACACATGCCTATACCCGATACAGTTTCTATGGAACCTGTTCTGCAGAGACAAGATAAACCACCTTTTCCTCAGAGGTTACAAAGTACTGAATCTAAACTCATGGAAGAACCCACTTTTGATATACTAGATCAGCTCAAGAATGTGCAAATTCAAATCCCTTTGTTTCAGGCTATTAAAGATGTTCCCATTTTTGGAAAAGCTATTAAAGAAGCTGTTTGAAGAAGTCGATGAAAGAAAAAGGATCCCCAAACAATTCATGTCTTAGGAAATTGTTTGATATAATGTTGGGGAAATGTAGTCATTCCAAAGTATATTGACCCCGAAGCCCAGAATACATATAAATGGCCAAGTTGTAAAAAATGTTTTGATTGATTTAGGAGCTGCCATTAATGTAATGACAAAGCATACTATGGACTCCTTGAATATTTCAAACATTAGGTCTACACCCACAGTTCTGCAGCTTGCAGACAGCTCCACAGTCAAACCTGATGGGATGATAGAAGATGTAATTGTCACTCTTGAATCTTGGGAGTATCCTGCTGATTTTACAATATTATCAGTTAAGGCAACTTTAGGAGGGTATCCAGTTATCCTTGGTAGGCCATGGTTAGCAACTGCTGATGCTTTTATAGGATGTCGTTCTGGAGATATGACCATTTCTGATGGGCAGTCCACAAAGAAATTGGCTTTGTATCCGCCTGCTAAACCTCAACCAGATTTGTCCCAACCTGTTTGGCTAGATGTGGGAGAAGAAACTAAAGAAGCCAATTCTTTGGCTCAATTGATGATGCTTCAAAATGATCCATTCTCTCAACTTCAAAGTGAAGATGCTTTGCTTTTTCAAATTCTGCAATTCAATCTTGATGTAGATAATTTATCTGATCCAAGTGACAGTCAGCATCAATGTTTCCTGCAGCAGCTAGATTCTGAGAGTTCATTGCCTAAACTTCCGACAATTTTTCATAACTTGCTTCCACAAGAGGTACAAACATTACCTGTTGATTCTATGAGTAATCTCATTAAGCAGATAGAATTGTCTCCAGATCATTGTTTGAATATTAATAGCAAGTTGTCTCAGTCTCAAGAGGATGACTTATTAAAAATGCTACAAGAACAGCATAAAATTCTTTTGCATGGGAATATGGGGACATGCAAGGAATCGATCCTCGAGTCTGTACTCATAGGATATATATCAAAGAAGATTGTTCACCAGTTAGAAACTCCAGCACTTAGAGAAATAGTGAAAATGAACTTCAAAAGTTGCTTGATGCTGGTTTTATTTATCCAATTTCTGACCAATGGGTTTCTCCATTAGTCATTGTCCCCAAGAAAGGAGGAAGGTGAGTATGTGTGATTGCAGAGTTGAACAATGCCAAGAAATATCATTTTCCATTACCTTTTGTAGACCAAGTACTAGATTCACATGCGGTAAAAGATATTTTTCCTTCTTAGATGGTTACAATGGGTATAATCAAATAAAATTACCCCGAAGATCAAGACAAGACCACTTTTACCCATCCATGGGGAACATTTGCTTATTCGGTCTTAATTCTTTTGGCTTATGCAATGCACCAGCAACATTTCAGAGAGCAGTAATTAGTATATTTGTTGATATATCTCATGAATGTATGGAGATTTATATGGATGATTTCACTACATATGGAGTCACATTTGAAGAAGCATTGGTGAATTTAGAAAAAGTATTAAAAAGGTGTAGAGAGAAAAATTTGTCTCTAAACAGTGAAAAGTGTTTTCTAATGATGGAAGAAGGTATTGTTCTAGGTCATCATATTTCAAAGAATGGAATTCAGGTTGACCTGCTAAAATTGAAGTTATTCAGAATTTACAAACTTCAGAAAAGATGTTAGAAGTTTTCTTTGGTCATGTGGTATTATAGAAGGTTTATAAAAGATCTTTAGTAAAATTCACTTTTATGCTTTGTTAACAACAAGCGATTCTCAATTTGAGTCGGATCAGGCCTATGAAAATCCTTCCGCAATGTAAAGCACCTTCGCTACCAAAGCCCCTCGGCTTTTCATATCCAAAATGAAACTCGCCACATTACATTGATGCGCCTGATTTTGTATAGGAGCGCTTTAAGTCAAAAAGAAAATTCAATTGAGTATGCTATCTACTTTATTAGCAAGAACCTTCAAGGTCCTGAGCTCAACTATACTGTTACAGAAAAGGAATTGCTTGCAGTAGTGTATGCTTTGAATAAATTTAGGCATTATGTCACAGGTTATTAGATATTCATCCACACTGACCATGTAGCAATCAGGTATCTGATGAACAAACCTGCCATCTCTGGTAGATTGGCAAGATGGCTCTTGTTGTTACAAGAATTTGATATTACAATTGGCTGACAAACCAGAAGAGCGCCACGTCAGAGTCGACTTTTATCAAGACTTCCCCAATCAAAGACTGAGGAACAAGAGGTCATTGATGATAGATTTCTAGATGAACACTTGTTTTCCATTGCTGCACATACACCCTGGTATGCAGATATTGCTAATTATCTGGCAGCAAACAGAATACCAGCTCATTTTTCCCCAAAAGAAAATAAGTTGTTGACAGAGAAAAGTTTCAACTTTACCTGGATTGCCAATTGTCTATTTTATACTGGCCCTGATCAAGTAATGCGAAGATATGTAAGAGAAGATGAGACTTATGATATCTTGCATGCCTACCATGATGAACCATGTGGAGGGCATTTTGCAGCAAAAAGAACAGCAATGAAAATTCTTACAACAGGGTATTACTGGCCAACATTACATAAGGATGTTGTGGCCTATACAAGGAAGTGTGACAGATGCCAGCATATGGGAAGACCAACTAAGTCAGATGAAATGCCACTATATCCGCAGGTAATAGTCACCCCTTTTGATAAATGGGGGATGGATTTTGTGGGACCAATTGATCCACCATCAAATGGAAAGTCATATATTCTAGTTTGCACGGATTATGTCACAAAATGGGTCGAGGTAAAAGCTATGACTAATGCCCGAGATAACAAAGTTGCTGAATTTTTGTATGAATAAATTTTCACCAGATTTGGAGTTCCCAGAGAGCTTGTAACTGATCAAGGAGCTCAGTTTACGTCAAATCTGATCACTGCACTTATGAATGACTATAAGATCAAACACAGGAAGTCCAACCCCTATCATCCTCAAGCCAATGGTCAGGCGGAGGTAACAAACAGAGAAATTGAAGCAATCCTCACAAAGACAGTGCAGATTCATAAGAAAGACTGGAGTAATAGACTTCCTGAAGCAGTTTGGGCTTACAGAACTACATGGAAAACAACAACTGGGTTTACACCTTTTGAGTTGCTCTATGGGAAAACAGCTATGTTACCCATTGAATTTGAACATAAAACTTTGAGGACACTCTTGAACTCAACATGGACTTATCCGAAGCATAGAAGGACCGTCTCCTGCAGCTAAATGCTTTGGACGAAATGAGAAAAGCCGCCCTGCAGCATACAAAAGTAATCCAACAGCAGAGAAAGAGATGGCATGATCAGCACATCAAAACCAGAAAATTTTCTGCTGGAGATTGGGCTTTGTTATATGATTCTAGGTACCAAGAAAACCAGGGTAAACTCACAACACGCTGGCTTGGCCCCTATGAGGTTGAAAATGTGTTTGAAAACGAAGCTGTGCAGTTGGTCACAATTGATCCAGTCCGTTTCAAATTGCTTGTCAATGGCCATCGACTCTGACTATACCATAAGCCAGTTTCCAAGGAAGACTTCATGAAGTAGTTCATTCAGGTTCCTCCGCTACTCTTCCTGCAGCCGAAGGCTCTGGCCTTTCTCCTGCAGCGTTCCTCTAATTTTCAAAAAGCATGCCCATAATAAAGGTTTTCTTTTTAAGAAAACCCCTTTTCTCCATTTAAATTTATCGCCCCCACCTCATTTCTTTATCTTCCATCCATCCATCCCATCCATCCATTTCATTCGTACATTTCATCCGCCCACGTCACCCGTCCACTTCATCCGTCTGCATCAACCTTAATTCAGATATCTTTCCAACTTGTCAATTCATGCAGCGCCGTCATCTTTCTTCACACGTACGTGCAATTACTAAAGGTACGCCATATCTTTTCATATCGCATATTTGATTTATTTCATTCCATTCAATTACTGCTATGCATGTACCGGTCATTATCACCTGAATCTCTACCTATTTTTTAGTACATGTGAGGACACATGTCATCTTTTAAGTAGGGGGCGGGGTAATTCATCGTTTGAAGCCTGTCTTTTCGCCGCTGCCATAACTGCAAAATAATCTTTCTTTAATATATTTTTGGTACTTTCCAAACGTGATTGCATGACCTTCTTTAATGCATCTTTTTCTTGCAAACTACGATTAAGACTGCTTGTTTAAGAAAGTTCATTTTTGGAAAAAAGAAAGAAATGTGGTGGCCTGACAGAGAAAAACCAGAGAAGAAAAGGAAATAAAGAATTTGAATCTTCAGCAAGAAATTGAGTTCAGCTAGAAAAACTACAATATGGGTGGTCAGTTGGTACAACATGAGCCTGTAGCTCATGAATTGTTGTTGCAAAACCCGCAGATAGTCCAAGCATTTAGCCTCTGTGGATGGTTAAATTATTTTCTGAGTTTAAATGATTTTGATGAGGAGGTTGCGAAAGAATTTTTGAGAACACTTTCTGAAGGGGAAGCCACCATATGGGGTCTAACAGTTGTTGCAACCGAAGATAGAATTGCTGAGGTAACCGGGCTCCCAGCCGTTGGAGAAAACTTTTCTTCAGATGCTGCAGCTGCAAGGGCTAAATTTTTGATGCTTGCTGATGGACCTCTGGACATCTCCAAGCAAGGATGCAAGCGGGTGTCACTGCCTCTTCCATATTCAGAGTATGCCACTTATATAATGAGGTATTTAACCTGTGAAGGCCGTTTTTCCTATCTGCATTCGCATCATTTTAAATTATTAAGCCATATAAGACATGGGTTGGCTGTGAATGTTCTGAATTTCTTGTTAAAGTTTTTAGAGCAAAGTGCCCATGGAACTCAACAAGGGAAAGATAACTCTGTCACTCATCATGGCCTTATTAAATTGCTTATTGAGCGCTCTTTGAGAGACGTTTCACCTCTCTCCTGGCAACAATTTGTTGCCCAAAAGAGTTTACAACCTCCACAACCCCCCAGGGTAATTACCCCACGGCCTCAAAGAAAGAAGAAAGAAATTGCATCTACTAGTGGAACAGGCAAGGGTCATCTACTCCTGTAGCACCCGATCCTGTAGCTGTCACAGCTGAATCCTCTGCTAGGGTACAAACTAGGTCTGCCGCTAGGAGGGAGAAAAGAAAATCAAAGGCAGAAGGGTCCCCAGAATCTGACCCTCGTTCTCAGAAAAGGCAATGCTCCTCTCTTGTAGCACCTTCCCCGCAGCTAGATTCTACAAAGAATACTGCTGATATTACTACCACCATCATCCTCTCCGGTAGGGCGTATTCCCCCAACAAACAAGAAAGAAAAAGCCACCAACACCCCCGGCAGCCCACATCAATAATTTCTCAAGAAGGGTTTCACAAGAAACAATTTAGGGCCTCACTTCATCCCTCGCGAATGTGTAAAGCCATTGTTGTGTATTGGAGGACTTTTAATTGAATTTAGAATTTGTTAAAAATAATTAAACGCTATTAATCAAGAACCGTGATTCTTCGACATTGCCCGCACCGGGAGACATGCAAAGCCCGGCAAATAGAAAGTAAGAAATTGAAAGAAAATTGAAAATCAGAAACAGGAAATTGCTGAATTGAAAGCAAAAATGGACGAAATGCTAAAGGTAACTAGTTAAATTATGGAATGCAGACCGCCACCCAGAGTTTATGCTTTGTGCCTCAAAGAACAGCTTTTATGGTTTCAATTGATGAGAATTTCTAGAAACCAAGACCCCATAATTCATTCTGCCAAAGAGTTTTATGAAGCATATCAAGCAGCCCCTAACTGGTTAAGGAATTCTCTGTGTGAATTCTATTTGCATGGCTTTTTAATACCACTTGAAACATAATGGAATCCTCTTCCATACATTGGTGATATTCATTTGAGAGCATTCATGTCATGGGCAGCAAATGAGGTGAATTATGGCAGACAGTGGGAAACGGATGAGGAAATTGAGAAAACAGAGCCTGTCCCATTACGCTCTCAAAGTTCAAACCCACATGCAATGCTGAAAGATTGGTTTGCATTGACATATGGTATTAATAATGTTTCAGCCAGAGCAAAAATATTTGACATCAAAAAGCAAGTATATGATGAATTCCAGGCACAACAATATTCATTTTGGAGATTAGCATATACCAGAACTGAGAAAAGATGGGAAAAATTGACTGTTGGGTTAAGAAAGTCAGAACCACATGGTCCCCTCAACTTTACAGCTGCACTCAAACAAACTAGCAGATATATTCAATTGGGACTTCAAACAAGATTTGAATTGTGGCTGCCACTGACATTCAGACCCCTTGTGCTAATGTGGCCCCTATATTCTCATCAGGCTACAAATCTTAATAGTGAATTAGAAGACCGCAGATATGAAAGGTGCCGGGATTTCAGAGGATTCTATTACAGGTTTGGACATCCATTCCAGAGTCATGCAGCCACTACTGACTTCAGAGAAATCACTAGGAAAGTTAATGCTGGAGGACCAACATTGGGCTGGCGAAGTGCTGATGAGCCTAAAATATGCCTCATAATTTGATGATATGATAAACTTTAAATGATTTCATTTTCATGGCCGCTAAAATTTTGATGAAACCTTTTATGGGGATATCCTCAGAGGCAAGACACTTTTATAGTCTCGCGTACTTTTCCAAATATCTTAGCATGCTAAGGAGTTAATTCCAAGAAGCCAACCTGGGCACCCAAGTTGGGTCCAGGTCATTTCTTGTTAACTAAAACATTTCTCTCCACCATTCACGCAAGAATGGTCATCCCCTATTAACTAAAGGTAGTCTCTGTTATCTGTCATGCAACTCAAGTCATTATTCATGAATTCCAAGTTAACCGAAGTCAACTAAAACTAATTGAAGACAAGTAAACCATAATTGAATTGAATTGAATTGAACTGAACTAAACTAATTCTAAACTGAACTGAACTTCATGCACGTAAACATCAAACCCTAACTCCTAGGATCTTTACATGCATTCAGAAGTGTTATCTCTTACTCCAAATAGTTAACTGAACTCAAGGTGAGTGTCACCTACCATGTGGGTGCCCCATGTGCCCCTATTATTTAGGAACTCATATTGGATGCCCTCATATGCTCCTAACATTTAGAATTAATTACAAATTTCAATTAACATGATTATTTCATCAAATATTAATCTCTCTCTAATCCTAGTGTTTGAGAACACTTTCCAAGGACTTAGGAGATACATGAAATAAATAATGTTTAGGATTGCAATTAAATGGCATCCTATTTCCAAGAAGTGGATGTTATTAAGGGTTACTATTCTTATAGCCTGAGGGGTGGCTTGCAAGCCTATTATGTTAGCTGTGCTCTTGATTTGGGTTTTGTGTTGCTTACATTGTGTGGTTGATTTGTTGCAGTTTAGTGGTTGCTTTTTGATCTGGGGGATATTTTCACTGAAAATTGAAGAATATCCAATACTCTAGATTTTAGCACCATTAGAAATAACTCAATGTCCTGATTCCAACATAACTTGAACAGGGCAAAAAGGAGTTCGTTTGCACAAGTTATGGCTAGTCAAACCTTGGGTCAAACTGCCATCAGGGGTCGTCCAAAAATTGAAAAAAATGATCATCTCAAAAATTGACGGAAGTAGCTTCAAGTCGAAGAGCTCGTCGAGATGATTCTGGCAATGTTCGTTTCATCGAAATCCGACATCGTATGCTCGAGATATTGGTAGTCAAAGTTCAGTTGACTTGGTGGTACAATGGGTGATGTCATCAGTCAGTCAGTATTGTACGGAATCCAAATGGATGAATCCAAGCCTGACATGTGGCAGTTGTCTCAAATTTTATGAACCAATCATTGATGAGCCTAAAATATGCTCATAATTTGATGATATGATAAACTTTTAAATGATTTCATTTTTGTTATTTCATGGCTGTTTAAACTTTGATGAAACCTTTTATGGGGATATCCTGTAGCAAGACACTTTTATATTCCCCGCAGCCTATTGTGTTGACTTGATTGCATTTATTGCCCTGTTGACTCCCGAAAATGGCTGGTATATCGTATACAGTTTTTAAATGGTGAAGTAGATTTGAAATGTGTGATTAATGAATAGATATCGTGTATGTACCATATGCCTCTTCTTGCGCGTCTGTTACCTTTTGTTTCGCAGGTTGTTGAAGAATGATCGAGTCAAGCGTAGCCGATCTCGGCCTTGCAGTAAAGCCCATTTCCTACACGACTTTGAGGAAGCTCCGCCAAAGACTCTTTGACCGAAACCGATTTGGAAAGATTTTTAATGAAAAGTCAATCTGGAGAGAGTGGAGCGCTAGATTCTCTCTGAATCGGGTTGAACACATAAATTCATTTATGAAGTTTGTTCCTTGATTCAGGGATATACTTTACTTCCACGTCTTTCTTTGATGAAGTTGGTTAGTTAGTTGTTCTTCTAATTTAAAAATAAGATACTCCTCCTGCGCGAGGTGGTGATAGAAGAGAAATAGAATGAGTAATAGATGATTTTTAGGTAAGATAGAAACAGAGTAGCAGAGATCATGTAAGAATCAGTATGATAATGAAAGACAGAATCTGTTTGACCAGAAGCAGAGTTTGTTGTTAGTTTTCACACCAACAAGACAATGTATTTCATTCTGTCTTCATGAATAAAGATCGATGAAGTTCTGAGTTCAGCATCTGTGTAATCAGTAGATGCTTGCTAAGGGGGCCCACTTAGTAAGTATCTGTAGTTAATTAGTTAGATGTTCTTTTCTGCTGATATCCAGTTAGCTTTCATCTTTTAAAGTTTTTATGCAAACTCAGTCTTACACTGCTCCTGCAGCATAGAGAGTCCATCCTGTGATTGTTCCTGCAGCATAAGGCCAGTTCATGGTTTGTGCTTCACGAGTCGCTATAGTTTCTGTTTTAATCAAGCATAGTTGAGTTAAAGAATTCTGCATTACCATTCTAGCTTAGATAGAATTTCTTTCCAGTATGTATTTTTGCTAAGATTTGACTAAAACAAATTCCTAGTGCATATACTTTGCTGCGCCATTTAAAGTCTACGTCCCCTGGTTTGACAAGTAAATGAACGTCCACAGAAAGATATTAGTCACCTGTCGGAATGTCCAATTCCCAGGAAAGTTTCACTGTGATATTCATATCCTTTTGTGAGTGCGAGCCAATCATGCCACGACATGTGTCCATTCGTACACACGTCATCGCCACGTCATCATCCTCATCGACTTCGCAATCAGCATGCATAGTCCACAGCTTCGTCATCTGTGAGCAACCAATCAGATTGTGCCACGTGGCACATCATCGGTGTGCCACATGGGCCCCATCCAATCTCCTCCAGCATGGGTTTGTTAGTCAGTTTGAACAAAAAGATGTAAGTGGGGGGATTTGAATCCCCCACCTCTCATTACCTGAAACCACCGCTAGATCGTTGCACCAAACAATGCGTGCCTAACTATATATTGCGGCCGATTTGTTTTGTTATTTAATTGGTGAGATTTTTGGATGGAAGAGCGACCATGGGGAGTTGAACCCTGAACCCGCCGATCACCAAAATGAGCATTAACTGCTACACCCTATGTAGTATTCGGAAAGTGTATGGCATCAAATTTATTTGATGAGTTCTTTTCAATAGATTGCCTTTAATTAAACACAAACTCCCTCCAATTTTTAAATCATAATCCTTTTTAAGGATTAATTAAAATCTATTAAGATAACAAAATCCCGAGAATGAAACAACAAAGGGATTAAATTTATTTTATGGGATTTAATGTAGATTTATGTGAAAATGAGGGGGGTATTTTGAAGATTACTATGTAAAATTGGGAGATTAAGGAGATTTTCGTAAATCATATGGTTTTCTACCATATTTGGTAAATTTGTTGTATAAAAGGGGAGTTTAGGAGTGAGTTTTGTTCACTCAGAATTTTCAAGTCCAGGTGGTGAAGTATTGAATTAGAGAAATAGGGAGATTTTTCTAAGGAGATTTTCGAGTCATTTCTGTACATCAGAGTTTTGTCATGTTGCCGAAGTGCTAGAAGGAAATGGTCTTGGTGCAATTGTAATTCTATTTTTGGAGATTAATCGGATCAGTCTCACCCTATTGGAGTGAACCCAGAGATGTACTCACGTTTGTGGTGAACTCTGTTATCAGATCGTTTGCACTTTCTATCTTCTTCTCTCTCAATTCTATTTTTCACCTTAAGTTTTTAATGTGCAATTTTGATAATGTATGCATATATTAAATTTTCGCTAAATTGTTTTTAATTAAGCATTCAAATATGCAATTAGTATAGATCCTAATTAGATCACTTTTCCCTTCCTCGAGGTGGATTCTGATAAAGGTTGTTGTGTTTATGGTGTCAATGGGTTGCTTGCTGGCCTAGTTTGCTAGCCTTGATTATTGACTCTTGGGTTGGTTGTTGTTTCAGGCTGCTATTTTGATAGCAAGGAGAGTGGCCTGTTGGCCTGTTATGCTAGCTGTGAAGCTTGATTTGAAGAATATTTGTGGTTTAGGTCCCTGTAGGCCTATTTTGCTGGCTGTGAAGCTAGTTTTGTTGTTTGGCCCCATTTATTTCTTTTGTAAAGGCTTGAGGACCATCTAGTTTCTTCACCCTTGGGGTGACTGTTGTTTTTTTTGCTGTTTTGTAGCTTTGTTTTGGCACGGTGGCCTTTCATCTCAACATTGTTGCTTGCCCTAATTTGTTGTTTTGTTGGATTCATTTGCAGTTTCTTGTTGTTGTTATTCCATATCTCATTGTACTAACTGCTAAATCTTTAGTGATGTAAAAGGGTTAGGGTCCTTTAAAAATCCCTGCTTACCTAATAAAAATAATTGATACACATGGTCAAATTGCAAATTTAGGGATGATAGAAAGTTGAGAAGACTTGACATATTATATTTCTTCTAATATACACATTATCCATGATACCTTTGGTTGCAGTATGAGAGTGGATTACTCTAATACTCTTTCAAATCACTTTCCTATCTTTTGTTCAGTTTTAGGAAATGATAATAGCAAGGTGGCAACAAATCTACCATATAAACTTAATACTTCTCATTTTAAAACATGTCTAATGTGGCTTCTCTTGTTGGATTTTGGAATTCTATACCTAAACCAAATGAAGGGGAGTCTTATAGGGAGTGGTGGCATTTGGATATCTCTCAATGTGTTGAATTCCTTTATGCTTTTGGTAAGAGAATGACCAAGAAACAAAAACACATGGTGAAATAATTATGAGGGAAACTTGAACACCATAGGAAATTACTCAATGCTAATCCCAACAATTTCACCTTACAATCTACTATAGCAACTATAGAAACTCATCAAGTCAAAAAAATGTCTCTTATAGGGGGCAAGGAGCTAAAATAAGGGCTAGATTACATTGGGTTAAGGAAGGAAATAAAAGCTCTAAATACTTGTTCAAATTTCTAAATTTTAAACATAAGGAGTATATTGGAGCCATTCAACATGATGGTGGTCATGTGCATAGCTGTCCAAAAGAGGTTAAAGGTTTATTTCAAATTTTTTATGAGAGGCTTTTCAAGGAAGACTTTATTGGTAAGACACATAACTATTGGAAGACATTTTCAAATATCTTATTTTGTAAAAGATAGATATTGATTATAGTTGGTTATTGATTTAAATTTCTATTGAAGATTTAGAATATGCCATTTTTTCAATGGCTCCTAACAAGTGCCCTAGAATTAATGGGTTGTTAGTGTCCAATTTTATTAAACAATGTAGCAACACATTAAAGATGAATTCTATCTTATTTATTCAAAGGCCTTAAAACATAGTTCTTTAGGCCCTAATATTAATAAGGGTCTTATTAAGCTCCTTCCAAAAGGGAAAAATGAAGGCTCTAAATTTCTAGATGGCATCATATCACCTGCTCAACACTTCTTATAAAAGTATTGCTAAAGCTATTACTACTAGAATGATTTCGAGGATCTTTGTCAAAATTTGAAGTTTCTCATCTATCTCTAGAATCAACATCATCAGAAAGAGCAAGGAATCCTGACTCCAATGCAACTCGAATGGAGTTAATCAGAGTTATGATGCTGAAGATATGCTTGGTCAAACCTCAGTCAACTTAGGGACTCAGGCTAGAAAAAAAGGTCAAAATTCAAAGTCTTCAAAAGTGGTCAAAGCTGGCGTCAACACGAAGAGCTCATCTAGAGCTTTCTAACGACATTCGTTTCGTGCAAATCAGAATCTGTTTGCCTAAGTTACGAGTAGTTAAAGATTGGGTAAAAAGGTTGACCATGCTGACATCAACATGGTACAGTCAATGTACAACTCATCGGTCTTGGCCAATCACTGATTTGAAACATGGCACCCCATCCACATCAACCAGCATAGAGTTTTTGATTTGTTGACCAAAAATTTGATATATGGGATTTGATCCCATGACCTCCTCCCTACAACCCAAGCCTTCCACCATTACACCACTCATGCCCCATGGGATAAAGTATGTGGGCTAAAGCTATTACTACTAGAATGATCTGGAGGATCTTTGTCAAAATTTGAAGTTTCTCATCTATCTCCAGAATTGACATCATCAGAAAGAGCAAGGAATCCTGACTCCAATGCAACTCGAATGGAGTCAATCAGAGTTATGGCGCTCAAGATATGCTTGGTCAAACCTCGATCAAATCAGGGACTCAAGGCAGAAAAAAGGTCAAAATTCAAAGTCTTCAAAAGTGGTCAAAGCTGGTGTCAACACGAAGATCTTGTCGAGAGCTTTCTGACGGCATTTGTTTCACGCGAATCAGACTTCGTTTGCCTGAGTTACGAGTAGTTAAAGATTGGGTAAAAAGGTTGACCATGCTGACATCAACATGGTACAGTCAGCGTACAACTCATCGGTTTTGGCCAATCACTAATTTGACACGTGGCACCCCATCCACATCAACAAGTATAGAGTTATTGATTTGTTGACCAAAAAATTGATATATGGGATTTGATCCCATGACCTCCTCCCTACAACCCAAGCCTTCCACCATTACACCACACATGCCCCATGGAATAAAGTATGTGGGCGAAATTATTTATAGACTTTAAAAATCCGTTTAAGCGTACACATAAAAAGGAGGCCGACGGGTTTGACTCATCAACCTCCCCAATACAAGGGCAAAGGCTATAGCGGCGACAATTTGCACTGGCCCATGGATGTCTATGCCATGCTCCTCCTACATACTCCTCTAACCGGCCGTATTTTGACAATATCAAAATTTAATATTTAAATTAATTTAATAATTTTTTTTTGAAAATTTAAATACTTTTTATACTATGTATTTATATATATTTTACTTTAAAATAAAATTTTATTAATATTTTAAATATTTTTTTATAATTTTAAAATTATAGTTAAATATTGAAAGTTTTGAATGAAAAACATAAATTAAATATAAAAATATTTAATAAAAAATAAGATAGAAAGTAAAAATATTTAAATTATTAAATTTTGATATTTTTAATATAAATTAATACTATAAATTTTAATAAAAATAAGTTTTTATTTTTAATTTTTATATTTCATAATGTCCAGGAAAAGCAGCAAAAAAATAAAAAATGAGGTAAAAATGTTTTTTGGGCAACGTAAACCAAAAAATTCGTGCAAATACGGCCTGCTGCAGCACACAGACAGTCAGAGGAGTATGCAGGGGGAGCATGGCATAGACATCCATGGGCCGGTGCAAATTGTCGCCGCTATAGCCTTTGCCCAATACAAGCAGCCTGTAATAACCACTAGATCAACTTTATAGCCATTTTAAAAGCGAAATAGATTGATTTTAATACCTACCAAAGCGGATAAGAGCCATTTAAACCTTATTTAACCCCTATTATTAAGGGATTAATTCCTCGGAAGTTGCTAAGCCATATAATTTAAGGGAATAAATTTGAAAAGATCTTCTAAAAAAAACAAACATAAAACAAACAAACCTTTAATTAAGAAAACCCGACACCCTTATGAGATTTGAAGATTTTATTAAAGATTTTAAAAGGGTTTTAAGGGCTCGGGTAATATATAAGCCCTTTATTAAAGATTTTCAAAGATTGGGGATTATTATTATAATATATTTGTAAGCCCAAAAAATAATAAGGGCCTATCATCTAAAAGAAAGGAGGATTAATAAAGATTATGTGGGATTTTTCCTATAAATGGGAGATAGGGCAATATTTTGTAAATCATTTGGTTATACACCAAATTGAGTAAATTTCTTGTATAAAAAGGGGGGTAGCTTAGGGGTTTGAGAAGTGGTGACTAGGGAGAATTATCTTGGGTGAAATTTTGCTCTCATCTCGTGCTTTCAGGGAGATTGTTCTTGTGCACTTTGGAGGAGCTTTTCAAAATTTCTTTGTAAAATAGGGAGAAACCATGCTAGAGTTATGTACTGATTTTCTAGAGAATTAATTGGATTGGCCCACTCATTGAAGAGGGGCCCGAAGACGTAGTCATTTTTATGACGAACTCCATTATCAGCTCTATTTTCATTTCTCTCTTCTCTCTTGTTCTGATTTCATCACTTTGTTATTTTCGTTTATTTAATTATGTTCATGTGTTAATTTCGTTTAAATAATTTGGATTTAAAATTATAAACGTTATGTATTCAAATGTGATTGTCATAGATCCGTAAAACAGATCATAGAATTAAACTGGTGGTGAAAGGGGTCGCCACAATAATGGGTTACACTTTTTGGGACATCCGATTTTTTCCTGAAATCACATATTTTTAGAAAATACAATGATATATGACTTTAAAGGTTTTAAAGGTTCATCAAACCCCTTAGATCAAACCCCCTTGGATAGAACCTTGTTAGATTTAAACCATACCTATAATCGAGTCTCCTCTACACCTATCAAAATGTCGAAAAACCACTTTTGATTTACCTTTTGAGTGATCAAATGAATTCATTTAAAATTTATGCTTTGTAAGCCTGTAGCCCTTATTATAAGCTTCCTAAAAAGTATAATTTTAAATATGTTTAATTTGATTATTATATTTATTTCTTATTTCTTGTGAATGTAGGATTTTCAATGAACATCAAGTTCTTTATTTCACACATACGAAAAAATAGAAAAATAGAGAAAAAAAATTCTAAAAAATACATGTACCCTAGGTATTGATGTCCTTATCCAACAAAAAAAGAATAAGTTAATTAAAATGAATAATAAAAAAAGTTATGCGTGTCGAAGTACACCTCTGTCCAAATTATAATTACGCTGACTTGGAAAATTAATTAAAAAAAAAATATGTAACAAAAAATTATGAAAAAATATCCATCCCCTAGATATTGGTGTGAAAAAATTGCATTTTAAAAATCAGAATTGTATCCTATCTATAAAAAGAGTTATGTGCGCCGAAGTGAACATCACTTTTTAAAAATGCTGATTAGTAGAAAAAATAAGTTATTAAAAATTACATAAAATGATTCACAATTTATTTTTTAATTTTTTTTTAAAAATATAATTAGAATCTACAGAAAATATCTAACAAATAACTAGTTTAATTCATCTTCAAACCTTAATGGTTTAGCTGCTATAGGTGTAAGAAAGTGAATGTCTGGTGAAAAATCTTGATTTTAATGTCAAGTTTGGCCAAAAATTGTAACCCATTATTGTGGGATCACCCAGGATTGTTAAAACATAACACATTGGGTTCCTTTGGAGGGAGATTTAAATCCTTGATAAATTGATTCTTGTATGGGAAACTATTGAATGGGTCAAACAATCGGGACAAAATTCCTTAAATTGGTGAAGCTGGATTTTGATAAAGCCTATAATAAAATGAGGTGGAGCTTTATTCTTAAAATACTTCATTGGCTAGGATTGGTCCTAAGATTTGCAAACACATCCAAATGCTTTTTAGGGATGCTAATTCTCATCTGGTTGTGAACAAAGAGTTATTAGACTTATTTTCCTTGTAGCGTTTAATCAGACACCGTTGTCCTTTATCAACTTTCCTTTATGTTGTTCTTGCTAATGCTCTTGGGTATTTGTTAGACTCCAAAAGTCAAGGAATTTGTTTGGTTGCTAAATAGATAGTTAGAGTGGTTACCGAAGAGGAACCATGAAATATTTTGGTTCGATACCGAATCATACCAACTTATGTTAAAAGGAAATGTCAATCAATTTGATGGTTAAATAAGGGTTTTCTTGCTCCCTTTTTTCAATTTAAAGTTTCATTTCCTATTATGTCTATATGGAAGGCTTGACAACATGTTTGTACAAATTTGTTTCAATTGGAAAAGTTCTTCTTGAGAACATGAGTTCAATTTTGGTTCATCATCTATTTGGTGGAATAGAATGGTTCAATATGAAGGGAAACCCCTTGCTAGTGCCTTTTCAAGATAGGCTTATTACCTATTCAAACAAGGGTTTTGACAGTTTGGGGATTTGTGTGATTTTAATGCTTTATATTGGGTTGCATGACATATAATTAAAAATAAAAATTTCTTAAATAATAAGCTTCAAGGCTTTGTTATCTTTGTGAGAGAATTGGTCCCTATGGACCTTGTTATAAAGCTATGCCCTCCCTTACAATGCAATTTTCTCAAAGATTGGTGGTGGTTGACCAAATTCCAGTTTGATTATTTTCATTGAAAAAAAGTTTATTTAAGGCTTCTTCCATATTTGTTCTTAACTCCAAGGCTAAATAAAAAATGGAAATGCAAAATCAAAGAAAAAACTTGGAGAAGATTGAGTGCTCAAATATGGAGGTTGAAAGTAGAGCCTAATGCTCAAATCTTGGCTTAAAAATTTCTTCACTCCGAACTACCCGTTGGTGTTTGGTTGAGATGCATGATGGTGCAATTGGTTAAATTCCCTTTCTGTCAACATAATGAAAGTTTGAAACACATTTTTTGGGACTATTTATGGGCTAAAAGAAAATGGAATATTATTTTTAAATTTATTTCTATGATTTTTGAGCATAGATTAAGTTGTAAAGAAGCTATATTGGGCCTTTGACATTTAAAATAATGTTGTTGTGGATTTTATGAGGCATACAATTTTACTAAATATATGGAAAAGTAGATGTTTGTAAGTTTTTGTTGAACATAATGTTCACGAGGAAGCAAAAATGTTAAAGTTTTACTTTGATGTTATTTTCCCAGTTATTTTCTTGTGTTCTCAATTGCAAGGGTGCTCAAAGAAAAAGTTAAGATTAACAACCACTTGGATAAGATAAAGTATCAAATACTGAAACTACATAAAAATGATACTTTATGCTCTAAAAAACCTCAATGTATGTTAAAATTCACAATTTAATGCAATTGTTTGTAATGTATCTGACATCTATGATGAGAGGTTTTTCTTCTCACCTCAAGCCTATTATGAATTGTATTATTTTGTTGGAAGTCTATTGATTGTCATTCTATTTGTAATTTTCTTACTTCGCGCATATATATATATATATTCTGGAGGTCTATTAAAACAAGTGGGGAAAATGTAAGTGTGATTTCCAACTGATACCAAAAAAAACAGGTCACAATAATCGTCATATTGCCGGCCGGGTGGGCCGTTGATGCTGATGCCCTGATGTCGAACCAGTAACTTGTACTTAGCACGGCTGCTGGCCTTAAAGAAAATTGGAAACTTCCAGCCCTCCATCAAATCAAAAGAGACAGATGTGATCGACTTTACCATTCAAATTTACGTCCGTTTACCTGTTCTTTGCCGTGAAAATTTTGTCGACGTCAAATTAGATGTCGACCTCAAAATGATGTATACAAATCTTGACTTTGTTTTCTTCTCTTTAAGAGACCCCTTCAAATGACATCATCAACCTAAGTTCTTCCGTCATTTCTAGGATGCCTGAAGCGACGTGAGCGCAGAAACCTGGCAATTAAAAAAAAAACAGTGGAATCTATGACATGTATTCAATGAATGTGATGTGAGGAATGGCATTCGTTTATGGATGTTTTCTTTAATTTTATAATTTCTAGATTAATAACTAAAAGGGATAGTATCTTTCCAAAATCTTTAGAATAATTAATTAAATTGATAAGAGTATGTAAGTGATCTTGGGAGTGTTAATATGAACTTGTATGCGGATTTGATTTAATTTATTCATAGATGTGATTCTGTAAAATGTTGGTTATTGGGATTCTATCATTTAGATTTCTATTATATAAATATACATAAGGACGAATGGTGTTTATAAACACCTTTGAGGAATTTGTTAGGTTTGAAGGGTCAAGTTGTCATCCATATCTTGAACAAATCAATTTTATAGTTCCAAGCTCAAAATGTTTCAAAACAACAAATAAGCATGCAATGTATCTCTAGTATGATGTGCTCTAATAATTTTCTAATAAATGGTGCTAGAATTCTCTAATAAATGTTAATCTTAAAATTTGATTGTTATCCATATGAGTGCAAAAAAAGTAAAATTATACATCTAGGTTTTTATATATAAAGACACCATCCTACTACATTAGCACATGATCATCATCATTGATTGATAAAAATCACATTCCAAAAAAGTATCAAAATATGTTTTTTAGGTATATCAACCATCCTCTATTTACATCAAGAAGAATAAAACTCTCAACGAAAAATCAAGTGACACCTATTTTTTAAGTACACGCATTGATAGTCACATATTTTCTCACTTTATCCTCAATCAACTTAGTAGCATTTGCTACCATCCTCCATCGTCATGCATTGTCACCTCACTTATCACACTCACTTTTATTGCTAATGCAATCTTAAGACTTGTTAACAACACAAAAAATATTGAACTTCAATCTTGTATACCAAGCCTAGTGAAAATGTTTATTACCCCGTGCCTCGTCTAACTCAAATATAAGTCATCAAATAGGTGAATTGTATGTACTAAAGACCTTCTTTTACTATAAATATATTTTAGAAGTTGAGATATGATAATACCACAAGAAAAATATTATCACAATCAAAATTTTGCCGAAACATTCAGATTCATAGAGTTCAATTATCTCAACCTTTTAATTAAAAATCTAGATTCATTTTCTATTTACAACTCTCTATCACATTAGACTAAATCATTAAATAAAAATCACATTGTAAGATACACAAATCATAATCTCTATTATTTCTATATCAACACATGTCCAATTTCATTCTAAATAATGATGTCAAACTTATTGTCCAATAATGTTCCTTATATCTTACTTATAGGATGCCAATAGATAATCCTATTAGATATTAAGGATTTCTTAATGTAAATGTTGGAAATTTGAGTATTATTTTTGTCCCCACTAAATCTGTTCTGACAATCAAACATTTTTAAAAACTTTTTAGGTAATAAATCAATTATTTTGTTTAAAATATATATTTTTTTTGAAAGGAAAAATCTGATAGTTTGTAATAACCCACCTTAAATGCCATACATAATCATAAAGAAAAACCTATATCAACAATATTCTAATTGAAAAAAAATATAGATGACCTACTGAAAACACCTAAATTTATATTTTATTACATGGATATCAATCGTATACAAACATAGCTGATCTGAATGAAATGGGCGATCTTCCAAAACAGGACAAATACATTGAAACAAACGAATATAATTTCTTGAAATGGTATTAACTTACACTGCAATGTAATCTATGGTTTCCCCACAGCATTCATAACAGCTATTTTCTTAGAAAGTGAGTGCTGGAAGTAGGCCCCTTTGTTGTCTAGAATAAGGCTTAAAAACTTTGTAATTACATAGAATATTCCAAATGTTGGGAATAGACCTTCAAATTTGCATGGAGTCAACCACTAATAGTGAATGGAGAGAGATTGAAAGCGAAACGAAATTAAGTTTGAGCAATCTGGGAATGCCATACATTGGCTCTCTCAAATCCATTTCTGCCCAAATGATAATCTTGAATTGTTTGCACTATCTCTTGTCTGGTGTTCATGACAAAGGGGCCATGCTGGACCACCGGCTCATTGAGCGGTTGCCCTCCAATTACTACGAACCTGCAGGGTTTGTTATCATTATTGTTATTCCACACACTCACCCCATCACCACTGCTTAATAGAAGTGTATGATGAGCACCCACAGGCGGTGAATTGGGAGTACCAAACCTCGCCTCACCTTCCAACACATACACAAATGCATTCCAAGTCTCTGGAATAGGCTGGTGAAGCACAGCTTCTGCGTCCAGCCTAAAATCCAAATACATTGTAGGAGTCCTCGTATACACAGGAGATTCGATGCCCAAAGCTTCTCCTGCTATAACAGTCGCATGCACTCCATCCTTCTCAACTTTGGGTATGTCTCTCCCTTGAAGTTCTTGATATTTAGGCTCAATCCTGACCACCAAATCAACATAACAATTATGACAAAGAAATTGCTGCTTGATATTCTAAGAATTTTGAGATGAAAAGGCACTCACATCTTGTCTTTGGAAGAAAGATTTACCCACAACTGCAAACCATGTTGCAATCCTGGTCCAGCCGGCATTTCAGTGTGGACTATACCCCGGCCTGCAGTCATCCACTGCACAGTACATTGCAATACAAACCCTCAGTACATGGCCATCATAGAAAAGAGTGAAGTACTATAACTATTTTGGGTAGTCAAGAGATTCGAAACCTGCAGATCACCAGCCTTGATGGTACCCTTATGTCCTACAAAGTCCTCATGGGTGAAGGCTCCCTGTATTTAAAAAGCCAAAAAACATATTCTCTTAGAAAACTTTTAAACCCCCACAAATCTGAGCAGGAGTTGTGGATTGTCTAAATCATCAATTAGTCTCAAATCGTCCTAGAAGCCACTGCCTCATCTGGTTCCACCTTAAGTGTATTTTACAGTGAAAACACATCTACACAGCCATACAAGCACCAAACTCAATCCCTGCAGTTGTGGTGGTCTGAAAAAGGGGAAAGAAAGAGACAAAAGATGGTACCTCGAGCATGTACGTCACAGTCTCGAAACCTGCCCAAAACATATATTATCAAATCACTAGTGTGAATAGAGCAAGGAAACCAGACCCAAAAAGCGTCGAGATCCAACAAATAATTATACCTCTGTGAGGATGGTCTGGAAAGCCAGCAGGAGCACTTACTGCAACACACACCCATTAGATTTGTTAATTGATATACAATCACACTTGTTAGCAATGCTTTTGGGTAGAGACCAACCAACCTGAGAATTCATCGAGTAACAGAAATGGATCCAAAAACTTCATCTCCGGTCTGTCCACAGCAAATAATATGATTACATAGACAATGGATATATAAATCTAATCATATTGGGAAGTAAATAAATGAAGTTGGTACCTGCCAATACTTCGCCTAACAATGGCTCCATCTCCTTCATATTGTTCTTTCGCCAACACTTTCTTTGCCACAACGCGTGGATTCACAAATGGAGTCAAGTTACTCATCCTTCCAAACTTCCAAACTCGTCTTCACAAATAATGAAATATCTTGTACTTGTTGCACTTGAATAAGGCGTAAGAAGAGGTCTGCCCATTTTATAAGGATCACAACTTCCCCTGACGTATGAGTATGCATGGCAGTGTCAGCGTAGGTCATGGTGATGTCATGAACGTGATGACGTCAAATGAGGCACAATGTACGTAATTCTCCGGAGATCGGTCAAGAAAACCAAGATGTCCAGGTAAACACGAACATTTCTGTTCAAAGATGTGTGGTGTCTTTGTATAAAATATGAGGCTAACTTAATGGTCCCATGGGGGGCTTGGGCTTCTATTTTTATGGATCAAGCGGTCCCATGGAGCAAACAAAATTATGCTACAGATTAATTGGAATCTCCTCCTGAAAAATAGCAGCCCCTACCTTTTAGGACTGCAAATTTCAGCGAGTGAAATTGAGGTGGGGCTAGAAATTGCCCCTACAGCTTAGGAATTTTTTAGGAATTTTTTCTGCCACTTGTCTATCACTTTGAATTTTAAATTCCTAAAAAATGAGAGAATTTTTATTTGTTTATTAATTTTTATCAAATTACTCCACTTCGTCCCTTGATTTTTGGAGCTCAAACTTTTAAGCTGAATTGCAAAATTGAATTCATGGGACCACCATCTTTAAAATATTCCTAAAAAATCTTAGCAGCACTGCTGAAATTTTTTAGGAAGCTCCCCTCCATGGGACCGTACCTTAAGTCTGGAAAGAGAAGATTCGTAGCGCTTTCAGGCGCATGTTGAAAGCGCCTTCGTGAGATGTTCCAAAGTATTTCCTGAGGACTGCTGTAAAAGTCAAAAATGTTTGCCGTAATTAGTTCTGATCGACATATACGACTCTTTTTCTCTATTGTTTTTTTACTTGTCTTGTTGGGCAAGATTTGATATAAGACCCTTCAACATTTAAAAATAAAATAAAAAATAAGCTAGAATTATTCAATTTGATGTATGGTTTAAATGTGCTCATAGTTTGGATATTATGATGAACTTTTAATACCTTTACTTTTGTTATTCGTGGTTGTTTAAAATCTTTTGAAACCTTTTATGGGGATATCCTGTAGCAAAATATTTTCATATTCCTACAGCCTATTGTGTTGTCTTGATTACATTTATTACCCCGTTGACTCCCTAAATGACTGATATATCGCATATAGTTTTTGAATGATGAAATAGATTTAAATATGTGATTAATGAACGAATATTTGTGTTTGGGCGAAGAAGAGGGCTACTCCAAGCAGAGTCTTTATTTTTTCCGTATGGTTATGAATCTTTCATCTCTTTCTCAAAACCCTATCGAACAATTTCATTTCAAAACCTGCCCATAGAAGAAAAGGCATGATTTTTTAAATTAGGTTTTAAAAATAAAGGAAAATTGTATTGGACTTTTTTCTTTTGGTAAGATAAAGTTTCTTTTCTCCTAAAAATTTAGCTTATTTCAAGCATATTTTAGGTTTTTCATGCCCTTTAGTTTTTGTTATGTCAACAAATTTATAATAGATTTTAAACCATGTTTTTATAATTAATACTGATGAATGAGATTTTAGATTTATGGGTTTTTATTTTTATTTATTTTTAGTTTTTTGGGTTTTCTGTGTCAAATGTAAGTTTAGGTGTATAATTATTAGATAAATTCTATGTTTATATAATTATCATTTTTTCTTTTAATTATATTATATTATTATTTGGTTTTTTAAATTTTTTTCATATTATAATATCTTTATAATATTTAAAATTTTAATATAGAATTGTTTTTTAATGAATATAATTAAGATAAAATTAATAATTATTAATATTAATATAAATGCATGTAACTATCTTTTATTCTATAAGTTAGAATATAGACACACATTATCATACACTTTCCATTATAATGATTAATTATTTATATAATTTAAAAAAAATTAACATTAATTGACATTTTTAAATATTATGTTAATACTATAATAAACAAAATTAACATTTAATTTTATTCACATTAACAAAATTTACAATTTTTTTTTATTAAATTTAAAATACTATAATTAAATTACTATAAAGGCAAGTACTAGCCACTACATGGCACTTTTTATTTAAAATAATGTTTTGATATTATATTATATTTTGCAAAATAATAAATTTGTTGACATATAATATAATACATTAAAAAGTATTGTTTAGGAAAAAATATTTGTAGAGATAAATCTTTTCAAGATTTTTTTCATTTTGTCATGCCTATTAAAATAACGTTATTAGACTAAGCTATTTTTTAGCACACAAGGGGTACATTTGTTGTCTATTTAGAGAATTATTAAAATTTCCATAGTGTCCTAGTGTCCATGAACAAAATATGTCCATGCTAGCAGCACAAAACAAACAAACAATTAAACCAATGTAAACACTAATTTCATGTTGCTTGGGGTCTTTGGAAAGAACGAAACAACAAAATTTATAGAGATAAAGAAGCACCAGCGGATATTGTTTTTGATAAAATAATTAGATTTCTGAAAGAAAATGTCATTGCTATTTTCCAGAAGGTTAGCAACTCCGAGAAAGTGGTTCACTCGTCCTATGATCTTATGGTTGCTAAGGAATGGAATATAAGTCTTGGTTTTCCCAGTGTCCATAAACAAGCTAAGAAGAATAGAGAGGGTGCTTGCTGGTCTTTTCTGCCTAATGGATGGGTCAAAGCCAACTTCGATGGAGTGGCTAAAGGTAATCCTAGGACGGTGGGTTGCAGCGGAGTCATAAGGGATTCCTTTGGCAACTTTCTAGGTGTGACTGCCACCCCTCTTGGATCTCAAACCAATCACCTGGCTGAGGCTGCTGGAGCTTTTCATATTATAAATTTGGCCCATAGTCTAAATTTTAAAAACCTTTGGCTTGAAGGGGATTCCAAAAATATAATAGATAGTCTTTTATGTAGGTCCCCCCTAGTGGACTATTAAGTCTTGGATTGATGATGCTATATCGACTTTAGCCAAGTTTGATAATATAAGATTTCACATGCCTATAGAGAAGCCAATGCTATAGCAGATTTTTTTGCAAATGAAGGGGTTAGGAGCAAATGATAGAGCACTTGGCTAAATATAAGTGAATTAGGAGTTAACGTCCGGGCCCTACTAAACTATGATGTGTCACATGGGAAAGAAGCATGCCACCTCATTAATGATGATAGGACAGGGTAATTACATCACGGTCATCAGATTTTATGGGACCGAGCTTAGTTGCTTAATTTGCAAGGTTGCCTGGCACATTTTGTGGGTTCTTAGATTTGGCAGGACCATTTCAAGTAAAGATTTCATCGTTGTCTACCCCACTGTGCTTTCCAAAATGGGTGGAGACAGGAGAAGAGTTGAGCCAGACAACTTTGAGATGCATACTAGAAATACCAAAGCATGGAACAAAGTAAAAAGTGGGGGTTTACTCCCTTTTCTAGAAAAACTCCATGGGTCAAATTAGGAGGCTACTGAGCATTTTGAGAAGAATTGGAATAATGGGGAACTTACCCTTTTTGGTAGGAAAGTGGAGCTCGATGAAAACCTTATAGCTGAAGTGACTGGAATGTCCACTGATGGACACAAATTTTTC
>VDFB02086081.1:248271764-248288448 GCA_007258455.2 Sequoia sempervirens | reverse complement strand
GACATGTATGAAAAATGTGGTAGCATAGAAAGGTAGTGAACTATTTGAAAAAATGCTTCAAAAAAATGTGGTCTCATGGTGATGGAATACCATAACGAATGCCATGACAAGCAAATTGCTATGGATTGTCATGGCATTCCATCACCATGAGACCACATTTCTTTGAGGCATTTTTTGAAACAGTTCACTGCCTTGTCTATGCTATTGCTTACCATTATGCTTTGATAGATATTTTCCAAGCATCCATAACTTGTTCATAAGCAGGTCTGTTTTAGGGTTTTAGCTATAGCAGCAAGGTAGTGAACTGTTTGATAAAATGCTTTGGTAGACATGTATGAAAAATGTGGTAGCATCGACAACTGTCACCATTTGATATTTATGCAGTTGTAGTATGTTTTGTGCAATGTAATCAGCGATATGAATATAACCAACAAAAATCTATTTTCTATAATTCATGGATTGAACTCTGTATTTTATTTGCTCTTAATGTTTGTATGCTATGGAAATGCCATTACATTTTTAAAAAAAGTAGTTTCTTACTATTTTTCTTCAATTTTTTATGTTTTTTTGTAAATCTACCAAAAAACCCTAGTTTTTCTACCAAAAAACAATATTTTGAAAAAAATCAACTAAAAATAAACAAATCTAATTGAAAATTTGACAAAAAATTAAAAACTTTACCTGATAGAGATGGACTCCAAATCGGATATCGGATTTTGCTCTACACTATGCGCCCGCCGCCGATGAGCCGAAAACAAATATGAATGAGTTTTGGTCGCGGGTTTTTTTTTATATATACAGTTCAAACAAATCGGATATCCGATTCAAATCGGATATCCGATTTGGATCGGATATCCGATTCCTAAAGGCAAGTTGCCTTTTGCTTCGGTCGGAATGAGATTTATTTATATTTAACAAAATCGGATATCCGATCCAAATCGGATATCCGATTTGGATCGGATATCCGATTCCTAAAACTAACTTTTCCCTCTGCCTCGGTAGTCACCCCAGCTCCAAAAAGTCAACTCACCATTTTCGCGTTTTTGAGTCGTAGAAACACGTATTTTTTTCTCCATTGCCACTTTTGGCATACCATGATCCTGCACATGCCCTATAATAAAATAGGAATGGAGAATGATGAATGAACAAAATATGATGTTGCAACTCACCAAACCCTAACAATGAAGTGTTGCAAACATGTATGAGATGGCTCTAATGGATGTAGATCTTGACTCTTGCTTGAAGGTGATAGATCTTGAATGAAAGGCTAGCTTGAATCATAAAACCCTACATCACAATTGTTAGCTAAAAAAAAAACATGACATGCATGAAATCTTTGACATGATGCTTGATGCTTGAAGAATGCTCTAAAATGCTTGATAATCTTCCCTTGATTGCTCTTGAATGCTCTTGTGAACTCAAATTTTCTATAAGAATGCTCATTCAACTTGCTAGGTGTAAAATGAGTGAAAGAAACTTGTATTTATGCTTAATTATGCAAGAATTCTTGGAATTAAAACACTACAAGTTGACATCAGATCTAGGAGGATAAAATCCCACCAAAAATGAATTAATTTTAATTTTGGGCCACACGAGACTCATTCACCCAAGGTGGCGAATGAGTCCCATCAAACATAATTTATGGGACCACTTTAAAAAATGCTTAGAAATGTGTGAAACTAGGTTCAGGACACAAAAACCTAGGTGGGAATCATTCACCCAAGGTGGAGAATGAGTCCTAGATCACTAAATCTAGGGCCATCCAACCTGAAACACCTGAATTATGATTGGGTATTGATTTTTGTTGGGATTATCCTAAAAAAGATGTATTAAATGAGGCTTGTGGATGCAAAATAAGGCCAATTAAAGCATAAAGAAGCCCAATTATTAATGACAACCCTAGAAAAGTGTGAAAGTGTAACATCCTTCTATAAAGCCTCGAAGGAAAAGAGCCAAAAAAGGGCAAGATAATTTTTTTTTGAAACATAAAGAATTACATACACAAAATAAGCTTCCAACAGATTAAATTTGGCCTCAAACAAGGCCAAGAATGGCCTAACGCAGCCCAAGGGAAAGGTTAATCAACCCTCCTAAGGAAAACCGAGCAAGAACACATAAAATAACTTCCGGGAAGATGCTCCAGAACCTTGGCAGTGCTGCTTCGGAACTTACACCACTGCTCCAAAACCTCTGCAGCGCTACTCCAGAACTTGCAGAGTTGCTTCGGAACTTGCAGCACTACTCCAGAACTTCTGCAGCACTGCTCCGGAACTTGCAACACTGCTCTGGAACTTCTGCAGTGTTGCTCCAGAACTTGCAACACTGCTTCAGAACATAGACAACGCTGCTCCAAAACTTGCAGCGTTGCTCCGGAACTTAGACAATGCTGCTCCAAAACTTGCAGAGCTACTCCATAACTTAGACAACGCTGCTCCAGAACTTGCAGAGCTACTCCAAAACTTGCAGAGCTGCTTCGGAACTTAGCATAGCTGCTCCAGAACTTGGGCAACAACTACAAAGATTAAAAAGCATGATGAATTGCACTGGAAACTCAACAACATGATACATAAAGAAGGAAAATACATCCATACTTCTAATTTGACATGAATTAAGAATGAATCCATACAAGAATTATCATAATACATGCGATTTTGATACCAACACTGGAACTCGAAAGCCAAACATAATCATCACATATCTTCTCATTAATTTCAATATTTCTTTCACTCTCAAGGGAGTACAATGAGCATACAAGAATAAGTTCGAGTATAATAGAATATACATGAATAAAATACATCATCAGAAATATGAATTCAAAAGAGGGGATGACTCTAACGGTGCTCTGATAACCTATACACCGGTCCCCAATGGCAGTGTTAACGCCTCCCTACCATGTGGACTCTAAAGAGGCCACCCCACCGTGCTTAGAGATAGTCACGAGGCCCAAATAGAGGTGGCAAGACAAAAGAAAGGTAAATCCAACACTCACATCAATCAGGAAGCAATCAAGGAAGGAAATGCACACAGCCAAAGTCACAACAAGAAATGCTCATCCAATATCAAGACAGGTACTACTCACGTCTACCAAGGGCTAGATAATAGAGTGCATATTAGATGGAGTGTCATCATGCATGCTCAAAGGGATGGCACCACATGGAATCAAGTACACCTCTCATAGGGACGAGGATACTCAATCATGCCCAAATCCACACCCCGCAGACAGATGACTCAACGTCCCGCATATGGATGGGCCTTCTTGAGTGCATCCTTAGCTTTTACAAGCACTCAAGGCCATGCATGAGGAATCATTATATTATTAGTGTTTTACCCCATTAATTTTATTTAGTTATCAATTTCTTACTCTAACTCTACTACTAGTTCCCCTGGCAGCCATTTGCGGGCCACGGGACCGTAGAGAGCCACTCCAAATGACCACTCTATTACTTAGGCCTGTGCTCAAATCATTTAACCAAACAAGGAGACCAAACAATACATGAAATAACAAGGAAATGCCACAATTTCTGTCCAAGAAACCAAATAAAAATAGCCAACTAACACTGTTGTTAACACACACATTTAATGGCTGCAAATCCGCAAGAGAAGGAAGCATAGAAAATAAATGAAAATTCAAAGTGCCTGAATCACGAAACTAAGCGCGACCCAGTTTGTATTTGGGTGATTCAAGTCAAAGACCACCTTTTATTTTCAATTTTAGGGCCAAAAGGGTGTGCTGTTCAGAAAAAAATGTCATTTACAAACTAGGCAAGCCAAAAAGGGCAGAAAAATAAAAGTGCCCAGATTTTGAATCTACCAAAACCCAGTTGAGATATTGGCATTCCAACACAGAATACACCCTCAATTTTCATTTATATCAAGAGGGTAATGTGCAGCAATCAAAAACACAACTTTATATACAATTTGAGCAAAATAAAACAAACAGATATAATCCAAAACCAATTTCTCTCAAAGACCCAATTCGAATTTACTGAAGAACTACAAAATTAGTCAAGCCAAAAACCTATACACAGCAGCAATAACCAAATAGAACAATCCAACATCCATTTTCCAACAAAACAAACAAAGACATGGAGGATTTCACCAAGTTTGCATGGGACAACAATAAACCCGAATAGAGATAAGAGTTACTAGCCAAGAAACAATGGAAAGCTACAAAAAATTACCTCAAATTGCCCCAAAATTGAATGGTGAATTTGCACAAGGAGAAGGCACCACTAAGCTCCAAAATCAAGCAGTAAATAAAGAGAGGCAGGCTGATTTCAATAATTCACTGCCCACAAAATCTCCACCCCAAATCTTTCACAATCTACCCAACTTATTTTCCCCAATGATGAGGGTTTCTTCTTCCATCCAAAGACAACAATTTTCTCTTTTCAAAATGAAAAAAAATCCTCTCCATCAAAAATTCTCTCCAAAACAAAAGTTCTCTTTTTCTTTTATATTTTCCTCCAAACCACAAAAGAGAATAAGGCATTTTTTTTTTTATGCATTAAGGCTCCCCCAAAAGGAACAAATAATAAAGGTCACAAAATAAGATATATTAAATATGCATGAAATAATAATAAAAACCAAAACCCAAATACCTCCAATTAGACAAGCCGGGAAAACACATAAGGGAGAAGGGTGCTCCAAAAGTTACTGTTAGGTAACCGGATGGGAGACACAATACTGAAATGTTGCCCTAACATGGTGTAGTGGCTAGGGTAGGGGATATTGGCCAGTGACTATCTCCAGTAACCACCATCGGGGAATGAGAGTACGCTCATGCCTACTAATTTAGGCGGAGTCGATACTTAGTACCTGCATCACTCCAATCAAACGTTAAAGTACATGTGCATGAATCATATATCATATATCTAAAGCAACATCAACCATCAGGAAAAAGAATCAAAATATCATAAGCCTCTCGGTTACGAGTGTTATGATATCATCTTTTTCCTATCCATAATCATACAGAAGCAAGGACAATGATGTATACATAAAATATGAACATGTAATCCAACATAATATCTAACCATGTAAACATGAAATCCAACATGAACAATAATCATGTCAGCAACATATCAGCATATAAACATGTAAGCATGTAAACATGTAATCTAGGATAACAGTCATGGAATTACACCTCTCAGGTGTCAATACAAAATAATGAAGGTACGAATATAGTAAATACAAAATATACAGCCATCTGAATCCATCAAGAAAAGACCACAACAAAATGCAAACATGGGGGTTGTTACAGAAAGTGTGTTGCAACACTTTACAACACTCCAAATAAGGCATGATTAAGGTACATTTTGGTTAAAAAGAGGTTCATTAAGTTTAGTTAATTGATAAAACCTTAGAAAAGTGTGAAAGTGTGTTACAACACTTCACAACACTTTAGCAAGGTACCACTTAAATCAATTAGTTTGCAAGGGCCCAAGACCTAATGTGAGCGTGTTAAACACATTACAACACTAGGTCGAGGCATTATTAAGCTCAATTTTACAAGGAGGGCCTGAACGAGTGTGAAAATGTCACTGACGACATTTTTCGACACTACATTTATAACTGTTATTCAAGTGACCAAACTGATTGTACTTTTGAAAAAAAAATCTACATTCTCATAGAGAATAGGCTACACCCAACTAACAACTCTTAAATTCAAGGTAATTTTAGTGGTGAAGATTGTGTTTGTAGCAACATTGATACACATTCTAGCATTGAAACATTTTGTAGTTCCATAATTCTAGAGGTAAACTTGATAGAAAAACCCAGGTATGGGCAACAAAACCCAAAACCTTTATTGGGTCAAAGTTGAATTTTTATTTACATAAGGAGAGGTAGTTTTTAAATTTTTGGTCTAAGGCCCAAGGGCCCCCATCAAGAATGTCACTAGATCTTCCTTGACCACAAATTTAAACAAAAGCAAGACATCAACCATAACACTTATGGTGACATTACTCTTAAGTTTCTAGGATAGAAATCCCATTTCCTAACTTGGTGAATATTAGAACTAAAGGAAAGGAACTTACCACTCAACAAATTTTCCATTTCCACTAGCATCACATTAAGAATATTTTCCAACATGTCAACTGCAAGCCCCTTAACTGAATTAGACACTTTGGGTACAAAGCATGAGCCAAGATGAGGAGAACTCAAACCGATCAATTTTTCCACATAATAAATAGGGTCTTCCCCATTAGAAAAAGAGTTTGAAACACCCACAACAGGGCCAAGACCAATTTTTTGGGGAGATGGGGGGACCCTACATGATCCCCTCAACAAAGGGTCCATTGACTGAATCTTTCCAAAAGGAAGATTAGAGGGAATGAAAACAGTTTGACATGGAACATAAACTAAAAATCGACAAAAACGAGCCCCCAAAAAATTTTAGAGCACGTTAAGTAGGAAAAAGAACCCCATTGTATTCTAGAAACAACAACCAAGGGGAACCAAACACGTGAACCAATCCAAAAATTTAAAACCTCCTCATATCTTGGATAGTAGGAATATGTTATCACTAATACTTACTCATGATTTTGACAGTTGAATAATTTAGTTATGATAGTCATGATCATTTTTCTAGTACTATAATACTAGATAGTGCTTCATCACCATTTCTTGATGGAGCATACTCATGCATTGTCAAAAGTCTTATTGTGTTATATCTATAGTCACATTATTATTTTCATGATTTGAGTCCATTGGTACCTTATTCACTTAGTTGGAGTTACTTACATTTGTTCACTTGTTTGGAGTCCTTTACATTTTTCCATGTATTCAAAGCTTTACAACTTTTTGAACAAGTGGAACCTTTCATCCCACTCCTTTCACTTTAACTAGATAATTTTATCAAGTTATGAAATACTCATTTGTAAATTATTAATAAATATTATTCATTATATTTTGTAATTATTTGATTATAATATGCTTAAGATGGAGCACTCATTATGGGGAGAGTATATATGATTGACATCCGTGATTTTCATAGTTTATATATGAGTATCCTTTAATTTTCTAAAAATATTTAATTTCCATGTTTGTTACTTGATTTTACTATGACATGCATTTTGATAGTATATACAAAATATAACAATGAAAATGCACACATGCCCCTTTCCTTTATGTTGTGGGAACATAATGATTGTCACATTGAGTAGTGTGTACAATAGTCTATTTTGTGTGGAAGTTGAAAAATATATTTATCCCAATGTGTCCCCATCATTAGTCATCCTCAAGATTAAAATTTTATCTCTGCATTCAAGCATCCATCACCAAGTGGTTCATATAGACATGTGCAAAATCAATTTTAGATAAATGTTTTGATCATGAATTGGAAACCTACAATTTAAAAAATTGAATTTCTTAATTCGGGCTCATGTTTCCTTCTATTATTAGTCATTATGAGCAGTAACTAAAGCAAACCTTATTTCAATTACATGCTAGGGTGGTGTATTGAAAAATTACCCCCACTTCAAAAGAACCATTTAGGATTGATAGAAGAAGTTATAGAATATATGTATCATTCTATATGCAAATGGACAAAAATGAATTATAATATATAATTATCCTAGGAGCATATTGCATGTGTTCCTATTATCATTAACCTTGGTTCACTATAATTGAATCAATCCACCTAGAGGTGTGACTAAGTAGAATATGATCCTTGCAATTCAATAGATTCCACAAAATTGTTTCTAAATTTTGCCTATTCCTTGTGAGATTTAAATAGATAATATGTAAAAGTAAACAACTTTTAAAGATTATACTTTATCCATAGTTTATTTGTGTTACAAGTTTAGTTTCATGCACATGTTTAGATTAGAAGTGAAACAATATTTTTATGGTCAAATTAATAGGTTAGTAACAAACACATGAGATACCTTGATTTTTCAAATATATTAGCAATTGAATTTCCAACATCTATACAATGTAATGTTAATTTGATCTACAAGTAAGTACCTTGGACTTTATTTTATTTGACTAAAAAACTATATAGTTTATCATGATAAAATAGCATAATTTGATACACTGTGAAAAATACCTCCTACTTATCATTTGGTAAGCTAAAGGGGCTCTATAATGAATATTTCATAAGGCACAATGTACTTATTGAAGGTTTTGCAAATGGGGTAGCAAGCTAAGTTCACTTGATATTAGGAGAAGTTACATAGTGAAGTGCATTTTCAAGTTGGAGTGGTATTGGGATAGGTGACCCCCTAAGAAGTCCTAATGCTTCATCCCTATGAACATCACCTAAATGCAATTAGTGTTAAATTCCACCACTCATGCTCATGAGAGATGGTTCATGTGAACCACTTCTCATGAAATATGGGTCAATGAGTTTAACTCAAAAATTCCACAACTGAATCTTAATAGAACAACATAATTTGATACATTGCAAAAATACTTCCTATCAATGCATGAATTAAAAGGGCTCTATATTGATTGGTTCATAAGAGAAATCACTTGCTAAAGGTTTTGCAAATAAGTTGGCAAGTTAAGTAGGTTTGAACTTGAAGGAAAATCCATGGTTAAGCACACTTGAATCAGAGTAATACCAAGATGGATGACCTCTCAAGAATTCTCGACGCTTCACCTTTATAAGCATCACCCAAATACAATATCTACCAAGTAAACCAATCATTTTTATAAAAAATAGATTCATACAAATCACTCCAAATAAAATATAAATCAATAAACTTAGCTCAAACTACACAATTAAATTCTAATAAAATGACATATATAATATCTCATATGAGAACATTATGAAAATCCTAAAATTCATGACATTCATGAATGACTCTTTTTCCTTTGCAAGCAAAATCTATGGTTGTCAAAGTCTACTGTTCTAAAGTTCAAAAACCATTAAAAACAGGTCACAAACCGTCATATTGCCGGCCCGGGTGGGCCGTTGATGCTGATGCACTGATGAACTCATAATTATGTCATATTTCGCTGATGTCAGAAAACGTAGCATGGCTGCTGGCGTTCCAAAAAATCTGAAACTTTCAAGCCTATATCAAATCAAAAGAGACAGAAATTATTGACTTTCAGTTTCTGTCTTGAAGTTTGGATGCAAAAAAAGGAAAGATTTTGAAACATGATATGTAATCTTTTCTTATGGAAGGATGTAGGCCTAGTTAACTTCTTCCGAATCGCCAATCTTAAAGCTAACTTCAAATTTACCTGTTCTTTGCCGTGAAACATTAGTCGACGTCAAATTAGATGTCGACGTCGAATTGATGTATACAAATATTGACTTTGTTTTCTTCTCTTTAAGAGTCCACTTCAAATGACATCATCAACCCAAGTTATTCCGTCACTTCCCGGATGCGGAAGCGACGTGAGCGCAGATTACAAGGTTCAAGTTGTATACATATCCTGAGCAAATCATCTTTATAGTTCTAAGCTCAAAAGATTTAAAAATAACAAGTAAGCATGCAATGTACCTCTAGTATGATCTAGTAAATGTCAATAGATAAAATCCATATTTTAAAAATCTCTCATAAATGTTAATCTTGGAATTTGATTGTTATTCATATCTATGAGTGTAGAAAAATAAAATTATACATCTAGGCTTATATATATAAAGACATCATCCTCGAGTGTTAACACCATCATTATCATTGATTGATAAAATCACATTCCAAAAAAGAATGATTTTTTTTTTTAGGTATATCAACCATTCTCTATTTACATCAAGAATAACAAACTCTTAACAAAAAATCAAGTGACATCTATTTTTTAAGTACACTCATTGATAGTCGCATATCGGTTCACTTTAGCCACAATCAAATTAGCAGAATTTGCTACCATACTCCATCGACATCCATTGTCACCTCACTTATCACACTCACTTTTATTGCTAATTCACTCTTCAAACTTGTTAACAACACAAAAAATATTGAACTTCAATCCTTATACCAAACCTAATGGTGATTTTTAGTACCCCACTTAACTTAAATATAAGTTGTCAAAAAGGTGAATTGCATGTACTAAAGACCTAATTTTATTATGGATATATTGTAGAAGTTGAGATATGATAAAACTTCAAGGAAGATATTATCACAATCACAATTCTGTTGAAACATTCAGATTCTTAGGATTCAATTATCTCAACCTTTTAATTAGCAATCTAAATTCATTTTTATTTACAACTCTCTAGGGGAAGGGTACCGATAGCTGTTATAGCTACCTTTGCACATCCTAAGCTCCTAAATGGTATATTGGATTTCAACTCTTTTTTTTTGGGTTTCTTTGTATGTGACTTAAGAGACTATAACTATTGTTTCAACTTTTGGGTAGTTACGATGAACATAGGAGGATTTTTTATGTATACAAAGGTCAAAAAGTGGTCATTTCAAGGTGACACCCGATACATATTCTCTATTGCCTTAATAACTGTTCCCTTTGACCACCAAAAAATTTGCACAATTGATCCAATACATATGCACAAATGCCCCAATAATTATGTGTTATTGGTACCAATAAAGTTGCACAACTCTTCCAATTAAGTACTTTTTTTGTAACTAGTAGGTATAAAGTAGATAACTATTGGTATGGTTGATTTTTTTTAGTGGGATTTTATAAGGGGTAAAAGTGGAAGCAGATAAACAATCAATAATTCAATCAAAGAACCCAAAAGCATGAGATAAAACCTACTTACTAATGAGATCCAATTGTAAATCAAGCAATGAAATCAAAACCTAATGTTAGCATAATCAAACATAATATAAATAAAAAAAATAACAATCTCACCATCCCATTGTTGGAGAGCTTGGTGTTGTAAGGTGTTGGATTGCTCAAACACTTGAAGCCTCCATGATTGCTAGAAAAAGTTTGATTCAATGTGATGCAAAGATGACCTAGATGTTATAATAAATGCTCTCAATTGCTCAAGAATCAAATTGACATGACTTAGCTATGAAAATTCTAGGTTCAATGAATGTGAATGATTGATGTTGATTTTATAGATTTTAGGAAATTAGATAATTGGTCAAGATTAAGATTCAATCCCCACAAAGGGAGTGAATCAAGAAAGATCAATGGATGTGATTAGTTAGAACTCAAAAATATCTCCACCATTTTAGGAAAATGGTTAGGATATTTTAAATCAAGGTGGAGATTAGATTTGAAGATCAAGGGCTAGAAATGGTTGAGACAAGTTAAGTCAAGATATTTTGAAAATGAATATTCCTTAGGAATATGCTTTGTGGAGGGAAAGTAGGATAATTAAATAATTAAAAATTATTTAATCATGGAAGATAGGAATATGCCATTCTTTAAAAAGGAATATTCCATTGGAGGAGAAAGATTAAAAGTGGGATAATTAAATAATTATAATTATTTAATTAAGAGGATTCATGAAGGAGAAAATTAGTAATGAAATAGTGAATTAATTAAATAATTCAAGATTATTTAATTAATAGAGGAAAATAGGGTTAAATGATGGAAATGATGTGAAAAGGGGATTAATGATGCAAATTATCTGAAATGATGCTAAATACAACAATGGTAATGAAAATGATGTCAATGATAGAAAAATACAGTTTCAGGATGTGCGATACGCATTAGGCATTTTTACATGTCTACATTTTTCCCCTCTTTGACACAATGTACTTGTTGCATTGTTTCAAATAATTCGATACTCATATTAGGATGAAATTTCTTTTAAAAAATGACCCATTGTTCCCAGTGGTCAGCAGAATCTAATGATAAGACACTGGGTTGCCCCCTCGAGAAGTCGATAAAAAAAATTACTTTCTTAGGTCAAGCTCTTGATAAGGTTCAAGACTAGTTTAGATGTGTAGAGGATGAAAAATTAGGCCCTAGGGGTCACAGATAAAGTTTAGGATGTTCCAAGGTGCTCAAAATTTAACCTAGGGGGTGGTCGTTGGTAAAAACCTAGGGTTTTGGGGGGTTATATAGGAAATTAGGGTTCATTTGCTCCTTATTTTCACACTCAGAGCTTTAGAGGATTATTGCTCTCTAGTGATATTTTGCTACAAACATGATTTCACTATGCCGAGGATTCCAGGAGCTCCACATCATGCGGACGTAGTTCAACAACACCAAAAACCAACCGACATAGGGGTTGTGGTATGAAAGCTTCTAACTTTTTCTTTTGCATTTTTTTTATTTTTGTAATTAATAGGAAAAGTTAGGAATAACAATAGCGGTAGGATTTAAGAGTGTCACCTTTTGTCATGGGATGACCATTGTTGCAATTTTAGAACACACGCTCTTACAAAAAGGTACTGGAACACTTTTTCTCTAGATTGATACTATTGCTCAAAAGAGATGCACTTGAATGTTCGCGGTTGTGAAAAATGATTGCGCACGCTAGGTAGTTAAGATATTGTCCCTATTGCACAAGAGAGACACTTTTACAAAAAATAATAGAGCTACTAATGTAGTTAAGATATTGTCCCTATTGCACAAGAGAGACACTTTTACAAAAAATAACATAGCTACTAATGCAAAAGGAAACCACACTTGCAAGAAACAAGCTCGGTATTAAAAAAACCAAAGCCCGGTTGCTTCCTAATATGCTCGCATTTGCAACAAAACACTGATTTACTAAGTTTGAATGCTGATTTAAGTTGCTTGACTAGATTTTAGAAAATTAACACCGTGGGTTGAATGCTTGTAGGCCACACTACATCCTTTATATGCCAAAGAGCGTAGACCTAGGATCCTAGATAAGATAGCTCACTTTTAGGAGGTTGAGAGAGATTTTCTACAAGATGCGGGATTGGATCATATTGTGTACATGCTTGAGATACAAGCTCACCAAGCCATGATGATAGCTTTGGAACTTGCCTACAGGTGAGTGTACTATCACTCTTGAGGATGTATGGAGGATTTTGAGGATTCCCATCCATGGTGCGATGGTTACTTATGATGTTTTGATGGGTACACAAGAAATGCAAAGATTAGTAGGCATTCAACACCTCACTGTCATAGACTCTTAGATGGATCTAACTCCATTTTTGGTTGACACTGATGATATGGTGATTGTGCTAGATGGTTTGATTATGGGACCCCTAATGCAAAATAGGAGATCTTGTAGATTTGAAGTTGGTTGGAGATTTATCATTAAGATGATGATGGAGGAGTGGACCCAATATGCATGGGGAACCTACTTGTTAGCTAAATTATATCATGACATGCATCAGGTAGTTTATCATAGGGGGAGCAACATTTCTATAGGTGGACCACTCTATTACATGTTTGGGTCTGTGATCACATTTCTATTACACGGCCATAGGGGGTCGATCAAAGAGATTCTTATTATCTCTACTCATACAAATACCATGATTGGTTGCACTACTAACAGTAAGGAAAACTACAACATTGGTGAGTAGTCTTTAATGACATGAAAAAGTTTGTGTGGAGTTCATACTTGGATTGTGAGGCTTGGGACGATGATCTCGAGCACTTGGTGTACTGTAGAAAGACTCGATACTTTATTAGTAGGGTGGATACTATCATTGAGAGATATCTTCTTGATAGGGTTCTCTACAAGTTCAAGGAGAGACAGATCACATTCTCATAGATGACTACCATGCACAATATGCATGAACTATGAGAGAGGTCAATGCACGGGGACCTCGAGTAGATTCTTGGAGGGCGGTGGTAGACTTCAAAGCACTGACACTAGTTAGATGGGGTTAGGTAGTAGGTCCTAGGGATCCTGGGACTACACACAACTTTGATTCATGGTGGGCCAAGAGGAGACCACTGAGGTTCACCCTTCTAGTAGGTGGAGTAGGTGCAGGAGGTATAGTTATAAGCCAAAGGAGGAGAGGTGATATCATAGGCAATCAAGAGGCTAGGAAGAGATAGAGGATAACCCACGACCAGTAGTAGTCAGCATAGTAGCTTGGGAAGGATGATGGACAACATGATGGGTAGGTGCCCCAAGATTTGAGGGATGGAAAAGATCTAAGTCACCGGGATGATTAGCAGCAACAGGTATATGTACGAGTATCATCGGAACCTCCCCTCAGGGAGACATGGCTACATGACTAGCCCAAATTACAGTAGAGAGATATCAGGCTTGCACAGAGCATGATCTATCCAGGATAGGGATGCCTATGGTGGGGAGAGAGATGTGAAGATAACACAAAGGTAGACCACAGATACATAGATTATGATTCTTACAATTGAGTGGGACCAGGCTAGGTCTAAGAGAGATTCTCTAGTCATCGAGAGATATATAGAGAGGAGTCAAAGGATACAACTAGAGATCGTGCAGGCCTCCTCCATCCCCTGTGCATACTACCAGCTGGAGAGGGACCAATTGATGGAGGAGAGGACATACTAGAGGACCTTATACAAGGTGCGGGTTCCTAGGTCTTAGAGATGACATTGGTTTGGCACAAGGAGTACCACCACAACGGCCAAGCCTAATAGATCAGGTGGATGATTTGCTAGTAGACCTTTAGTTAAGCCTTTAGGTCTTATCCTACAACCTCACTAATCACCTCCTTAGAGCATTTAAAGATCACCCGTTAGAGAGGACCAATAGAGACTACCATCTGATGGAGAGCAGTAGGGCTAATCTTATTTCATTATTTTCACATGGACTTGATATAGAAATTTTTTTATATATACGTTCATTGACATTTTGATCCTTGTGTATATTTTGTATATTTTTGATGTATCACATATATCTATGATGATGATGTTGTACCAACATTTCCATTTTTAATGATATATGAGAGATAACCATTTTTTATGCGACTTATTGTGTTTTGCGATGATCTATGATATGCCTTACATTTATGATGATGTTATGATATGATATGATGATGTTATGATATGCTCATTTTTTGTTGTATTTTATGATGCTTTAACATGATATGCATAATGTGGATGATATATGATGATGCATGTATGTAATGGATGATGATATATGATATATGATTCTCTATGGTATGATTGATATTATGTGTTGATGAGTTTGTGGATGTAGGATGAAGATATTAGTTAGAAGAAATGTTAGTAGGGTTAGAGGATAGAAGAAATTGGATGACTTTGATTTGATTATCGAAAATCCATAGGTAATTGATTATAGAGGTGGATGGATGGATGAATGAATGAATGATAATGATTAATGATGTGTAAAATGTGATGAGTATGCTTTTTCTTCATGGAAAAGACTAAGTAATTTTCATCATAGCAATCCTTATTAATGTATAAAATAGACATGATGCACCAGGGTATTAATGACTAAGGCGACTTTGTATCTATTGTGTGAACTTTGACTCCACAAACAAGGAGTATTCTTACTCATACCAGACATACCAAAACCTTGTTAGAGTGTAGGGGTTAGAAGTTTGGAGAATTTTGGACCACTGCACAGAGAAGTATGAAGAACCTAACATGCATGGTCACTTTAGTTTCCTAAAATGACTTCCACACACACAAGGAAAGTATTCGCCATGGTTGTATTGCAAAAATATCCAACAAGCAGGACATATTAAATCGACGATCAATGCCCAATTCCTTCCTCTCTAAATCCTTATGGACATCCTCGAGAGATCCTAGAAATGAAACAATAGGATAAATCAAAAGAAAAGACCAAAATAGATAAAACAATGCTACTATATCACTTTCCATGAATGATTTGATGCTTTAGGGTATTATCCATTGATGGTGTCTATTGTAGGAATGATTTATCCATTAAGACACTTGTTAGGATGTTGATGATGATTTCGATAGGTAGGTAGTTAACACTTACACATTGTTTTAGTCTAATAGTGATCCAGTCTTTACAATTTTCACTTGAATGTTGCTGAGATTTCAATGTTTTATTTTCTTGTTTATTGCTTTATCAAAGGGTGAGGGTGATGTTTTTTTACTATGGGTGGATAGTTTATTACAGATAGGTGATAATGAAAATAGGATTTTTGAGGTTTTTTTGATTTTTTTTGTACTTTTGAGGTTATTTGAGGTTGTTATTGATATTTTCAAGATATTTGGATTTCTTTTGGTCTTTTTTGAGAGATTTAGAGACCAAGAGGGGAACCTAAGGGGACTGAACGAGTCCCTTGAGGGCTCATCGATTGATGGCCTTTCTTACGTTATACATAGAGTGTCCATTGTAGTTTGCTTTATTGGACTTAAGGTTGCTTGTACAAAGACGACCAATAATGTTTTTGGGATTTTGAAGGTTTTTTTGATGTTTTTTGGATTTTTTTTGAATTTTTATGTTTACATGAATGATGAGATGAACAAGGATCCAATCCATCTACCAGATTCAGAAGGTTGCCCCTAGTTTGGAACAAGATTTCACATATTATGGATAGGTGGATATAGCAGACAATGGATAAAGATAGTGCAATAAGGTTCAACACTTAACCAATTATCGAGCCATGGTTTGGTGCATGTTTATTATGGGATGGATGGAATGAAATGGATGTGATAGTAGGATGGATATAAAAAAGTGGATGTGATAAAAAGGATAGATGAGGTGGATAGATGATGATGTATAAATTATTAAAATGCAGCGCTTGTTTGTACCAAGTTTTCACTATGATACCTACCCTAGAAGCACCACAAGGTGGTTTTCAATTAAAGGACGGTTTATTTCTCTTGATTGTTTTCTTGATTTTTTTGTTTTTTGTTTTTTTGTTAAGATATTTTGATGTGTTTAGGTATAGAAATTTTT
>VDFB02086081.1:248220036-248271664 GCA_007258455.2 Sequoia sempervirens | reverse complement strand
ATCTTAACTACATTAGTAGCTCTATTATTTTTTGTAAAAGTGTCTCTCTTGTGCAATAGGGACAATATCTTAACTACCTAGCGAGCGCAATCATTTTTCACAACCACGAACATTCAAGTGCATCTCTTTTGAGCAATAGTATCAATCTAGAGAAAAAGTGTTCCAGTACCTTTTTGTAAGAGCGTGTGTTCTAAAATTGCAACAATGGTCATCCCATGACAAAAGGTGACACTCTTAAATCCTACCGCTATTGTTATTCCTAACTTTTCCTATTAATTACAAAAATAAAAAAAATGCAAAAGAAAAAGTTAGAAGCTTTCATACCACAACCCCTATGTCGGTTGGTTTTTGGTGTTGTTGAACTACGTCCGCATGATGTGGAGCTCCTGGAATCCTCGGCATAGTGAAATCATGTTTGTAGCAAAATATCACTAGAGAGCAATAATCCTCTAAAGCTCTGAGTGTGAAAATAAGGAGCAAATGAACCCTAATTTCCTATATAACCCCCCAAAACCCTAGGTTTTTACCAACGACCACCCCCTAGGTTAAATTTTGAGCACCTTGGAACATCCTAAACTTTATCTGTGACCCCTAGGGCCTAATTTTTCATCCTCTACACATCTAAACTAGTCTTGAACCTTATCAAGAGCTTGACCTAAGAAAGTAATTTTTTTTATCGACTTCTCGAGGGGGCAACCCAGTGTCTTATCATTAGATTCTGCTGACCACTGGGAACAATGGGTCATTTTTTAAAAGAAATTTCATCCTAATATGAGTATCGAATTATTTGAAACAATGCAACAAGTACATTGTGTCAAAGAGGGGAAAAATGTAGACATGTAAAAATGCCTAATGCGTATCGCACATCCTGAAACTGTATTTTTCTATCATTGACATCATTTTCATTACCATTGTTGTATTTAGCATCATTTCAGATAATTTGCATCATTAATCCCCTTTTCACATCATTTCCATCATTTAACCCTATTTTCCTCTATTAATTAAATAATCTTGAATTATTTAATTAATTCACTATTTCATTACTAATTTTCTCCTTCATGAATCCTCTTAATTAAATAATTATAATTATTTAATTATCCCACTTTTAATCTTTCTCCTCCAATGGAATATTCCTTTTTAAAGAATGGCATATTCCTATCTTCCATGATTAAATAATTTTTAATTATTTAATTATCCTACTTTCCCTCCACAAAGCATATTCCTAAGGAATATTCATTTTCAAAATATCTTGACTTAACTTGTCTCAACCATTTCTAGCCCTTGATCTTCAAATCTAATCTCCACCTTGATTTAAAATATCCTAACCATTTTCCTAAAATGGTGGAGATATTTTTGAGTTCTAACTAATCACATCCATTGATCTTTCTTGATTCACTCCCTTTGTGGGGATTGAATCTTAATCTTGACTAATTATCTAATTTCCTAAAATCTATAAAATCAACATCAATCATTCACATTCATTGAACCTAGAATTTTCATAGCTAAGTCATGTCAATTTGATTCTTGAGCAATTGAGAGCATTTATTATAACATCTAGGTCATCTTTGCATCACATTGAATCAAACTTTTTCTAGCAATCATGGAGGCTTCAAGTGTTTGAGCAATCCAACACCATACAACACCAAGCTCTCCAACAATGGGATGGTGAGATTGTTATTTTTTTTATTTATATTATGTTTGATTATGCTAACATTAGGTTTTGATTTCATTGCTTGATTTACAATTGGATCTCATTAGTAAGTAGGTTTTATCTCATGCTTTTGGGTTCTTTGATTGAATTATTGATTGTTTATCTGCTTCCACTTTTACCCCTTATAAAATCCCACTAAAAAAAATCAACCATACCAATAGTTATCTACTTTATACCTACTAGTTACAAAAAAAGTACTTAATTGGAAGAGTTGTGCAACTTTATTGGTACCAATAACACATAATTATTGGGGCATTTGTGCATATGTATTGGATCAATTGTGCAAATTTTTTGGTGGTCAAAGGGAACAGTTATTAAGGCAATAGAGAATATGTATCGGGTGTCACCTTGAAATGACCACTTTTTGACCTTTGTATACATAAAAAATCCTCCTATGTTCATTGTAACTACCCAAAAGTTGAAACAATAGTTATAGTCTCTTAAGTCACATACAAAGAAACCCAAAAAAAAAGAGTTGAAATCCAATATACCATTTAGGAGCTTAGGATGTGCAAAGGTAGCTATAACAGCTATCGGTACCCTTCCCCTAGAGAGTTGTAAATAAAAATGAATTTAGATTGCTAATTAAAAGGTTGAGATAATTGAATCCTAAGAATCTGAATGTTTCAACAGAATTGTGATTGTGATAATATCTTCCTTGAAGTTTTATCATATCTCAACTTCTACAATATATCCATAATAAAATTAGGTCTTTAGTACATGCAATTCACCTTTTTGACAACTTATATTTAAGTTAAGTGGGGTACTAAAAATCACCATTAGGTTTGGTATAAGGATTGAAGTTCAATATTTTTTGTGTTGTTAACAAGTTTGAAGAGTGAATTAGCAATAAAAGTGAGTGTGATAAGTGAGGTGACAATGGATGTCGATGGAGTATGGTAGCAAATTCTGCTAATTTGATTGTGGCTAAAGTGAACCGATATGCGACTATCAATGAGTGTACTTAAAAAATAGATGTCACTTGATTTTTTGTTAAGAGTTTGTTATTCTTGATGTAAATAGAGAATGGTTGATATACCTAAAAAAAAAAATCATTCTTTTTTGGAATGTGATTTTATCAATCAATGATAATGATGGTGTTAACACTCGAGGATGATGTCTTTATATATATAAGCCTAGATGTATAATTTTATTTTTCTACACTCATAGATATGAATAACAATCAAATTCCAAGATTAACATTTATTAGAGATTTTTAAAATATGGATTTTATCTATTGACATTTACTAGATCATACTAGAGGTACATTGCATGCTTACTTGTTATTTTTAAATCTTTTGAGCTTAGAACTATAAAGATGATTTGCTCAGGATATGTATACAACTTGAACCTTCTGCGCTCACGTCGCTTCCGCATCCGGGAAGTGACGGAATAACTTGGGTTGATGATGTCATTTGAAGTGGACTCTTAAAGAGAAGAAAACAAAGTCAATATTTGTATACATCAATTCGACGTCGACATCTAATTTGACGTCGACTAATGTTTCACGGCAAAGAACAGGTAAATTTGAAGTTAGCTTTAAGATTGGCGATTCGGAAGAAGTTAACTAGGCCTACATCCTTCCATAAGAAAAGATTACATATCATGTTTCAAAATCTTTCCTTTTTTTGCATCCAAACTTCAAGACAGAAACTGAAAGTCAATAATTTCTGTCTCTTTTGATTTGATATAGGCTTGAAAGTTTCAGATTTTTTGGAACGCCAGCAGCCATGCTACGTTTTCTGACATCAGCGAAATATGACATAATTATGAGTTCATCAGTGCATCAGCATCAACGGCCCACCCGGGCCGGCAATATGACGGTTTGTGACCTGTTTTTAATGGTTTTTGAACTTTAGAACAGTAGACTTTGACAACCATAGATTTTGCTTGCAAAGGAAAAAGAGTCATTCATGAATGTCATGAATTTTAGGATTTTCATAATGTTCTCATATGAGATATTATATATGTCATTTTATTAGAATTTAATTGTGTAGTTTGAGCTAAGTTTATTGATTTATATTTTATTTGGAGTGATTTGTATGAATCTATTTTTTATAAAAATGATTGGTTTACTTGGTAGATATTGTATTTGGGTGATGCTTATAAAGGTGAAGCGTCGAGAATTCTTGAGAGGTCATCCATCTTGGTATTACTCTGATTCAAGTGTGCTTAACCATGGATTTTCCTTCAAGTTCAAACCTACTTAACTTGCCAACTTATTTGCAAAACCTTTAGCAAGTGATTTCTCTTATGAACCAATCAATATAGAGCCCTTTTAATTCATGCATTGATAGGAAGTATTTTTGCAATGTATCAAATTATGTTGTTCTATTAAGATTCAGTTGTGGAATTTTTGAGTTAAACTCATTGACCCATATTTCATGAGAAGTGGTTCACATGAACCATCTCTCATGAGCATGAGAGGTGGAATTTAACACTAATTGCATTTAGGTGATGTTCATAGGGATGAAGCATTAGGACTTCTTAGGGGGTCACCTATCCCAATACCACTCCAACTTGAAAATGCACTTCACTATGTAACTTCTCCTAATATCAAGTGAACTTAGCTTGCTACCCCATTTGCAAAACCTTCAATAAGTACATTGTGCCTTATGAAATATTCATTATAGAGCCCCTTTAGCTTACCAAATGATAAGTAGGAGGTATTTTTCACAGTGTATCAAATTATGCTATTTTATCATGATAAACTATATAGTTTTTTAGTCAAATAAAATAAAGTCCAAGGTACTTACTTGTAGATCAAATTAACATTACATTGTATAGATGTTGGAAATTCAATTGCTAATATATTTGAAAAATCAAGGTATCTCATGTGTTTGTTACTAACCTATTAATTTGACCATAAAAATATTGTTTCACTTCTAATCTAAACATGTGCATGAAACTAAACTTGTAACACAAATAAACTATGGATAAAGTATAATCTTTAAAAGTTGTTTACTTTTACATATTATCTATTTAAATCTCACAAGGAATAGGCAAAATTTAGAAACAATTTTGTGGAATCTATTGAATTGCAAGGATCATATTCTACTTAGTCACACCTCTAGGTGGATTGATTCAATTATAGTGAACCAAGGTTAATGATAATAGGAACACATGCAATATGCTCCTAGGATAATTATATATTATAATTCATTTTTGTCCATTTGCATATAGAATGATACATATATTCTATAACTTCTTCTATCAATCCTAAATGGTTCTTTTGAAGTGGGGGTAATTTTTCAATACACCACCCTAGCATGTAATTGAAATAAGGTTTGCTTTAGTTACTGCTCATAATGACTAATAATAGAAGGAAACATGAGCCCGAATTAAGAAATTCAATTTTTTAAATTGTAGGTTTCCAATTCATGATCAAAACATTTATCTAAAATTGATTTTGCACATGTCTATATGAACCACTTGGTGATGGATGCTTGAATGCAGAGATAAAATTTTAATCTTGAGGATGACTAATGATGGGGACACATTGGGATAAATATATTTTTCAACTTCCACACAAAATAGACTATTGTACACACTACTCAATGTGACAATCATTATGTTCCCACAACATAAAGGAAAGGGGCATGTGTGCATTTTCATTGTTATATTTTGTATATACTATCAAAATGCATGTCATAGTAAAATCAAGTAACAAACATGGAAATTAAATATTTTTAGAAAATTAAAGGATACTCATATATAAACTATGAAAATCACGGATGTCAATCATATATACTCTCCCCATAATGAGTGCTCCATCTTAAGCATATTATAATCAAATAATTACAAAATATAATGAATAATATTTATTAATAATTTACAAATGAGTATTTCATAACTTGATAAAATTATCTAGTTAAAGTGAAAGGAGTGGGATGAAAGGTTCCACTTGTTCAAAAAGTTGTAAAGCTTTGAATACATGGAAAAATGTAAAGGACTCCAAACAAGTGAACAAATGTAAGTAACTCCAACTAAGTGAATAAGGTACCAATGGACTCAAATCATGAAAATAATAATGTGACTATAGATATAACACAATAAGACTTTTGACAATGCATGAGTATGCTCCATCAAGAAATGGTGATGAAGCACTATCTAGTATTATAGTACTAGAAAAATGATCATGACTATCATAACTAAATTATTCAACTGTCAAAATCATGAGTAAGTATTAGTGATAACATATTCCTACTATCCAAGATATGAGGAGGTTTTAAATTTTTGGATTGGTTCACGTGTTTGGTTCCCCTTGGTTGTTGTTTCTAGAATACAATGGGGTTCTTTTTCCTACTTAACGTGCTCTAAAATTTTTTGGGGGCTCGTTTTTGTCGATTTTTAGTTTATGTTCCATGTCAAACTGTTTTCATTCCCTCTAATCTTCCTTTTGGAAAGATTCAGTCAATGGACCCTTTGTTGAGGGGATCATGTAGGGTCCCCCCATCTCCCCAAAAAATTGGTCTTGGCCCTGTTGTGGGTGTTTCAAACTCTTTTTCTAATGGGGAAGACCCTATTTATTATGTGGAAAAATTGATCGGTTTGAGTTCTCCTCATCTTGGCTCATGCTTTGTACCTAGAGTGTCTAATTCAGTTAAGGGGCTTGCAGTTGACATGTTGGAAAATATTCTTAATGTGATGCTAGTGGAAATGGAAAATTTGTTGAGTGGTAAGTTCCTTTCCTTTAGTTCTAATATTCACCAAGTTAGGAAATGGGATTTCTATCCTAGAAACTTAAGAGTAATGTCACCATAAGTGTTATGGTTGATGTCTTGCTTTTGTTTAAATTTGTGGTCAAGGAAGATCTAGTGACATTCTTGATGGGGGCCCTTGGGCCTTAGACCAAAAATTTAAAAACTACCTCTCCTTATGTAAATAAAAATTCAACTTTGACCCAATAAAGGTTTTGGGTTTTGTTGCCCATACCTGGGTTTTTCTATCAAGTTTACCTCTAGAATTATGGAACTACAAAAATGTTCCAATGCTAGAATGTGTGTCAATGTTGCTACAAACACAATCTTCACCACTAAAATTACCTTGAATTTAAGAGTTGTTAGTTGGGTGTAGCCTATTGTCTATGAGAATGTAGATTTTTTTTTCAAAAGTACAATCAGTTTGGTCACTTGAATAACAGTTATAAATGTAGTGTCGAAAAATGTCGTCAGTGACATTTTCACACTCGTTTAGGCCCTCCTTGTAAAATTGAGCTTAATAATGCCTCGACCTAGTGTTGTAATGTGTTTAACATGCTCACATTAGGTCTTGGGCCCTTGTGAACTAATTGATTTAAGTGGTACCTTGCTAAAGTGTTGTGAAGTGTTGTAACACACTTTCACACTTTTCTAAGGTTTTATCAATTAACTAAACTTAATGAACCTCTTTTTAACCAAAATGTACCTTAATCATGCCTTATTTGGAGTGTTGTAAAGTGTTGCAACACACTTTCTGTAACAACCCCCATGTTTGCATTTTGTTGTGGTCTTTTCTTGATGGATTCAGATGGCTGTATATTTTGTATTTACTATATTCGTACCTTCATTATTTTGTATTGACACCTGAGAGGTGTAACTCCATGACTGTTATCCTAGATTACATGTTTACATGCTTACATGTTTATATGCTGATATGTTGCTGACATGATTATTGTTCATGTTGGATTTCATGTTTACATGGTTAGATATTATGTTGGATTACATGTTCATATTTTATGTATACATCATTGTCCTTGCTTCTGTATGATTATGGATAGGAAAAAGATGATATCATAACACTCGTAACCGAGAGGCTTATGATATTTTGATTCTTTTTCCTGATGGTTGATGTTGCTTTAGATATATGATATATGATTCATGCACATGTACTTTAACGTTTGATTGGAGTGATGCAGGTACTAAGTATCGACTCCGCCTAAATTAGTAGGCATGAGCGTACTCTCATTCCCCGATGGTGGTTACTGGAGATAGTCACTGGCCAATATCCCCTACCCTAGCCACTACACCATGTTAGGGCAACATTTCAGTATTGTGTCTCCCATCCGGTTACCTAATAGTAACTTTTGGAGCAACCTTCTCCCTTATGTGTTTTCCCGGCTTGTCTGATTGGAGGTATTTGGGTTTTGGTTTTTATTATTATTTCATGTATATTTAATATATCTTATTTTGTAACCTTTATTATTTGTTCCTTTTGGGGGAGCCTTAATGCATTAAAAAAAAATGCCTTATTCTCTTTTGTGGTTTGGAGGAAAATATAAAAGAAAAAGAGAACTTTTGTTTTGGAGAGAATTTTTGATGGAGAGGATTTTTTTTCATTTTGAAAAGAGAAAATTGTTGTCTTTGGATGGAAGAAGAAACCCTCATCATTTGGGAAAATAAGTTGGGTAGATTGTGAAAGATTTGGGGTGGAGATTTTGTGGGCAGTGAATTATTGAAATCAGCCTGCCTCTCTTTATTTACTGCTTGATTTTGGAGCTTAGTGGTGCCTTCTCCTTGTGCAAATTCACCATTCAATTTTGGGGCAATTTGAGGTAATTTTTTGTAGCTTTCCATTGTTTCTTGGCTAGTAACTCTTATCTCTATTCGGGTTTATTGTTGTCCCATGCAAACTTGGTGAAATCCTCCATGTCTTTGTTTGTTTTGTTGGAAAATGGATGTTGGATTGTTCTATTTGGTTATTGCTGCTGTGTATAGGTTTTTGGCGTGACTAATTTTGTAGTTCTTCAGTAAATTTGAATTGGGTCTTTGAGAGAAATTGGTTTTGGATTATATCTGTTTGTTTTATTTTGCTCAAATTGTATATAAAGTTGTGTTTTTGATTGCTGCACATTACCCTCTTGATATAAATGAAAATTGAGGGTGTATTCTGTGTTGGAATGCCAATACCTCAACTGGGTTTTGGTAGATTCAAAATCTGGGCACTTTTATTTTTCTGCCCTTTTTGGCTTGCCTAGTTTGTAAATGACATTTTTTTCTGAACAGCACACCCTTTTGGCCCTAAAATTGAAAATAAAAGGTGGTCTTTGACTTGAATCACCCAAATACAAACTGGGTCGCGCTTAGTTTCGTGATTCAGGCACTTTGAATTTTCATTTATTTTCTATGCTTCCTTCTCTTGCGGATTTGCAGCCATTAAATGTGTGTGTTAACAACAGTGTTAGTTGGCTATTTTTATTTGGTTTCTTGGACAGAAATTGTGGCATTTCCTTGTTATTTCATGTATTGTTTGGTCTCCTTGTTTGGTTAAATGATTTGAGCACAGGCCTAAGTAATAGAGTGGTCATTTGGAGTGGCTCTCTACGGTCCCGTGGCCCGCAAATGGCTGCCAGGGGAACTAGTAGTAGAGTTAGAGTAAGAAATTGATAACTAAATAAAATTAATGGGGTAAAACACTAATAATATAATGAGTCCTCGTGCATGGCCTTGAGTGCTTGTAAAAGCTAAGGATGCACTCAAGAAGGCCCATCCATATGCGGGACGTTGAGTCATCTGTCTGCAGGGCATGGATTTGGGCATGATTGAGTATCCTCGTCCCTATGAGAGGTGTACTTGATTCCATGTGGTGCCATCCCTTTGAGCATGCATGATGACACTCCATCTGATATGCACTCTATTATCTAGCCCTTGGTAGACATGAGTAGTACCTGTCTTGATATTGGATGAGCATTTCTTGTTGTGACTTTGGCTGTGTGCATTTCCTTCCTTAATTGTTTCCTAATTGATGTGAGTGTTGGATTTACCTTTCTTTTGTCTTGCCACCTCTATTTGGGCCTCGTGACTATCTCTTAGCACGGTGGGGTGGCCTCTTTAGAGTCCACATGGTAGGGAGGCGTTAACACTGCCATTGGGGACCGGTGTACAGGTTATCAGAGCACCGTTGGAGTCATCCCCTCTTTTGAATTCATATTTCTGATGATGTATTTTATTCATGTATATTCTATTATACTCGAACTTATTCTTGTATGCTCATTGTACTCCCTTGAGAGTGAAAGAAATCTTGAAATTAATGAGAAGATATGTGATGATTATGTTTGGCTTTCGAGTTCCAGTGTTGGTATCAAAATCGCATGTATTATGATAATTCTTGTATGGATTCATTCTTAATTCATGTCAAATTAGAAGTATGGATGTATTTTCCTTCTTTATGTATCATGTTGTTGAGTTTCCAGTGCAATTCATCATGCTTTTTAATCTTTGTAGTTGTTGTCCAAGTTCTGGAGCAGCTATGCTAAGTTTCAAAGCAGCTCTGCAAGTTTTGGAGTAGCTCTGCAAGTTCTGGAGCAGCGTTGTCTAAGTTCTGGAGTAGCTCTGCAAGTTTTGGAGCAGCATTGTCTAAGTTCCGGAGCAACACTGCAAGTTTTGGAGCAGCGTTGTCTATGTTCTGAAGCAGTGTTGCAAGTTCTGGAGCAACACTGCAGAAGTTCCAGAGCAATGCTGCAAGTTCCGGGGCAGTGCTGCAGAAGTTCCGGAGTAGTGCTGCAAGTTCCGAAGCAACTCTGCAAGTTCTGGAGTAGCGCTGCAGAGGTTTTGGAGCAGTGGTGTAAGTTCCGAAGCAGCACTGCCAAGGTTCTGGAGCATCTTCCCGGAAGTTATTTTATGTGTTCTTGCTCGGTTTTCCTTAGGAGGGTTGATTAACCTTTCCCTTGGGCTACGTTAGGCCATTCTTGGCCTTGTTTGAGGCCAAATTTAATCTGTTGGAAGCTTATTTTGTGTATGTAATTCTTTATGTTTCAAAAAAAAATTATCTTGCCCTTTTTTGGCTCTTTTCCTTCGAGGCTTTATAGAAGGATGTTACACTTTCACACTTTTCTAGGGTTGTCATTAATAATTGGGCTTCTTTATGCTTTAATTGGCCTTATTTTGCATCCACAAGCCTCATTTAATACATCTTTTTTAGGATAATCCCAACAAAAATCAATACCCAATCATAATTCAGGTGTTTCAGGTTGGATGGCCCTAGATTTAGTGATCTAGGACTCATTCTCCACCTTGGGTGAATGATTCCCACCTAGGTTTTTGTGTCCTGAACCTAGTTTCACACATTTCTAAGCATTTTTTAAAGTGGTCCCATAAATTATGTTTGATGGGACTCATTCGCCACCTTGGGTGAATGAGTCTCGTGTGGCCCAAAATTAAAATTAATTCATTTTTGGTGGGATTTTATCCTCCTAGATCTGATGTCAACTTGTAGTGTTTTAATTCCAAGAATTCTTGCATAATTAAGCATAAATACAAGTTTCTTTCACTCATTTTACACCTAGCAAGTTGAATGAGCATTCTTATAGAAAATTTGAGTTCACAAGAGCATTCAAGAGCAATCAAGGGAAGATTATCAAGCATTTTAGAGCATTCTTCAAGCATCAAGCATCATGTCAAAGATTTCATGCATGTCATGTTTTTTTTTTAGCTAACAATTGTGATGTAGGGTTTTATGATTCAAGCTAGCCTTTCATTCAAGATCTATCACCTTCAAGCAAGAGTCAAGATCTACATCCATTAGAGCCATCTCATACATGTTTGCAACACTTCATTGTTAGGGTTTGGTGAGTTGCAACATCATATTTTTTTCATTCATCATTCTCCATTCCTATTATATTATATTTCAAGGTTTGATTACCAAAACGGGGTTTGACCAACAAAAACCCCTATCCACTAACAAAACAACAATTTTTCCTCTCTTTATTGTGTGATTTGAAGGTTTAGATTGAAGAGACATTGAAGATAAAGTTTGGATAAAGTTGTCAAAGTTGTCATTAAGCATTGGAGAACACCTACCGGTTGATTTACAGATATTTGGATCTTGAAACCTCAAGAAGCAGATTGTGCAAATTGAGAAGAGTAGATTCAGATCCTAAAGTTTCAGAAAACCCTAACTAAATTGATTCACCACTTCTAGAGAATGAGTCCCAGTTTTGGTCAAAATTCATATTTTTCAGATTCAGATACCCATTTGCTAGATTCTTGTTCCTACACAAAAACCCAAATTTTGGACTGATTCACCCAAGTTGGAAAATGAGTCCCAATTAGCATTAAAGTTAAAATTTCCAGCATTCCAAACTCCCTTCCAGTCATCTTCAGATTCCCAAGTGCACACAATTCATCTTACAATTTGTTTTTCTATTTTACATGCATTTTTAGGTCATTTAGTTAAGGCTTGCATTGAATTAGGGTTTAGCATTGCATCTTTCATTTCATTTATCTTTCCAAGTCTAAACTTGGTGGTGAACCCCTCATTAGCTCATAATCAGACCCTAGGACAACCCTATTGCAATATCACTTTCTCCTTTAAACATTGAGATTTCTAGGGTTTGTTATTAAATGAGAGAGGGTGAATATTGTCATTCTAGGTCCTAAACCCTAGAAAAGCATACAATTTTCCACCTTTCATTTTGGTGAACCTACATTTAGAACATCATAATTCTAATTTGGAGTGCATTATCATCCTAGATCTTGCTTGCATTAGCATTGCATTAGAGTTTGCAAAATAGTTAATTGGCATTCTAGGGTTTCTAATTTTGCATTAGTGAAAGTCCATATAGCTTGCATTTTTGCATCTCATTTCATTGAAAATCAAACAAAATCTGCATTTGCACTTAGAATTCATATCATACAACATAAAAAGCATAAAAATCAATTGAAATTTTTTGAAATTTTTGAATAAAATTCTCATAGGGACTCATTCACAATCTTGGGAGAATCAGTCCCAGTGTAGATTCTACACTGCATTTTCTGGCATTTAAAACCCTATTTCTATGTTCCTATTTTCTTTTGTTACCTTTCTATTTTAGTTTTCATAATTTTTGTTATAATCATTTCATTATTCTTAGCTTAAATTGTATTTGCATTCATCTTGCACTTAGCAGTCCTTGTATGAGTATTTGGTGTCTTATTGCTAATACTATAGTGAGAAGAATTTTGAAACTCATGTCTTCCCACAATAGCACAATCATTGTGGATCCTGGGTTGTCTAGCTCTTTCACTCCCGGTATTGACACTAGTACACTAGGTATGGGGTAAACCCACAAAACTAGTTTATAATTTTGTTAAGGAAGGAAAAATGCATTTTTGGATGGAAAACACTTTAGGGGGTTTGCTAGAACTAGGGGGTTTTCTATAACCCCCTAAAGGGTTCACCAAAACTAGGGGGTTCGCTAGAACCCCCCTTCTAGCGAACCCCCCTTTAATGTGTTTTATTTCTTAATTGCATTTAAAGGGGGGTTCACTAGAAGGGGGGTTCTAGCAAACCCCCTAGTTCCAACGAACCTTGGTTTACTAGAACCCCCCTTTTTCCCCTTTCTCCCCCTTTTCTACCAAATCTCTACAAAAAATTTCCCTTCGAAGATCGGGTTAAGGATGAAAATGGACAAGACTTCACAAACCCAATTGGATGATGGTAGTCCTCGAAATGATCTATCCATTGAATATAAAATTTTAATATATTTTGTTTTTAATATATATTTTTAGTTTGATTAAACATAGGTTTTTCACTAAAAATCAAGCTCTCTATTCTACACATGGGGAAAAATAGCAAATTATCAAAAAAAAATTGAAAAATATTAGTGCACTAGATATTGATGTCCCTGATCCAACAAAAAAAAATTGAATTTCAATATGTATACAAAAAAAATTATGTTTTAGTCAGTGAATCATGTCTAAATTGTAACTAGTTTGACTTTGAAACTTAATTAAGAAAAAAATATTCAATGAAATGCTATAAAACCAATTCCATGCACTAGATATCATAGTTACGAATCTAAATTCAAAAAAATACAATTTTATCCTTCATAGAAAAAAAAGTATTTGTTAGCCAATGATGTCACTCTTTAAAAATGGTGTTTACTGTTAAAAACTAATTTTCGAAGGAGATGGAAAAAGAAGTGCAATCTGATTCCAAAAAATTTGCAAAAAAATATTTAGAATCTATAGACAAAATGTCACAAATCACTAGTTTGCATCATCTCCAAATTCCTCACGGTTTAGCTGCTATAGGTCCCTGAAATTGAAGATTTAGTTAATAAAAATCAGTTGAATGTCTAGTCTGGCCAAAAATTGTAAGCCACTATTGTGGTATCACCCTATGGACCATACCCTTAACAAGTCTTTACCTTCAAGTAGTATGATTCAAGTTGAAACAAGGTTTGATAATGTTCCACAAGAAAACATAATTCAAATTCATGAAAACTTAGCAAACGTACAACTTCAAGTGAAAAATGACAACATTTCAACTACTTCCATCCCTACAATAGATAACATTCACCGCATGCTTGAAAGTGAAGATGGACATGACCTTATGCTTGAAACATAATTCAAATCTTTGGAAAACACCTCACCTCAACCACTAGTTGTCCTTTTCCAACAAGCAATGTCACAAGCCAAGGAGGAACTCAAATTCCTCCTCCCACAACAATTACCTCAATACCTACCTATACCAACCCTCAAGTCACAGCAACAATGCAACCAACTAGTAATGTGATTCCTCCATTGGATATTTTCGCTGGCATCCCTAGTACATTTGTGGTATTGCATGTAATATCTCCTACTAGTATGATGACTTTGACACGTTAGATGAACCCTTGAGGACTTCATCTCACCAAGATCATTCACTAAAGCTTTGGTACAAGAGGATGCAAACATAGACAATCATGACAATCATAGTTGCTCTTCTCCCAATACCTCTCCTACTTGTGACAAAGGTATTTTGGTGTTAGAAGACCCAATTATTAAGCATCATGAGAACTTTGTTTGTCCCTCTTTCAATGATACGTTTCTCTCCATACACTAAGATGGATGGCATAGATGAAGATGTTAAGTTCACATTAGATCCCCCCTTACTAGAAGGACATCTAGGTAACTCAATTAGGTTTTGACTGCACAAATTGGATCTCCTCTAATTAGCAAGCCTCCTAAGTCACCTCCCATCATAGAATCACCTAAAAAGAAACCATTAAAACCAAGAGATGTCTTGAAATTTATAATGCAACCTGATAGTAACAATGTGTTGCAGCAACCGAGTTACTATAGACATGTAAAATATACTGATTGATCTCGTGCACCTGATCCTGATTTACTAACACCATTTTTTCCTAAATCATTTCCTTTACTAACCATTTAATCGAATAATTTGTATTTGATTAAATTCATCATATTTCATCTTTTAATTAAATAAATCAATTTTATCTAATTAAATCATTATCTCCTATTAATTAAATAAATTATTTTGTTTAATTAATCATATTCTCCTATTTTAATTAAATAATTCATTTTATTTAATTAAGTTCTAAAGTCATCTCATTTAAATTAAATAAACTAACCTTTATTTGATTTAAGTCTAACACCATCCTCTTTTAATTAAATAAATCCAACTTTATTTAATTAAGTCTAAAATTCATTATTCCTCTCATCATGATTTATTTAAATCCAAAAATCTAAGTCAAAATGTCAAATCAGCTAAATCTTCATCTAAATTAATCAAATCATGACTAATCCTAACACTAATCCCTCAAATCCCCTAGATTTTACAACTTGCACATGAAAATCAATTTAATTGATTTATAAATTCCTCTATTTCATTCAAAAAAATGTAGACACGTAAAATATATTGATTGATCCCGCGCACCTGATCGTGATTTACTAACACCAATTCTGCCTAAATCATTTCCTTTACTAACCATTTAATATTCGAATAATCTTTATTTGATTAAATTCATCATATTTCATCTTTTAATTAAATAAATCAATTTTATCTAATTAAATCATTATCTCCTATTAATTAAATAAGTTATTTTGTTTAATTAATCCTATTCTCCTCTTTTAATTAAATAATTCATTTTATTTAATTAAGTTCTAAAGTCATCTCCTTTAAATTAAATAAACTAACCTTTATTTTACTTAAGTCTAACACCATCCCCTTTTAATTAAATAAATCCAACTTTATTTAATTAAGTCAAAATTCATTATTCCTCTCATCTTGATTTATTTAAATCCAAAAATCTAAGTAAAAATGTCAAATCAGCTAAATCTTCATCTAAATTAATCAAATCATGATTAATCCTACCCTAAAATCCTCTAGATTTTTCAAGTTGCACATGAAAATCAATTTAATTGATTTATAAATTCTTCTATTTCATTCAAAAAAGGCATCAAGTTGGAATATTCAACCAATTTGAAAATTCCCTCCCAAAAGGACTTGTCCATCCAACAAGGCATTAAAGGCCTCTTACATGTCCTTTTTCTTGAGCCAAGTGGCATTTAAGACTTCTTTCATCTCCCTCCAACATGTCACTTCTCAAATTTCAAATTCCACCTAAATGCATTTATTTGCACATTCATCGAAATGTGCTCCACTCCTCTCCACTAGCATGTTGACAAGTGGCATTTTTCCATTGGTTGATGTTTAGTCCAACATTCATCCCTTTTGTTCATTCTTCCATCATTCTCTTCTATAAATAGAACGCTCTTTTACTAATTTTGGATCCACAACTTTATCCAAAGTCATTATCTTCATGTTTTGAGCATTCTTATCCATTTTCGTCAAGTTTCATAGTTTTCATAGCTAGGTTCTTGTTATTTTGTTCATCACACATCCATCCAAGAGCTTACCAAGGGTTGGGAAAGGGATACTTTCCACATCAAAGTAGCACCACTCCACTATGGGATAGGTATAATTCATGTTTTCATATGATTTTAGTTAGCTTTTCTTGTTTCCTTGGTTGCATAGTTAACATAATTAAATATCTCATAGAAATGCTAGTTTTACTTGCTTTAAATGGACTAACGATACTAACATTTTTCATTGTTTGAAATTTGTGGAATTAATTGTTTACAGTTACAATATTGTTTCCCACACATATAATAGATGGAACAATAGCCAACCACAAACCACTCCCACTTCATTATCATTGTCTCAACCTATTTTTCCTAGTGCTCCTCATTTTCCTTTATATGGTGGAAAGGAGTAATATTTTTTTGAACAAATTAAACATACTCTCACTCTGATATCATTATGGGATCTTATTCAAACATCACCTACATACAATCAAATGCTCTAAGAAATTTTGTAGAAGAATGATATCCAATTTTTCATGAAATTGAATGATGTGGCAACCTCCTTTGATTTTATGCAAGTGACAAAGTCAAATATCACATCCCATCAACAAGAATTACCCTCACTTGAGATACAAAATAAACATGAAGCCTTGATGATAAGGGTGATCATTAATGAAACTATAGTTAGGCGCACTATCATAGACAATGGATAAGGTCTAAATGTTTGTAGCATTGATCTCCTAGATAAAATTGGTGTGGAAAAGAAGCTTATTCAACTCAATGACGTTAATATTTGTGGCCTTGACAATGTTAATAGGCAACCATTAGGAATGATCACATTACCCTTTGAGGTTAGACGTGTAGCTTTTCCTACCCCTATCCACATCATGCCAAGACCTCTTTCATACAACCTTCTCCTAGGGAGACCTTGGATTCATGCCATGAAAAGATTCACATCTGCTCTTCTCCGTGAAATGAAATTTGAATACAACAAGATATACACAACTGAAGCAAGTGAACAAAGATATAAATCACAAGCTCAACATGATCATAACAATTCCAAATCCCCTAATACTTTGATTCCAACTTCCAAAGTAGAACCTATACAATTTGATGTTAATCCTAACTATCTTTCACCTACAACACAACTCTTATGTGATGATTGGGGGTCATTATATTTTACACCTCATTTCAATGAAGAGTCTAAAATCTCACCCTCAAAGTCCAAAGAGTCATATACAAACGATTCCTCTTCAAACACATGTTTTAGTGATGAATGTGGTTCATTATAATTTACACCTATAGACTCTTGTGCTTCATTTTCTCAATTTGGTTCTACGTCAACAACATCACCCCAAGGTGGTGATGGGGACCCTTCAACTCTCATCCCTCATGAGAGGAAGATGTGTAACCTTAAGAAACTTAAAAAGGATTTGTGTTCTTATGAAGAATCCAATCCTTCTCAAAAGCATAAAACCCCTTCATCTGAGTTGGAAGAATGTTATGGTATTGGATACAAACTCCTTTCTAATCATGGACATAATGAAAACATGGAGCAAAATGATAGAGAACAAGTCTATACCATACTCTTTCAAGAAATAACTAGGTTTACCACCTTTATCTCCATCTTCATTTAATGCCTTATCATCTACTATGTGTATTACATCTTGTGCTAAGAACGAAATATCCACTATTTTTTATCAAGAGAGTATCTTGTCAAGGCTTTGATTCTTCTTCCTACAAAAATATGAAAAGAATTTTACAAGAGTTCATTTTGTGCATATCATAGAGTTCATGGTCATTCTACTAATGAATATAATGCTTTGAGTGATAAAATTCAGCATCTTAAACATTGTGGTGCTCTTCCTTGTGTTGATGCACCTACTTCCTCTAATTGATATTGATTTTCCTCCTATCTTGTTGCCCATTACAATGTGGCATTAGTAGCTTTATTTATCTTTCTTATTACCATTCACGGTGGTACAATTTTAGGTACAACCATATCTATATTGGCAACAACATGGTAGTTCTCGGTTGTTGTCTTTGTCTTTATGATTGGGTGGCAAGGATAACTTGTTTTTCAAGGTGTGCATTCTTTTCAAGGATCACCTCTTCCTCTCCTTCTACTTAAAATACCAACATAACAAATATGTTGGCATTTTAAGTGGGGGGCATATTATGCCCTGTTCATTGTTTGCATGTTCCCTTCTTGGTGATGAGGGCATATATCTCCTAGGAAGTGTGACCTTTACATTATAAGCATTATTTTATTGACATTGGCATTATTTCGTTTTGGAATTTTGACATTTCTTGTTTAGCATAGCACATTGATCATGTTGTGGTTAGTACAATGGGAGCCTGTATACGTGGCACAACTTTCTCATTGTACAGTGAAAACCTAGGTAGAGGCATGAATTTATCACTTAGCCACTTTTTGGGGGCTCACCTAGTGGATGGCAGATTTCACTAGCCCTTGTGAGCATATTTTTTTCCAAGGGCCATCTAGCATAACACAACTTGCTTGCCTATGGAGCCAAGTGTCTTTCTTTTCTCTTTGCTTTAATTTTAACATTGTATGTTTGTGTATCTTGTCTTGATGTTACATATCATATATCTTATGTGTGTCCCTTTGTGCTTATCTTGGTTTTCCATAAGATCTTGATCTTGGGGGCTTGGCCACCTCCTCGATCTTTGTCATCCTATCTCACTAACATTTGTGCACTTGGACCCCTCTTGGCACATATTTATCTACTTTAGTGTGATTTTTTGCTTGTGCTCATCCTCTCACTAAAGTGGGGGCTAAATGTAGTGTGGAAAAATGTATCCCTTTACATTTTCTCAATTGTTTGGGCCCTCCTAGTTAAATTGGACTTAATATTTCCTTAATTTAGTGTTGTAAAGTGTATCCATTTACTTTCACACTTATTTAGGGCTCCCTCAATTAATTGAGATTAATTTTACCTTAATTGGCCCTTTAATTCATTTTTCAGGCCTATTTAATTACATTTTCCAAAGGGGAAATCTGAAATTAATTAATGCCAATAAATAATACTTCACATTGAGCAATGTGTGTTCTAGGAATTAGGGCCTGGGACCCATTCACCCATGGGTGAATGGGTCCTCCCTAAGACTTGGAACCCATTTTTAAATCATGTTTTGGTGGTATTTTTTATGATCCTAAATTCAAATTTCAAAGATTGGCTTGTAATGTTTGAGTTTCAAGAAATTAAGGATAAATATCTATAAATACAAGGTTATTTCATCAATTCAAAATATCTAGCAAGAGGGAAACTTTCATGTGAGCAAATTTTATTGTCAAGAGCATTCAAGAGCATATTTCTTCATCATTTGGTGTAGCATTCAAGATCTCAAGCATCATGTCTAAGTTATGTTCAATCATGCATATATTTGGAGCTAACATTATGATGTAGGTTTCAAGATCTAATCTAAGCATTCAAGTCAAATATTTAAAGAAATATTCAAGCATCAATATCCACATCCATTAAAGCCATTTCATACAATATCAATGTCAATATTTCATATTTCTAAATATTCATTCAAGGGTTTGGTGAGTTGTGACATTGAGTGTCCATTCATCATTCCATTCATGTTATTTGAATTCATTTCAAGGCTTAATTACCAAAATGAGGTTTGACCAAGAAAAACCCCTATTCACCCAAAAACAAACATTTTTCCCTCTCTTTGTGTGTTGTGCATACTTCCAAGTTCATAGGTTGAAGAAAAATTGAAGATCTCAAATGTACAAAATTTTAAAGTTTCATTTTTTGTCACCTTTGTTGTCATCTCATGAAAACTTAAATCCTAAATTTATTTCCAACTGTCCGACTACAAAGCCCAGAGAATTTAGAAGTGCAGAAACAAGAGCAGAGGACCTAGAAACCAATTTTAGAAAGCTCAACAAGGACCCATTCACCAATGGGAAAATGAGTCCTCAAATAGCTTCTAGAAACAACATTTTGTAATAGGTGCACAATATTTTCCCTTCATCTAATCTACATGAAATAAAAATTTCTATTAGTATTATGTTTCGTCTTCAAAATTCACTTTTTACATGTCATGAATGAGTGCATTTTGTATTTTTAATCTTTCTCCCAAAACCCCCGTTCAATAATTTCTATCAAAAAGTTATCTCAGCACACTTTGCAACCAATAGGGACACTTTGCAACTATTTTTGAGATAAGTGTTAAGTGTCCTCCACTCATCTAATTTGCATGAAATAAATTTTGTTTGTTAGCTCTATATTTAATCTACTCATATTTGGTCTTACATTTCAGTTTTGAGTTGAAATTCTATTTTATTTTCATCTCCCAAAAGTGTTGTTTAGTCCACACACATACATAAAGGAAATTGCAAGATTCTTCAAAGAATTCACTCACCTAAGGGTTGAAAGTGGATTTTAACTTTAGGCATCTCATTTCCTGAATGAAATAGAAGAATAGGTAGGTTCATTCACCTCATTTTTCCCTTTCTATTTATAGTATGTTTGGTGAAACATTCCAAATTTAGTATAAAACCCTATGTTTGAACCCCTAACCTATTTTTCTATGTTCAATTTTAAACCTTACACTTTGGCTTTTGATTGTTAATATTTAGGTCCCCAAAAAGTATGGATGGATCCCCTGGTGTTTGCATCCACTTGGTGATGGATAATTTATTACTTGACTCTAGCTATACATGGTGAAGGTGGAATAATTTTTATGCTTCTCAATCTCTCTCATGTGCTTACATGTTATTGATGGCATTCAATTCCTATTTTTACTTTCAATTTTATATTAGTGACATTGTGCACTAAGCAGAGGTTCATTTCAACTATGTTTCAAAGCACCGTTATGCTATTAAGTATCACCAAATTTGTCTCTAGTGAGTGGTGGAGGAAATTTCTCTACATTTTAAGGCAACATTGTCAATGAAAGTCATTCTTTTTTTCTTTTTTTTTGTGGTTGAGATGACAATGTGGAGAAGAAATCAATTGGTTCTAATGTCCCACATGAAAAATGTAAGTCCATGCATATGAGTAGTGTGAGGCTTCCATAATTTTCCTAAGCCTTTTCTTATGTTTATAAATTTTAGTTATGTTAATACATTATGGTGTTGACTAAATGGCTAGGTGGAATTTTGAAATATAGTTTCAACCATTCTTTTTGGGTATTAGTTTGTATTGGCTAGTGAATTTAGTAATTGTGGTTATGTAATACTTGTTATGTTCTCTTATCAAATCTTATGGATTTTCCACGGTGTTAATGGGATCCTTCCTATTTGTACAGTTCTTAGATCCTAAACCAAGTTTTTTTAATTAGTAAAAATTAACCAATGTTTAAAATCAAAAATTTTAAAATATATTTAAAATTTACATATAGTTTTTCAAAAATCACTTGTTCATATTGTGTTTAAATTATTAATGAATTTCTTGCTATAAGTGAAAAATTCAAAATTTAATTGCATATACTTGGTTTGAGTGTCCCACTTAGACCAAAACTAAAGCACACATTTATGCTTCTAGCCTGTGTTTCCTTTAAGTAGTAAACATTCTTACTTAGAAGGGATAGAAAACTAGGAGTGTCCAATTGTTTTTGTATAATTCTCTAATAGTGTAGTCTTTATGAATTCACACCAAGTGATATAATTATTATAATTTATATCAATTTAATATCAATGAACAATTTTTTTTGAGGTGTTAAATGCATATATGTGGGTGGCATTGTTGGATGCAATATATGCATGTAATATGGTGGTTTCCTCCCCTTCTCTCTTTTTCAAACTTAACTGCACTTATTATCATTTACTTCTACAAAAAATAGATTAAAAATAAACATGTTTTATGGTGGTCAATTTCAGTTACAAGAGATTTTCTTCACAAATTACATTGCTATTGGATTCAATTTATGTCTAGAAACATTTGTTTCAAGTAGTTGTGTGTACTTATAGAAGAAGCTTGACGATAAGATATTTTTTTGGTCCAGAAAAACTCACCTTTCTTATCATTTTTCTCTCTCCATCACTAGAATCACCTTTCTTATCATTTCACTCTCTCCCTAGATCTTTTTTTCTTGCTATCTCCATAGTTTTTGATAAAGGGTAAAACGGGTTTTACAGGGACCCAAAACCACCAAGTTTACAACAGAAGAAAACAGGCTACTTAAAAGAAAAAAATTTAAAAAGCAGCAGCCACCTGAAAAAGACCAGGAGGGTCAGACAAAAAATTGGCTGAAAAGCCAACAAAAAGACCAGCCGCAACTAACCTAGAGTCTTCATAACAGACTTGGTTTTAGCCTCCAAGTTCTGCATGTCTTGAACACCCTTCTTGAAGGTTTGAATCATCTGCGGCATGGGAGGAGCCTTCCTCTTCAAATTAGCCCTGGTCCTCTTAGAAATACCAACATCCTCATCCTATTTTTTATCATTGACCTCTTCCAGATCAACCACCAAAGACCCCTATTGAGCTTTGTCCAATTTTTATGTCATGGCATTGATGATGATGGCATTGTGTCTTGCCATCTTGTTTTTCTGCTTGGCTATATTTTTAACAGTATTTTTCATTTTATCCAGCTCAATTTCAACTCTTCTATCCATGCCCGCTTGGTTCTGGGTTTCTTTTATAGCACCATGATCTTTTCGCTCCACCTCATTCTTGCTAAGCGCAGTAACCTTGACACTCATTTCTTCCAGTTTACTTTGAAGGGCCCAATTTTTTATTTTAAGCTCATTGATTTCATGAAAGATCCATTTCGAAATCCTGAAATGGTCATCAATATTATTCCTGGCTAAACCCAAGACATCCACAGTGGGTTCCCTTTCAGGGTTGAAGCAAGTTTTAGCAGGGTCGAGGATAACAGGGGAACCATTTCTAGCATCTCTGTCCAATGACAGGGTAGAATAGGAAGAAGTATTGTTAGCTCCAGAGTCCTCAGACTCAGGAGAGTCTTCAGAGTATGACACAAGGTTTTTACCTAGTAGCTTCTTACCAACACTTCTGGTTTTAAGGGTAGGACTTCCTGGCTTAGGCATAGAGCAGGCTTTCACAGAATGGGGGTTAAGGATTTTCTTACCAATTTGGACAAAGGAAGGACTAAGGACCATCCTAACTAGGCTCAAATTAGGTAAATTCCCCGAGCAGCTGGGTTCAGTATCATCCTCCTCAGAATCAGGACAGGCATCCAAATTAGCAGGGGTTGGCATATTATGGTAATGTTCAACAATTAACCTAATCAAACCAATATGCAAAATAGGAAATCTTTTTGGATTTTTCTTGTGGTCATCCAAACTTTTTCTCAAAGAACAGAGAAGATAGTAAGGAAAAGAAACCCTAACCTTGTAGCAGAAATGGTTGAGCAGGGCAAAGTGATAACTATAGACCCTGGTGAAATGACCATCCATAGTAATGTATTCCATTATAACCTAGAGAACTTTCCTCCAGAGAGATTTTATGGTGTCGACTTCGAAGTAGCTGTTAGAAATTTTCACCAGCTTCATTATTTCCTTCTCTTTCTTCAAAAATCTGATGACAGCTTCATCAAAGAAAGGGCTGACCCTGAAAAATGTGTGTCCATCAGTGGGCATTCCAGTCACTTCAGCTATAAGGTTTTCATCGAGCTCCACTTTCCTACCAAAAAGGGTAAGTTCCCCATTATTCCAATTCTTCTCAAAATGCTCAGTCACTTCCTGATTTGATCCATGGAGTTTTTCTAGAAAAGGGAGTAAACCCCCACTTTTTACTTTGTTCCATGCTTTGGTATTTCTAGTATGCATCTCAAAGTTGTCTGGCTCAACTCTTCTCCTGTCTCCACCCATTTTGGAAAGCACAATGGGGTAGACAACGATGAAATCTTTACTTGAAATGGTCCTGCCAAATCTAAGAACCCACAAAATGTGCCAGGCAACCTTGCAAATTAAGCAACTAAGCTCGGTCCCATAAAATCTGATGACCGTGATGTAATTACCCTGTCCTATCATCATTAATGAGGTGGCATGCTTCTTTCCCATATGACACATCATAGTTTAGTAGGGCCCGGACGTTAACTCCTAATTCACTTATATTTAGCCAAGTGCTCTATCATTTGCTCCTAACCCCTTCATTTGCAAAAAAATCTGCTATAGCATTGGCTTCTCTATAGGCATGTGAAATCTTATATTATCAAACTTGGCTAAAGTCGATATAGCATCATCAATCCAAGACTTAATAGTCCACTAGGGGGGACCTACATAAAAGACTATCTATTATATTTTTGGAATCCCCTTCAAGCCAAAGGTTTTTAAAATTTAGACTATGGGCCAAATTTATAATATGAAAAGCTCCAGCAGCCTCAGCCAGGTGATTGGTTTGAGATCCAAGAGGGGTGGCAGTCACACCTAGAAAGTTGCCAAAGGAATCCCTTATGACTCCGCTGCAACCCACCGTCCTAGGATTACCTTTAGCCACTCCATCGAAGTTGGCTTTGACCCATCCATTAGGCAGAAAAGACCAGCAAGCACCCTCTCTATTCTTCTTAGCTTGTTTATGGACACTGGGAAAACCAAGACTTATATTCCATTCCTTAGCAACCATAAGATCATAGGACGAGTGAACCACTTTCTCGGAGTTGCTAACCTTCTAGAAAATAGCAATGACATTTTCTTTCAGAAATCTAATTATTTTATCAAAAACAATATCTGCTGGTGCTTCTTTATCTCTATAAATTTTGTTGTTTCGTTCTTTCCAAAGACCCCAAGCAACATGAAATTAGTGTTTACATTGGTTTAATTGTTTGTTTGTTTTGTGCTGCTAGCATGGACATATTTTGTTCATGGACACTAGGACACTATGGAAATTTTAATAATTCTCTAAATAGACAACAAATGTACCCCTTGTGTGCTAAAAAATAGCTTAGTCTAATAACGTTATTTTAATAGGCATGATAGAATGAAAAAAATCTTGAAAAGATTTATCTCTACAAATATTTTTTCCTAAACAATACTTTTTAATGTATTATATTATATGTCAACAAATTTATTATTTTGCAAAATATAATATAATATCAAAACATTATTTTAAATAAAAAGTGCCATGTAGTGGCTAGTACTTGCCTTTATAGTAATTTAATTATAGTATTTTAAATTTAATAAAAAAAAATTGTAAATTTTGTTAATGTGAATAAAATTAAATGTTAATTTTGTTTATTATAGTATTAACATAATATTTAAAAATGTCAATTAATGTTAATTTTTTTTAAATTATATAAATAATTAATCATTATAATGGAAAGTGTATGATAATGTGTGTCTATATTCTAACTTATAGAATAAAAGATAGTTACATGCATTTATATTAATATTAATAATTATTAATTTTATCTTAATTATATTCATTAAAAAACAATTCTATATTAAAATTTTAAATATTATAAAGATATTATAATATGAAAAAAATTTAAAAAACCAAATAATAATATAATATAATTAAAAGAAAAAATGATAATTATATAAACATAGAATTTATCTAATAATTATACACCTAAACTTACATTTGACACAGAAAACCCAAAAAACTAAAAATAAATAAAAATAAAAACCCATAAATCTAAAATCTCATTCATCAGTATTAATTATAAAAACATGGTTTAAAATCTATTATAAATTTGTTGACATAACAAAAACTAAAGGGCATGAAAAACCTAAAATATGCTTGAAATAAGCTAAATTTTTAGGAGAAAAGAAACTTTATCTTACCAAAAGAAAAAAGTCCAATACAATTTTCCTTTATTTTTAAAACCTAATTTAAAAAATCATGCCTTTTCTTCTATGGGCAGGTTTTGAAATGAAATTGTTCGATAGGGTTTTGAGAAAGAGATGAAAGATTCATAACCATACGGAAAAAATAAAGACTCTGCTTGGAGTAGCCCTCTTCTTCCCAAACACAAATATTCGTTCATTAATCACATATTTAAATCTATTTCATCATTCAAAAATTATATGCGATATATCAGTCATTTAGGGAGTCAACGGGGTAATAAATGTAATCAAGACAACACAATAGGCTATAGGAATATGAAAATATTTTGCTACAGGATATCCCCATAAAAGGTTTCAAAAGATTTTAAACAACCATGAATAACAAAAGTAAAGGTATTAAAAGTTCATCATAATATCCAAACTATGAGCACATTTAAACCATACATCAAATTGAATAATTCTAGCTTATTTTTTATTTTATTTTTAAATGTTGAAGGGTCTTATATCAAATCTTGCCCAACAAGACAAGTAAAAAAACAATAGAGAAAAAGAGTCGTATATGTCGATCAGAACTAATTACGGCAAACATTTTTGACTTTTACAGCAGTCCTCAGGAAATACTTTGGAACATCTCACGAAGGCGCTTTCAACATGCGTCTGAAAGCGCTACGAATCTTCTCTTTCCAGACTTAAGGTACGGTCCCATGGAGGGGGGCTTCCTAAAAAAATTCAGCAGTGCTGCTAAGATTTTTTAGGAATATTTTAAAGATGGTGGTCCCATGAATTCAATTTTGCAATTCAGCTTAAAAGTTTGAGCTCCAAAAATCAAGGGACGAAGTGGAGTAATTTGATAAAAATTAATAAACAAATAAAAATTCTCTCATTTTTTAGGAATTTAAAATTCAAAGTGATAGACAAGTGGCAGAAAAAATTCCTAAAAAATTCCTAAGCTGTAGGGGCAATTTCTAGACCCACCTCAATTTCACCCGCTGAAATTTGCAGTCCTAAAAGGTAGGGGCTGCTATTTTTCAGGAGGAGATTCCAATTAATCTGTAGCATAATTTTGTTTGCTCCATGGAACCGCTTGATCCATAAAAATAGAAACCCAAGCCCCCCATGGGACCATTAAATTAGCCTCATATTTTATACAAGGACACCACACATCTTCGAACAGAAATGTTCGTGTTTACCTGGACATCTTGGTTTTCTTGACCGATCTCCGGAGAATTACGTACATTGTGCCTCATTTGACGTCATCACGTTCATGACATCACCATGACCTACGCTGACACTGCCATGCATACTCATACGTCAGGGGAAGTTGTGATCCTTATAAAATGGGCAGACCTCTTCTTACGCCTTATTCAAGTGCAACAAGTACAAGATATTTCATTATTTGTGAAGACGAGTTTGGAAGTTTGGAAGGATGAGTAACTTGACTCCATTTGTGAATCCACGCGTTGTGGCAAAGAAAGTGTTGGCGAAAGAACAATATGAAGGAGATGGAGCCATTGTTAGGCGAAGTATTGGCAGGTACCAACTTCATTTATTTACTTCCCAATATGATTAGATTTATATATCCATTGTCTATGTAATCATATTATTTGCTGTGGACAGACCGGAGATGAAGTTTTTGGATCCATTTCTGTTACTCGATGAATTCTCAGGTTGGTTGGTCTCTACCCAAAAGCATTGCTAACAAGTGTGATTGTATATCAATTAACAAATCTAATGGGTGTGTGTTGCAGTAAGTGCTCCTGCTGGCTTTCCAGACCATCCTCACAGAGGTATAATTATTTGTTGGATCTCGACGCTTTTTGGGTCTGGTTTCCTTGCTCTATTCACACTAGTGATTTGATAATATATGTTTTGGGCAGGTTTCGAGACTGTGACGTACATGCTCGAGGTACCATCTTTTGTCTCTTTCTTTCCCCTTTTTCAGACCACCACAACTGCAGGGATTGAGTTTGGTGCTTGTATGGCTGTGTAGATGTGTTTTCACTGTAAAATACACTTAAGGTGGAACCAGATGAGGCAGTGGCTTCTAGGACGATTTGAGACTAATTGATGATTTAGACAATCCACAACTCCTGCTCAGATTTGTAGGGGTTTAAAAGTTTTCTAAGAGAATATGTTTTTTGGCTTTTTAAATACAGGGAGCCTTCACCCATGAGGACTTTGTAGGACATAAGGGTACCATCAAGGCTGGTGATCTGCAGGTTTCGAATCTCTTGACTACCCAAAATAGTTATAGTACTTCACTCTTTTCTATGATGGCCATGTACTGAGGGTTTGTATTGCAATTTCTATACGTAACATGCCCACCGATCGAACTAACCCAATTTCAGGGCCTTTGGATGAGATCGATCCTTGACACTTATGCATGCAGAGGTCGATCCTTGACACCAATGGTGTCAGACATCGATCTCGAGATCAATGACAGGTACGCCAGAAGAGATCGATTCGCCCATTAGAATAGTAGGGGCCATAGAATAGTAGGGGCCCTCCCAATGCACCGTGGGTGGTTGAATAGTAGGGGCGGATGGGTGGATGATAGTTGGCATGTTACATATAGAAGTCGCCCTGAAGAACTGGGAATTTTGTTTGGTACGCCCCTATTGGGCGCTAGAAGAAACCGCTCATGCTTCCCGGCCATCTATAACATACATCTGTAACACACATCTAGAAAACATACATCTATGGTGGCTCCGAAGCGCACAAAAAGATAGGGGGATATAGGATGAAGGCGGGTCGGTGGGGTTGATTGGTAGGTTATATACTACGCTGTACTGATTCTCATCTCGGGTTCCCCATAGATCTATGGTAGCTATCAGGGAGGGGGGGAATTCTAGTTAACGCCGGACTATTCGCCAGGGTAGGTTATGGTAGAAACGTTGTTGTGAAACTCTGAACTCCGATGATAGGAAAGGGGCACCCAACTTCACCAAAAGACTGCTTAGAAAGGAAGATGCGGAACAGAGTCCACACGTTCTCGGTTGACTCCTCGAGTTGTTTACTTCTGTTTGTTCGATCCGGCTTTCGACACAATACCATTGATATCCGATCAGAGGTGACAAGGCCCCCACCCTACTCTTAAGACTGACTGGGGGGTCACGATTCATTATATACTTATATAACAGTCGAGTGGATATGCCTGGGTATGAAGACAAGTTGAACCTGCGTCCTTCCTTCCCTCTTGGTTCTTCGAACCTCAGACCTCTCCTCTCCCGGTTATGGGAATCTCGGTCGATCCGATCCGATCGGGGGGTATGGATGGAGACTTTACATTGACATGGACCCATAGCACTTGGTGGATTTCATCCCCTCTGAAACCCGGTGGTCGGGGCATCTTAAGAATTGTAGGGCCCCCTAAAATTCTATGGGCTCTCCGATGAAACTACTGATGCTATTGGATCTACTGGTATTGGATCGGCTGCTAAAGAGGGAAGGGAGATCGTACATCGACTGACTAACCAACAACGGGGTAAACATCGGCGACCTTGACCCGAAACGTCGATCATGATGGATGGTGGTATTGAGATCCTTACCCGCCCGGACACCCCAGGCACTTACCTTTTGGTTTGAAGGGCGGTGGTCGATCGAAAGGAGGCTCACGTTGGCCCTTTCGCCCTTGACTTCTTCATGTCACGGCGGAGAAAGGTAAGCGCAAGGAGGGTCGGAAAGAAGCAACCTCTTCCTCCCTATTAAGTTCAGATAGGTGAAGAGAAACATCCTACAACTTAATTGGAGGGAGGCTATAGTTGGGTGGGAGGGCCCCTATGGGCCGGGTTACGTTTAATCGGTTGAAACCTACAATAGATGGTCCTATCCATAGTTATTGACTCCACCGGTTCATATTGATTTGGTTTTTCCCGGATAGCAACTATATCTATCTTCCGCACACTCGCACTAGCCGGGAGGAACCCCGCTTCGCCGAATAACCAGTTGACTGCTCAGTACTTCCCCCTCTCCCCACCTGATCCCGAGTACCCTTCCTCCCCCAACCCCTATCCAACCCCCCGTGCATAGATCCTGATTCCCAATCTAATCTCCAAAACTTTTTCGCGGGGCGCATCTCGGATCTTCCCGCCCCTATCCTACCCACCAATATGGAAGTGGAGTCAGCATACCCCATCCATAAATTACGCCGGTAGAGGTGCGCATGTATCGCCTCATCCCAGTCGTGATGTCACCATCCGAAAGAAAGAACTGTGCGGCACTGGATGGCCCCTACCCGACCCAACCATTATCCTACTAGATCGATCCCAATTGGCATTTCACCACATTTCACCATTGTTCCTCTCGAACGGACGGACTGCCCACCACGCCATGTTCTCCAATTGCTATGGCCTACCGGGACAACAGTATTGGGCGAAGCGAACCGGACCCCCTCACCCATCAACATCCGGTGTTCGCCACCAACCATCGAGTCCATACACTGCCCCCTTAGAATAGTAGGGCTCGGCTATGGCTTTCCATTCCCAGCAGTTCGTTCCTCGATGAGCCATTTCTTTCTCGTGGTAATCTCTAAATACCCTATGGTGACCTTGGACTCGATCAACTTCCCCCATTCAATACTATCATTCACCTATCCTGAATAGGAAAAAAAGAAGGGCCACCTCGATCTGAGGTTCCGACTAGGGATCCATCGGGGCCCGGTGCCTATATATCTATAGCCGCCCGGGAGAGGAAACCGGATCGCCGGCTTCACCGTGCCATATCTATCTCTCTACGTACACGGGGCCACTATTGGCCTATTCTTTCGCCTCACCGTTCCACCCACCCCCGCCCGCTTCCTTTCTCTCCCCGAAATCGTTATCTATTTGCGGGATGATGCTGACCATCCTGAGCATGACATGACCCATTCGCGTTGCCCCTTCCCTGGATTTCTCTTTATCCGTCTCTGTGGGTGTCAAGCTGTACGGAATAGGTACTGGTGCTAATTCCGTTGGATTCGGACGGAGTCTCGGGGGTTCGGCATTGTGGGATCCTACAATCCCTACTCCCTTACTGACCCTGCATGATGCCCAGTCAAACCTGGCCCTGCCCTAGGGCGCTGGGATAAAACGGCAACTTGAATTGGCGGAAATAGAGGCCCAGGAGCAACTATATAGGTAGGGGGCTTGAAATAGAGCATGCGATAAGAAGCGGGGGAAATGGTATGGCTTGAGGGTGACCAATGATGGGGAGAGAGAGGAAGGACTGCTGAGTGCGAAGTCTCGGGCAGTGGGAATTGCTCTTGTAGCACGTAGGATCCTAGAGAATGGAAGGCCTGGGAACGTAGAACTCAGGTCCAAATCGATATCTCTGTGTTTTGCTTGGGGAACCCCTTTAGAATAGTAGGGGCCCATAGAATTGTAGGGAGCACCAATTATAACGCACGCGGCAGCGCCCTATAAATGATATAGGGAACGAAGCACCGATTATAACGCGATAGCGAACTAATCTTATTACTTGAAAAGAAGATAACCACGCGGCCCCTACTATAACTAACTAGAATCTATAATTCCGGAGAATTCTAGATTCTAGTTGTGAAATTCTTTACAAAGTGACCCGGCCCTCCCGGGGCAGTTTGTTTTCGCCCAGTGGATGACTGCAGGCCGGGGTATAGTCCACACTGAAATGCCGGCTGGACCAGGATTGCAACATGGTTTGCAGTTGTGGGTAAATCTTTCTTCCAAAGACAAGATGTGAGTGCCTTTTCATCTCAAAATTCTTAGAATATCAAGCAGCAATTTCTTTGTCATAATTGTTATGTTGATTTGGTGGTCAGGATTGAGCCTAAATATCAAGAACTTCAAGGGAGAGACATACCCAAAGTTGAGAAGGATGGAGTGCATGCGACTGTTATAGCAGGAGAAGCTTTGGGCATCGAATCTCCTGTGTATACGAGGACTCCTACAATGTATTTGGATTTTAGGCTGGACGCAGAAGCTGTGCTTCACCAGCCTATTCCAGAGACTTGGAATGCATTTGTGTATGTGTTGGAAGGTGAGGCGAGGTTTGGTACTCCCAATTCACCGCCTGTGGGTGCTCATCATACACTTCTATTAAGCAGTGGTGATGGGGTGAGTGTGTGGAATAACAATAATGATAACAAACCCTGCAGGTTCGTAGTAATTGGAGGGCAACCGCTCAATGAGCCGGTGGTCCAGCATGGCCCCTTTGTCATGAACACCAGACAAGAGATAGTGCAAACAATTCAAGATTATCATTTGGGCAGAAATGGATTTGAGAGAGCCAATGTATGGCATTCCCAGATTGCTCAAACTTAATTTCGTTTCGCTTTCAATCTCTTTCCATTCACTATTAGTGGTTGACTCCATGCAAATTTGAAGGTCTATTCCCAACATTTGGAATATTCTATGTAATTACAAAGTTTTTAAGCCTTATTCTAGACAACAAAGGGGCCTACTTCCAGCACTCACTTTCTAAGAAAATAGCTGTTATGAATGCTGTGGGGAAACCATAGATTACATTACAGTGTAAGTTAATACCATTTCAAGAAATTATATTCGTTTGTTTCAATGTATTTGTCCTGTTTTGGAAGATCGCCCATTTCATTCAGATCAGCTATGTTTGTATACGATTGATATCCATGTAATAAAATATAAATTTAGGTGTTTTCAGTAGGTCATCTATATTTTTTTTCAATTAGAATATTGTTGATATAGGTTTTTCTTTATGATTATCTATGGCATTTAAGGTGGGTTATTACAAACTATCAGATTTTTCCTTTCAAAAAAAATATATATTTTAAACAAAATAATTGATTTATTACCTAAAAAGTTTTTAAAAATGTTTGATTGTCGGGACAGATTTAGTGGGGACAAAAATAATACTCAAATTTCTAACATTTACATTAAGAAATCCTTAATATCTAATAGGATTATCTATTGGCATCCTATAAGTAAGATATAAGGAACATTATTGGACAATAAGTTTGACATCATTATTTAGAATGAAATTGGACATGTGTTGATATAGAAATAATAGAGATTATGATTTGTGTATCTTACAATGTGATTTTTATTTAATGATTTAGTCTAATGTGATAGAGAGTTGTAACTAGAAAATGAATCTAGATTTTTAATTAAAAGGTTGAGATAATTGAACTCTATGAATCTAAATGTTTCGGCAAAATTTTGATTGTGATAATATTTTTCTTGTGGTATTATCATATCTCAACTTCTAAAATATATTTATAGTAAAAGAAGGTCTTTAGTACATATAATTCACCTATTTGATGACTTATATTTGAGTTAGACGAGGCACGGGGTAATAAACATTTTCACTAGGCTTGGTATACAAGATTGAAGTTCAATATTTTTTGTGTTGTTAACAAGTCTTAAGATTGCATTAGCAATAAAAGTGAGTGTGATAAGTGAGGTGACAATGCATGACGATGGAGGATGGTAGCAAATGCTACTAAGTTGATTGAGGATAAAGTGAGAAAATATGTGACTATCAATGCGTGTACTTAAAAAATAGGTGTCACTTGATTTTTTCGTTGAGAGTTTATTTCTTCTTGATGTAAATAGAGGATGGTTGATATACCTAAAAAACATATTTTGATACTTTTTTGGAATGTGATTTTTATCAATCAATGATGATGATCATGTGCTAATGTAGTAGGATGGTGTCTTTATATATAAAAACCTAGATGTATAATTTTACTTTTTTTGCACTCATATGGATAACAATCAAATTTTAAGATTAACATTTATTAGAGATTTCTACAATATGGGTTTTCTAGATTAACATTTATTAGAGAATTCTAGCACCATTTATTAGAAAATTATTAGAGCACATCATACTAGAGATACATTGCATGCTTATTTGTTGTTTTGAAACCTTTTGAGCTTGGAACTATAAAATTGATTTGTTCAAGATATGGATGACAACTTGACCCTTCAAACCTAACAAATTCCTCAAAGGTGTTTATAAACACCATTCGTCCTTATGTATATTTATATAATAGAAATCTAAATGATAGAATCCCAATAACCAACATTTTACAGAATCACATCTATGAATAAATTAAATCAAATCCGCATACAAGTTCATATTAACACTCCCAAGATCACTTACATACTCTTATCAATTTAATTAATTATTCTAAAGATTTTGGAAAGATACTATCCCTTTTAGTTATTAATCTAGAAATTATAAAATTAAAGAAAACATCCATAAACGAATGCCATTCCTCACATCACATTCATTGAATACATGTCATAGATTCCACTGTTTTATTTTTAATTGCCAGGTTTCTGCGCTCACGTCGCTTCAGGCATCCTAGAAATGACGGAAGAATTTGGGTTGATGATGTCATTTGAAGGGGTCTCTTAAAGAGAAGAAAACAAAGTCAAGATTTGTATACATCATTTTGAGGTCGACATCTAATTTGACGTCGACAAAACTTTCACGGCAAAGAACAGGCAAACGGACGTAAATTTGAATGGTAAAGTCGATCACATCTGTCTCTTTTGATTTGATGGAGGGCTGGAAGTTTCCAATTTTCTTTAAGGCCAGCAGCCGTGCTAAGTACAAGTTACTGGTTCGACATCAGGGCATCAGCATCAACGGCCCACCCGGCCGGCAATATGACGATTATTGTGACCTGTTTTTTTTGGTATCAGTTGGAAATCACACTTACATTTTCCCCACTTGTTTTAATAGACCTCCAGAATATATATATATATATATGCGCGAAGTAAGAAAATTACAAATAGAATGACAATCAATAGACTTCCAACAAAATAATACAATTCATAATAGGCTTGAGGTGAGAAGAAAAACCTCTCATCATAGATGTCAGATACATTACAAACAATTGCATTAAATTGTGAATTTTAACATACATTGAGGTTTTTTAGAGCATAAAGTATCATTTTTATGTAGTTGCAGTATTTGATACTTTATCTTATTCAAGTGGTTGTTAATCTTAACTTTTTCTTTGAGCACCCATGCAATTGAGAACACAAGAAAATAATTGGGAAAATAACATCAGAGTAAAACTTTAACATTTTTGCTTCCTCGTGAACATTATGTTCAACAAAAACTTACAAACATCTACTTTTCCATATATTTAGTAAAATTGTATGCCTCATAAAATCCGCAACAACATTATTTTAAATGTCAAAGACCCAATATAGCTTCTTTACAACTTAATCTATGCTCAAAAATCATAGAAATAAATTTAAAAATAATATTCCATTTTCTTTTAGCCCATAAATAGTCCCAAAAAATGTGTTTCAAACTTTCATTATGTTGACAGAAAGGGAATTTAACCAATTGCACCATCATGCATCTCAACCAAACACCAACGGGTAGTTCGGAGTGAAGAAATTTTTAAGCCAAGATTTGAGAATTAGGCTCTACCTTCAACCTCCATATTTGAGCACTCAATCTTCCCCAAGTTTTTTCTTTGATTTTGCATTTCCATTTTTTATTTAGCCTTGGAGTTAAGAACAACTATGGAAGAAGCCTTAAATAAACTTTTTTTCAATGAAAATAATCAAACTGGAATTTGGTCAACCACCACCAATCTTTGAGAAAATTGCATTGTAAGGGAGGGCATAGCTTTATAACAAGGTCCATAGGGACCAATTCTCTCACAAAGATAACAAAGCCTTGAAGCTTATTATTTAAGAAATTTTTATTTTTAATTATATGTCATGCAACCCAATATAAAGCATTAAAATCACACAAATCCCCAAACTGTCAAAACCCTTGGTTGAATAGGTAATAAGCCTATCTTGGAAAGGCACTAGCAAGGGGTTGCCCTTCATATTGAACCATTCTATTCCACCAAATAGATGATGAACCAAAATTGAACTCATGTTCTCAAGAATAACTTTTCCAATTGAAACAAATTTGAACAAACATGTTGTCAAGCCTTCCATATAGACATAATAGGAAATGAAACTTTAAATTGAAAAAAGGGAGCAAGAAAAACCTTATTTAACCATTGAATTGATTGACATTTCCTTTTAACATAAGTTGGTATGATTCGGTACCGAACCAAAATATTTCATGGTTCCTCTTCGATAACCACTCTAACTATCTATTTAGCAACCAAACAAATTCCTTGACTTTTGGAGTCTAACAAATAACCAAGAGCATTAGCAAGAACAACATAAAGGAAAGTTGATAAAGGACAACGGTGTCTGATTGAACGCTACAAGGAAAATAAGTCTAATAACTCTTTGTTCACAACTAGATGAGAATTAGCATCCCTAAAAAGCATTTGGATGTGTTTGCAAATCTTAGGACCAATCCTAGCCAATGAACTATTTTAAGAATAAAGCTCCACCTCATTTTATTATAGGCTTTATCAAAATTCAGCTTCACCAATTTAAGGCATTTTGTCCCGATTGTTTGACCCATTCAATAGTTTCCCATACAAGAATCAATTGACCAAGGATTTAAATCTCCCTCCAAGGAACCCAATGTGTTATGTTTTAACAATCCCTTTCACCACCAGTTTAATTCTATGATCTGTTTTACGGATCTATGACAATCACATTTGAATACATAACGTTTATAATTTTAAATCCAAATTATTTAAACGAAATTAACACATGAACATAATTAAATAAACGAAAATAACAAAGTGATGAAATCAGAACAAGAGAGAAGAGAGAAATGAAAATAGAGCTGATAATGGAGTTCGTCATAAAAATGACTACGTCTTCGGGCCCCTCTTCAATGAGTGGGCCAATCCAATTAATTCTCTAGAAAATCAGTACATAACTCTAGCATGGTTTCTCCCTATTTTACAAAGAAATTTTGAAAAGCTCCTCCAAAGTGCACAAGAACAATCTCCCTGAAAGCACGAGATGAGAGCAAAATTTCACCCAAGATAATTCTCCCTAGTCACCACTTCTCAAACCCCTAAGCTACCCCCCTTTTTATACAAGAAATTTACTCAATTTGGTGTATAACCAAATGATTTACAAAATATTGCCCTATCTCCCATTTATAGAAAAAATCCCACATAATCTTTATTAATCCTCCTTTCTTTTAGATGATAGGCCCTTATTATTTTTTGGGCTTACAAATATATTATAATAATAATCCCCAATCTTTGAAAATCTTTAATAAAGGGCTTATATATTACCCGAGCCCTTAAAACCCTTTTAAAATCTTTAATAAAATCTTCAAATCTCATAAGGGTGTCGGGTTTTCTTAATTAAAGGTTTGTTTGTTTTATGTTTGTTTTTTTTAGAAGATCTTTTCAAATTTATTCCCTTAAATTATATGGCTTAGCAACTTCCGAGGAATTAATCCCTTAATAATAGGGGTTAAATAAGGTTTAAATGGCTCTTATCCACTTTGGTAGGTATTAAAATCAATCTATTTCGCTTTTAAAATGGCTATAAAGTTGATCTAGCAGTTATTACGGGCTGCTTGTATTGGGCAAAGGCTATAGCGGCGACAATTTGCACCGGCCCATGGATGTCTATGCCATGCTCCCCCTGCATACTCCTCTAACCGTCCGTGTGCTGTAGCAGGCCGTATTTGCACGGATTTTTTGGTTTACGGTGCCCAAAAAACATTTTTACCTCATTTTTTATTTTTTTCCTGCTTTGCCTGGGCATTATGAAATATAAAAATTAAAAATAAAAACTTATTTTTTATTAAAATTTATAGTATTAATTTATATTAAAAATATCAAAATTTAATATTTAAATTAATTTAATAAATTTTTTTGAAAATTTAAATACTTTTTATACTATGTATTTATATATATTTTACTTTAAAATAAAATTTTATTAATATTTTAAATATTTTTATAATTTTAAAATTATAGTTAAATATTGAAAGTTTTGAATGAAAAACATAAAATAAATATAAAAATATTTAATAAAAAATTAGAAAAAATATTTAAAATTTAAATATTTTATTTCTTACTTTATTTCTTTTGTATGTTTTTCATTCAAAACTTTCAATATTTAACTATAAAAAAAATTATAAAAAATATAAAAATATTAATAAAATTTTATTTTAAAGTAAGATATATATAAATACATAGTATAAAAAGTATTTAAATTTTCAAAAAAAAAATTATTAAATTAATTTAAATATTAAATTTTGATATTGTCAAAATACGGCCTGCTGCAGCACACGGACGGTCAGAGGAGTATGTAGGAGGAGCATGGCATAGACATCCATGGGCCGGTGGAAATTGTCGCCGCTATAGCCTTTGCCCTTGTATTGGGGAGGTCGATGGGTCAAACCCGTCGGCCTCCTTTTTATGTGTACGCTTAAACGGACTTTTAAAGTCTATGAATAATTTCGCCCACATACTTTATTCCATGGGGCATGTGTGGTGTAATGGTGGAAGGCTTGGGTTGTAGGGAGGAGGTCATGGGATTAAATCCCATATATCAATTTTTTGGTCAACAAATCAATAACTCTATACTAGTTGATGTGGATGGGGTGCCACGTGTCAAATTAGTGATTGGCCAAGACCGATGAGTTGTACGCTGACTGTACCATGTTGATGTCAGCATGGTCAACCTTTTTACCCAATCTTTAACTACTCGTAACTCAAGCAAACGAAGTCTGATTCGCGCGAAACAAATGCCATCAGAAAGCTCTCGACGAGATCTTCGTGTTGACACTAGCTTTGACCACTTTTGAAGACTTTGAATTTTGACCTTTTTTCTGCCCTGAGTCCCTGATTTGACCTAGATTTGACCAAGCATACCTTGAGCGCCATAACTCCAATTGACTCCATTCGAGTTGCATTGGAGTCAGGATTCCTTGCTCTTTCTGATGATGTCGATTCTGGAGATAGATGAGAAACTTTAAATTTTGACAAAGATCCTCCATATCATTCTAGTAGTAATAGCTTTAGCCCACATACTTTACCCCATGGGGCATGTGTGGTGTAATGGTGGAAGGCTTGGGTTGTAGGGAGGAGGTCATGGGATCAAATCCCATATATCAAATTTTTGGTCAACAAATCAATAACTCTATGCTGGTTGATGTGGATGGGGTGCCATGTGTCAAATCAGTGATTGGCCAAGATCGATGAGTTGTACATTGACTGTACCATGTTGATGTCAGCATGGTCAACCTTTTTACCCAATCTTTAACTACTCGTAACTCAGGCAAACAGAGTCTGATTCGCACGAAATGAATGTCATCAGAAAGCTCTAGACGAGCTCTTCGTGTTGACACTAGCTTTGACCACTTTTGAAGACTTTGAATTTTGACCTTTTTTTCTAGCCTGAGTCCCTGAGTTGACCGAGGTTTGACCAAGCATATCTTGAGCGTCGTAACTCCGATTGACTCCATTCGAGTTGCATTGGAGTAAGGATTCCTTTCTCTTTTTGATGATGTTGATTCTGGAGATAGATGAGAAACTTCAAATTTTGACAAAGATCCTCCAGATCATTCTAGTAGTAATAGCTTTAGCAATAATTTTATAAGAAGTGTTGAGCAAGGTGATATGATGCCATCTAGAAATTTAGAGCCTTCATTTTTCCCTTTTGGAAGGAGCTTAATAAGACCCTTATTAATATTAGGGCCTAAAGAACTATGTTTTAAGGCCTCTGAATAAATAAGATAGAATTCATCTTTAATGTGTTGCTACATTGTTTAATAAAATTAGACACTAACAACCCATCAATTCTAGGGCACTTGTTAGGAGCCATTGAAAAAATGGCATATTCTAAATCTTCAATAGAAATTTAAATCAATAACCAACTATAATCAGTGTCTATCTTTTACAAAATAAGATATTTGAAAATGTCTTCCAATAGTTATGTGTCTTACCAATAAAGTCTTCCTTGAAAAGCCTCTCATAAAAGTTTTGAAATAAACCTTTAACCTCTTTTGGACAGCTATGCACATGACCACCATCATGATGAATGGCTCCAATATACTCCTTATGTTTAAAATTTAGAAATTTGAACAAGTATTTAGAGCCTTTATTTCCTTCCTTAACCCAATGTAATCTAGCCCTTATTTTAGCTCCTTGCCCCCTATAAGAGACATTTTTTTGAAGATGAGTTTCTATAGTTGCTATAGTAGATTGTAAGGTGAAATTGTTGGGATTAGCATTGAGTAATTTCCTATGGTGTTCAAGTTTCCCTCATAATTATTTCACCATGTGTTTTTGTTTCTTGGTCATTCTCTTACCAAAAGCATAAAGGAATTCAACACATTGAGAGATAGCCAAATGCCACCACTCCCTATAACACTCCCCTTCATTCGGTTTAGGTATAGAATTCCAAAATCCAACAAGAGAAGCCACATTAGACATGTTTTAAAATGAGAAGTATTAAGTTTATATGGTATATTTGTTGCCACCTTGCTATTATCATTTCCTAAAACTGAAAAAAAGATAGGAAAGTGATTTGAAAGAGTATTAGAGTAATCCACTCTCATACTACAACCAAAGGTATCATGGATAATGTGTATATTAGAAGAAATATAATATGTCAAGTCTTCTCAACTTTCTATCATCCCTAAATTTGCAATTTGACCATGTGTATCAATTATTTTTATTAGGTAAGCAGGGATTTTTAAAGGACCCTAACCCTTAAATTACATCACTAAATATTTAGCAGTTAGCACAGTGAGATATGGAATAACAACAACAAGAAACTGCAAATGAATCCAACAAAACAACAAATTAGGGCAAGCAACAATGTTGAGATGAAAGGCCACCGTGCCAAAACAAAGCTACAAAACAGCAAACAAAAACAACAGTCACCCCAAGGGTGAAGAAACTAGATGGTCCTCAAGCCTTTACAAAAGAAATAAATGGGGCCAAACAACAAAACTAGCTTCACGGCCAGCAAAATAGGCCTACAAGGACCTAAACCACAAATATTCTTCAAATCAAGCTTCACAGCTAGCATAACAGGCCAACAGGCCACTCTCCTTGCTGTCAAAATAGCAGCCTGAAACAACAACCAACCCAAGAGTCAATAATCAAGGCTAGCAAACTAGGCCAGCAAGCAACCCATTGACACCATAAGCACAACAACCTTTATCAGAATCCACCTCGAGGAAGGGAAAAGTGATCTGATTAGGATCTAGACTAATTGCGTATTTGAATGCTTAATTAAAAACAACTTAGCGGAAATTTAATATATGCATACATTATCGAAATTGTGCATTAAAAACTTAAGGTGAAAAACAGAATTGAGAGAGAAGAAGATAGAAAGTGCAAATGATCTGATAACGGAGTTCGCCACAAACGTGACTACATCTCTGGGTCCACTCCAATAGGGTGAGACTGATCTGATTAATCTCCAAAAATAGAATTACAATTGCACCAAGACCATTTCCTTCTAGCACTTTGGCAGCATGACAAAACTCCGATGTACAGAATGACTCGAAAATCTCCTTAGAAAAATCTCCCTATTTCTCTGATTCAATACTTCACCACCTGGACTTGAAAATTCTGAGTTAACAAAACTCACTCCTAAACTCCCCTTTTATAAATAAAATTTACCAAATATGGTAGAAAACCATATGATTTACCAAAATCTCCTTAATCTCCCAATTTTACATAGTAATCTTCAAAATATCCCCCTCATTTTCACATAAATCTACATTAAATCCCATAAAATAAATTTAACCCCTTTGTTGTTTCATTCTCGGGCTTTTGTTATCTTAATAGATTTTAATTAATCCTTAAAAAGGATTATGATTTAAAAATTGGAGGGAGTTTGCATTTAATTAAAGGCAATCGGTTGAAAAGAACTCATCAAATAAATTTGATGCCATACACTTTCCGAATACTACGCAGGGTGTAGCGGTTAATGCTCATTTTGGTGATCGGCGGGTTCGGGGTTCAACTCCCCATGGTCGCTCTTCCATCCAAAAATCTCACCAATTAAATAACAAAACAAATCGGCTGCAATATATGATTAGGCACGCATTGTTTGGTGCAACGATCCGGCAGTGGTTTCGGGTAATGAGAGGTGGGGGGTTCAAATCCCCCCACTTACATCTTTTTGTTCAAACTGACTAACAAACCCACGATGGAGGAGATTGGATGGGGCCCATGTGGCACACCGACGATGTGCCACGTGGCACAATCTGATTGGTTGCTCACAGATGACGAAGCTGCGGACTGTGCATGCTAATTGCGAAGCCGATGAGGATGATGACATGGCGATGACATGTGTACGGATGGACACGTGTCGTGGCATGATTGGTTCATAAAATCTGAGTCAACTACCACATGTCATGCTTGGATTCATCCATTTGGATTCCGTACAGTACAGACTGACTGATGACGTCACCCATTGTACCACCAAGTCAACTGAACTTTGACTACCAATATCTCGAGCATACGATGTTGAATTTCGACGAAATGAACATTTCCAGAATTGTCTCGACGAGCTCTTCAACTTGAAGCTACTTCCGTCAATTTTTGAGATGATCATTTTTTTCACTTTCTAGACGACCCCTGATGGCAGTTTGACCCAAGGTTTGACTAGCCATAACTTGTGCAAACGGACTCCTTTTTGCCCCATTCAAGTTGTGTTGGAATCAGGACATTGAGTTATTTCTAATGGTGTTGAAATCTAGAGTATTGGAGATTCTTCAATTTTTAGTGAAAATATCCCTCGGATCAAAAAGCAACCACCAAACTGCAACAAATCAACCACACAATGTAAGCAACACAAAACCCAAATCAAGAGCACAGCTAACATAATAGACACTCAAGCCACCCCTCGGGCTATAAGAATAGTAACCCTTAATAACATCCACTTGTTGGAAATAGGATGCTATTTAATTACAATCCTAAACATTATTTATTTCATGTATCTCCTAAGTCCTTGGAAAGTGTTTTCAAACACTAGGATTAGAGAGAGATTAATATTTGATGAAATAATCATGTTAATTGACTTTTGTAATTAATTCTAAATGTTAGGAGCATATGAGGGCATCCAATATGAGTTCCTAAATAATAGGGGCACATGGGGCACCCACATGGTAGGTGACACTCACCTTGAGTTCAATTAACTATTTGGAGTAAGAGATAACACTTTTGAATGCATGTAAAGATCCTAGGAGTTAGGGTTTGATGTTTACATGCATGAAGTTCAGTTCAGTTTAGAATTAGTTTAGTTCAGTTTAGTTCAGTTCGGTTCAATTCAATTCAATTCAATTCAATTATGGTTTAGTTGTCTTCAATTAGTTTTAGTTGAATTCTAGTTGACTTCGGTTAACTTGGAATGCATGAATAATGACTTGAGTTGCATGACAGATAATAGGGACTACCTTCAGTTAATAGGGGATGACCATTCTTGCATGAATGGTGGAGAGAAATGTTTTAGTTAACAAGAAATGACTTGGACCCAACTTGGGTGCCCAAGTTGGCTTCTTGGAATTAACTCCTTTGCATGCTAAGATATTTCAGAAGGCTAAGTTAAGTGGGCCCACTCTTGGGCACCTACTTTGAGGATAAAGCCTTGAAGATATTTACATAATAAAGGTTGAGTTACTACTTCAGTTTGGGACGCCCAAATGCATGAAGATGATGATTTGACATTGTTCTTCAGGGAATAACTTTACTAAGCAAGAGATAGGCGTACCTTTTAGGGATAGGGATTGAGCATTGTAATTGTAACTCTTTTGGAGTTTACAAAGTTGATTAATGCCTATTTATCTCAAGCAAGTTGAAGAGAGTTATTATCAGTTTTATTGCAGGTTATGAAGAAGATTTGGTGAAGGCAAAAGAAGCATTCTCAAGCAAGAATTAGAGTTATTGTAATCTATTTCAAAGATTAAATAATACATTGATTCTTGGTGGAATTTTTTCCCAAAAGGGTTTCTCCACGGTATATACTTGTGTAATCCTTCTAATATCCTGTCTAATTCTTCTACAACTTCTATCTTCAATCTACAAATGATAAAATGAATTAATCAGATAATCACCCACAAAGAATTTATAACAAAGGAAAGCATATTTAGATCAACAATCTTAAAGTTTTACAGAGTATTAAGCTAAGAAAATACCTCAATTTTCAACATTTGGTATCGGAACTGAGGTTGGGTAGAGTATTGGGACACCTTTCTCTTAAAAGATTGAAGGATTGTTGGCTTAGTGGGAGCTTTTGTTATTTGATGATTTTGGAAAATAAGTTTGTTACAATGAGTTTGAATTCTTGTTTAGATATTGAAAGGTTCAATGGATCTAATTATGAGATGTGGAAACTAAAAATGGAGGATCTCCTTGAAGAAAGAGATCAGTGGTTAGCTATTGGTAATGAGACAAAGTCACCTACAACAATGTCAGATGAGGATTGGCCTAAGCTTGATAAGAAGGCAAGAGGGACCGTAATATTATGTCTTGTTAATTTTTTTCTCTCGAATGTTTCAAAAGAAACTACAACATATAAGTTGTGGAAGAGAATAGGTGATATTTATCAAACTAAAATTCTTACTAATAAGTTGTATCTGAAAAGACAGTTGTATTCTTTAAAAATGAAAGAAGGTGATTCTGTTGCAAATCATTTGAATGATTTTAATTTGATTCTAAGTCAGTTAGCATCTATAGATGTAAATACTTTGTTCTTTACCAGAGCCTTGGGAAAATCTAATTGTTGCTATCAGTGGTAGTGGTCCAGAGCTGAAGATGGACAATATAATTCCTACTCTCCTATCAAAGGAGATGAGGAGGAAGTCTAAAACAAAAATCCAAGATGCCTTGTTTGTAAAAGGTAGGCCTGAGAAAAAGGAACCTAAGGGAGACAAGGAAGGGAAGGGTAAGTCGGAAGTACGGAGTAAGGTAAAGTGTTGGAACTGTGCTCAAACTAGGACATGTGAAGAAGGATTGTAAGAACAAGAAAGAGTTCTTATTCTTGTACAAAGGAATCCTCAGATGACAGTAATGATGCATTGCTTATTTCAGCTAATATTGTTTGTGATAACTCTTTGCTTCATGTTTTAGAGTGATCTTCATAGAGAGGATGGTAGTCACAATGCCATGTGTGACTCAATACCACAGTTCAGTGGGAGTTATTGGCAGTGACGTGGATGCATCATTGGTAAGGTTATCTTCAAGTGATTGGGGATATGTTTTCTTGGTTTAGAGTGGTTGCTATTATCTCATGGTTTACTCTTGTTTCAGTTAGAGTTTGGCATGGTTCTCTTGAGACTAGGATGTAGATATATGTTATGGTGCATGTGATCTCTTAGAAGGAGATGGTTAGACCATGGATGTCATGTTTATGTTCAAGATTGGAGCTTTGACATTGATCTTGTGTAGTTCTCTAAAGTATTGGGTACATTAATCATTTACTTGATTACTTCATGAAAGTGTTGTGTTGCATTTGGACTTTGGCATAAATTGGTTAGTTATAGGTCCTCATGGATACTTGGTGAAATAGGTGAGGCTTGAGTTCTCTTATGGTAAGAGATATATGTTGGAATAGTTACTAGCAAGAAAATCTATTTTCAACAGAAAAGACCGAGGAGCCTACACCTTGGTTGAATGTGAGTTCAACACACTCGGTGGTTTCACATGCCTCCAAAGAGGTAGTCTGGATACAGAGACTTGGGAAAGGTATTGGTTTTAATTGCAAGTAAGTTAAACTTGAATGTGATAGTCAGAGTGTTATGTGTTTAGCCAAAAATCCTATGTATCATGCTCGTACTAAGCATGCTGATATCACTTTGTGCAAGAAATGGTTGAGAGTGGGAAGGTATTAATTGAGAAAGTCGACACTTTAATTAATGTTATAGATTATCTTATGAAACTAATTCCTCCAGATAAGTTCTCTTAGTTTTCATCATTTTCTTGGAGCTTCATGATTATGTAGGTTGCATTTGAAGTTGGCATGGATTGATTAGTTGGTGCAGGAAGGCCATTGGCCTTAAGTTCTATACTTTATTTATAATAATTATTCCTTGTTTAGAATAATTGCAATGTATAATGTCAAGTGGGAGAATGTTGGAAATAGGATGCCATTTAATTACAATCCTAAACATTATTTATTTCATGTATCTCCTAAGTCTTTGGAAAGTGTTCTCAAACACTATGATTAGAGAGAGATTAATATTTGATGAAATAATCATGTTAATTGACATTTGTAATTAATTCTAAATGTTAGGAGCATGTGAGGGCATCCAATATGAGTTCCTAAATAATAGGGGCACATGGGGCGCCCACCTGGTAGGTGACACTCACGACACTCACCTTGAATTCAGTTAACTATTTGGAGTAAGAGATAACACTTTTGAATGCATGTAAAGATCCTAGGAGTTAGGGTTTGATGTTTTAATGCATGAAGTTCAGTTCAGTTCAGTTCATATCAATTCATTTTAATTTAGTTTAGTTCAATTGAATTCAATTCAGTTCAGTTCAGTTATGGTTCAGTTATCTTTAGTTAGTTTTAGTTGAATGCTAGTTGACTTCAATTAACTTGGAATGCATGACTAATGACTTGATTTGCATGACAGATAATAGGGACTACCTTCAATTAATAGGGGATGACCATTCTTACATGAATGGTGGAGAGAAATGTTTTTGTTAACAAGAAATGACTTGGACCCAACTTGGGCGCCCAAGTTGGCTTCTTGGAATTAACTCTTTTGCATGCTAAGATAATTCAAAAGGCTAAGTTAAGTGGTCCCACTCTTTGGCGCCTACTTTGAGGATAAAGCCTTGAAGATATTTATAGAATAAAGGTTGAGTTACTACTTCATTTTGGGACGCCCAAATGGATGAAGATGATGATTTGACATTGTTCTTCATGTAATAACTTTACTTGCAAGACATAGGCATACCTTTTAGGGATAGGGATTGAGCATTGTAATTGTAACTCTTTTGGATTTTTCAAAGTTGATTAATGCATATTTATCTCAAGCAAGTTGAAGAGAGTTATTATCAGTTTTCTTGCAGGTTGTGAAGAAGATTTGGTGAAGGAAAAAGAATCATTCTCAAGCAAGAATTGGAGTTATTGTAATCTACTTCAGAGATTAAATAATACATTGATTCTTGGTGGAGTTTTTCCCTGAAAGGGTTTCTCCATGGTATATGCTTGTGTAATCTTTCTATTATCATGTCTAATTCTTGTACAAGTTCTATCTTCATTCTACAAATGATAAAATGAATTAATCAGAACCTAAACCTCAAGGTATTCATGAAGTAGCATCTTCCAAACAACAACACCATTAAAACAATAGATCCTAAATAAACACGGGTCCAACACATCCATACTCCCTACCACAATTAGGGAGTCGTCGAGCAAAACAGAACACTGAGGAACAACCACCAGCTTAAAGCACAACTCCACCCAACACACCAACACAATATCAACCTCAATGAGAGAGATATCCCTTCTATAGGAGAGGATGAAATGAGAATCAAAACTACAAGAGTCACCAATCTCCTACACAAACATGATCCACCTCAAAAGGAACCAATAGAAAGAAAAGGGACAATCCACTACAACAACAACCATCTCCACCTCAATAGGGAAGGGCTCCACCTCAACAGGAGCAATCTCCACCTCCATAGGAGATCCCAAATATAAAACCCAGTAGGAAGCCAACAATCTGGTAGTAAGAAAACACATCTCATCCCAAGGCAGCACGAGCTTTAGGTAAAATAAGAAAGTAGTAAGAGGTAGCTCATCTAGTTGAAATTCATGAGAAAAAGCAACCACAAATGAGAAAGCACACCCCAACAACATCATAACCAATGAGATGTACAAAGAACCAAACCCCATCTAAGCCAAAATATGAGACATCTGGGAATCCATAGCACCCTTAACAAACAGCACCAACCCATCCATAGATAAGACTGAATAGACCATAAAGTCCAAAGGCTTCTCGAAAGCAAGGGAAAAGAAGAACAAGAGTCTTGATAAAGGTAGAGAGAAGAACCCCAAGAGTTCATAAAACCTATCTTTCCCATGGTCCCCAACCAAATTCTAGGGAGCAACAAAGAGAGGTAGAAGAAAAAGATAGGGGCTCGACCTCTCAACCACAGACTAGAGCAAAGCAACAATGAAGAACCCCAAAGATGGGAAGAATTCCAAGCAAAGGAAAAATAGCCTTCCCAAAACCAACAAACCTTCAGCAGAGCAACCCCAAATGTGAGGGAAAAACTAGACAAGGTGAGGAACACTGATGACAGGGCCAAAAAGGATACACAACTCCAATAAACAGGAGAAGACACCCACTAGGAGTCAAGACTCAGCCATGATCCAACACCACAGACTAAGCCAAGACCAACCCCAAAACAAGGAACACTAGCAAAGAGGAAATCTAGCGATCACTAAGAGAAAGAAACGCCACCCACACAAAGTCTCGGGAAGGCCAAACTACTCCCAAAGGATCCCACATCGTAGAAATATATAGGATCCCACTTCAAAGAACCACATAAGAAAAAAAGAGCTTCAATCCTAGTAGGCACAACCAAAACAAGATCCCCTACACCCAAATAAAAAGCACTACTCCACAACCCCTTAGCACCTTGCAAAGAGAAGTAACCTTCAAATCAAGGAGGAGAGAAGCACATAGCAGTACAGAGAAAAGGGAGAGAGCCATCATCCTCCTTGTCCTCATCCTAATCTCCCACAAAAAAATTGAAAATAACCCCCCATGGCAACCTCTCCCGCCCACACCCATTCTCAACACAACGTTCATCTTCTCTTAAAACTTATCAATATGTGTATCAATTGTTAACATGATTTGAACTATTTGTTTTATCAGGAAAAAGGGATCTAAGTCCTAAATCACACTTCTCCCATCTTTTTTTTCGTTTTCTATTAAAAATGATCTCAAAACTTGCTTGACTATAAACCTCAATGGAAGATTCAGAATGGAGGATCATGGTTGTAACCCTTTCTCATGTCTAAATGACCCCTTAATATACTTTCTGATCATTTTCAAGTGTGTTGCTAAGGATATTCCTGTTGGACAATTTTTAATTCCCCAAAATTCTTGACACCCACTTAATTTGCTTAAGTTAGACCAAGTTGCCCATAAGGGTGACTTAGTCCTTTTTGGCACAAAATAAAAAATTATTTGAAATTTCTAGAAGGATTTTGTCCTCTAACCCTTGAGGTCTGCCTGTGATGTGTTACTTTCAGGAAATTTTAGTAAAATCAAGTATAAATAAGGGTTTTTCACCTCATTTTACATCGCCTAGCTCCTAGCTCCTAGCTCCTAGCTCCTAGCTCCTATCTCCTACAATCATCTATCTCCAAATCACTTACATTGTCTTGCACTCATCAAGCATCCAAGCAAATCAAGCATTATCAAGTCAAGCTATTAGATTTCTTCATTGCACATCTTCATATTTGAGCATCAATGGTGTGGTAAGTTTATGGCATTTGCATTTGCATGTTATCTATTTATCTCTCTTTTCATCTCATTTCATTGTTTAGGGTTTGATTGCCAAAGTGGGGTTTGACCAAGGCAAACCCCTATTCTCTAACCCTCAACCATTTTTCCCCTTTTGCATGTGACTTTTGTATGCAGATTTGTCAAGCAATACATATTGAAAAGTGATAAAAAAGTTCATCAAGTCAATCAATTCAACATCACCTTATTTCAAGCTTGGAGAGACTTTATGCCCCTTTTTTGCAGAATCAAGTACGGACACCTATCAGAAAAGGAAGTGCAGACCTGAGACTACAAGATTTTGTCCCGAATTTCCTGAAATCTATAGGAGGACTAAGTTGCTACCAAGGGAGAATTAGTCTCACTTCTAGGCCTAGAAACTTATTTTGACATTTCTGGATACACATTTGACAGATTCCCATTCTGACAAAGTTTCCCGAAACTGGGACTAAGTCGCCCAGACTGGCCTAAGTGTCTTGGTCAACATTCCAGTCAAATTTCTCAGGATTCTAGAATCTTCCAACATCAAAATTTTGATTCCAGGTGCATCTCTTCATTTTATTCTGTTATTTCATCATTTAGTCATATTCTTAGGCATTTATGTATATCACATTGTGTTTTCCAACACTTCACATTTTCATAGTTTTACATCATTAGACCACTTCAATTTCATATCAAAGCATTAGAACATCTTAATTAAGCATAATACATCTCATTAACATTAGTCTTGAGTGTAAACCTTTGCATTTTGGCCCCCCATCCAATCCCCTTTCTCCTTTTAGGTGAAAAAACCTAGGAGGAGCAAAGCATTGTGAGGGGTAAAACCAAAATCACTGTTTACATTTTGGGGAACCTTCCTCTTTTGAACGTTATTCCTTTTTTATTTTCAAGAGCATACTTGGTTTCACTTGCATTGCATCTTGCATTGGTTAGAGTAAATCCTAGAGTTTTCAGTTACATTAGTGAAAAAGTTCATATTAGCTTGCACTCTTGCATCATTTTGCATTGAAAAACACAAAAAATCTGCATTTACATATTAGTTCCATTTGTGCATCTGAAAGACATAGAATTGCATTTAAAATTCTAAAAAAACACAAAAAAATCACCAAAAGGACTAAATCGCCACCCTAGGCGACTTAGTCATTTTGCATATTTTGCACTGCATTTTCTGGTAATTTCTGGGTTTTTTCTATACTTTTGTTTTCTAGTACTACATCTCTATTTTAGAACAGAATTATTTCTTTTTGCATTTTATTTTCCCTAGATTGCATTGCATTTGCATCCACCCTATCTCTTGTGGTACTTGTATGAGTGCTTGGTGCCCCATTGATAATACTTTAGTGAGACGAAGTTCTAGACTCATGGCTTCCCATGATAACACTTTCATAGCGAACCTTGGGATCTCAAGAGCTCCTACTCCTAGTATGGAAAATGGTGCATTAGGCATGGACAATACCACTTCTATTCCTTCACCTTTCCATCCAATGAATGTTCACACACAAAACAATTCCATACCGTAAGACAAATTCATTAGTATTCATGAGGATTTTGCACACTTACAAAAAGAATTGTCCCTTGAAAACATTTCTAAGAAAACCTTCATTGATTGATTGAAAGTGATGATGGTTTACAAGTTATGAAGAGAATTGTTGAGATATACAAGAAACATATTCCTTCCACAACCCAACCAGCAAACATTGTTGTAAGTCAAGGAGGATCTCACATTCCTCCCCCTTCAACCATAGCATCCATACCAACTTATACCACTCCTCAAGCTACAACAACTATGCAACAGGTTAGTCATGTGGCTCCTTCTTTCACAATTCCAACTAGCATTCCTAGTTCTTTTGTGGCATCGAATATTCCTTCTTCCACATTCACCCTCTTAGTACCCCTTTCATTTTCCCTAACATGACATACACCCCATCACCATTTTCCCTTCCACCTCATACCACCTACATTGATCCCATCATTACACAACTCTTTAATATTGTTTCATCCATGCAACAACAAATCTCCACTATTATCCAAAGTCAAAATGCTCTGCCTACATATCATGTCTGTAGTAGTCCATTAGCCCTTGAAATATTACACACTCATATGCCACAAGGAATTGAAATGCCTAGGTTTGAGAAATATGGAGGAAAAGGAGACCCAATTAACCATGTCAATGCTTATACAACTTTATGTAGTGATTTCGTTCTTGATAACAAATTGTTAGCTAAACTTTTTCCTCGGACCTTAAAGGACACTACATTGGAGTGGTATTCCAACTTACCTAATCATTCAATCTGATCATTTAATGAAATT
>VDFB02086081.1:248205355-248219936 GCA_007258455.2 Sequoia sempervirens | reverse complement strand
AGGTAATGGAAAATGATCTTTCTTAGTGGCATTGTTCAACTCTTTGTAATCTACACATACTCTCCATTTTCCTCATTTCTTGGGGACAATGACTAATGGAGAAACCCATTGGCTGTCATAAATTGGGTAAATAAAACCAGCATCAAGCAACTTTTGAAGTTCATTTTTTACTATTTCTCTAAGTGCTGGATTTACTCTTCTCTGAGGTTGTCTAACTGGTAAACAATCTTCTTTGATATATATCCTATGAGTACAAACTTGAGGATCTATTCCTTGCATGTCCCCATATTCCCATGCAAAAGCTTTATACTGTTCTTGGAGCATTTTTAATAAGTTAGCCTCTTGAGACTGAGACAACTTACTATTAACATTCAAACAATGATCTCGAGACAATTCTATCCTCGCTTTAATGATTACTCTCGAGAATCAACAGTGTTTGTACCTCTCAGGGAAGCAAGTTATGAAAAATTGTCAAGTTTAGGGGTACGAACTCTCGAATCTAGTCAGCCGCGAAGAAACATTGATGTCGACCGCCACTTGATCGTATAAACTATCTGCATCAAGATTGAATTGTAGAATTTGAAAAAACAAAGCATCTTCACTTTGAAGTTGAGAGAATGGATCATTTTGAAGTATCATCAATTGAGCCAAAGAATTGGCTTCTTCAGTTTCTTCTCCCACATCTGGCCAAACAGGTTGGGACAAATCTGGTTGAGGTTTAGCAGCGGATACAAAGCCAATTTTTTTGTGGACTGCCCATCAGAAATGGTCATATCTCCAGAACGACATCCTATAAAAGCATCGCTAGCTTGCTAACCATGGCCTACCAAGGATAATCGATACTCCTCCTAAAGTTTCTTTTAACCGGAGCAATATTGTAAATCAAAGGTGATACTCCCAAGATTCAAGAGTGCCACTATATCTTCTACCAACCCCATCGTTTGATCAGGATTGCTCTAAGTCAGCAGTAATCAGGTGTAGACCTAATGTTTGAAATATTCAAGGAGTCCATAGTATGCTTTGTCATTACATTAATGGCAGCTCCTAAATCAATCAAAACATTTTTTACAACTTGGCCATTTATATGTATCTGTACTACAGGGTTTCCAGGGTCAATATACTTTGGAATGACTACATTTCCCAACATTATATCAACCAATTTCCCTAAGACATGAATTGTTTGGGGATCCTTTTTCTTTCGTCCAGGCTTCTTCAAACAAGCTTCTTTAATAGCTTTTCCAAAAATGGGAACATCTTTAATAGCCTGAAACAAAGGGATTTGAATTTGCACATTCTTGAGCTGATCTAGTATATCAAAAGTGGGTTCTTCCATGAGTTTAGATTCAGTACTTTGTAACCTCTGAGGAAAAGGTGGTTTATCTTGTCTCTGCAGAATAGGTTCCATAGAAACTGTATCGGGTATAGGCATGTGTTCAGTGGAAACAACAGGTGCATTAGATTCTTCAAAGGGTGAATCAGATATTTCTGTAATCAGAGGTGGTTTGGGAGTAGGTAAAGTAGTTCCAGACCTCAGATGGATGTCATTAACATTTAAGGCATAAGCTTGATATTGGTTGGCTTCAAAAATATACACAGGCTGTTGAGGCTGCTGCGGTTGCTTATTATTGGGATTAGGCAACGGCTGGGCAGGCATAGGCATTTGCTTTGGAGGTCCAGGATTTGTGGTAGTTGCTGCAGGAGGTAGCATAAGGGCCTGTTGTTGTGGCTGTGGAGGCTGCAGGAACCCAGGAGACTGGTTTTGCCATTGTTGAGGACCTCTCCATTGAGGATTTTGTTGCCAATTTTCTGAAGGTGGGGTCCATTGACCTTGTGGCTGCTGCCAACCTCCTTGAGGAGATTGCCACTACGGGGTTTGATAATTAGGCCAGCTTGGTTGAGGCGGATTCCATGGTGGTGGTGGTCCATATGCTTGTTGTCATTGGTTATTATAGCTAGAATAGGGATTACCAAAAGTTAAAGGGTCTTGAGGCATACCTTGCCTTTGGGCCCATGGTCTCCTTTGTGCAACAAAGAACACTTGATCATCATCACCTTCCACTAGTTTGAAGTCAGTAGGCAGTTGTCTGGCTTCCAGATTAGCCACCATCTTGCATCTACAATCACGCTTCTTTTGTCTACAGTAGGGACAGAACTCAGCCAAAGCTACCTCAGCTTCTGCATGTTTTTTCTGAGCTTGCATAGTATCCAATTGTGTAGCCATATTATTAATGATGTCCTGCTTGAAATCAGATAGCATATTTGTGATCTCCATTCGGGAAACTCCACCAGAAGAAGACTTCCCCACTGAAGCATGATGACCTCGACCTTTCTTAACTATTGCTCGAGAGTAGTTAAGGCATATCTTCTGTATATCATCCCAAGGCAGTTGAGTTATATCACCTCCTCCCATTAGGTCCAGGGTGTCAATACAGGCATCACCGATTCCCCTTAGAAAGAGTAGTTTCTGAGAGTCCTCGTTAAGAGTATGGTTTGAGTTTCTTTTTAATGAAAACAAAAACCTTGAAATATAGTCTTCCAGACTTTCATCCTCCTTCTGCTGAATTCGGAATATGTCATCACCTTTGCTGGCACTCTTACAATATTCCTTATACTTTTCAAGGAATTTCGTCTGCATGGCTGCCCAACTATTTACAACGGCCCTTCCCAGACTCATGAACCATCTGAGAGCTCCTCCTTCAAAGTGGAAGCAGCCAGCTTTAGCTTATGAGCGCCGGGTGTTGTAGCTCAAGTAACCTGCATGTGAGGACATCACCCAAACAGTAGCGTTTCGATCTTCTCGTGACTGTGCCATAAAACTCTTGGGTGGGAGGCGAAGAGGGATGTTTTAAGATTATCAAGATCTTGTTGGGGAAACACGGGAAACCTAAATGCAGGAGGTGGATTATTAGGTGGATTATTTGCCATGTCCTCAAAAAGGCCGAATAGCAGAGCAAATGGATTTTCTTTAGGTTCGTTATTAGCTAGGTCAAACGGTAGTTCAATAAACAAATTTTCAGGGAGGAACCTTCCCAGTGCGTCTCTCCTTCTTCTATGCATGCAATATGGTGAATAACGGCTTGAAAGATTTTGAAAATTTTTGACTAACAGACTAAACTAATGCTAAAAATGACTTTGTCAGACTCCTAGTTAGACACCATCCCCGGCAACGGCGCCAAAAATGGCTCGCACTCACAAAAGGATATGAATATCACAGTGAAACTTTCCTGAGAATTGGACATTCTGACAGGTGACTAATATCTTTCTGTGGACGTTCATTTACTTGTCAAACCAGGGGACGTAGACTTTAAATGGCGCAGCAAAGTATATGCACTAGGAATTTTTTTTAGTCAAATCTTAGCAAAAATACATACTAGAAAGAAATTCTATCTAAGCCACAGAATGGTAATGCAGAATTCTTTAACTCAACTATGCTTGATTAAAACAGAAACTGTAACAGCTACGACCGGGCACAAACCATGAATCGGCCTTATGCCGCAGAATGCTCGCTGTGGATGGACTTTCTATGCTGCAGAGCAAGTAAGACTGAGTTTGCATAAAAACTTCAAAAGATGAAAGCTAACTGGATATCGCAGAAAAGAACATCTAACTAATTAACTACAGATACTTACTAAGTGGGCCCCCTTAGCAAGCATCTACTGATTACACAGATGCTGAACTCAGAACTTCATCGATCTTTATTCATGAAGACAATGAAATACATTGTCTTGTTGGTGTGAAAACTAACAACAAACTCTGCTTCTAGTCAAACAGATTCTGTCTTTCATTATCATACTGATTCTTACATGATCTCTGCTACTCTGTTTCTATCTTACCTAAAAATCATCTATTACTCATTCTATTTCTCTTCTATCACCACCTCGCGCAGGAGGAGTATCTTATTTTTAAATTAGAAGAACAACTAACTAACCAACTTCATCAAAGAAAGACGTGGAAGTAAAGTATATCCCTGAATCAAGGAACAAACTTCATAAATGAATTTATGTGTTCAACCCAATTCAGAGAGAATCTAGCGCTCCACTCTCTCCAGATTGACTTTTCATTAAAAATATTTCCAAATCGGTTTCGGTCAAAGAGTCTTTGGCTGAGCTTCCTCAAAGTCGTGCAGGAAATGGGCTTTACTGCAAGGCGAGATCGGCTGCGCTTGACTCGATCATTCTTCAACAACCTGCGAAACAAAAGGTAACAGACGCGCAAGAAGAGGCATATGGTACATACACGATATCTATTCATTAATCACACATTTCAAATCTATTTCACCATTTAAAAACTGTATACGATATACCAGCCATTTTCGGGAGTCAACAGGGCAATAAATGCAATCAAGTCAACACAATAGGCTGCAGGAATATAAAAGTGTCTTGCTACAGGATATCCCCATAAAAGGTTTCATCAAAGTTTAAACAGCCATGAAATAACAAAAATGAAATCATTTAAAAGTTTATCATATCATCAAATTATGAGCATATTTTAGGCTCATCAATGATTGGTTCATAAAATTTGAGACAACTGCCACATGTCAGGCTTGGATTCATCCATTTGGATTCCGTACAATACTGACTGACTGATGACATCACCCATTGTACCACCAAGTCAACTGAACTTTGACTACCAATATCTCGAGCATACGATGTCGGATTTCGATGAAACGAACATTGCCAGAATCATCTCGACGAGCTCTTCGACTTGAAGCTACTTCCGTCAATTTTTGAGATGATCATTTTTTTCAATTTTTGGACGACCCCTGATGGCAGTTTGACCCAAGGTTTGACTAGCCATAACTTGTGCAAACGAACTCCTTTTTGCCCTGTTCAAGTTATGTTGGAATCAGGACATTGAGTTATTTCTAATGGTGCTAAAATCTAGAGTATTGGATATTCTTCAATTTTCAGTGAAAATATCCCCCAGATCAAAAAGCAACCACTAAACTGCAACAAATCAACCACACAATGTAAGCAACACAAAACCCAAATCAAGAGCACAGCTAACATAATAGGCTTGCAAGCCACCCCTCAGGCTATAAGAATAGTAACCCTTAATAACATCCACTTCTTGGAAATAGGATGCCATTTAATTGCAATCCTAAACATTATTTATTTCATGTATCTCCTAAGTCCTTGGAAAGTGTTCTCAAACACTAGGATTAGAGAGAGATTAATATTTGATGAAATAATCATGTTAATTGAAATTTGTAATTAATTCTAAATGTTAGGAGCATATGAGGGCATCCAATATGAGTTCCTAAATAATAGGGGCACATGGGGCACCCACATGGTAGGTGACACTCACCTTGAGTTCAGTTAACTATTTGGAGTAAGAGATAACACTTCTGAATGCATGTAAAGATCCTAGGAGTTAGGGTTTGATGTTTACGTGCATGAAGTTCAGTTCAGTTTAGAATTAGTTTAGTTCAGTTCAATTCAATTCAATTCAATTATGGTTTACTTGTCTTCAATTAGTTTTAGTTGACTTCGGTTAACTTGGAATTCATGAATAATGACTTGAGTTGCATGACAGATAACAGAGACTACCTTTAGTTAATAGGGGATGACCATTCTTGCGTGAATGGTGGAGAGAAATGTTTTAGTTAACAAGAAATGACCTGGACCCAACTTGGGTGCCCAGGTTGGCTTCTTGGAATTAACTCCTTAGCATGCTAAGATATTTCAGAAGGCTAAGTTAAGTGGGCCCACTCTTGGGCACCTACTTTGAGGATAAAGCCTTGAAGATATTTACATAATAAAGGTTTAGTTACTACTTCAGTTTGGGATGCCCAAATGCATGAAGATGATGATTTGACATGTTCTTCAGGGAATAACTTTACTAAGCAAGAGATAGGCGTACCTTTTAGGGATAGGGATTGAGCATTATAATTGTAACTCTTTTGGAGTTTACAAAGTTGATTAATGCCTATTTATCTCAAGCAAGTTGAAGAGAGTTATTATCAGTTTTATTGCAGGTTATGAAGAATATTTGGTGAAGGAAAAAGAAGCATTCTCAAGCAAGAATTAGAGTTATTGTAATCTATTTCAAAGATGAAATAATACATTGATTCTTGCTGGAGTTTTTTCCCAAAAGGGTTTCTCCATGGTATATATTTGTGTAATCTTTCTAATATCCTGTCTAATTCTTCTACAACTTCTATTTTCAATCTACAAATGATAAAATGAATTAATCAGATAATCACCCGCAAAGAATCTATAACAAAGGAAAGCATATTTAGATCAACAATCTTAAAGTTTTACGAAGTATTAAGATAATAAAATACCTCAATTTTCAACATTTGGTATCGGAGCTGAGGTTGGGTAGAGTATTGGGACACTTTTCTCTTAAAAGATTGAAGGATTGTTGGCTTAGTGGGAGCTTTTGTTATTTGATGATTTTGGAAAATAAGTTTGTTACAATGAGTTTGAATTCTTGTTTAGATATTGAAAGGTTCAATGGATCTAATTATGAGATGTGGAAACTAAAAATGGAGGATCTCCTTGAAGAAAGAGATCAGTGGTTAGCTATTGGTAATGAGACAAAGTCACCTACAACAATGTCAGATGAGGATTGGCCTAAGCTTGATAAGAAGGCAAGAGGGACCATAATATTATGTCTTGTTAATGTTGATCTCTCAAATGTTTCAAAAGAAACTACAACATATAAGTTGTGGAAGAGAGTAGGTGATATTTATCAAACTAAAATTCTTACTAATAAGTTGTATCTGAAAAGACAGTTGTATTCTTTAAAAATGAAAGAAGGTGATTCTGTTGCAAATCATTTGAATGATTTTAATTTGATTCTAAGTCAGTTAGCATCTATAGATGTAAATCTAGAAGATGAAGATAAATGCATTTTGTTACTTTGTTCTTTACCAGAGTCTTGGGAAAATCTAATTGTTGTTATCAGTGGTAGTGGTCTAGAGCTGAAGATGGACAATATAATTCCTACTCTCCTATCAGAGGAGATGAGGAGGAAGTATAAAACAAAAATCCAAGACGCCTTGTTTGTAAAAGGTAGGCCTAAGAAAAAGGAACCTAAGGGATACAAGGAAGGGAAGGGTAAGTCAGAAGTACGGAGTAAGGTAAAGTGTTGGAACTGTGCTCGAAACTAGGACATGTGAAGAAGGATTGTAAGAACAAGAAATAGTTTTGATTCTTCTACAAAGGAATCCTCGAATGACAGTAATGATGCATTGCTTATTTCAGCTAATATTGTTTGTGATAACTCTTTGCTTCATGTTTTAGAGCGATCTTCATAGAGAGGATGGTAGTCACAATGCCATGTGTGACTCAATACCACAGTTCAGTGGGAGTTATTGGCAGTGACGTGGATACATCATTGGTAAGGTTATCTTCAAGTGATTGGGGATATGTTTTCTTGGTTTAGAGTGGTTGCTATTATCTCATGGTTTACTCTTGTTTCAGTTAGAGTTTGGCATGGTTCTCTTGAGACTAGGATGTAGATATATGTTATGGTGCATGTGATCTCCTAGAAGGAGATGGTTAGACCATGGATGTCATGTTTATGTTCAAGATTGGAGCTTTGACATTGATCTTGTGTAGTTCTCTTAAGTATTGGGTACATTAATCATTTGCTTGATTACTTCATGAAATTGTTGTGTTGCATTTGGACTTTGGCATGAATTGGTTAGTTATAGGTCCTCATGGATACTTGGAGAAATAGGTGAGGCTTGAGTTCTCTTCTGGTAAGAGATATATGTTGGAATAGTTACTAGCAAGAAAAGCTATTTTCAACAGAAAAGACCAAGGAGCCTACACCTTGGTTGAATGTGAGTTCAACACACTCGGTGGTTTCACATGCCTCCAAAGAGGTAGTTTGGATACAGAGACTTGGGAAAGGTATTGGTTTTAATTGCAAGTAAGTTAAACTTGAATGTGATAGTCAGAGTGTTATGTGTTTAGCCAAAAATCCTATGTATCATGCTCATACTAAGCATGTTGATATCACTTTGTGCAAGAAATGGTTGAGAGTGGGAAGGTATTAATTGAGAAAGTTGACACTTTAATTAATGTTATAGATTATCTTATGAAACCAATTCCTCCAGATAAGTTCTTTTGGTTTTAATCATTTGCTTGGAGCTTCATGATTATGCAGGTTGCATTTGGAGTTGGCATGGATTGATTAGTTGGTGCAGGAGGGCCATTGGCCTTAAGTTCTGTACTTTATTTATAATAATTATTCCTTGTTCTGAATAATTGCAATGTATAATGTCAAGTGGGATAATGTTGGAAATAGGATGAATTACAATCATAAACATTATTTATTTCATGTATCTCCTAAGTCTTTGGAAAGTGTTCTCAAACACTATGATTAGAGAGAGATTAATATTTCATGAAATAATCATGTTAATTGACATTTGTAATTAATTCTAAATGTTAGGAGCATGTGAGGGCGTCCAATATGAGTTCCTAAATAATAGGGGCACATGGGGCGCCCACCTGGTAGGTGAGACTCACGACACTCACCTTGAATTCAGTTAACTATTTGGAGTAAGAGATAACACTTTTGAATGCATGTAAAGATCCTAGGAGTTAGGGTTTGATGTTCCAATGCATGAAGTTCAGTTCAGTTCAGTTCAGATCAATTCAGTTTAATTCAGTTTAGTTCAATTGAATTTAGTTCAGTTCAGTTTAGTTATGGTTCAGCTATCTTTAGTTAGTTTTAGTTGAATGCTAGTTGACTTCAATTAACTTGGAATGCATGACTAATGACTTGAGTTGCATGGCAGATAATAGGGACTACCTTCAATTAATAGGGGATGACCATTCTTACATGAATGGTGGAGAGAAATGTTTCTGTTAACAAGAAATGACTTGGACCCAACTTGGGCGCCCAAGTTGGCTTCTTGGAATTAACTCTTTTACATGCTAAGATAATTCAAAAGGCTAAGTTAAGTGGTCCCACTCTTTGGCACCTACTTTGAGGATAAAGCCTTGAAGATATTTATAGAATAAAGGTTGAGTTACTACTTCATTTTGGGACGCCCAAATGGATGAAGATGATGATTTGACATTGTTCTTCATGTAATAACTTTACTTGCAAGACATAGGCGTACCTTTTAGGGATAGGGATTGAGCATTGTAATTGTAACTTTTTTGGATTTTTCAAAGTTGATTAATGCATATTTATCTCAAGCAAGTTGAAGAGAGTTATTATCAATTTTCTTGCAAGTTGTGAAGAAGATTTGGTGAAGGAAAAAGAATCATTCTCAAGCAAGAATTGAAGTTATTGTAATCTACTTCAGAGATTAAATAATACATTGATTCTTGGTGGAGTTTTTTCCTGAAAGGGTTTCTCCATGGTATATGCTTGTGTAATCTTTCTATTATCATGTATAATTCTTCTACAATTTCTATCTTCATTCTACAAATGATAAAATGAATTAATCAAAACCTAACCTCAAGGTCTTCATGAAGTAGCATCTTCCAAACAACAACACCATTAAAACAATAGATCCTAAATAAACACGGGTCCAACACATCCATACTCCCTACCACAATTAGGGAGTCGTCAAGCAAAACAAAACACTGAGGAACAACCGCCAGCTTAAAGCACAACTCCACCCAACACACCAACACAATATCAACCTCAATGAGAGAGATATCCCTTCTATAGGAGAGGATGAAATGAGAATCAAAACTACAAGAGTCACCAATCTCCTACACAAACATGATCCACCTCAAAAGGAACTAGTAGAAAGAAAGGGGACAATCCACTACAACAACAACCATCTCCACCTCAATAGGGAAGGGCTCCACCTCAACAGGAGAAATATCCACCTCCATAGGAGATCCCAAATATAAAACCCAATAGGAAGCCAACAATCTGGTAGTAAGAAAACACATCTCATCCCAAGGCAGCATGAGCTTTAGGTAAAATAAGAAAGTAGTAAGAGGTAGCTCATCCAGTTGAAAGTCATGAGAAAAGGCAACCACAAATGAGAAAGCACACCCCAACAACATCATAACCAATGAGATGTACAAAGAACCAAACCCCATCTAAGCCAAAATATGAGACATCTAGGAATCCATAGCACCCTTAACAAACAGGACCAACCCATCCATAGATAAGACTGAATAGACCATAAAGGCCAAAGGCTTCTCGAAAGCAAGGGAAAAGAAGAACAAGAGTCTTGATAAAGGCAAAGAGAAGAACCCCAAGAGTTCGGAAAACCTATCTTTCCCATGGTCCCCAACCAAATTCTAGGGAGCAACAAAGAGAGGTAGAAGAACAAGATAGGGGCTCAACCTCTCAACCAAAAACTAGAGCAAAGCAACAACAAAGAACCCCAAAGATGGGAAGAATTCCAAGCAAAGGAAAAATAGCCCTCCCAAAACCAACAAACCTTCAGCAGAGCAACCCCAAATGTGAGGGAAAAACTAGATAAGGTGAGGAACACTGACGACAGGGCCAAAAAGGATACACAACTCTAATAAACATGAGAAGACACCCACTAGGAGTCAAGACTCAACCATGATCCAACACCACAGACTAAGCCAAGACCAACCCCAAAACAAGGAACACTAGCAAAGAGGAAATCTAGCGACCACTAAGAGAAAGAACCGCCACCCACACAAAGTCTCGGGAAGCCCAAACTACTCCCAAAGGAGCCCACATCGCAGAAAAATGTAGGATCCCACTTCGAAGAACCACATAAGCAAAAAAGAGCTTCAAGCCTAGTAGGCACAACCAAAACAAGATCCCCTACACCCAAATAAAAAGCACTACTCCACGACCCCTCAACACCTTGCAAAGAGAAGTAACATTCAAATCAAGGAGGAGAGAAGCACATAGCAATACAGAGAAAAGGGAGAGAGCCATCATCCTCGTTGTCCTCATCCTAATCTCCCACAGAAATTTTGAAAATAACCCCCCCTGGCACTCTCTCCCGCCCACACCCATTCTCAACACAACGTTCATCTTCTCTTAAAACTTATCAATATGTGTATCAATTGTTAACATGATTTGAACTATTTTTTTTATCAGGAAAAAGGGATCTAAGTCCTAAATCACACTTCTCCCATATTTTTTGTGGTTGTGGATTAAAAATGATCTCAAAACTTGCTTGACTATAAACCTCAATGGAAGATTCAGAATGGAGGATCATGGTTGTAACCCTTTCTCATGTCTAAATGACCCCTTAATACACTTTCCAATCGTTTTCAAGTGTGTTGTTAAGGATATTCCCGTTGGACAATTTTTAATTCCCCAAAATTCCCGACACCCACTTAATTTACTTAAGTCAGACCAAGTTGCCCATAAGGGCGACTTAGTCCTTTTTGGCACAAAACAAAAAATTATTTTAAATTTCTAGAAGGATTTTGTCCTCTAACCCTTGAGGTCGGCCTGTGATGTGTTACTTTCAGGAAATTTTAGTAAAATCAAGTATAAATAAGCGTTTCTCACCTCATTTTACACCGCCTAGCTCCTAGCTCCTATCTCCAAATCACTTACATTGTCTTGCACTCATCAAGCATCCAAGCAAATCAAGCATTATCAAGTCAAGCTATTAGATTTCTTCATTGCACATCTTCATATTTGAGCATCAATGGTGTGGTAAGTTTATGGCATTTGCATTTGCATGTTATCTATTTATCTCTCTCTTTTCATCTCATTTCATTGTTTAGGGTTTGATTTCCAAAGTGGGGTTTGACCAAGGCAAACCCCTATTCTCTAACCCTCAACCATTTTTCCGCTTTTGCATGTGACTTTTGTATGGAGATTTGTCAAGCAATACGTATTGAAAAGTGATAAAAAAGTGCATCAAGTCAATCAATTCAACATCACCTTATTTCAAGCTTGGAGAGACTTTATGCCCCTTTTTTGCGGAATCAAGTACAGACACCTATCAAAAAAGGAAGTGCAGACCTAAGACTACAAGATTTTGTCCCGAATTTCCTGAAATCTATAGGAGGACTAAGTTGCTACCAGGGGAGAATTAGTCTCACTTCTAGGCCTGGAAACTTATTTTGACATTTCTGGATACACATTTGACAGATTCCCATTTTGGCAAAGTTTCTCGAAACTGGGACTAAGTCGCCCAGACTGGCCTAAGTGTCCTGGTCAACATTCTAGTCAAATTTCTTAGGATTCTAGAATCTTCCAACATCAAAATTTTGATTCCAGGTGCATATCTTTCATTTTATTATGTTATTTCATCATTTAGTCATATTCTTAGGCATTTATGCATATCACATTGTGTTTTCCAACACTTCACATTTTCATAGTTTTACATCATTAGATCACTTCAATTTATGAGCATTAGAACATCTTAATTAAGCATAATACATCTCATTAACATTAGTCTTGAGTGTAAACCTTTGCATTTTGGCCCCCCATCCAATCCCCTTTCTCCTTTTAGGTGAAAAACCCTAGGAGGAGCAAAGCATTGTGAGGGGTAAAACCAAAATCACTGTTTACATTTTGGGGAACCTTCCTCTTTTGAACATTATTCCTTTTTTATTTTCAAGAGCATACTTGGTTTCACTTGCATTGCATCTTGCATTGGTTAGAGTAAATCCTAGAGTTTTCAATTACATTAGTGAAAAAGTTCATATTAGCTTGCACTCTTGCATCATTTTTGCATTGAAAAACACAAAAAATCTATATTTACATATTGTAGTTCCATTTGTGCATCTAAAAGACATAGAATTTCATTTAAAATTTCTAAAAAAACACAAAAAAATCACCAAAAGGACTAAATCGCCACCCTAGGCGACTTAGTCATTTTGCATATTTTGCACTACATTTTCTGGTAATTTTTGGGTATTTTCTATACTTTTGTTTTCTGGTACTGCATCTCTATTTCAGTACAGAATTATTTCTTTTTGCATTTTATTTTCCCTAGATTGCATTGCATTTGCATCCACCCTATCTCTTGTGGTACTTGTATGAGTGCTTGGTGCCCCATTGATAATACTTTAGTGAGACGAAGTTCTAGACTCATGGCTTCCCATGATAACACTTTCATAGCGGACCTTGGGATCTCAAGAGCTTCTACTCCTAGTATGGAAAATGGTGCATTAAGCATGGACAATACCACTTCTATGCCTTCACCTTTCCATCCAATGAATGTTCACACACAAAACAATTCCATACCATAAGACAAATTCATTAGTATTCATGAGGATTTTGCACACTTACAAAAAGAATTGTCCCTTGAAAACATTTCTAAGAAAACCTTCATCAATTGATTGAAAGTGATGATGGTTTACGAGTTATGAAGAGAATTGCTGAGATATACAAGAAACATATTCCTTCCACAACCCAACCAGCAAACATTGTTGTAAGTCAAGGAGGATCTCACATTCCTCCCCCTTCAACCATAGCATCCATACCAACTTATACCACTCCTCAAGCTACAACAACTATGCAACAGGTTAGTCATGTGGCTCCTTCTTTCACAATTCCAACTAGCATTCCTAGTTATTTTGTGGCATCGAATATTCCTTCTTCCACATTCACCCCTCTTAGTATCCCTTTCATTTTCCCTAACATGACATACACCCCATCACCATTTTCGCTTCCACCTCATACCACCTACATTGATACCATCATTACACAACTCTTTAATATTGTTTCATCCATGCAACAACAAATCTCCACTATTATCCAAATTCAAAATGCTCTGCCTACATATCATGTTTGTAGTAGTCCATTAGCCCTTGAAATATTACACACTCATATGCCACAAGGAATTGAAATGCCTAGGTTTGAGAAATATGGAGGAAAAGGAGACCCAATTAACCATGTCAATGCTTATATAGCTTTATGTAGTGATTTCGTTCTTGATAACAAATTGTTAGCTAAACTTTTTCCTCGGACCTTAAAGGACACTACATTGGAGTGGCATTTCAACTTACCTAATCATTCAATCTGATCATTTAATGAAATTGTGGATGCCTTTGTAAGTCATTTCCAAGTCCATATGACTCCTAAAAGATAATGGTTGATCTAATGCACTGTAGAAAAAATGTTGACGAAAAAGTAACTAACTTCATTTCACATTATCAGTCATTGTATGCTCAAGTTGATGTCAAAATTCTTGATTCACATATGCATAAGGTATTTATCAAAAACTTGCACACAAACCTTTAGGACAAGTTAACGATGATGAAATTCCCTTCGATGCACTTATACACAACCCTTTGTGAATATCATAACTCGGTTTCAAGTTGTGATTCAAATTCCACTTCTAACTGGGCTGAGAAGTATGAGCAAAACAATCAAAAAAATGCGCAAAACTTTAGAAAACCAAACAGAGGCTTTTTACAGTTCAATCCGCCTCCTCAACCACAAACCCAACCTATTCAAAATCAAGTGGCCATTGTTAAAGCAGCAATGCCTTATACATATGGGGACTCGAAGAGACAATTTACTCCCTTACCTGATACCCTTCATAATACAATGAACCAATTACACCAACAACAAATGATCACTTTGTATACAATTAAACCACTTGATACTACCAAGCCTTTGCCACCCACCTTTAAACCAAATGCTTATTGTCATTTTCATCGCCAAAATGGTCATGACACTGAACAATGTAAGGGTC
>VDFB02086081.1:248060788-248205255 GCA_007258455.2 Sequoia sempervirens | reverse complement strand
ATAGAATAAAAATAACTCATGCTTACCGTGAGGTGAACGCGGTTGTGGATTTTTTTGCCAATGAGGGAGTTAAGAGTGACAAAATCCTCATGTGGCACAATAAGACTGACCTCCACTTTGATGTTCAAGCTTTATTGGAGCTCGATGCGGTGAATGGAAAAGAGGCGACTTTTTGTAATAATGAGGAAGGTACGAGTCATGAATAACAAAATTAGAAAATATAATGGGGCGGAGAGGATCCGGCAGATAAATTATTTACTTTGGCACGCTTTGTGGGTCCTGCGAAGGAAAAGAACTATCTGGAACAGGTTCTCTGTCTGCAACAGTATTCGAACTAAGATCTCTAAAATGGGCGGGGAATGGAAGAGGGTGGAACCTACCAGCTTCGAGTCACACACCAAAAACACTAAAGCGTGGAGTAAAATAAGAAGGGGTGGCTTACTTCCGTTCATTGAGAAACTCCATGGCCCTAAGGAGGAGATTACTGATTTCTTTGAGAAAAATTGGAATAATGGGGAGGTTCTCCTCTTTGGGAGGAAAGTTCAGATTGATGAAGCTTTGATTGCGGAGGTGACTGGAATTCCTATGGAAGAGCATAAATTTTTTAGAGACAGGAAATTCTCTAACGAAGCTATGTCGAGGTTCCCTAAGTCTGAAATGGAGAAGCAAAAACTTGTCAAGATGACGAACAATTACTATGAAGTGGACACTATAAAAGCTTTATGGAGAAAAGTGCTAAGGGTTATCATGGAGTACATCACTCTCGACGGCCGCTTCACTAGGGTCTATGGATACCACTTCATGCTTCTCAATCACTTTCGGCATAAGGTGTGTGTTTCTATCCCTTTCTTCTTGCTCTGTTCCCTGAGAAATAGCTTTTCTGACCATAGTAGAAGCCCTAAAAGATACCCGATTCTTCACACAGGTCTTTTAAGGCTCATTTATGAGCACTTTCAGAATATGCCTGCCCTTCCAAACCCTATAGCCCCTTTGGAGCTTGATGAGGATGATACTGAGCCTAGCATATCTAATACTAAAGTTTCCCTTGGCCGTGTCAAGAGCTCTTCGCCTCCTCTGCCCCCACTTCTGCCTTTGGCCGTTCCCCCCAGCCTTCTGGTGTCTGTTCTATTCCTGCCTCTGGCCGCACTAACCCTAACTCTAAAGAGGCGGGCTCTAGCTCTTAGGTTAATAAGTTAGTCTCCTACCCCAATGACTCCCTTGTTGTTTCTGCTAAAGCGGCCAATGTTAGTCTTGAGGATCCCCACATCCCTCAAAATATTCAACAGGAGAACTATAGCCCTCCTAGAGGTGCGGAGTCGGTTATTTTTGGGGTCAATTCTGAAAGTGACCCCCCTTTTGACTTCGTTGGAATTGCCAAGAGCTGTTCTATGGACCAATTTAATTCTGCCAACTGGTTATTTCATGAAATTAGTGAGTTGAAAACCAAAAATCTATCTCTTCATAGTAAGTTGGGGGAAATTGAAGCCAAAGTTGCGAGGCTTATTCAACTTGAAGCGGAGAAGAATACCACTATGAAGGATAACACTCAAAAGGATAGCACTGTTGAAAATGATATTGAAAAAATTAAAGGAACCATGAAAAAAATTGCTGATCAAAACTATAGAATTGCCAGACATAACTTTGTTATCATCAAAGCCATGTCCGAAAGACTAGAGAAAACCTAGAAGAGAGCTCTAATTGTCCACCTTGATCAGGAGAAAGACCAGGATGAGGAAGCTGGGATCTTTAAGCGCACCAGATCAAGTACGAAAAGAAAAGCCCTAACCACCCCTAATATGACTCAGATCTTTATGGAGGGGGTCCAGGATATGGTGGACTTGGAAGAGGTTGCGGACAAGCTTATGAAGTCTATGGATTAGCTGTGGCTGGGCCCAGCTTTGTCTGTTTGCTGGCTGTTTTAATGGTTTTTTTGCGGCTTTTTGTGGCTGTCTGCTTTTGCTGGTTTTTATCTTTCTGGCAGCCTTTTTGTCTTTCGAACCTCTGTTTTGGTCTTAACTTATAATGTTACTTTGTGGTTTCGGGTCCCTATAAAACCCGTTTATCCCCGCTTTTATCAAAAACTAACATGCTTTTCAAAGGTTTTATTTTGTTTTCTTGGATTATGCTCATGAGTAGGAAAAATAGAGTCATACAAGCCATGTGATACTCTATGAAAACCAAATGTTTGAAAAGGAAAAATGCTTTCATGAGAATTAATCTATTCAAAATATGCAATGCTTCATAAAATAAACATAATTTTCCTATAGATCTAATGATTTTCAATACATAAATAAATTTGAAATGATTTAAAATGGCTACACTAACTAGATGATTAGACCTAATGCATAAAATAGAAATTCCCAAAAATTACCAGATTGAAACAGTGGTTTACCAACAGATTTGGGAAGTGTAGAGAACCACAAAAATTCTCAAAATAATTTTTTTTCATGGGCCCTCAAGGAATCATTCACCCAAGGGTGAATGGGTCCTTGTATAGGGTTTGAAAAAATGAAAAATGCAATTTCTAGGTTATTACTTGTGTTCTCCGTTCTAGGTTAGAAATTGTGGTTTTTGTAGAAGATTTTTATAGATTTTAATGTCTAAGTGCAAGTGGAATGAATAAAAATGATGAACGTTATGACACTTTGCGAAATGCAATTTCGACTCAGTTTGTGTTTATGAATGATTGGACATGCACTAATATGCAAGTACTATGCAAAATTAATGTAATATGCATACAATTTTTTGAATTTTTTAGATTTTAAAGGATGTAAAATGTAAACCTAAAACCCTAAATGAAATACAAACTAATGCAAGTTAACAACCCTAAATGAGATGAAAAATAATGCAATGCAATGTAAAGTAATGAAAACCCTAGAACTAGGATTTGAATGGAATCCAAATCAAAAAAATTATAGTGCAAGACAGTCAGGTTCACCAAAATGAAATAAAGGGAAATGGGTTCTTTCTATTAAAATGGGGGTTGACCAATAATTTACCATAAATAGAAAGGGAAAAATCCCTCTATCTCATTAGGAAAAAGAGATCTCTTAAGCTAAGATTGACTTTGAGCCCTTAGGTGAGTCAATCCTAAAGGAGATCTTGTTATTTTCCTTATGATTTAGGATTGGCTAGATCTGTTGAAACAACACTTTTGGAAGAAAGACTAAAAATAGTAAATAAACCCAAAAATTCAAATTAACACTTGAAATCAATAGATTAAACCTTAATCTAACATAACCTGCAACTTTTTAGCAGATCTAAGGAGGTTAATTATTTTTGCACCTTTCACAAAAATGTTCTTGTTGAGTGTCCTATGGGATACATTCGCCCTATGGTGAATGGGTCTAACTAGAGGGGTTGAAAAATTCTTTCACTATTCTCTAGTTCTATGTTTGCACTCCTAATTCCTCTGGGTTTCACAGTTAGAAGTTCAGACATAAATTTTGAAAGTGAGTTTCCATGCCTTGACAACTTTGACAAAATTTTCAATTATTCTCTTTTGATAGATCTTCAATCCTTCTTCAACCTAAGATCTACAAAACACATAAGAGAGAAAAATTGTTTGTTTTGGGTGAATGGGGGTTTTCCTTGGTCAAACCCCATTTTGATTATTAAACCTTGAATTTAAACAATGAAACATGAAAGGAATGATGAATGAAAAAGTGCTATGTTGCAACTCACCAAACCCTTAATTTGAAACCCTTGAAGCACTGGAACTTGATAGATCTTTCCAAGGTATTGATCTTGCATGAAGTGGCTTGATTGGATGTTGATCTTGATGCTTGAATCTTGATTTGAATGCTTGAAACCTACATCACAATGTTATCTCCAAAAATATACATGAATTATGCAAATAAATTTAACATGATGCTTGGTATTTTGAATGCTGCAACAAATGCTTGAGAAATATGCTCTTTAATGCTCTTGACAAAAATATTCTCTTGTGAAAATTTCCCTTTTGCTAGATGATTTGAATTGATAAAATAACTAAGTATTTATAGGCATTTTTCTAAACATTACAAGCTGACACTTAAGCTTGAATTTAGGACCTTAAGATGCCACCAAAAGTATGTTTAATATTGAAATTTGTGATCTTAAAGGGGACCCATTCATCCAAGGGTGAATGTGTTGTGACCTAAATTATTAGGACCTATTCATTTAAGGGTGATAAAAATAATAATTACATTAATTAAATCATAATTCCCCTTTTAGAAATTGCAATTAATTAGGCTTGTAGATGCAAAATTTAGATAATTAGAGGCTTAGTTAAGTCCAATTAAATTAAGGGACCCAAACATAGTATGAAAACATAAAGAAATACATTTTCTAATACTACACTCACAAAGATATCATCTCATAGAATAATTTGATGAATAGATTTATTGAAGGATATCATCTCATGGAATAATTCAATGAATAGATTTATTGAAAGTGCTTTAGAATTTGTCAAGAAAAAGTTATAACCATCACCTTAGCCTATGCCTCTATGACCTCATAGGTCTCGCTATGAAATATTTCAGAAACTCCAAGAAAATATGATCAACAAGTGAATGCCACACCATGCAAGTATGATTGCAAATCTAACCTAAGCCAAAGTGGGCGACAGTGTAGAGATTTAAGACATGGTGAAATACATTTTAAATTCCAGGCAAGGTAAGTATTGACTTGCATAGAGACTTAACACTTTTTGAAAAGTAATGAAATAGTATTGGATAACCTAAACACAACTAGGTAAGCATGATTGGTACTAGCAACTACTGAGGAGAAATATATCAAGAGTGTGAAACATCAACACTCGATGAAAGGAAGGAGATAGATCAGACCAATGCCAAAACCCAAATTCTGGAAACTAATAACTATAAATCAAAACTGAATACCATCCATTTATATAAACTCCTGCAAATAACATCTCTATCGGAATGGATTACCTGTTGACTCACACAGGTCCTTGTTTATCTTTTCTCTGCCCTCCTTTGTTGCCATGTAGAATGTGAGGTCCACGAAGATCCCTCTTCTCTCCCCATTCCCTGCCAAAAGATATCATTTTTTTTTTAAATGGGTTCAAAGTCTTCCTTTCCCTTAAAATCCCACTCTCTTTTAATATGAAATCTTCTGGATGCCACTAACATCTGTTATGCAAGAAAATTAAATGCATGCATGCATCCCTTTGATTGTCTTGGCAGATCATTTTATTACACAACCCGAGAAAATTAGTCTTATTAATATTGCTCATTAATTATAACAACCATTAAAATATTAAATCTATTTAGATGTTTATTTTAATCATATCAGTCTATGAATAATTAAATTTTCAACTTAAATAATGGTATTTCATTAAATTCATGTATATATTTTATGCATACGTTTTTAATAATTACTAATTTTCTCATTAAAATTAGAGGCAGAGGTCCCATTGTATCCATTGATCTAAATATTTTAGCTTTGAGTGAAATGTATGACACTCTAAGTAAAAAATGGTTTAAGTGTAAAATGTTAAGTGAAGTAAATTTAAATAATAATTATTGACATCCAAATTAATTTAACTCGAAAGGAAAATGCATATTTGAGTGATTACTTATTAAAGAGGGATGCAATATTTAATCAAAGAAATATAAAGAGTAATAAATGTTTTTTATATATGTATACACATATACAAAAATGTGAATATGAAAGATTAGAAAGACCAATTAGACTAGGAATCAACTAAGAAACAAAACACTTGATCTAACTAAGCCTTATTCCAATTAAATTCTTACAAATACTAATCAAAAGCTTAATTAATAATATGAAATGACAAAGTAAATCAAATTGAAATCCTAATTACCATGCGAACCTCATCCCATTAGGGGATTAGTGGTTGATCTAATGTGGAGTGCTTAGTCCCAAGCCTAATCCATGTTGAATGATGCAAAGCTTCAAGGATTGAGGAATGAATAGCAATGGTAATTCACAAGTATTTGAGTATATATATATATATTATAAAGTGTTTTTTGGATTTAAAAGTTGAAATTTATATGATAATTTTTGTAAGGATTTTTGTGTCAAAATTAAATTATTTTTCCAAATTTATGTGGCACTACAAGTCTACACTAATACATCTTTAGCTAAGAGTCTAGGACTAAAAGATGTTTATTTCATCAAAATTGTTGAGGGATGAGGTACCTTTAGAATGTTATAACTCTCATGAATTAAAGTCATTCAATATATATATATATATTAAAAAATTAAATATTAAATTTAATACATTTTCTCTACAAATTATTTTTGAATTTTAAATTGGAAGATAAATGAAAACTAATACCTTTTTAGCTAATTGTCAAGTATTGAAGGGTATTTATTTCATCAAAATTCCCTAAGACATGATTTTGATCTCATCCCTTATCATATAAGGTACCTTGCATGAATAAAACATAATATTGGTCTCAAGAAAACTATTCAATTTCAATATGTATCTATTAAATATATAGTTAATGTTTTCATTAAAATAATTAATAATTAACTACTATATTTTGAAAAGATATAAGAATTTTCTCTATCATTTAGCCCAAAAATAATGATAAACCATGCAAATTTTAAATCTAGAATATATTAAAAATATAATACTTTCTCCAATATAATTTCTTTCACCTAATAAGATTTCATCTATTACTACTATTTTTCATATTTAAATTGCACTCAACCATTTTTAACTTACTATTGTTGGAATTAGCCAAGGTTTGAAAGCATGAATTGATAAACTTCCACAAGTGAACAAATATGCAAAATAGTATGTCTATCATATACAAAATGAAGAGTGTGTAAATATACAATGTAAGCCTTGCTCAAGCTAGAAAAGGTGGGAAGGTAGAACCAAACAATTAACTACCCTTCCATAAATGAAACACTTGTGAGCCCACTTAACAAATGTGTGAACAAGTGGTAAGTATGCATGCTTAACATGTCTCAAATGATGAGGACACATGTCTCAACCATATGAGATGAGACAAAAGAATAAAGAAAACGTGTTAGAACCTCTACTGCTAACATGCTTGAAGGAAAATACAAAAGGTGATCCCTTAATGTTGAAAACAAATTCATCCTTGTGGGAGAAAGAAAACAGTAGATAGTTCATGAAATATTCCCATGTGAGAAGGATAAAAGTCTCTGAATGATGCATAAGATCCAAATATCATGATGAAATATTAGAAAGTTTCTGAAATGCTCCATGTGAAGGTTGATGTAGAATAAGAACCAAAGATTTAGATGGGTTGATAAAAAAATGATGTGGCTATCATCAAAGGTGCATTTTAACTCTATAAAATGGGATTCACTAAACAAGTACTATATGCCTCATAAGTGATCATCCTAATCAACTATAGTAGAAACACAATCGTGAAGATCCTACTACCCTAAATCATGATAAATAAATGATGTAGGAACACTCAATACTAAAGAAGAAGGTGAAGGACTTGATGAGGAGGATAAAACTCCAAGGTTATAATAACCAAACTATAGCTCCTTATGCATGTTAAAGGAATCAATATCATTGATACTCAAACCACCATCAAAATTAGCAAAACCAAAAGAATAAAATAAGTATAATATGGAATGATGATCAACATGTATTGTGGCAATGATGTCTCCACTTTGCAATTTTTTATGATCATGAAATATGGTTTAAATTAAACTATTTTCCCTATCAAACTATGTGTAATTTGATAAATTAAAAAGAGATTATTGTACAAGGAAGGTACACAAATTACATTATTGAATATTCCTTCTCTAATTTCAATAGGTCTCTTTTTAAGAGATAACATATAGGTGAACACTGTTTTCCATCAATATTGATGTGGATGAACAAGGTTTAAATGTAGAAAATAATTCCCTAGATTCAACCATGTGGTGTGATTCCCCAGAATTAAGAAGTCAATTATGTGACATATTATTTACAAAAGAAAAAGGTGTCACACCCTTGTCGTTAGGTTTCCATGAATATGTGAATGATGTGGATGGAGAAGAGGAAGAACCACATGTCCTTGATGTATACAATTGAATACAACGTTGTTGGAGAATATGCTTCAAGTCATCATTTTCCTCTTTATAAAATTGATGTTGTTCATGCCCTAGTTTCTTACAATAAGTACATTTTAGCTTCACCTTAGAAGTTTTCCCTATTAACAAGGGATATAAATATAATGAAGTCTATAATTTTGATTCCTTAGCTTGATCCTTAGTTTTTTCTTTCCCTTAGAGGATTTGGCAACTAGTGAATAACATTTTGAAGAGGTTATAGTATCCATAGAGATAACTTATATTATTCTCTTATCATTTTATCACAAAACAACTCAAAATAAGGCATTATAAATATTTTTCCAAGAGCATCTATTGTAGAATAAAAAGAAAAAGAAAATACCTAATAACCTGACCTTTTAGCTTTGACAAGTCCATGAACACACACTCTTTGTGTCTTTTTGTTTGACCAAAACCCTTAAGTTGAGAAATAAAATACTTAAATTGGAGAAAAAAATTTCAATAGAAGGGAATGAATTAGGAGTCAATATTGTTAATTCAACATCTAGTTGTAGTATTTTGAATTCATCAAATTTACCAAATATATTATTAAATTTGTCCCACATTTTCTTAGTATTTTTACATATAGCAATGTGAAATTATAAATTATTAGAAAGAAGAAAGTGAATATTACCCATTACCTCATATAACTTGTTTTCATATGTAAATTGTTCACAATTTCTACTAAACTACATTTGTTGTCCATTGACTATTTTCCATAATCCCTTAGATTGAAGTAATTTTTGTACTTTTACATTACATATGTTGAAATTTATTGGAATTATCAAGTCATTTTTACGAGATCTATGATGAAGATATAACAAAAAACTCTAATTGTATCTTATGAAAACATCTATTTTTTTAATTTTTTTTTAATTTTCACCCCATAGAAAGATATAAGACAAGATTTATAAGATTTTGTTAAGTTAGGAAGCCAAATAATATATTTATAACTCATAAATATTCTTAAAATTTTGGAAAGAGAGATTATCCAAGACTTAATTTTGACTAAAAATCTAAAATCCTTATGAAATTTTGATAAATTTAAAAAAGTTTCAAATTTTGAAAAATGGGCTGAAAGTTATACCCTGTCAAAATTGTACAAATTATATTAATTTTTAGAAGTTATAAATAGATTTAAAAAGTAAAGTTTGAAATACTGTTAAAGTACTTTGTCAATGATGAACCAAAGGTTAAAGGGTGGCTTAAATGTGGCCAAGGATACTTTGTCTAAAAATAAATAAAAAATTGCTTTGTTAATTATGTGGGAGGTTGTGGTGGAGAAAGTTGTTCCATGTGTAGGTTTGGGAGAACTCCTAAAAAGTGGAAATGATTTACTCTAAGTACTTTAAGGAATCTCGTATCACTACAAAATCAAGAGAATCCACCTTAGGGAAAATCTAGTGTAGAGAGAGGTGTGTGTGATAGGAAGACAATAATAGATTATGTCGCTTTCTCTCATCTCAAATATTTCTTCAAACACTATGTAGAGTAGGACATGTGGCATAAATCAAAGACCATAAATGCAAGTTGATGAAGTTTTTCAAGAATTGAAGGATATTTACACAATCCTTACCTTTTATATGGGAAAACTACCCATGCAATATGTAATCTAGGAAAAAAAACTTGATGAGCACTATTACATGGCTTCAAGAAACTTGCACAATTTTTTTTAAACCCTTTAATAGCTTCCAAAACCTCAATGACACTAGTGCATGACAATGGTCTAGATACCTTAAACACATAGTGCATAACTTTCACTCTTGTAATATTAAGTTTTCAATTTGTACCAAAAATTTAAAAGGCCAATGTATCCAAAGGTGTGGAAGATGCTTTGAACATAATTGAATGGGTAATTAAAACATAAGATTGGTTATGCCACTCATGGTGTTTAATATTAAAGGATCAATGAATTTAGAGGTCATTGGAGCTAATAAGCTAATGTTATGAATAATAGGTGGCCAGTCAAGGATTTAGCTTGGTAGTTGTGTTGGGTAGATTAATATTATCATAAGAAGCCCCCCACAAAAACCTCCTACTTGGAATGGTTCACTAAAATATTTGTAGATAATGGAAACCCAAACAACCACAAATAGTTCTTGAATGGAAAGTACCTACTACAAAGTTGTCACCAACTTAGTGGTTGATCCATGCCACAACCAAGAAAAATAACATTTTAAAACATTGATAGATAGATTGAGAGGCCAAAATTTGCATGAAAACACATATTATTGACCAAAATAAATATACATATGGATAGAGGAAAAATTGACCATTTTCTAATTTTTTACAACTTTTGTTGTAATATAGATTGAGAAAAATTGTAAAAATTTGAAAATTACTAAAATTGATGAAACAAAGAAAAAATTTCATTTCTTGGGCCTTCTAAAATCAACGGTGATATTCATTTGGCTCCACATGATCTATTGATAGGGTTCTATGTTGGATTCACATTGATGTGAGAAGGAACATGCATTCATGGTTCTAATACCATGTTGGAATTAATCAAGATCTTAAAACACAAATTGGTAACCTTCTAAAAGTGAAAAAATATTCACAATAGTATGTCTATCCTATAAAAATGAAGTGTGTAAATAAACAATGTAAATCTTTCTTATATAGGAAAGGTAGAGAAGGTAGGAAGGTAGGATTGAACAATTAACTACCCCTCCAAAGATGGAACACTTGTGAGCCCAATTGACAAGTGCATGAGAGAGTGGCAAGTATGCATACACTAGATGTCTCAAATGATGAGGGAACATGTCTCAACCACATGAGTTGAGACAAAAGCATAAAAATCTAAGTAAACTTAAGTGTAATTAGATCAATTCTAGAAAGGAGATATCCTAAGTAGATATGAAAAGACACTATTTACACTAACAATTATTATATTTTATTGATGTTATAAAGGTAAGAAAAAACACTGATGTGAATACATAAGCCTATCAAGAATTATATTGTGTTCTGGAATGAATAATTATCCTAAAATGAATATAAAATTTTAATGAACAACCATTCATTAAAAAGAACCGTTAATATTAACATAAGTTTTTAATTATGAATTTAAACATATTCAAATCAAATAATTAAACACATATCAAGGTAAGCGCAAAAAGATGGGGGGCCAAAGAGGGGACTTAAGTGACCACTTTTTTACTGAAATCAGGAAATACAAACCTTGGACCTGAAATTGAGGATAGTTACACTCAAAATTTTGAGATGCAACAAAAACAAGGATCAAAATGCTTTGAGTCTAATTTATAAACTACTAATTTATTTTGAAAATGGTTGAGATTAAGGGGATCAAAAGAGGGACGTACAGAAATTGGTGTTGTTTTTATCAAAAATAAAATAAAAATTTGTACATCCCTAGCATGGTAAAAAAAAATTTAGTATTTTTAAAATTTCACTCCAGTGAGAAATTAGCTAACAGTATGTAGTTGATGGATAATTTTTCTAATAATTTTTAATGAATATTTTAATTTTTACTAATTTTCTAAGTGGACACTTCCTGAAAAATAGAATTTTGGCCATGCTACGCCTACAAATTTTGGAAACTAATTGAATCTTTCTTTTTTAAATTTGTAGAATGGAGTCTAGTTTCTAAAAATGTAATTTATTTGAAATTTTGATGAACGGTTAATTTATAACAAAAAAACACCAAACACTTCCTTTTTCCAAAAAAGAGACACACAAACAAAAGAAATTATAGATGAAAGGCTTAACATTGTCAAAAAGTGAAAAAAATTACATTGTTGTATAGCTAAGAGAGAACCTAACATTATCCAGGTGTTTGATTTGTTCAACATTGAAACATGTGCAATCCTAATGGTGAGATTGAACCTGATTATGTGAAATATTGTATAATTTGCAAAAACACATCTCTGGTCATTGGGAAGGCCCTCCAAGCCTTTGGGTTGGTATTCCAAGGAAAATACCAAGCCTAGGGCTTGGGGATTCCCAAAGCAAGACATAACACGTGTGTGTTATAACACGTGCACATTATAATGTGAGCATGTTATAACATGCTCGAATTACATCTTAGTTTTGACATGGATTTTTCATTTTTTGAATGCATTGACAAAACATGGGCACGTTATAACGCACTCACGTTTTCATCTACTTGAATTTTTTTTCTTCTTTTTTTTCTTCTTTCTTCTCGTTATCTTTAAGGGAAACTATATACATGAAATAAACATTTAAGTATAAGTTGAAATTACATATGGATGTTTATTTTCTTATACTTTAAATTATATTTCATGTATATAGTTTCAAGATGTTTGAGATTGGTTTCGAATCTCTAGGAGTTATAATGCAAATTCTAGTTTTTGGAAGATCTCACAAATTTAAGACTTAGTCAAATTTTAGTAACCAGGAGGTCAAATTTTAGTAATTAGCAAGTTGTATTATTTCTCTCTATCTTACTCATTTTTATCTCGTACACTCTAGACCTCTCTCTCACTATCTCCATCCCTTTATTTGACTCTCCCCCTTGATCTCAAGAACTCTCTCTCTCTCTCTCTCTCTCTCTCTCTCTCTCTCTCTCTCTCTCTCTCTCTCTCTCTCTCTCTCTCTCTCTCTCTCTCTATATATATATATATATATATATATATATATACTCTCACACACAAACTAGATGTCTCCTCCTGCCTTTTTCTATCTGCTCTCTATCTCCTCTCCGTCCACTGCTCACATATATATATATATAAAATATTTCATCGTCATCATATGTCTCCCTTCCTCTATCTCACCATTCTCTCTTTCCCTTCTATATCCACCATTTCTATCTTATCTTTTATCTCCTATCCCTCTTTCTCCTTCCACCCCTCACCCTCCTTCCCTCTATCTCTATCTCTCCTTCTCTCTATCTCCTATCCCCTCCATCCATTCCTCTCTCGATAGCTCTCTATCTCACCATTTTATCACCTCCCTCTCTCTCTCTCTCCATACCTCTCCCTCTCCTTCCCTCTCTACTCTCTATCTCCCTAATCCCTCTCTACCTACCTCTCATTCCATAACTCCCTACCACTCTCTCTACACCTCTCTATCTCACTTCTCTCCCTCCCCCCTCATTCTCTCTCTACTTCTCTCTCTAGCTCCCCTTCCCTCTCTATTATATTTATCTCCTAAGACTCTCTCCTCCATTCCTCCTATCTCCTTTCTCCCTTCCTCATCTTCTCTCTCTCTCTTCTCTATCTCCACCATTCTTTCCTTCCACCCCTTTTATCCCTCTCTTCCTCTCTCTCCACCACCCTTCCCTATCTTTATCTCTCCTTCCTCCTATCTCCCTATCCCTCTTATCCTTCCTCCCTCTCTTTATTTCTCTCTATCCTCCCCTCTCCTCCCTCTCTCTCCCTCCATACCTATCCCTCCATCTATCCTTCCTTATCTAATCTTTATCTCTCATGTATCTCTACCTCTCCTTCCCTCTCTACTTATCTTTATCTCCCCTTTCCCTCCCAACCTCTCTCTCTCTCTCCCCAATCCCTCCCTCCTCGTCTTTCTCTCTCCCCCTATGAGGGTTGAGGGTGTAAGGTTTAGTGTTTAAGGTATACGGTTGAGGTTATAGGGTTAAGTGTATAGGGTATAGGGATTAGGGTTTAGTTTATTAGGTATAAAGTTGAGGGTATAGGGTATAGGGATGAGGAATGAGGAACAAGGGTTAAGGGTTTAGGTTTTAAGGTATAGGGTTGAGGGTTGAGGGATAGTGTTTAGGGTTGAGGGTATAAGTTTAATTGTATAGGGTATATATATTATGGTTTAGGATATTGGGTATATGGTTGAGGGTATTGGGTTGAGGATATTAGGTTTAGGGTTGAGGTTTTAGACTTTAGGATTTATGTATAAGTTTGAGGGGTGAGAGTATGAGGTTAAGTGTATAGGGTATAGGGATTAGGGTTTAGGGTGTAGCGTTAAGGGTACAAGGTATAGGCTTAAGGCTTGAGAGTGTAGGGTTTTTTGTTTAAGTATAGGGTTGAGGGATAATATATAGGGTTTTGGGTATAAGGTTGAGGGTATAGGGTATAGGGATAAGGGTTGAGGGTGTAGGGTTTAAGGTATAGGGTTGAGGGTTGAGGGTATAGGGCTAAGTGTATAGGGTATAGGGACTAGGGTTTAGAATATTGGGTATAGGGTTGAGGGTGGAGTTGCAGATAAAGGTTAAAGGTTCGAGGTTTAAATTAATACAAAGGTAGATAAAGTTAAGGTTCCGTCTCGGGATTAAAGTTAAAGTATAAGTATTCATTAAAGGTTATAAGGTCGTCATAAATGTAAAGAGATTATTTAATCAAGTGATATAAAGTTAAAGTAATGCGATTAAAGGATTCCGTCCCGGAGTATAAAGATCCGAGGATTCGGGAAAGAGAAAATAAATTAAAGGTGGAAAAGAGTAAAGACAAAGACTCGGAGATAGAGACAAAGAGAGACATAGAGAGATGGCCCTCATTTTTTGGACACATTTTTTCAAACAGGCCACTACATTGCCAATTTCACCGAATTGGCAAACCAGTGGGCCCTCCAGCTTGCCAATTCAGTGAAATTGGCAACCTAACTTGGCCTGTTTGAAAAAATGGGGTCTTTCAGTGATTTACATTACCAAGAGACCTAATTTCTTGGACCCACTTTTTCATTTATAGGCCACTACATTTCCAATTTCACTGAATTGGCAAGCTAGTGAGCCCACTAGCTTGCCAAATTGGTGAAATTGGCAATGTAGTGGCCTGTTTGAAAAAAATGGTCCAAGAAATGGGGTCTCCCGATGATTTACATCACCAAGAAACCCCATTTCTTGGACCCACTTTTTTGAACATGCCACTACATTGCCAATTTCATATAATTGGCAAGCCAATGCACCCACTAGCTTGCCAATTCGTTGAAATTAGCCAACTAACTTGCCCTGTTTGAAAAAATGGGTCCAAGAAATGGGGTCTCCTAGTGATTTACATCACCGAGAAACCCCATTTCTTGGACCCACTTTTTCAAAAAAGCCACTACATTGCCAATTTCATTGAGTTGGCAAGCTAGTATGCCTACTAGCTTGCCAATTTGGTGAAATTGGAAACCTAAATCGGCTTGTTTGAAAAAATGGGTCCAAGAAATGGGATCTCCCAGTGATTTAAATCATTGGTAGACCCCATTTCTTGAACCCATTTTTTCAAACAGGCCACTACATTACCAATTTCACCGAATTGGCGAGCCAATGCGCCCACTAGGTTGCTAATTCGATGAAATTGGCAACCTAACTTGTCCTGTTTGAAAATATGGGTCCAAGAAATGGGATCTCTGACCCCATTTCTTGGACCCACTTTTTCAAATAGGCCACTATATTTCCAATTTCACCAAATTGGCAAGCCAGTGCACCCACTAGCTTGCCAATTCGGTGAAATTTACAACCTAATTTGGCTTGTTTGAAAAAATGGGTCCAAGAAATCACTAGGAGACGCCATTTCTTGGACCCATTTTTTCAAACAAGCTGAGTTAGGTTTCCAATTTCACCAAATTGGCAAACTAGTGGGTACACTAGCTTCCCAACTCAGTGAAATTGGCAATGTAGTGGCTTGTTTGAAAAAGTGGGTCCAAGAAATGGGGTCTCTTAGAGACCCCATTTCTTGGACCCATTTTTTCAAACATGACACTACATTGTTAATTTCACTGAATTGGCAATGTAGTGGCCTATTTGAAAAAATGGGTCCAAGAAATGGGCTCTCCCAGTGATGTAAAGAGAGACCACATTTCTTGGACCCATTTTTTTTCAAATAGGCCACTACATTTCCAATTTCACTGAATTGGCAAGCTAGTAGGCCCACTAGCTTTCTGATTGTGTCCATCCATGGCTCTGTGCTAATTCCATCCATCCACTGTTTCCCTCCATCCCTGCTTTCCTTCCACCCTCTACCCTCACCCCTCTACCCTCCAACCTTCAACCTCCAGCCATAAGCCCCTAATCCCTCCCTTTTCACCCATACCCACATTGAACCCCTCAACCCTGTCCACTCCATCCACTTTCCATCTCTACCCTCAACCTAAACCCTCAACCTCAACCACAAACCCCTCTACACACTCTGTCCTATACATTAAACCCTCAACCCTCAATTCTCAACCCTCAACCTTATACAATGGACCCTCAACCCTAATCCTCAATGCTATGCCCTCCAATCCTCCACCTTCCCTCACCCCTCCATCCCTCAGCCCCTCAACCTTCCATGTTCCATCCAACCCCTACCCTCCACCATTGGACCCTCCAGCCTAATCCTTCCATATCACCCTCCACCCCTAAACCCTCCAACCCCTCCTACCATAACCCTAAAACCATCACCCTAAACCCTTAATCCCTCAATCTTTAATCCCTCAACTCTTAAAACCTTAATCCCTAAACCCTTTAACCCTAAACCCTTAAGCCTTCTACCCTCTACCCTCAACCCTAATCCCTCAACCCTATACCCTCAACCCAATACCCTAAATCATCAACCCTATAGGTCCTCCACCCTAATCCCTCAACCCCTATCCCTTTCTCTCTATCTATACATCTCACCTATCTCTCTCTCCCTCTCTCCAGCCTTCTCTAATTGTATCTATCTACCCTCTCCCTCTTTCTATGTACCTCTTTCTCAATAAATCCCTACAACTCTCTTTCGCTCCCTCTATCTATCTATCTATCTATCTATCTATCTATCTATCTATCTATCTCTCTATCTCTCTATCTCCCTCCCACTGCCTCTCCATCACTCCCTCTCTCTCCTACTCTCTCTTAAGGGTTTAGGGATTAGGGTAGAGAGTTTTCTTGTGTATAAGGGTTTAAGGGTTGAGGGATTAGGGTTGAGGGTTGAGGGTGGATGTTATTGGGCTGAGGGTAGAGGGTAGAGGGTTTGAGGGTTTAGGGTTTAAGGGTGAGGGTTGAGGGTTTAGGGTTTAGGGTTGAGTGTTTAAGGGTTTAAGGGTTGAGGGTTTAGGATTGAGGGATTATGGTAGAGAGGGGTGGATGGATGGATGGAGAGATGGAGGGAGAAGTGAGATAGAGAGAAGGTGAGAATAGGAGGGAGGGACAAAGATATATGAGGGTTGAGGATACATTGTATAGGGTAGAGGGTTGAGAATTGAAGGTATAGGGTTGATGGTTTAGGGTATTGGGTTGAGGGTATAGGGTTGAGGGTACATATGGTTGAAGGATTAGGGTTGAGGGTCCAATGTATAGGGTAGAGGGTATAGGGGTTGAGGGTTTAGGGTTTAAGGGTTGAAGGTTGAGGGATTGAGGGTTGAGGGTTTAACTTGGACTGATTGAAAATATGGGGTCTTTCAGTGATTTACATCACTAGGAGACCCCATTTCTTGGACCTATTTTTTCAAACAGGCCATTACATTTCCAATTTCACTGAATTAACAACCTAACTTGGACTATTTGAAAAAATGGGTCCAAGAGACCCCATTTTTTCAAGCAAGGCACTACATTGCCAATTCGGTGAAATTGGCAAGCTATCGAGCCCACTAGCTTTCCAATTCGTGAAATTGGCAAGTTAACTTGGCCTGTTTGAAAAAATGGATCCACGAAATGGGGTCTCCTAGTAATTTACATAGACCTGAGATATAGACCTGAGAGGGAGGGAGAGAGAGTCTGAGAGATAGACCTAAACACACTAGAATATCTTAAGAAAAAAAGAAAAAAACAAGAAAAAATCAAGTAAACAATAAAGAGAAATAAATCATCCTTTAATTGAAAACCATCTTGTGGTGCTTCTAGGGTAGGTACTGCAATGAAAACTTGGTAAACAAGTGCTACATTTGAATAAGTTATACATTATCATCTATCCACCTCATCTATCTTTTTTATCACATCCACTTCATTATATCCATCCCACTATCACATCCATTTCATTCCATCCATCCCATAATAAGCGTGCACCAAACCATGGCTCGAACGGGTTAAGTGTTGAATCTTGTTGCACTATCTTTATCCACAATCTACCATATCCACCTTTCCATAATATGTGAAATCTTGTTCCAAACTGGGGAAACCTCCTAAATCTAGTAGATGGATTGGATCCTTGTTCATCTCATCATTCGTGTAAACATAAAAATCCAGAAAACCATCAAAATCCAAAAACATCCAAAAAACCATCAAAATCCAAAAGCATCCAAAAAACACCCAAAAAACCTTCAAAATCCTAAAAATATTATTGGATGTCTTTATACAAGCAATCTTGAGTCCAATAAAGCAAACTACGATGGACACTCTGTATATAATGTATGAAAGGCCATCAATCGATGAGCCCTCAAGTAACTAGTTCAATCCCCTTAGGCCCCCCTCTTGGTCTCTAAATCTCTCGAAAAAGACCAAAAGAAATCCAAATATCTTGAAAATATCAATAACAACCTCAAATAACCTCAAAAGTACAAAAAAACCTCAAAAATCCTATTTTCATTATCACCTATCTGTAACTTAAACTATCCACCCATAATAAAAAAACATCACCTTCACCCTTTGATAAAGCAATAAACAAAAAAAGAAAACATTGAAATCTCAACAACATTCAAGTGAAAATCGTAAAAACTGGATCACTATTAGACTAAAACAATGTGTAAGTGTTAAGTACCTACCTATCGAAATCATCATCAACATCCTAACAAGTGTCTTAATGGATAAATCATTCCTAAAATAGACACCATCGATGGATAATACCCTAAAGCATCAAATTATTCATGGAAAGTGATATAGTAGCATTGTTTTATCTATTTTGGTCTTTTCTTTTGATTTATCATATTGTTTCATTTCTAGGATATCTCGAGGATGTCCATAAGGATTTAGAGAGGAAGGAATTGGGCATTGATCGTTGATTTAATATGTCATGCTTGTTGGATATTTTTGCAATATGACCATGGTGAATACTTTCCTTGTGTGTGTGGAAGTTGTTTTAGGAAACTAAAGTGGCCATGCATGTTAGGTTCTTCATACCTCTCTGTGCAGTGGTCCAAAATGCTCTAAAATTCTAACCCCTACACTCTAACAAGGTTTTGGTATGTCTACTATGAGCAAGAATACTCCTTGTTTGTGGAGACAAAGTTCACACAATAGATACAAAGTCGCCTTGTTCATTAATAACCTGGTGCACCATGTCTATTTTCTACATTAATAAGGATTGCTATGATGAAAATTACTTAGTCTTTTCCATGAAGAAAGAGCATACTCATCAAATTTTACACATCATTAATCATGATCATTCATTCATTCATTCATTTATTCATTCACCCACATCTATAATAAATTGCCTATGGATTTTCGTCAATCAAATCAAAGTCATCCAATTTCTTCTATCCTCTAACCCTACTAACATTTCTTCTAACTAACATCTTCATCCTGCATCACATCATTAGTAACATCTACATCCTGCATCCACAAACTCATCAACACATAATATCAATCATACCATAGAGAATCATATATGATATATCATCATCCATTGCATACATGCATCATCATATATCATCCACATTATGCATATCATGTTAAAGCATCAGAAAATACAACAAAAATGAGCATATCATAACATCATCATATCATATCATAACATCATCATTGCATAAAATAGTATAAATCCATCATCATCATAAATATAAGGCATATCATAGATCATCTCATAACACATAATAAGTCACATAAAAATAGTCATCTCTCATATATCATCAAAAATTGAAATGTTAGTACAACATCATCATCATAGATATGTGTGATACACCAAAAATATACAAAGTATATACGAGGATCAAAATGTCAATGAATGTATATATAAAATTTTGTCTATATCAAGTCCATGTGAAAATAATGAAATATGATTAGCCCTATTGCTCTCCATCAAGTGGCAGTCTCTGTTGGTCCTCTCTAACGAGTGATCTCTAAATGCTCTAAGGAGGTGATTAGTGAGGTTGTAGGAGAAGACCTAAAGGCTTAACTAAAGGTCTACTAACAAATCCTCCAACTGATCTATTAGGCTTGGCCATTGTGGTGGTACTCCTTGTGCCAAACTAATGTCATCTCTAAGACCTAGGAACCTATGCCTTGTATAAGGTCCTTTAGTATGTCCTCTCCTCCATTAGTTGGTCCTTCTCCAGCTGGTAGTATGCACAGGGGATGGAGGAGGCCTAGATGATCTCTAGTTGTATCCTTTGACTCCTCTCTATATATCTCTCGATGAATAGAGCATCTCTCTTAGACCTAGCCTGGTCCCACTCAACTGTAAGAATCACAATCTATGCATCTGTCATCTACCTTTGTGTTATCTTCACATCTCTATCCCCACCATAGGCATCCCTATCCTAGATAGATCATGCTTTGTGCAAGCCTAATATATTTCTACTATAATTTGCGCTAGTCATGTAGCCATGTCTCCCTGAGGGGAGGTTCCTATGATACTCATACCTATACCTGTTGTTGCTAATCATCCTAGTGACTTAGATATTTTCCATCCCTCTCATCTTGGGGCACCTACCAGTCATGTTGTCCATCATCCTGCCCAAGCCACTATTACTACTGCTTGTGGGTTATCCTCTATCTCTTCCTAGCCTCTTGATTTCCTATGATATCGCCTCTCCTCCTTTGGCTTATAACTATACCCCCTACACCTACTCCACCTACTAGAAGGGTGAACCTTAGTGGTCTCCTCTTGGCCCACCATGAATCAAAGTTGTGTGTAGTCCCAGGATCCCTAGGACCTACTACCTAACCCCATATAACTAGTTTCAGTGCTCTGAAGTCTACCACTATCATCCAAGAATCTACTCGAGGTCCCCATGCATTGAACTCTCTCATAGTTCATGCATATTGTACATGGTATTCATCTAGATGGGAACATGATCTGTCTCTCCCCAAACTTGTGAAGAACCCTACCAAGAAGATATCTCTCAATGATAGTATCCACCCTACTAATCAAGTACTAAGTCTATCTATAGTACACCAAGTGCTCGAGATCATCATCCCAAGCCTCAAAATCTAGGTATGAACTCCACACAAACTTTGTCATGTCATCAAAGACTACTCACCAATGTTTTAGTTTGCTCGACTGTTAGTAGTGCAACCAATCATGGTATCTGTATGAGTAGGGATAATAAGAATCTCTTTGATCGACCCCCTATGGCCGTGTAATAGCAATGTGATCATAGACCCAAACATGTAATAGAGTGGTCCACCTACATAAATGTTGCTCCCCCTACGATAAACTACCTAGTGCATGTCATGATATAAGTGAGCTAACAAGTAGGTTCCCCATGCATATTGGGTCCACTCCTCCATCATCATCTCAATGATAACTCCCCAACCAACTTGAAGTCTACAAGATCTCCTATTTTTCATCATGGGTCCCATAATCAAACCATCTAGCGCAATCACCATATCATTAGTGTCATCCAAAAATGAAGTCAGATCCATCTGAGAGTCTATGTCAGTGAGGTGTTGAATGCCTAGTAATCTTTGCATTGCTCGTGTAGCCCTCACAACATCATAAGTAACCATCACACCATGGATGGGGATCCTCAAAATCCTCCATACATCCACAAGAGTGATAGTACACTCACCTATAGGCAAGTGCCAAAGCTATCATCATGGCTCGATGAGCTTGTATCTCAAGCATGTACACAGTATGATCCAATCCCGCAACCTGTAGAAAATCTCTCTCAACCTCCTAAAAGTGAGCTATCTTATCTAGGATCCTAGGTCTACTCTCTCTGGCATATAAAGGATGTAGTGTGGCCTACAAGCATTCAACCCACAATGTTAATTTTCTAAAATCTATTTAAGCAGCTTAAATCAGCATTCAAAATTAGTAAATTAGTGTTTTGTTGCAAATGCAAGCATCTTAGGAAACAACCACTTTGGTTTTTTTAATAGCAAGCTTGTTTCTTGCAAGTGTGGTTGCCTTTTGCATTAGTAGCTCTGTTATTTTATGCAAATGTGTCTCTCTTGTGCAATAGGGACAATATCTTAACTACCTAGTGTGTGCAATCATTTTTCACAACCATGAACATTCAAGCGCATCTCTTTTGAGCAATAGTATCAATCTAAAGCAACAATGTTCTAGTACCTTTTTGGAAGAGATTGCATTCTAAAATTGCAACAATGGTCATCCCATGACAAAGGTGACACTCTTAAATCCTACTACTATTGTTAGTCCTAACTTTTCCTATTAATGACAAAAAAGAAAAAAATGCAAAAGAAAAAGTTAGAAGCTTGCGTACCACAACCCCTATGTCGATTGGTTGTTGGTACTCTTGAACTACTTCTGCATGATGTGGAGCTCCTGGAATCCTCACCATAGTGAAATCATGTTTGTAGTGCAAAATATCACTAGAGAACGATAATCCTCTAAAGCTAAGTGTGCAAATAAGGAGCAAATGAAACCTAATTTCCTATATAACCCCCCAAAACCCTAGGTTTTTAACAACGACCACCCCCTAAGTTAAATTTTGAGCACCTTGGAACATCCTTAACTTATTTGTAACCCCTAGGGCCTAATTTTTCATCCTCTACACATCTAAACTAGTCTTGAACCTTATCGAGAGCTCGACCTAAGAAAGTAATATTTTTTGGTCGACCTCTCGAGGGGGCAACCCAGTGTCTTATCATTATATTTTTCTGACCATTGGGCACAGTGGGTCATTTTTTAAAAGAAATTCCATCCTAATATGAGTATTGAATTCTTTGAAACAATGCAACAAGTACATTGTATCAAAGAGAGGAAAAATGTAGACATGTAAAAATGCCTAATGTGTATCGCACATCCTGAAACTATATTTTTCTATCATTGGCATCATTTTCATTACTATTATTGTATTTAGCATAATTTCACATAATTTGCATCATTAATCCCCTTTTCACATCATTTCCATCATTTAACCCTATTTTCCTCTATTAATTAAATAATCTTGAATTATTTAATTAATTCACTATTTCATTACTAATTTTCTCCTTCATCCTCTTAATTAAATAATTTTAATTATTTAATTAAACTCATCTAATATTTCTTTTAATCCCATATAATTAAATAATTCTAATTATTTAATTATCCCACTATTAATCTTTCTCCTCCAATGGAATATTCCTTTTTATCCTATCTTCCATGATTAAATAATTTTTAATTATTTAATTATCCTGTTTTCCCTCCACAAAGCATATTCCTAAGAAATATTCATTTTCAAAATATTTTGACTTAACTTATCTCAACCATTTCTAGCCCTTGATCTTCAAATCTAATCTCCACCTTGATTTAAAATATCCTAACCATTTTCCTAAAATGGTGGAGATATTTTTGAGTTCTAACTAATCACATCCATTGATCTTTCTTGATTCACTCCCTTTGTGGGTGTTGAGGACCAATCTCAACCCTTCTTTGTGGGGATTGAATCTTAATCTTGACCAATTATCTAATTTCCTAAAATCTATAAAATCAACATCAATCTTTCACATTCATTGAACCTACAATTTTCATAGCTAAATCATGTCAATTTGATTCTTGAGCAATTGAGAGCATTTATCATAACATCTAGGTCATCTTTGCATCACATTGAATCAAGCTTTTTCTAGCAATCATGGAGGCTTCAAGTGTTTAAGCAATCCAACACCATACAACACCAAGCTCTTCAACAATGGGATGGTGAGATTGTTCTTGCTTTGATTTATATTATGTTTGATTATGCTAACATTAGGTTTTGATTTCATGGCTTGATTTACAATTGGATCTCATTAATAAGTAGGTTTTATCTCATGCTTTTGGGTTCTTTGATTTAATTATTGATTGTTTATCCCCTTCCACTTTTACCCCTTATAAAACCCCACTAAAAAAAATTAACTGTACCAATAGTTATCTACTTTATACCTATTGGCTACAAAAAAAGTACTTAATTGGAAGAGTTGTGCAGCTCTATTGGTACCAATAATGCATAATTATTGAGGCATTTGTGCATATGTATTGGATCAATTGCACAAATTGTGGTAGTTAAAGCAAACATTTATTAAGGCAATAGAGAATATGTATCAGGTGTCACCTTGAAATGACCACTTTTTGACCTTTGTATACATAACAAATCCTCTTGTGTTCATTGTAACTACCTAGAAGTTGAAACAATAGTTATAGTCTCTTAAGTCACATACAAAGAAAAAAAAAATTGAATTCCGATATACCATTTAGGAGCTTAGGATGTAAAAAGGTAGCTATAATAGCTATTGGTACCCTTCCCCTAGAGAGTTGTAAATAAAAATGAATTTAGATTGCTAATTAAAAGGTTGAGATAATTGAATCCTAAGAATTTGAATGTTTTAGCAGAATTGTGATTGTGATAATATCTTCCTAGAAGTTTTATCATATCTCAACTTCTACAATATTTCCATAATAAAATTAGGTCTTTAGTACATGCAATTCACCTTTTTGACAACTTATATTTGAGTTAAGTGGGGTACTGAAAATCACCATTAGGTTTTGTATAAGGATTGAAGTTCAATATTTTTTGTGTTGTTAACAAGTTTGAAGATTGAATTACCAATAAAAGTGAGTGTGATAAGTGAGGTGACAATGGATGTCAATGGAGGATGGTAGAAAATTCGGCTAATTTGATTGTGGCTAAAGTGAACCGATATGTGACTATCAACGAGTGTACTTAAAAAATAGATTTCACTTGATTTTTTGTTAAGAGTTCGTTATTCTTGATGTAAATAGAGAATGGTTGGTATACCTAAAAAAAAAATCATTCTTTTTTGGAATGTGATTTTATCAATCAATGATAATGATGGTGTTAACACTTGAGGATGATGTCTTTATATATATAAGCCTAGATGTATAATTTTATTTTTCTGCACTCATAGATATGAATAACAATCGAATTCCAAAATCAACATTTATTGGAGATTTTTAAGATATAGATTTTATCTAATAGTAGAGGTACATTGCATGCTTACTTTGTTATTTTTAAATCTTTTGAGCTTAGAACTATAAAGATGATTTGCTCATGGATATGGATACAACTTGAGCCTTGAAATCTGCGCTCACGTCGCTTCCGGCATCCGGGAAGTGACGAAATAACTTGGGTTGATGATGTCATTTGAAGTAGGCTCTTAAAGAGAAGAAAACGAAGTCAAGATTTGTATACATCAATTTGACGTCGACATTTAATTTGACGTCGACTAACGTTTCACGGCAAAGAACAGGTAAACGGACGTAAATTTGAATGGTAGAGTCGATCAAATCTGACTCAGTAGTTTGCTTTAAGATTGACGATTCGGAAGAAGTTAACTACATATCCCATTTCAAAATCTTTGTTTTTTTGGTCCACACTTGAAGACAGAAACTGAGTAGAAAATTTATGTGTCTTTTGATTTGATAGAGTATTGGAAGTTTCCGATTTTATTAAAGGCCAGCGACCATTCTACGTACAAGTTACTGGTTTGACATCAGCGAAATATGGCATAAGTATGAGTCACTGGTTGGAAAAGTTATTTAATTTATATGATTTGAGAAATAGAATTATTTTGTTATCTTATTAGGATTTAATTAAGTAGTTTGAGTTAAATTTACTTATTTATATTTTATTTGAAATGATTGGTTCACTTGGTAGTTATTGTATTTGGGTGATGTTTATAAGGGTGAAGCACTAACATTTCTTGGGAGGTCATTCATCTTGGTATTACTCTAATTCAAGTGTGTTTAACCATGGATTTTACTCCAAGTTTTAGCCTACTTAACTTGATACCTTATTTGCAAAACCTTTAGCAAGTGATTTCTCTTATGAACCAATCAATATAGAGGCCCTTTAATTCATCCAATGACAAGTAGGAAGTATCAAATTGCAATGTATCTATAGAGTATAAAAAGTGAACCACTACAAAGGATAGTCAAATCCTTCAAGGATCTAAGTTTCAACCCTCTACTTAGGTAAGCCTTCAAATAAAGGTGACCTTCAAGTTTAGCTATTAATTAATTCAGTGTGTTTTAATAGAGCACACAAATTATCTTAACCATTTAGACTTCAAAAACCAAAAGTATAGAGTACAGAGGTTTCTTAGATGACCTGGAAAGCTCTCTATCTAGGACTAACACAAGGCTTTTGAACAATAATGCACCATGCTAGTGCCCCATATAGACATAAAATAGGAATCGTCATACAACTACACAACGAGTATGGAATAGCTGGAATGGAAATGTTAAATGAACTTAAATTATTTAAATACAAAGGAGAGTTCATAATATCACCGAAGACATCTAGTGAGATCAAAGACTCCCTTCAAACAACTCCTTCACTTATGCCTACATACATAAGACCAAGGAGAGAGGTTGGGTGGTTGGATAGGAGTTTGCTTCAATCAAACCCCCATTTTGGTGTTCTCACCTCCACAAAAAACCTTAAGTGAGATGATAGAAAAATGGAAATAAAGAAATAGAAAGAACAATTTGCTAACAAAAAAAAGATATCATGCCCAATATGAAATCTTGAAGATTTATCACTTCAAAGAACAAAAGTTAAGTTGCTCGTTGGTGAAATGAAGAAGCAACAAGAATCCTCAAGGTGGAAGAGACTTCTTCAAGTGAGAAAAATGGAGTTATACAAGATGTCGTTGTGATCATAGCAATGGTGGAACAATGGAGTTTTCTTTGAAAGATGTCAAGGAGAGAGAGATAGAGTTTTTTGAAAGATATGTGTATGGGATAGACACGATTACTATGAATTAGAGAAAAAGAGAAAAAGAGTGTCATAGAATGCCTAAGAATTTTGTTTCCTTCAAAAGATCTAGATTCTAGAGAAAGGAGGGTTCTTGGTTCATGATTGCATGCCCGAGCAATCATCGATGAGCTTGTAGGTTGGCAGAGGAATTACACTACCAAAACGTGACAAGTGTAACATTCACTAGCTAACATAGTTAAATTTTTGTGGGATGTGAGCGAGGAGTGTAGATGTCTCCTCGACGTGCACCTATCTAAATGAAAATTAGACTCAAACATCGAGGAGTTGAACATGCCATGTGTTGAGGGTTATTTGGATTGAAATTGGGATTAAAGAGCATAATTATCTTAATTGTAACTAAAGGGGAAGGCACATGTGATGTGAAATTGCATAAGATGCAATTTATGACATTATAGAATCATATTGACCTTAAATGTATGAAGATCCCCCTAACTCTCTTATGTATCTCTCTCTGATGTTATTTGCTCCATGTGTTGTCTATTGTCGCCTACACCTCTTTGAGAAAAAATCTGACTTAACCATTGAGGAGCTAGACATGCCATGTGTTGAAAAATGGTTTAGAATAAAATTAGGATTAAAGAGCCTAATTATAATCTTAATTGTAACTAAAGGGGAAGACACATGTGATGTGAAATTACATAAGATGTGCAATTTATCACATTATAGAATCATATTAACCCCAAATACTAAGATCCCCCTACCTCTCTTATGCATCTCTCTTTGATGTAGTGGGCTCCATGTGCTATTTGTTGCTAGATAACATTCCATGAATACAGATCATTATGCTTTTAAGACACAACATCTCTATTTCTTCTCCTTAGAATAAATTATTCTCCTTTGTGTAAGAAAAACCATTCTAAGGGGGGTTATCATATTCATATCACATATTTCTTATTTTATGATTCTTTTTGAAATATTTTTGCATCCAATCATCTTATACATTGTCTAGTGTGGGGGAAAATCACTACACTTTGTCTTTATGAATGCATATGTATCTTTTCTATGGTTTTCCTACAATGTAGTTTGTAGCAATCACAAGTTGATTGGATTATCATATGGTCCCTAGCATAACATAGCTTGCTACCCATACATATTGGTGCTATCTTCTGTCTGTATAATTTTTTATGTCTAATTTTCACTTTTCACCTAACATGGACCTATAGTGATGCAACATAACTACTTTATGTAGGATCTAATCGGGTCTCTTCCCTTGGGGAAAATCCATGCAGATAAAAGACTTGCTTCACCTTCACATCATAGGTAAAATACTCTCCTCTTTCTACTTTAGCTCACATTTTCTCTTGAACATATATTCTCGCTAAAGTGGATACAAAATGTAATGTCATAAATTTCATCTAATGCAATTTCACATCACATTCACCTTCCCCTTTAGTTACAATTAAGATAATTATGCTTTTTAATCCTAATTTCAATTCAAAACATGTTTCAACACATGGCATGTCCAACTCCTTGATGGTTAAACCCAATTTTTTCTCAAATGGTTGCTCATTGTGGACATTACAATTATTGTTTTTTAGCAGTGTAACACCTCTACCAACCTACACTCTCATTGAGGACAACTTGGTCATGTAGTCTTGAACCAAGAACCCTCCTTTCTCTAGAATCTAAATATTTTAAAGGAGATATTTTCTTCTTCTCTAATTCACAACAATCTCCATCTTTCTCATATGTATATATTTCAAAAAACTCTATCTCTATCTCTCTTTGATAGATTTTAGAGAAAACTCCATTTTTCTAGCATTACTATGATCACAATGACATCTTGTAGAACTCCATTTCTCTCACTTGAAGAAGTCTCTTCCACCTTGAGGATTCCAGTTACTTCATCATTGCACCAACAAGCTACTTCTCTTATGTGTTTTTTAGTGGTAACTCTTCAAGATTTTATATATTGAGCATATTATCTTTATTTTGTTATCATATTATTCTTTTCATTGCTTTATGTTCAATTTTCTATCATCTTTTCTAAGGTTTTTCATGGAGGTGGGAACACCAAAATGGTGGTTTCACTAAGGAAAAATCCTATACAACCACCTAACCTCTCTCTTTGGTCATATGTGTGTAGCCACAAGTGAAGGAGTTTTTTGGAGGGATTCTTTGATCTCATTGGATATCTTTGATGATATTCTAAACTCTCGTTTATTATTTAAATCATTTAATTTAATTTCCATTTCCATTTCAGTTATTCTATAAAAGTTGTATAGTCGTATTTCATATACATTCATATCCAAAACATTGTACACATTGTTTTAAGTTTCTCTATGATGATTCTTGTAATATTTTCATACGGGACACTAGCGCGGTGTGTTGTCATCTGATATTCACACATTAGTCTTGGATGGAGAGTTTTTCAAGTCATCTAAGAAACCTCTATACTTTGTACTTTTGGTTTCTAATGTCTAAAGGGTTCAAATAATTTATGTTCTCTATTAAAACACATTTTCAATTAATTAATAGGTAAAATTGAAGGTTCGGTTACCTGAAGGCTTACTTGAGTGGAGGGTTGAAACTTGGATCCTTGAAGGATTTGACTATCCTTTGTTTTGATTAACTTTTCATACTCTATAGATTCATATTAATAAAATCTATATATAACTATGTATGAATCATCAGATCATATCCCTAAATATTTTAGATCATGAAGAAGGAGCACATAAAGACCAAATGAAAATAAAGATTAGGGTCAACATGGAAGAAGACCTAGATTTCCCTAATGCTTTGCATCATTCCCTAATGTTGAAAATTAAAGTATGACAAAAAAGAAGAATGATGAAACAAATAGAGGAATTGTATGACAGATTGTCTCCCCTGTATCCAAGTACCTATGAAGGAATCTTGAGTCCTTTAGGAGAGATCACAAACATATACAAGCAAGTATTGGGGAGCACAAACAAACATTCTAATCTAGAGACATGAAGGGTACTACTAGTCATCCTCTTCCCAATCTAGATCATAAGGGGAAGGAGGTCGAGCTCATAAAGGGAAAACCAAGGAAGTACTAGGCATCTCAGATAAAGCAAGAGCTAGGGATGAGGTTGCCTCAATATCCCCATATAATAATTATTGTGAGTTGAATGTCAATGACCTTGTAAAGGTAGTTGACAGAGCTGGAATATACTCTAGAGTTTCAAACATACATTTCTTCGAAGAGGAGTGTGGTGAATCAATTGTAAGTTGTGGAATAATAGGTAAACATTCTTACTTAGAAGGGATAGAAAACTAGGAGTGTCCAGTTGTTTTTGCATAATTCTCTATTAGTGTAGTCTTTAGGAATTCACACCAAGTGATATAATTATTATAATTTATATCAATTTAATATCAATGAACAATTTTTTTTGAGGTGTTAAATGCATATATGTGGGTGGCATTGTTGGATGCAATATATGCATGTAATATGATGGTTTCCTCCCCTTCTCTCTTTTTCAAACTTAACTGCATTTATTGTCATTTACTTCTACAAAAATTAGATTAAAAATAAACATGTTTTATGGTGGTCAATTTCAGTTACAAGAGATTCTCTTCACAAATTTCATTGCTATTGGATTCAATTTATGTCTAGAAACATTTGTTTCAATTAGTTGTGTGTACTTATAAAAGAAGCTTGATGATAAGATTTGTTTTTGGTCAAGACAAACTCACCTTTCTTTATCATTTTTCTCTCTCCATCACTAGAATCACCTTTCTTATCATTTCACTCTCTCCCTAGATCTTTTGTTCTTGCTATCTCCATAGTTAGAATAGGTGTAAATTAGTGTTTACATTGGTTTAATTGTTTGTTTGTTTTGTGCTACTAGCATGGACACATGTTCCCTAAGGTAAACAAACACTCTATTGTTGAAACTAGTACCAAGATTGTCATATTTTATAATTCTCTAAATAGACAACAAATGTACCCATTGTGTGTTAAAAAATAGCTTAGTCTAGTAAGATTATTTTAATAGGCATGACAGAATCAAAGAAATCTTGAAAAGATTTATCTCTACAAATATTTTTTCCTAAACAATACTTTTTTAATGTATTATATTATATGTCAACAAATTTATTATTTTGCAAAATATAATATAATATCAAAACATTATTTTAAATAACAAGTGCCATGTAGTGGCTAGTACTTGCCTTTATAGTAATTTAATCATAGTATTTTAAATTTAATAAAAAAAATTTGTAAATTTTGTTAATGTGAATAAAATTAAATGTTAATTTTGTTAATTATAGTATTAACATAATATTTTAAAATGTCAATTAATGTTAATTTTTTTCAAATTATATAAATAATTAATCATTATAATGTAAAGTGTATGATAATGTGTGTCTATATTCTAACTTATAGAATAAAAGATAGTTACATGCATTTATATTAATATTAATAATTAATAATTTTATCTTAATTATATTATATAAAAATCAATTCTATATTAAAATTTTAAATATTATAAAGATATTATAATATGAAAAAAATTAAAAAAACCAAATAATAGTATAATATAATTAAAATAAAAAATGATAATTATATAAATATAAAATTTTTCTACTAATTATACACCTAAACTTACATTTGACAAGAAAACCCAAAAAACTAAAAATAAATAAAAATAAAAACCAACAAATCCAAAATCTCATTCATGAGTATTAATTTTAAAAACATGGTTTAAAATCTATTATAAATTTATTGACACAACAAAAACTAAAGGGCATGAAAAAAAATCTATTATAAATTTATTGACATAACAAAAACTAAAGGGCATGAAAAACTTGAAATATGCTTGAAATAAGCTAAATTTTTAGGAGAAAAGAAACTTTATCTTACCAAAAGAGAAAAGTCCAATACAATTTTCTTTTATTTTTAAAACCTAATTTAGAAAACCATGCATTTTCTTCTATGGGCAGGTTTTGAAATGAAATTGTTCGATAGGGTTTTGAGAAAGAGATGAGAGATTCATAATCATACGGAAAAAATAAAGACTCCACTTGGAGCAGCCCTCCTCTTGGCCCAAACACAAATGTTGTTCATTATATTGGTTGATATTATGTAGAGAAAAAACTGTAAGGAAAATGAAATAAAATGTAATAAATTTGGTTTGCAAATAATAGGCAAATTACTAGTTCACTTTTTTAAAAATAGGAAAAATAATAGTTCATTTTCATTTTTTCTCAATACACTAAACTTCTTAACCAATCATATTGATGAAAAATAATTTTTATAATTTATAAAATTAAATATTTTGCAAGTTCACTTTATAAAATTTAATTTAATTTTTTTTTAAATAAATTATTGTTTTTGATTGGTTGAAAGCTAACTTATTAATAACTAACTAGCTAAGGAAAACAAAACTCATTACAATAGTATTACCTCAGTGCAAGTACTAATAAAGCACCAATTTACATCTAATACAATTAAACCATACATCAAATTGAATAATTCTAACTTATTTTTTATTTATTTTATTTTTAAATGTTGAAGGGTCTTGTATCAAATCTTGCCCAACAAGAAAAGTTTAAAAACAGTAGAGAAAAAGAGTCGTATACGTCGATCAGAACTAATTACAGCAAACATTTTTTACTTTTACAGCAGTCCTCAGGAAATACTTTGGAACATCTCACGAAGGCGCTTTCAACATGCACCTGAAAGCGCTACGAATCTTCTCTTTCCAGACTTAGCCTCATATTTTATACAAAGACGCCACACATCTTTGAACAGAAATGTTCGTGTTTACCTGGATATCTTGGTTTTCTTGACCGATCTCCGGAGAATTACGTACATTGTGCCTCATTTGACGTCATCACGATTCATGACATCACCATGACCTACGCTGACACTGCCATGCATACTCATACGTCAGGGGGAGTTGTGATCCTTATAAAATGGGCAGACCTCTTCTTACGCCTTATTCAAGTGCAACAAGTACAAGATATTTCATTATTTGTTAAGAAAAGTTTGGAAGTTTGGAAGGATGAGTAACATGACTCCATTTGTGAATCCACGCGTTGTGGCAAAGAAAGTGTTGGCGCAAGAACAATATGAAGGAGATGGAGCCATTGTTAGGCGAAGTATTGGCAGGTACCAACTTCATTTATTTACTTCCCAATATGATTAGATTTATATATCCATTGTCTATGTAATCATATTATTTGCTGTGGACAGACCGGAGATGAAGTTTTTGGATCCATTTCTATTACTCGATGAATTCTCAGGTTGGTCGGTCTCTACCCAAAAGCATTGCTAACAAGTGTGATTGTATATCAATTAACAAATCTAATGGGTGTGTGTTGCAGTAAGTGCTCCTGCTGGCTTTCCAGACCATCCTCACCGAGGTATAATTATTTGTTGGATCTCGACGCTTTTTGGGTCTGGTTTCCTTGCTCTATTCACACTAATGATTTGATAATATATGTTTTGGGCAGGTTTCGAGACTGTGACATACATGCTCGAGGTACCATCTTATGTCTCTTTATTTTCCCTTTTTCAGACCACCACAACTACAGGGGTTGAGTTTGGTGCTTGTATGGCTGTGTAGATGTGTTTTCACTGTAAAATACACTTAAGGTGGAACCAGATGAGGCGGTGGCTTCTAGGACGATTTGAGACTAATTGATGATTTAGACAATCCACAACTCCTGCTCAGATCTGTGGGGGTTTAAAAGTTTTCTAAGAGAATATGTTTTTTGGCTTTTTAAATACAGGGAGCCTTCAACCATGAGGACTTTGTAGGACATAAGGGTACCATCAAGGCTGGTGATCTGCAGGTTTCGAATCTCTTGACTACCCAAAATAGTTATAGTACTTCACTCTTTTCTATGATGGCCATGTACTGAGGGTTTGTATTGCAATGTACTGTGCAGTGGATGACTGCAGGCCGGGGTATAGTCCACACTGAAATGCCGGCTGGACCAGGATTGCAACATGGTTTGCAGTTGTGGGTAAATCTTTCTTCCAAAGACAAGATGTGAGTGCCTTTTCATCTCAAAATTCTTAGAATATCAAGCAGCAATTTCTTTGTCATAATTGTTATGTTGATTTGGTGGTCAGGATTGAGCCTAAATATCAAGAACTTCAAGGGAGAGACATACCCAAAGTTGAGAAGGATGGAGTGCATGCGACTGTTATAGCAGGAGAAGCTTTGGGCATCGAATCTCCTGTGTATACGAGGACTCCTACAATGTATTTGGATTTTAGGCTGGACGCAGAAGCTGTGCTTCACCAGCCTATTCCAGAGACTTGGAATGCATTTGTGTATGTGTTGGAAGGTGAGGCGAGGTTTGGTACTCCCAATTCACCGCCTGTGGGTGCTCATCATACACTTCTATTAAGCAGTGGTGATGGGGTGAGTGTGTGGAATAACAATAATGATAACAAACCCTGCAGGTTCGTAGTAATTGGAGGGCAACCGCTCAATGAGCCGGTGGTCCAGCATGGCCCCTTTGTCATGAACACCAGACAAGAGATAGTGCAAACAATTCAAGATTATCATTTGGGCAGAAATGGATTTGAGAGAGCCAATGTATGGCATTCCCAGATTGCTCAAACTTAATTTCGTTTCGCTTTCAATCTCTCTCCATTCACTATTAGTGGTTGACTCCATGCAAATTTGAAGGTCTATTCCCAACATTTGGAATATTCTATGTAATTACAAAGTTTTTAAGCCTTATTCTAGACAACAAAGGGGCCTACTTCCAGCACTCACTTTCTAAGAAAATAGCTGTTATGAATGCTGTGGGGAAACCATAGATTACATTGCAGTGTAAGTTAATACCATTTCAAGAAATTATATTCGTTTGTTTCAATGTATTTCTCCTGTTTTGGAAGATCGCCCATTTCATTCAGATCAGCTATGTTTGTATACGATTGATATCCATGTAATAAAATATAAATTTAGGTGTTTTCAGTAGGTCATCTATATTTTTTTTCAATTAGAATATTGTTGATATAGGTTTTTCTTTATGATTATGTATGGCATTTAAGGTGGGTTATTACAAACTATCAGATTTTTCCTTCCAAAAAAAATATATATTTTAAACAAAATAATTGATTTATTACCTAAAAAGTTTTTAAAAATGTTTGATTGTCGGGACAGATTTAGTGGGGACAAAAATAATACTCAAATTTTCAACATTTACATTAAGAAATCCTTAATATCTAATAGGATTATCTATTGGCATCCTATAAGTAAGATATAAGGAACATTATTGGACAATAAGTTTGACATCATTATTTAGAATGAAATTGGACATGTGTTGATATAGAAATAATAGAGATTATGATTTGTGTATCTTACAATGTGATTTTTATTTAATGATTTAGTCTAATGTGATAGAGAGTTGTAAATAGAAAATGAATCTAGATTTTTAATTAAAAGGTTGAGATAATTGAACTCTATGAATCTGAATGTTTCGGCAAAATTTTGATTGTGATAATATTTTTCTTGTGGTATTATCATATCTCAACTTCTAAAATATATTTATAGTAAAAGAAGGTCTTTAGTACATACAATTCACCTATTTGATGACTTATATTTGAGTTAGACGAGGCACAAGGTAATAAACATTTTCACTAGGCTTGGTATACAAGATTGAAGTTCAATATTTTTTGTGTTGTTAACAAGTCTTAAGATTGCATTAGCAACAAAAGTGAGTGTGATAAGTGAGGTGACAATGCATGACGATGGAGGATGGTAGCAAATGCTACTAAGATGATTGAGGATAAAGTGAGAAAATATGTGACTATCAATGCGTGTACTTAAAAAATAGGTGTCACTTGATTTTTCGTTGAGAGTTTTATTCTTCTTGATGTAAATAGAGGGTGGTTGATATACCTAAAAAACATATTTTGATACTTTTTTGGAATGTGATTTTTATCAATCAATGATGATGATCATGTGCTAATGTAGTAGGATGGTGTCTTTATATATAAAAACCTAGATGTATAATTTTAATTTTTTTGCACTCATATGGATAACAATCAAATTTTAAGATTAACATTTATTATAGATTTCTACGATATGGGTTTTCTAGATTAACATTTATTAGAGAATTCTAGCACCATTTATTAGAAAATTATTAGAGCACATCATACTAGAGATACATTGCATGCTTATTTGTTGTTTTGAAACCTTTTGAGCTTGGAACTATAAAATTGATTTGTTCAAGATATGGATGACAACTTGACCCTTCAAACCTAACAAATTCCTCAAAGGTGTTTATACACCATTCGTCCTTATGTATATTTATATAATAGAAATCTAAATGATAGAATCCCAATAACCAACATTTTACAAAATCACATCTATGAATAAATTAAATCAAATCCGCATACAAGTTCATATTAACACTCCCAAGATCACTTACATACTCTTATCAATTTAATTAATTATTCTAAAGATTTTGGAAAGATACTATCCCTTTTAGTTATCAATCTAGAAATTATAAAATTAAAGAAAACATCCATAAACGAATGCCATTCCTCACATCACATTCATTGAATACATGTCATAGATTCCACTGTTTTTTTTTTAATTGCCAGGTTTCTGCGCTCACGTCGCTTCAGGCATGCTAGAAATGACGGCAGAACTTAGGTTGATGATGTCATTTGAAGGGGTCTCTTAAAGAGAAGAAAACAAAGTCAAGATTTGTATACATCATTTTGAGGTCGACATCTAATTTGACGTCGACAAAATTTTCACGGCAAAGAACAGGTAAACGGACGTAAATTTGAATGGTAAAGTCGATCACATCTGTCTCTTTTGATTTGATGGAGGGCTGGAAGTTTCCAATTTTCTTTAAGGCCAGCAGCCGTGCTAAGTACAAGTTACTGGTTCGACATCAGCGAAATATGACATAAGTAGGAGTTCATCAGTGCATCAGCATCAACGGCCCACCCGGCCGGCAATACGACGATTATTGTGACCTGTTTTTTTTGGTATCAGTTGGAAATCACACTTACATTTTCCCCACTTGTTTTAATAGACCTCCAGAATATAAGTAAGAAAATTACAAATAGAATGACAATCAATAGACTTCCAACAAAATAATACAATTCATAATAGGCTTGAGGTGAGAAGAAAAACCTCTCATCATAGATGTCAGATACATTACAAACAATTGCATTAAATTGTGAATTTTAACATACATTGAGGTTTTTTAGAGCATAAAGTATCATTTTTATGTAGTTGCAGTATTTGATACTTTATCTTATTCAAGTGGTTGTTAATCTTAACTTTTTCTTTGAGCACCCATGCAATTGAGAACACAAGAAAATAATTGGGAAAATAACATCAGAGTAAAACTTTAACATTTTTGCTTCCTCGTGAACATTATGTTCAACAAAAACTTACAAACATCTACTTTTCCATATATTTAGTAAAATTGTATGCCTCATAAAATCCGCAACAACATTATTTTAAATGTCAAAGACCCAATATAGCTTCTTTACAACTTAATCTATGCTCAAAAATCATAGAAATAAATTTAAAAATAATATTCCATTTTCTTTTAGCCCATAAATAGTCCCAAAAAATGTGTTTCAAACTTTCATTATGTTGACAGAAAGGGAATTTAACCAATTGCACCATCATGCATCTCAACCAAACACCAACGGGTAGTTCGGAGTGAAGAAATTTTTAAGCCAAGATTTGAGAATTAGGCTCTACCTTCAACCTCCATATTTGAGCACTCAATCTTCCCCAAGTTTTTTCTTTGATTTTGCATTTCCATTTTTTATTTAGCCTTGGAGTTAAGAACAAATATGGAAGAAGCCTTAAATAAACTTTTTTTCAATGAAAATAATCAAACTGGAATTTGGTCAACAACCACCAATCTTTGAGAAAATTGCATTGTAAGGGAGGGCATAGCTTTATAACAAGGTCCATATGGACCAATTCTCTCACAAAGATAACAAAGCCTTGAAGCTTATTCTTTAAGAAATTTTTATTTTTAATTATATGTCATGCAACCCAATATAAAGCATTAAAATCACACAAATCCCCAAACTGTCAAAACCCTTGGTTGAATAGGTAATAAGCCTATCTTGGAAAGGCACTAGCAAGGGGTTGCCCTTCATATTGAACCATTCTATTCCACCAAATAGATGATGAACCAAAATTGAACTCATGTTCTCAAGAATAACTTTTCCAATTGAAACAAATTTGTACAAACATGTTGTCAAGCCTTCCATATAGACATAATAGGAAATGAAACTTTAAATTGAAAAAAGGGAGCAAGAAAAACCTTATTTAACCATTGAATTGATTGACATTTCCTTTTAACATAAGTTGGTATGATTCGGTACTGAACCAAAATATTTCATGGTTCCTCTTCGATAACCACTCTAACTATCTATTTAGCAACCAAACAAATTCCTTGACTTTTGGAGTCTAACAAATAACCAAGAGCATTAGCAAGAACAACATAAAGGAAAGTTGATAAAGGACAACGGTGTCTGATTGAACGCTACAAGGAAAATAAGTCTAATAACTCTTTGTTCACAACCAGATGAGAATTAGCATCCCTAAAAAGCATTTGGATGTGTTTGCAAATCTTAGGACCAATCCTAGCCAATGAACTATTTTAAGAATAAAGCTCCACCTCATTTTATTATAGGCTTTATCAAAATTCAGCTTCACCAATTTAAGGCATTTTGTCCCAATTGTTTGACCCATTCAATAGTTTCCCATACAAGAATCAATTGACCAAGGATTTAAATCTCCCTCCAAGGAACCCAATGTGTTATGTTTTAACAATCCCTTTCACCACCAGTTTAATTCTATGATCTGTTTTACGGATCTATGACAATCACATTTGAATACATAACGTTTATAATTTTAAATCCAAATTATTTAAACGAAATTAACACATGAACATAATTAAATAAACGAAAATAACAAAGTGATGAAATCAGAACAAGAGAGGAGAGAGAAATGAAAATAGAGCTGATAATGGAGTTCGTCATAAAAATGACTACGTCTTCGGGCCCCTCTTCAATGAGTGGGACAATCCAATTAATTCTCTAGAAAATCAGTACATAACTCTAGCATGGTTTCTCCCTATTTTACAAAGAAATTTTGAAAAGCTCCTCCAAAGTGCACAAGAACAATCTCCTTGAAAGCACGAGATGAGAGCAAAATTTCACCCAAGATAATTCTCCCTAGTCACCACTTCTCAAACCCCTAAGCTACCCCCCTTTTTATACAAGAAATTTACTCAATTTAGTGTATAACCAAATGATTTACAAAATATTGCCCTATCTCCCATTTATAGGAAAAATCCCACATAATCTTTATTAATCCTCCTTTCTTTTAGATGATAGGCCCTTATTATTTTTTGGGCTTACAAATATATTATAATAATAATCCCCAATCTTTGAAAATATTTAATAAAGGGCTTATATATTACCCGAGCCCTTAAAACCCTTTTAAAATCTTTAATAAAATCTTCAAATCTCATAAGGGTGTCGGGTTTTCTTAATTAAAGGTTTGTTTGTTTTATGTTTGTTTTTTTTAGAAGATCTTTTCAAATTTATTCCCTTAAATTATATGGCTTAGCAACTTCCGAGGAATTAATCCCTTAATAATAGGGGTTAAATAAGGTTTAAATGGCTCTTATCCACTTTGGTAGGTATTAAAATCAATCTATTTCGCTTTTAAAATGGCTATAAAGTTGATCTAGCAGTTATTACGGGCTGCTTGTATTGGGCAAAGGCTATAGCGGCGACAATTTGCACCGGCCCATGGATGTCTATGCCATGCTCCCCCTGCATACTCCTCTAACCGTCCGTGTGCTGTAGCAGGCCGTATTTGCACGGATTTTTTGGTTTACGGTGCCCAAAAAACATTTTTACCTCATTTTTTATTTTTTTCCTGCTTTGCCTGGGCATTATGAAATATAAAAATTAAAAATAAAAACTTATTTTTTATTAAAATTTATAGTATTAATTTATATTAAAAATATCAAAATTTAATATTTAAATTAATTTAATAAAAAATTTGAAAATTTAAATACTTTTTATATTATGTATTTATATATATTTTACTTTAAAATAAAATTTTATTAATATTTTAAATATTTTTTATAATTTTAAAATTATAGTTAAATATTGAAAGTTTTGAATGAAAAACATAAAATAAATATAAAAATATTTAATAAAAAATAAGATAGAAAGTAAAAATATTTAAATTTAAATATTTTACTTTCTATCTTTTTATTAAATATTTTTATATTTATTTTATGTTTTTCATTCAAAACTTTCAATATTTAACTATAATTTTAAAATTATAAAAAATATTTAAAATATTAATAAAATTTTATTTTAAAGTAAGATATATATAAATACATAGTATAAAAAGTATTTAAATTTTCAAAAAAAAATTATTAAATTAATTTAAATATTAAATTTTGATATTGTCAAAATACGGCCTGCTGCAGCACACGGACGGTCAGAGGAGTATGTAGGAGGAGCATGGCATAGACATCCATGGGCCGGTGGAAATTGTCGCCGCTATAGCCTTTGCCCTTGTATTGGGGAGGTCGATGGGTCAAACCCGTCGGCCTCCTTTTTATGTGTACGCTTAAACGGACTTTTAAAGTCTATGAATAATTTCGCCCACATACTTTATTCCATGGGGCATGTGTGGTGTAATGGTGGAAGGCTTGGGTTGTAGGGAGGAGGTCATGGGATTAAATCCCATATATCAATTTTTTGGTCAACAAATCAATAACTCTATACTAGTTGATGTGGATGGGGTGCCACGTGTCAAATTAGTGATTGGCCAAGACCGATGAGTTGTACGCTGACTGTACCATGTTGATGTCAGCATGGTCAACCTTTTTACCCAATCTTTAACTACTCGTAACTCAAGCAAACGAAGTCTGATTCGCGCGAAACAAATGCCATCAAAAAGCTCTCGACGAGATCTTCGTGTTGACACTAGCTTTGACCACTTTTGAAGACTTTGAATTTTGACCTTTTTTCTGCCCTGAGTCCCTGATTTGACCTAGATTTGACCAAGCATACCTTGAGCGCCATAACTCCAATTGACTCCATTCGAGTTGCATTGGAGTCAGGATTCCTTGCTCTTTCTGATGATGTCGATTCTGGAGATAGATGAGAAACTTTAAATTTTGACAAAGATCCTCCAGATCATTCTAGTAGTAATAGCTTTAGCCCACATACTTTACCCCATGGGGCATGTGTGGTGTAATGGTGGAAGGCTTGGGTTGTAGGGAGGAGGTCATGGGATCAAATCCCATATATCAAATTTTTGGTCAACAAATCAATAACTCTATGCTGGTTGATGTGGATGGGGTGCCATGTGTCAAATCAGTGATTGGCCAAGATCGATGAGTTGTACATTGACTGTACCATGTTGATGTCAGCATGGTCAACCTTTTTACCCAATCTTTAACTACTCGTAACTCAGGCAAACAGAGTCTGATTCGCACGAAATGAATGTCATCAGAAAGCTCTAGACGAGCTCTTCGTGTTGACACTAGCTTTGACCACTTTTGAAGACTTTGAATTTTGACCTTTTTTTCTAGCCTGAGTCCCTGAGTTGACCGAGGTTTGACCAAGCATATCTTGAGCGTCGTAACTCCGATTGACTCCATTCGAGTTGCATTGGAGTAAGGATTCCTTGCTCTTTCTGATGATGTTGATTCTAGAGATAGATGAGAAACTTCAAATTTTGACAAAGATCCTCCAGATCATTCTAGTAGTAATAGCTTTAGCAATAATTTTATAAGAAGTGTTGAGCAAGGTGATATGATGCCATCTAGAAATTTAGAGCCTTCATTTTTCCCTTTTGGAAGGAGCTTAATAAGACCCTTATTAATATTAGGGCCTAAAGAACTATGTTTTAAGGCCTCTGAATAAATAAGATAGAATTCATCTTTAATGTGTTGCTACATTGTTTAATAAAATTAGACACTAACAACCCATCAATTGTAGGGCACTTGTTAGGAGCCATTGAAAAAATGGCATATTCTAAATCTTCAATAGAAATTTAAATCAATAACCAACTATAATCAGTATCTATCTTTTACAAAATAAGATATTTGAAAATGTCTTCCAATAGTTATGTGTCTTACCAATAAAGTCTTCCTTGAAAAGCCTCTCATAAAAGTTTTGAAATAAACCTTTAACCTCTTTTGGACAGCTATGCACATGACCACCATCATGATGAATGGCTCCAATATACTCCTTATGTTTAAAATTTAGAAATTTGAACAAGTATTTAGAGCCTTTATTTCCTTCCTTAACCCAATGTAATCTAGCCCTTATTTTAGCTCCTTGCCCCCTATAAGAGACATTTTTTTGAAGATGAGTTTCTATAGTTGCTATAGTAGATTGTAAGATGAAATTGTTGGGATTAGCATTGAGTAATTTCCTATGGTGTTCAAGTTTCCCTCATAATTATTTCACCATGTGTTTTTGTTTCTTGGTCATTCTCTTACCAAAAGCATAAAGGAATTCAACACATTGAGAGATAGCCAAATGCCACCACTCCCTATAACACTCCCCTTCATTCGGTTTAGGTATAGAATTCCAAAATCCAACAAGAGAAGCCACATTAGACATGTTTTAAAATGAGAAGTATTAAGTTTATATGGTATATTTGTTGCCACCTTGCTATTATCATTTCCTAAAACTGAACAAAAGATAGGAAAGTGATTTGAAAGCGTATTAGAGTAATCCACTCTCATACTACAACCAAAGGTATCATGGATAATGTGTATATTAGAAGAAATATAATATGTCAAGTCTTCTCAACTTTCTATCATCCCTAAATTTTCAATTTGACCATGTGTATCAATTATTTTTATTAGGTAAGCAGGGATTTTTAAAGGACCCTAACCCTTTTACATCACTAAATATTTAGCAGTTAGCACAGTGAGATATGGAATAACAACAACAAGAAACTGCAAATGAATCCAACAAAACAACAAATTAGGGCAAGCAACAATGTTGAGATGAAAGGCCACCGTGCCAAAACAAAGCTACAAAACAGCAAACAAAAACAACAGTCACCCCAAGGGTGAAGAAACTAGATGGTCCTCAAGCCTTTACAAAAGAAATAAATGGGGCCAAACAATAAAACTAGCTTCACGGCCAGCAAAATAGGCCTACAAGGACCTAAACCACAAATATTCTTCAAATCAAGCTTCACAGCTAGCATAACAGGCCAATAGGCCACTCTCCTTGTTGTCAAAATAGCAGCCTGAAACAACAACCAACCCAAGAGTCAATAATCAAGGCTAGCAAACTAGGCCAGCAAGCAACCCATTGACACCATAAGCACAACAACCTTTATCAGAATCCACCTCGAGGAAGGGAAAAGTGATCTGATTAGGATCTAGACTAATTGCGTATTTGAATGCTTAATTAAAAACAACTTAGCGGAAATTTAATATATGCATACATTATCGAAATTGTGCATTAAAAACTTAAGGTGAAAAACAGAATTGAGAGAGAAGAAGATAGAAAGTGCAAATGATCTGATAACGGAGTTCGCCACAAACGTGACTACATCTCTGGGTCCACTCCAATAGGGTGAGACTGATCTGATTAATCTCCAAAAATAGAATTACAATTGCACCAAGACCATTTCCTTCTAGCACTTTGGCAGCATGACAAAACTCCGATGTACAGAATGACTCGAAAATCTCCTTAGAAAAATCTCCCTATTTCTCTGATTCAATACTTCACCACCTGGACTTGAAAATTCTGAGTTAACAAAACTCACTCCTAAACTCCCCTTTTATAAATCAAATTTACCAAATATGGTAGAAAACCATATGATTTACCAAAATCTCCTTAATCTCCCAATTTTACATAGTAATCTTCAAAATATCCCCCTCATTTTCACATAAATCTACATTAAATCCCATAAAATAAATTTAAGCCCTTTGTTGTTTCATTCTCGGGCTTTTGTTATCTTAATAGATTTTAATTAATCCTTAAAAAGGATTATGATTTAAAAATTGGAGGGAGTTTGCATTTAATTAAAGGCAATCGGTTGAAAAGAACTCATCAAATAAATTTGATGCCTTACACTTTCCGAATACTACGCAGGGTGTAGCGGTTAATGCTCATTTTGGTGATCGGCGGGTTCGGGGTTCAACTCCCCATGGTCGCTCTTCCATCCAAAAATCTCACCAATTAAATAACAAAAAAAATCGGCTGCAATATATGGTTAGGCACGCATTGTTTGGTGCAACGATCCGGCGGTGGTTTCGGGTAATGAGAGGTGGGGGGTTCAAATCCCCCCACTTACATCTTTTTGTTCAAACTGACTAACAAACCCACGATGGAGGAGATTGGATGGGGCCCATGTGGCACACCGACGATGTGCCACGTGGCACAATCTGATTGGTTGCTCACAGATGACGAAGCTGCGGACTGTGCATGCTAATTGCGAAGCCGATGAGGATGATGACATGGCGATGACATGTGTACGGATGGACACGTGTCGTGGCATGATTGGTTCATAAAATCTGAGTCAACTACCACATGTCATGCTTGGATTCATCCATTTGGATTCCGTACAGTACAGACTGACTGATGACGTCACCCATTGTACCACCAAGTCAACTGAACTTTGACTACCAATATCTCGAGCATACGATGTTGAATTTCGACGAAATGAACATTTCCAGAATTGTCTCGACGAGCTCTTCAACTTGAAGCTACTTCCGTCAATTTTTGAGATGATCATTTTTTTCACTTTCTAGACGACCCCTGATGGCAGTTTGACCCAAGGTTTGACTAGCCATAACTTGTGCAAACGGACTCCTTTTTGCCCCATTCAAGTTGTGTTGGAATCAGGACATTGAGTTATTTCTAATGGTGTTGAAATCTAGAGTATTGGAGATTCTTCAATTTTTAGTGAAAATATCCCTCGGATCAAAAAGCAACCACCAAACTGCAACAAATCAACCACACAATGTAAGCAACACAAAACCCAAATCAAGAGCACAGCTAACATAATAGACACTCAAGCCACCCCTCGGGCTATAAGAATAGTAACCCTTAATAACATCCACTTGTTGGAAATAGGATGCTATTTAATTACAATCCTAAACATTATTTATTTCATGTATCTCCTAAGTCCTTGGAAAGTGTTTTCAAACACTAGGATTAGAGAGAGATTAATATTTGATGAAATAATCATGTTAATTGACTTTTGTAATTAATTCTAAATGTTAGGAGCATATGAGGGCATCCAATATGAGTTCCTAAATAATAGGGGCACATGGGGCACCCACATGGTAGGTGACACTCACCTTGAGTTCAATTAACTATTTGGAGTAAGAGATAACACTTTTGAATGCATGTAAAGATCCTAGGAGTTAGGGTTTGATGTTTACATGCATGAAGTTCAGTTCAGTTTAGAATTAGTTTAGTTCAGTTTAGTTCAGTTCGGTTCAATTCAATTCAATTCAATTCAATTATGGTTTAGTTGTCTTCAATTAGTTTTAGTTGAATTCTAGTTGACTTCGGTTAACTTGGAATGCATGAATAATGACTTGAGTTGCATGACAGATAATAGGGACTACCTTCAGTTAATAGGGGATGACCATTCTTGCATGAATGGTGGAGAGAAATGTTTTAGTTAACAAGAAATGACTTGGACCCAACTTGGGTGCCCAAGTTGGCTTCTTGGAATTAACTCCTTTGCATGCTAAGATATTTCAGAAGGCTAAGTTAAGTGGGCCCACTCTTGGGCACCTACTTTGAGGATAAAGCCTTGAAGATATTTACATAATAAAGGTTGAGTTACTACTTCAGTTTGGGACGCCCAAATGCATGAAGATGATGATTTGACATTGTTCTTCAGGGAATAACTTTACTAAGCAAGAGATAGGCGTACCTTTTAGGGATAGGGATTGAGCATTGTAATTGTAACTCTTTTGGAGTTTACAAAGTTGATTAATGCCTATTTATCTCAAGCAAGTTGAAGAGAGTTATTATCAGTTTTATTGCAGGTTATGAAGAAGATTTGGTGAAGGCAAAAGAAGCATTCTCAAGCAAGAATTAGAGTTATTGTAATCTATTTCAAAGATTAAATAATACATTGATTCTTGGTGGAATTTTTTCCCAAAAGGGTTTCTCCACGGTATATACTTGTGTAATCTTTCTAATATCCTATCTAATTCTTCTACAACTTCTATCTTCAATCTACAAATGATAAAATGAATTAATCAGATAATCACCCACAAAGAATTTATAACAAAGGAAAGCATATTTAGATCAACAATCTTAAAGTTTTACAGAGTATTAAGCTAAGAAAATACCTCAATTTTCAACATTTGGTATCGGAACTGAGGTTGGGTAGAGTATTGGGACACCTTTCTCTTAAAAGATTGAAGGATTGTTGGCTTAGTGGGAGCTTTTGTTATTTGATGATTTTGGAAAATAAGTTTGTTACAATGAGTTTGAATTCTTGTTTAGATATTGAAAGGTTCAATGGATCTAATTATGAGATGTGGAAACTAAAAATGGAGGATCTCCTTGAAGAAAGAGATCAGTGGTTAGCTATTGGTAATGAGACAAAGTCACCTACAACAATGTCAGATGAGGATTGGCCTAAGCTTGATAAGAAGGCAAGAGGGACCGTAATATTATGTCTTGTTAATTTTTTTCTCTCGAATGTTTCAAAAGAAACTACAACATATAAGTTGTGGAAGAGAATAGGTGATATTTATCAAACTAAAATTCTTACTAATAAGTTGTATCTGAAAAGACAGTTGTATTCTTTAAAAATGAAAGAAGGTGATTCTGTTGCAAATCATTTGAATGATTTTAATTTGATTCTAAGTCAGTTAGCATCTATAGATGTAAATACTTTGTTCTTTACCAGAGCCTTGGGAAAATCTAATTGTTGCTATCAGTGGTAGTGGTCCAGAGCTGAAGATGGACAATATAATTCCTACTCTCCTATCAAAGGAGATGAGGAGGAAGTCTAAAACAAAAATCCAAGATGCCTTGTTTGTAAAAGGTAGGCCTGAGAAAAAGGAACCTAAGGGAGACAAGGAAGGGAAGGGTAAGTCGGAAGTACGGAGTAAGGTAAAGTGTTGGAACTGTGCTCAAAACTAGGACATGTGAAGAAGGATTGTAAGAACAAGAAAGAGTTCTTATTCTTCTACAAAGGAATCCTCAGATGACAGTAATGATGCATTGCTTATTTCAGCTAATATTGTTTGTGATAACTCTTTGCTTCATGTTTTAGAGTGATCTTCATAGAGAGGATGGTAGTCACAATGCCATGTGTGACTCAATACCACAGTTCAGTGGGAGTTATTGGCAGTGACGTGGATGCATCATTGGTAAGGTTATCTTCAAGTGATTGGGGATATGTTTTCTTGGTTTAGAGTGGTTGCTATTATCTCATGGTTTACTCTTGTTTCAGTTAGAGTTTGGCATGGTTCTCTTGAGACTAGGATGTAGATATATGTTATGGTGCATGTGATCTCTTAGAAGGAGATGGTTAGACCATGGATGTCATGTTTATGTTCAAGATTGGAGCTTTGACATTGATCTTGTGTAGTTCTCTAAAGTATTGGGTACATTAATCATTTACTTGATTACTTCATGAAAGTGTTGTGTTGCATTTGGACTTTTGCATAAATTGGTTAGTTATAGGTCCTCATGGATACTTGGTGAAATAGGTGAGGCTTGAGTTCTCTTATGGTAAGAGATATATGTTGGAATAGTTACTAGCAAGAAAATCTATTTTCAACAGAAAAGACCGAGGAGCCTACACCTTGGTTGAATGTGAGTTCAACACACTCGGTGGTTTCACATGCCTCCAAAGAGGTAGTCTGGATACAGAGACTTGGGAAAGGTATTGGTTTTAATTGCAAGTAAGTTAAACTTGAATGTGATAGTCAGAGTGTTATGTGTTTAGCCAAAAATCCTATGTATCATGCTCGTACTAAGCATGCTGATATCACTTTGTGCAAGAAATGGTTGAGAGTGGGAAGGTATTAATTGAGAAAGTCAACACTTTAATTAATGTTATAGATTATCTTATGAAACTAATTCCTCCAGATAAGTTCTCTTAGTTTTCATCATTTGCTTGGAGCTTCATGATTATGTAGGTTGCATTTGAAGTTGGCATGGATTGATTAGTTGGTGCAGGAAGGCCATTGGCCTTAAGTTCTATACTTTATTTATAATAATTATTCCTTGTTTAGAATAATTGCAATGTATAATGTCAAGTGGGAGAATGTTGGAAATAGGATGCCATTTAATTACAATCCTAAACATTATTTATTTCATGTATCTCCTAAGTCTTTGGAAAGTGTTCTCAAACACTATGATTAGAGAGAGATTAATATTTGATGAAATAATCATGTTAATTGACATTCGTAATTAATTCTAAATGTTAGGAGCATGTGAGGGCATCCAATATGAGTTCCTAAATAATAGGGGCACATGGGGCGCCCACCTGGTAGGTGACACTCACGACACTCACCTTGAATTCAGTTAACTATTTGGAGTAAGAGATAACACTTTTGAATGCATGTAAAGATCCTAGGAGTTAGGGTTTGATGTTTTAATGCATGAAGTTCAGTTCAGTTCAGTTCATATCAATTCATTTTAATTTAGTTTAGTTCAATTGAATTCAATTCAGTTCAGTTCAGTTATGGTTCAGTTATCTTTAGTTAGTTTTAGTTGAATGCTAGTTGACTTCAATTAACTTGGAATGCATGACTAATGACTTGATTTGCATGACAGATAATAGGGACTACCTTCAATTAATAGGGGATGACCATTCTTACATGAATGGTGGAGAGAAATGTTTTTGTTAACAAGAAATGACTTGGACCCAACTTGGGCGCCCAAGTTGGCTTCTTGGAATTAACTCTTTTGCATGCTAAGATAATTCAAAAGGCTAAGTTAAGTGGTCCCACTCTTTGGCGCCTACTTTGAGGATAAAGCCTTGAAGATATTTATAGAATAAAGGTTGAGTTACTACTTCATTTTGGGACGCCCAAATGGATGAAGATGATGATTTGACATTGTTCTTCATGTAATAACTTTACTTGCAAGACATAGGCATACCTTTTAGGGATAGGGATTGAGCATTGTAATTGTAACTCTTTTGGATTTTTCAAAGTTGATTAATGCATATTTATCTCAAGCAAGTTGAAGAGAGTTATTATCAGTTTTCTTGCAGGTTGTGAAGAAGATTTGGTGAAGGAAAAAGAATCATTCTCAAGCAAGAATTGGAGTTATTGTAATCTACTTCAGAGATTAAATAATACATTGATTCTTGGTGGAGTTTTTCCCTGAAAGGGTTTCTCCATGGTATATGCTTGTGTAATCTTTCTATTATCATGTCTAATTCTTGTACAAGTTCTATCTTCATTCTACAAATGATAAAATGAATTAATCAGAACCTAAACCTCAAGGTATTCATGAAGTAGCATCTTCCAAACAACAACACCATTAAAACAATAGATCCTAAATAAACACGGGTCCAACACATCCATACTCCCTACCACAATTAGGGAGTCGTCGAGCAAAACAGAACACTAAGGAACAACCACCAGCTTAAAGCACAACTCCACCCAACACACCAACACAATATCAACCTCAATGAGAGAGATATCCCTTCTATAGGAGAGGATGAAATGAGAATCAAAACTACAAGAGTCACCAATCTCCTACACAAACATGATCCACCTCAAAAGGAACCAATAGAAAGAAAAGGGACAATCCACTACAACAACAACCATCTCCACCTCAATAGGGAAGGGCTCCACCTCAACAGGAGCAATCTCCACCTCCATAGGAGATCCCAAATATAAAACCCAGTAGGAAGCCAACACTCTGGTAGTAAGAAAACACATCTCATCCCAAGGCAGCACGAGCTTTAGGTAAAATAAGAAAGTAGTAAGAGGTAGCTCATCTAGTTGAAATTCATGAGCAAAAGCAACCACAAATGAGAAAGCACACCCCAACAACATCATAACCAATGAGATGTACAAAGAACCAAACCCCATCTAAGCCAAAATATGAGACATCTGGGAATCCATAGCACCCTTAACAAACAGCACCAACCCATCCATAGATAAGACTGAATAGACCATAAAGGCCAAAGGCTTCTCGAAAGCAAGGGAAAAGAAGAACAAGAGTCTTGATAAAGGTAGAGAGAAGAACCCCAAGAGTTCATAAAACCTATCTTTCCCATGGTCCCCAACCAAATTCTAGGGAGCAACAAAGAGAGGTAGAAGAACAAGATAGGGGCTCGACCTCTCAACCACAGACTAGAGCAAAGCAACAATGAAGAACCCCAAAGATGGGAAGAATTCCAAGCAAAGGAAAAATAGCCTTCCCAAAACCAACAAACCTTCAGCAGAGCAACCCCAAATGTGAGGGAAAAACTAGACAAGGTGAGGAACACTGATGACAGGGCCAAAAAGGATACACAACTCCAATAAACAGGAGAAGACACCCACTAGGAGTCAAGACTCAGCCATGATCCAACACCACAGACTAAGCCAAGACCAACCCCAAAACAAGGAACACTAGCAAAGAGGAAATCTAGCGATCACTAAGAGAAAGAAACGCCACCCACACAAAGTCTCGGGAAGCCAAACTACTCCCAAAGGATCCCACATCGTAGAAATATATAGGATCCCACTTCAAAGAACCACATAAGAAAAAAAGAGCTTCAATCCTAGTAGGCACAACCAAAACAAGATCCCCTACACCCAAATAAAAAGCACTACTCCACAACCCCTTAGCACCTTGCAAAGAGAAGTAACCTTCAAATCAAGGAGGAGAGAAGCACATAGCAGTACAGAGAAAAGGGAGAGAGCCATCATCCTCCTTGTCCTCATCCTAATCTCCCACAAAAAAATTGAAAATAACCCCCCATGGCAACCTCTCCCGCCCACACCCATTCTCAACACAACGTTCATCTTCTCTTAAAACTTATCAATATGTGTATCAATTGTTAACATGATTTGAACTATTTGTTTTATCAGGAAAAAGGGATCTAAGTCCTAAATCACACTTCTCCCATCTTTTTTTTCGTTTTCTATTAAAAATGATCTCAAAACTTGCTTGACTATAAACCTCAATGGAAGATTCAGAATGGAGGATCATGGTTGTAACCCTTTCTCATGTCTAAATGACCCCTTAATATACTTTCTGATCATTTTCAAGTGTGTTGCTAAGGATATTCCTGTTGGACAATTTTTAATTCCCCAAAATTCTTGACACCCACTTAATTTGCTTAAGTTAGACCAAGTTGCCCATAAGGGTGACTTAGTCCTTTTTGGCACAAAATAAAAAATTATTTGAAATTTCTAGAAGGATTTTGTCCTCTAACCCTTGAGGTCTGCCTGTGATGTGTTACTTTCAGGAAATTTTAGTAAAATCAAGTATAAATAAGGGTTTTTCACCTCATTTTACATCGCCTAGCTCCTAGCTCCTAGCTCCTAGCTCCTAGCTCCTATCTCCTACAATCATCTATCTCCAAATCACTTACATTGTCTTGCACTCATCAAGCATCCAAGCAAATCAAGCATTATCAAGTCAAGCTATTAGATTTCTTCATTGCACATCTTCATATTTGAGCATCAATGGTGTGGTAAGTTTATGGCATTTGCATTTGCATGTTATCTATTTATCTCTCTTTTCATCTCATTTCATTGTTTAGGGTTTGATTGCCAAAGTGGGGTTTGACCAAGGCAAACCCCTATTCTCTAACCCTCAACCATTTTTCCCCTTTTGCATGTGACTTTTGTATGCAGATTTGTCAAGCAATACATATTGAAAAGTGATAAAAAAGTTCATCAAGTCAATCAATTCAACATCACCTTATTTCAAGCTTGGAGAGACTTTATGCCCCTTTTTTGCAGAATCAAGTACGGACACCTATCAGAAAAGGAAGTGCAGACCTGAGACTACAAGATTTTGTCCCGAATTTCCTGAAATCTATAGGAGGACTAAGTTGCTACCAAGGGATAATTAGTCTCACTTCTAGGCCTAGAAACTTATTTTGACATTTCTGGATACACATTTGACAGATTCCCATTCTGACAAAGTTTCTCGAAACTGGGACTAAGTCGCCCAGACTGGCCTAAGTGTCTTGGTCAACATTCCAGTCAAATTTCTCAGGATTCTAGAATCTTCCAACATCAAAATTTTGATTCCAGGTGCATCTCTTCATTTTATTCTGTTATTTCATCATTTAGTCATATTCTTAGGCATTTATGTATATCACATTGTGTTTTCCAACACTTCACATTTTCATAGTTTTACATCATTAGACCACTTCAATTTCATATCAAAGCATTAGAACATCTTAATTAAGCATAATACATCTCATTAACATTAGTCTTGAGTGTAAACCTTTGCATTTTGGCCCCCCATCCAATCCCCTTTCTCCTTTTAGGTGAAAAAACCTAGGAGGAGCAAAGCATTGTGAGGGGTAAAACCAAAATCACTGTTTACATTTTGGGGAACCTTCCTCTTTTGAACGTTATTCCTTTTTTATTTTCAAGAGCATACTTGGTTTCACTTGCATTGCATCTTGCATTGGTTAGAGTAAATCCTAGAGTTTTCAGTTACATTAGTGAAAAAGTTCATATTAGCTTGCACTCTTGCATCATTTTGCATTGAAAAACACAAAAAATCTGCATTTACATATTAGTTCCATTTGTGCATCTGAAAGACATAGAATTGCATTTAAAATTCTAAAAAAACACAAAAAAATCACCAAAAGGACTAAATCGCCACCCTAGGCGACTTAGTCATTTTGCATATTTTGCACTGCATTTTCTGGTAATTTCTGGGTTTTTTCTATACTTTTGTTTTCTAGTACTACATCTCTATTTTAGAACAGAATTATTTCTTTTTGCATTTTATTTTCCCTAGATTGCATTGCATTTGCATCCACCCTATCTCTTGTGGTACTTGTATGAGTGCTTGGTGCCCCATTGATAATACTTTAGTGAGACGAAGTTCTAGACTCATGGCTTCCCATGATAACACTTTCATAGCGAACCTTGGGATCTCAAGAGCTCCTACTCCTAGTATGGAAAATGGTGCATTAGGCATGGACAATACCACTTCTATTCCTTCACCTTTCCATCCAATGAATGTTCACACACAAAACAATTCCATACCGTAAGACAAATTCATTAGTATTCATGAGGATTTTGCACACTTACAAAAAGAATTGTCCCTTGAAAACATTTCTAAGAAAACCTTCATTGATTGATTGAAAGTGATGATGGTTTACAAGTTATGAAGAGAATTGTTGAGATATACAAGAAACATATTCCTTCCACAACCCAACCAGCAAACATTGTTGTAAGTCAAGGAGGATCTCACATTCCTCCCCCTTCAACCATAGCATCCATACCAACTTATACCACTCCTCAAGCTACAACAACTATGCAACAGGTTAGTCATGTGGCTCCTTCTTTCACAATTCCAACTAGCATTCCTAGTTCTTTTGTGGCATCGAATATTCCTTCTTCCACATTCACCCTCTTAGTACCCCTTTCATTTTCCCTAACATGACATACACCCCATCACCATTTTCCCTTCCACCTCATACCACCTACATTGATCCCATCATTACACAACTCTTTAATATTGTTTCATCCATGCAACAACAAATCTCCACTATTATCCAAAGTCAAAATGCTCTGCCTACATATCATGTCTGTAGTAGTCCATTAGCCCTTGAAATATTACACACTCATATGCCACAAGGAATTGAAATGCCTAGGTTTGAGAAATATGGAGGAAAAGGAGACCCAATTAACCATGTCAATGCTTATACATCTTTATGTAGTGATTTCGTTCTTGATAACAAATTGTTAGCTAAACTTTTTCCTCGAACCTTAAAGGACACTACATTGGAGTGGTATTCCAACTTACCTAATCATTCAATCTGATCATTTAATGAAATTGTGGATGCCTTTGTAAGTCATTTCCAAGTCCATATGACTCCTAAAAGATAATGGTTGATCTAATGCACTGTAGAAAAAATGTCGACGAAAAAGTAACTGACTTCATTTCACATTATCAGTCATTGTATGCTCAAGTTGATGTCAAAATTCCTGATTCACATATGCATAAGGTATTTATCGAAAACTTGCACACAAACCTTTAGGACAAGTTAACGATGATGAAATTCCCTTCGTTCATGCACTTATACACAACCCTTTGTGAATATCATAACTCGGTTTCAAGTTGTGATTCAAATTCCACTTCTAACTGGGCTGAGAAGTATGAGCAAAACAATCAAAAAAATGCGCAAAACTTTAGAAAACCAAACAGAGGCTTTTTACAGTTCAATCCGCCTCCTCAACCACAAACCCAACCTATTCAAAATCAAGTGGCAATTGTTAAAGCAGCAATGCCTTATACATATGGGGACTCGAAGAGACAATTTACTCCCTTACCTGATACCCTTCATAATACAATGAATCAATTACACCAACAAAAAATGATCACTTTGCCTACAATTAAACCACTTGATACTACCAAGCCTTTACCACCCACCTTTAAACCAAATGCTTATTATCATTTTCATTGCCAAAATGGTCATGACACCGAACAATGTAAGGGTCTCAAACACTTAGTTCAAGACCTCATTGATTCTGGAAGTTTGTCCATTGCGGGTGTCAATGATCAAGGCAATAAGTCTGTTGCACCCCCTAATTAGAATTTACATTTTTTTACCAACCCTATGCCTAAACACAATATTTCCTTTCTCAAGGCTAGTGAACCTTCAAACCCTCAAGCCATGAACATTGATACAAATAATGAACAACATGATATAACTCCAAATGTTACCCAAGTTACTCCTATGGATGAACTTGTGGGTGCAATAGACATTATCCCTTGTAAGGGCCCAACCAACAAAAATATTGATATCACTTTTCTTCCAAATATATACTTAAAACACTTCCTAATGGTCCTCTTTACATAGCCAGTCGAATCTATGATAAGCCCACCAATGGGATATTAATAGATCCTGCATGTGGCGAGAATGTAATCACAAAAGAATTTTTAGTATTACATGACATGTATCAAGATGATTATAACAAACCAATTGCATGGATTAAAACACATACTGGTTTTGTTTTCCCTATGATCGGATCAATCGTACTCCCCATACAAATAGGACCCAAGACTATGGATGTAGCATTTTCTATTATTCCACAATCAGACCAATTTCTTCTATGGTTGGGTCATCTTTGGCTCTACTCGATGAAAGAATTCCCCTCAATTGTTCACAAGTGTTTGAAGTTTCCACGTGGCAATGAAATATTTACCATACACCATAGTGTATTTAATCTATTATCCTCTAAAGGTAATTTTTCCTTAGAAGCCTTTTGGCCTGAACCTATGGAACCCATCACCCCTCAAAAAGATTTATTTTCATAGCCTACTAAAAATTCAAATCCAAACGAATAGTCGAGTTATATCTTTGTAACATATCCCCATTCGCTGCCACTCCTCCTATCCTAGATGAAACTATGCTTCAGCTTGAGTCTGACATTGAACAAACCATACAACCTCATGAGCACCCAATAGTAGACACTTCACCTAAATCATTTAAATGTCCAAGAGAAAATGAAACAAACCCTGTCATACCTCCCTGCATTAAACAATTTTATAAAGCTAAAAAGAAAGTGATTGACCCATCTTCTTCGGCTCCTCCCGTTCTCCCCCCTCAAGAATAAAAGGAACCTATGATGGATCAAACCACTCTTACACCTCAACAACTTCAAAAAAAATTAAATGAAACCGTGGTGCTCGAGAGCATAGGCATCATCATCATCTCCTTGCTAGTCAAATGCAAAACGAAAAATAACAAAGAAAATCAACCTATGCCTTTGACAAAAGCAATAGATGATCACCCTCTTCATCTTGACCCATCACAAGATAGTACAGTCCAGCCCTCACAACAACATGAACAAATCCAACAACCACAATTTTTGATACATACTTCCTTAGAAATAACCCTTCGTCCTCTTGTTATAATCAATCTTGATGATGATGATGACAATGAGATTGCAAAAATAGATGAAGTACATAATGATCTAAATTCTTTATTTTCATCTACCATGAGCTTAAATGATAAACCTTCTCCACCAAGTGAAGAACCTGGTATATCTCCTAGTTTGGCACTTGCAATTCTTCCTTTGGACAGTCAACCACCCTCACAATACACTAAACATGATTGGGACGCAGATGACTTGTTAGACGATTGACTTGCATTCACCTTACTAGCCTTTTATATTCATTTTTCTTTTATGTACAAATCGTGTTCCCCTGTATCATGTGTTTGATTTTCTCTCTCTTTGTACACTTCCTATATTTGTACCTCTATCCTTCTATCTATTGTGCATTTTATTTTTCTTTCTTTTTTGCATTTTCCTTTTGGGGATGACGCAAAGCATAGAGATGCCCTATGTCTCTTCCATGTTGACCCAAAAGGTCCCTTTCCTTTTTTACCTTTTTGTTTTTTGTTTTCCTTTTGGGGATGACGCAAAGCATTGAGATGCCCTATGTCTCTTCCATGATTGACCCAAAAGGTCATTTTTCTCTTTCGTTTTCGCTTGTGTTTTCCTTTTGGGGATGATGAAAGGCATTGAGACCGAAATGTCTCCTTCATGTTGACCTAAAAGCTTTTCCTTTTCTTTCAGCTTTTTTTTTTCTTTTTGCTTGTGTTTCTCCTTTTGGGGACGATGCAAGGCATTGAGACCGCAATGTCTCTTCCATGTTGACCCAAAATGGACTTTTCTTTTTCCTTTTTTTTTTCTCTCTTTGTGTCATTCTTCCAGTTCTATGTGCTTTGGGGAATGATGACAAATCTGAGCTCTTCATAACAACATTGCAATAGTGAACATATTGACCCCAAATCCATAGATCCCTTATGTGTTTGGTGTATACCTTTTTGGGGGACAACCCTCATCTTCTTTTATTTTCTTTTCATTTTTTTTTACATGAAGTAGCCAAACTTAGAAACATATGAATTGGCATAGGGGATTTCCAAGTTGGCTCTCATGTCTTGTTTTATTTTTGTATTTTTCCTTTGCTACTTTAAAATAATTGCTCTCAGACCAGTGTGCAGCAATTCCTTTAAAGTGGAGAGCATACATTGGCATCATTTCATTTGCATTATTGCATTCTAAGTGTAGCCTTTTTACTTTATACAATGTGCTCGTCACTTTGTGGATGACATTGGGTGTGATGTCTTTCATGAGTGTGATCTATCTTAGCATATTATGTTCCTCTTGGTGGCCTAATGTGACACACTACATCCCCTAAGTTGTGAATATTCTATTCTTTGATTGGTCCTCTCTTGGACACATTAGACACAATGTTCCCTAAGTGATAGACCTTGCATGAACTTAAAAAGACTCCTTTGAACATCTTTTACATTTTACCCTTTTTACATTTTTTCCACCTTGCATAACATAGCTTGCATGCTTGTGGTACCTTTGTATTTGTTCATGATTTCTAAGAATAGGAAGCTTTGCTTGTCTCATGAAGCATGAACCAACATTTTCCTTTGTGGCACCTTGTTAAAGTTATCAGGAGGTATAACTTTGATATGGTTGAGCGGGAAGCCCATTCTGAGGCACAACTTTCCCCATAGCCACCTTTGTGTTTGTGAGTGCATACCAACTAGCGTATGTATCTTACCTTTTTGAGAATTCCCACCCAGTGGACCACCATAAGTTATGTCACCCCAGAGTGAGTATGCATTCTTTAAAAAAAAAAAACAACCAACCTAGATCTAATCCACAACAAGCTAGACAGACGATCGAAGCTTTCATTCCTTTACATCATCATGCATTTTCTTTTGTTCTTATGTTTGGTTTTCCATGAGATCTTGATCCTGGGGGCTTGATCATCCCTCTTGATTATTGTTGTTTCATCTTACCAACATAAGTACATTAGGATCCCTCTCGATGTGCATGTTGGGCTACTTTAGCAAGAGTTTGAAGAAATTTCATCCTCTCACTAAAGTGGGGGCTTAATCTGTCACCAAAAAAATGTATAGTTGGCATTTTTATGCTCACTTGAGTCTTTCTAATGACCTTTGGCTTGATTTTTCCTAGGCATAATGTTGTAATGTGGTCAAAGCATTCACATTAGGGCTTAAACATTCAAATTATGATGTCTTGTGAAGGTGTTGTGAAGTGTTGAAAAATATTTCTACACTTTTCTAGACTCTATTCATTACAATTCACCTAAAAATCACCTTTTTATCACTTATTAAGTCCTATTTTGAAGTGTTGTAAAGTCTTGTAACAAGATTTCATGCTTTTCTAGGCTTAATTTCACTAATTCAACCCTTTCTCGTGTCTAAATGACCCTTTAATACACTTTCAGGTTGTTTTCAAGTGTCTTGTTAAGGATATTCCCGTTGGAAAACTTTTAATGCCCTGAAATTCCTAACACCCACTTAATTTTCTTGAATGGGACCAAGTCGCCCATAGGGGCGACTTAGTCCTCTTTGGCACAAAATTCAAAATTATTTTAAATTTCTAGCGGGATTTTGTCCTCTAACCCTTGAGGTCAACCTGTGATGTGTTACTTTCAGGAAATTTTAGTAAAATCAAGTATAAATAAGGGTTTTTAGCCTCATTTTACATCTCCTATCTCCCAGCTCCTATCTCCTACAATCATCTATCTCCAAATCACTTACAATCTCTTGCACTCATCAAGCATCCAAGGAAATCAAACATTATCAACTCAAACTATTAGAGTTCTTCATTGCACATCTTCAGATTTGAGCATCAATGGTGTGGTAAGTTTATGAAATTTGCATTTGCATGTTATCTATTTATCACTCCCTTTTCATTTCATTTCATTGTTTAGGATTTGATTACCAAAGTGGGGTTTGACCAAGGAAAACCCCTATTCTCTAACCCTCAACCATTTTTTCCCTTTTGCATGTGACTTTTGTATGCAAATTTTTCAAGCAATAGGTGTTGAAAAGTGATCAAAAAGTGAATAAAGTCAATCAAGTCAACATCACCTTATTTCAAGATTGGGGAGACTTTTTGCCTCATTTTCTACAGAATCAAGTACGGACACCTGTCAGAAAAAGGAAGTGCAGACCTGAGACTACAAGACTTTGTCCTAAATTTCTTGAAATTTGTAGGAATACTAAGTGGCCACCAAGGACAAATTAGTCTCGCTTTTGGGCCTAAAAACTTATTTTGACATTTCTGGATATGCATTTGACAAATTCCTGTTCTGGCAAAGTTTCCCAAAGCTAGGAATAAGTTGCCCAGATTGGCCTAAGTGTCTTGGTCAGCATTCCAGTCAAATTTCTTAGGATTCCAGAATCTCCCAACATCAAACTTCTAATTCCAGGTGCATCTCTTTCATTCTATTCTGTTATTTCATCATTTAGTCATATTCTTAGGCATTTATGCATATCACATTGTGTTTTCCAACACTTCACATTTTCATAGTTTTTGCATCACTAGATCACTTCAATTTCATATCAGAGCACTAGAACATCTTAATTAAGCATAATACATCTCATTAACACTAGTCTTGAGTGTAAACCTTTGCATTTTGGTCCTCCATCCAATTCCCTTTCTCCTTTTAGGTGAAAAACCCTAGGAGGAGCAAAGCATTGTGAGGGGAAAAACCAAAATCACTATTTACAAAAACACAAGTTTGAAGTCTCCGGTTTGTAGCTCCTTTTCTTCCGATGTCAATGAAGAAACTTCATCTATTATTGAGAAAATCTAGTTTCTATGGCCTAGCAACTTGCAGGAATTGAAAGTATGAATGGGTAATTAGGCTTTACCTTCCTCCAATTAGCTTCAAATATGAAAAATTGCACACATGAAAGAGGGGGAAGGGTTGTGTCATTTAGGGGCTTCCCTAATTCAAACCCCATTTTGGCATTTCTACCTCCATAATGGTTGTAATGATATAAAAAAAAGAGCTTACCCTCAGTTGAGCAAAGGTTAAATGATAAATAAGTAATGAATTGAATAATTTTGTAACTCACCACTCAAATATACATTCCTTGATGGAATGAATTCATGTACTCATCACATTCAAGTAGAATTTGATTCTTGGCTATTCAGTCCTACAAGTGTTAATACTAACAAAATAAATGACCATAAAACATGAACAAACTTACATAAAAATATGATAAATGATTGACATGATGCTTGACATGAATAGATGTTGCAATAATACTGATGATTCTACTCTTGATTGCTTTTAGTATGCTCAATTATGCTCTTTCTTTAATTTTCAAATTGCTAGGATCAAAATTGTGAAAATAGCCTGTATTTATATGAAATCCTTCTAATTTCCCAAAAATCAAATGTTGATAACCAAAAAATGAAATTGGAATTTCAAATAATAAAATATTGATATCAACATATTCAAAGCGGAGCCAAAAAGGGTTGGAAAAAAGTGTTGGCTGCCCTAGTCCAAACCCATCCTTTTTGGGGACTTAAACATTGGGGGTAAATCTCAAATTCTTGTTTTTATTTCAATTATAAATTATTTTCTAAAGATATTTATAAAAAGGGAAATTAAATGCATAATTAGGTCCAAGCACATAAGGGGGGAGCTAAACCTAGTGTGGAATTGTCATGGGTGACAATTTTTGACGCCACATTTAGCCCCCACTTTAGTGAGAGTATTAACTTATGCTCAAGCTCAAATTAAAGTATGAAAAATAAGAGGGGTTCAATTATCAAAACATTGAAGAGATAGGATGACATCAAATCTAGGGGATGTGCTACCCCCTAGATTCAAGATCCTATGTGAAAAAATATATGTATTAACGAAAAAAGTATCCCTTTTTCACTTAATTTTGGAAAAATCAATATTAAAATGAGCCTAATGTTGCCTTGATTTAATGTTGTAATGTGTTTTACATATTCAAATTAAGTTTAGGGCCCTTTTAAACTAAATGGACTTAATTGTTCCTTATTTAGGGTATTGTAAGGTGTACCTTTACACTTTCACATTAATCTAGGGATTTATTAATTAATTAAGGTTAATTTACCATAATTTTCCCATTTAATTTAAATCCAAGCCTAATTAATTGCAAATGTTGAGGGATAAAACCCGACATTCATAAATTCCATTACACAACAATTAATTTTGTAAGGTGTGTCCTAGGTAGGTGGATTAGGACCCATTCGCCACATGAAAAATGGGTCCTCACTAGGTCAGGTAGGACCCTATTACATAACATTTCACATTGTCCGAAGTTTGTTCTAGGTAAGTGGCCTAGGACCCATTTTCCACATGGCGAATGGATCTTAACTTAGACCTAGGACCCCCCTTGGGATATGTTTTTGGTGGTATTTTAATGATTTAAAATCCATGATTCAATGTCAACTTGTGATATTTTAATTTCAAAAATTAATGATAAGATATGTATAAATATAAGGTCATTTCACTATGTTTCATAACTAAGAATCTAAGCAATCTTAATGAGATCAAGATTACTTTCACAAGAGCACTTCAAGAGCATTCAAGAGCAATTTCTAAGTCATTGAAGGGTATATTTGTAGAATATTTTGCAGCAATCAAGATCCATTTCATCATGTTAAGGATGTATTGCATCATGCATGTTGTTGAGCTAATGTGTTGATGTAGCATTCAAGATCTAATCAAGCATATTAAAGGAATTGTTTCACATCAAGTTTCATGATCAAGATCTACATTCATTGAGGCCAATTCATGCTAGTTTGCAAATCTACAATCCAAGGTTTCAATTGGGGTTTTCTTGTTACATGTTATTATTCATTCATCATTCCTTTCATGTTTTATTTTATTTCAAGGTTTAATTACGAAGACAGGGTTTGACCAAGGAAAATGCATATTCCCTAATAAAAAAACATTTTCCTCCTCCTTGATCTATGATTCCAAGTTTTATGTTGAAGATCTATTGGAAAGAAAAATTGGAGAAAGTTGCAAAGAAAGTTTTCAAATCACAGAAACTAAGCTACACAATTTATTTTGAGCTTTCTAATAGTTCCCAACCAGAATTTGGTACTGCAAACTGAGAGGAATAGAACCCATAAATTATTTTTCCAAAGCCCTAGCCAAGACCCATTCACCATAGGGAAAATGAGTCCTCGATGAGGTTTGAAAAAACAACTTTGGTGAAAGGTACACAACATTTGACCCTCATAAAACCTTCCTTTTGATTGCTATATTAGTTAGGTTTGATTTTTTATTCTCATTTGCATATTATAGCACACATATTGAATGAAACTAGGAGAAATAGGCGCATCACATAGTTCCATTTCGAATCACCCTTTTTTCCTTCTTTTCATTTTGGTGAACCTAACCTTTTGAGCATTGTAATTTTTTTTATTTTTGAAGTCCCTTTCATCCTAGATTTAGATCTTGTATTCATTTGCATTGAATTAGGTCTCATTTAGGGTGTCTAATTTGCATTCAACTTTGCATTGAATCTAGGGTTTTAGGATTGCATTTTTTTCATTCTTTAAATCTGAAAAACATTAAAAAAAAAATTAGTTATCTTGCATATCATTTACATCATATAAACTTGCATTTGAAAATTGAAACAAAATTTCATCTCAAATTAGGTGTTCTAGGTTATCATTTTGTCACATTTTCCACTTACATTTCACATTGAATTTTATAGAAAATCAAACTGAAACTTGTTGTAACAAATCATAATCTGAAAACCACTAGAAAACACCTAAAAATCTATCAAAATCATTTTCAAAACCCTAATCCAGGACCCATTCGCCTTAGTGTGAATGAATCCCTAATCGGGTCATAATCTAAATTTTTGGACATTAAAATATTCAATTTTACATTCTATTTGTTGCTTTCATATTTTTGTTACTGTTTGTAGAACTCCTATTTCATTAATTTGATCATCTAGCTTAATTTGGTAAATTTAGTGCATTGTTTGATTTGAAAATTGCATTTACAAGACTTCATTTTTCAAATTTTTGCATACTATAATCAGAAAATTACCTTGTTTAGAATCTAAAAATTGCATTTACACATTACATTTTAGGTCATTTTACTGCACTTTACCCTCTTTCCATTTTTGGTTTGTATAGTAAGTTTGTGAAATCTTGCATGAGCTTTACAACTTGGTGTCCTATTAGCAATAATATTGTGAGATGTATTCCGAGACTCATGTCATCCCACGATACACCACTCACCATGGATCTTGGGTTTTCTAACTCTCTTTCCAATAGTGTTGATAATCAACCCCCTATGGATCATAGCATGCATACCTCATTTCCCATGATTTCCTTACCTACAACCAATGTGCATGATGTTAACAACACCATCCCTACCATGACTAGTTGTACTCAAGCTTTGGCGTATACCCAAATCCAAGGTGGAACTTCAATTCCTCTTTCTACAATTCCCATTTTGATTCCTACATACACTAGTACTCAAGTCACCAAAACCATCTAGCCTACTAGCAATGTCAACACTTCCTTAGGCATTTCTATAGGGAATCCTTCTAGCTTTGTGCATTCAAACACCATATCTCCTCAACCATCCTCCCTCACAAATTTTTAGTTCACTTTCCCTCCACATACATACACCACTCCACCTTATTCCCCTCCACCTTATAATAACAACAATGATGCCATCATCAACAAACTTTTGCAAAACATGTCAGCCATTCAACAACAAATCGCCACCATAAATCAAAACAACAATGGCCAACCTTCACAATACATCAAAACCAACCTATTATCCCTAGAGATATTGAGAATAAAAATTCCACAAGGTATAGAGGTTCCTAGATTTTAAAAATATGGTGGTAAAGGAGATCCTATTAGCACTTTACCATCTTTCCATTTTCGGTTTGTACAGTAAGTTTGTGAAATCTTGCATGAGCTTTACAACTTGGTGTCCTATTAGTAATACTATTGTGAGACGTATTTTGAGACTCATGTCATCCTGCAATACACCATTCACCATGGATCTTTGGTTTTCTAACTCTTTTTCCAATAGTGTTGATAATCAACCCCATATGGATCATAGCATGCATACCTCATTTCCCATGATTTCCTTACCTACAACCAATGTGCACAATGTTAACAACACCATCCCTACCATGACTAGTTGTACTCAAGCTTTGGGGTATACCCAAAGCGAAGGTGGAACTTCAATTCCTCCTTCTACAATTCCCATTTTGATTCCTACATACACTAGTACTCAAGTCACCAAAACCATCTAGCCTACTAGCAATGTCAACACTTAGGTATTTCCATGGGGAATCCTTCTAGCTTTGTGCATTCAAACACCATATCTCCTCAACCATCCTCCCTCACAAATTTTCAATTCACTTTCCCTCCACATACATACACCACTCCACCTTATTCCCCTCCACCTTATAATAACAACAATGACGCCATCATCAACACACTTTTGCAAAACATGCTAGTCATTCAACAACAAATCGCCACCATAAATCAAAATAGCAATGGTCAACCTTCACAATACATCAAAAACAACCTGTTATCCCTAGAGATATTGAGAACACAAATGTCACAAGTTATAGAGGTTCCTAGATTTGAAAAATATGGTGGTAAAGGAGATTCTATTAGCCATGTTTCCACGTATACAGCCCTATGTAGTGATTTCATCTTTGAAGATAATCTCTTGGCTAAAATATTCCCTAGGTCATTAAAGGATACTACTTTAGAGTGGTTTTGCTCTTTACCAAACAATTCAATAAACTCATTCAATGTGCTTATTGATTCCTTTTCCAACCACTTCCACATTCCCATGGGTCCCAAGATGACCCTAGCTGATTTAATCACATGCAAGCAAAAAGATGATGAAAAGGTTATTGATTTCATAAAAAGATACCAAATGATTTATTCACAAATAAACATTAATATTCCTAATGTCGACCTCCAACGAATGTTTACTGCCAATTTATAAAGAAAAATCCAAACCAAACTTGATAGGTTAAAATTCCCATCCTTTACACAATTATGTACAATCCTTCGTGATTATCAGAATTCAGCTTATGGTTGTGATGTGAAAAATCCCCCTAGTCATCCTGAGAATTTTGAATCCACGTCTCAAAATAGTTACCAACCTTTCAATAAAAAAATAGGGGCTTTTTACACCTTAATTCCCCTCAACCAAATCAATAAGTTGATAACCAAGTGGCTTCCATAAAGATGACGAATCCTTTTTCTTTTGGGGATAGGAATAGAAAATTTACCCCTCTACCCAATAACCTTCATAATATCATGCTACATCTCATGGAAAATATATGCTTTCTCTACCCACTGTCAAAGCTCTTGATCCTAATAAACCATTACCCTCAAACTATAGACCAAATTCTTATTTCCATTACCACTGACAAATGGACATAATACGGAATATTGTAAGCTTCTTAAACATCTTGTGCAAGACCTCATTGATTCTAATCATCTTCTAATTGGAGTTTTAAATGATCAAGATAATAATTCTATAGCTCCTCCCAACTAAAATTTACAAATCTTTACAAATCCCATGCCAAAACATACTATTTCATTTGTCAAAGCTAGCGAAAAAAAGAATGATGTGTTGAATGTTGACACAAATGATGAAAATATGGATGAAGCAATTAAAGTGGTGTCATTTATCGAAGCTAAACCTCATAAGGTCTCAACCAAAATTCCCCTTGATATTGCTTTCTCACAAAAAGACATAATCAAACATGCACCCGATGGTCCTCTTTACATAGCTAGAAGAATCAATGACAAGCCTACTAATGGGATATTAATTGATCCTATCTATGTGGAGAATGTGATCACTAAAGAATTCCTATTTTTGCATGAACTCTATCAAGATACATTTGAAAAACCAAAAGCATGGATCAAAATGCATAATGGTTTTTCTTGTCCTGTGATGGGCTCAAGAAATCTCCCTCTAAAAGTCGGGCCGATAAAAATTAAATGTCTCATTCACCATCATCCTATCATCAAAACAATTTCATGTGAATTTAGGCTATCCATGGCTTCACTCCATGAATGTCATCCCATCGGTTGTGCATAAATTTTTGAAGTTTCCCTTTGGTAATGAAATATTTACTATACACCATAGCACAGCTTTAATCCTGTGTCTTCCCATGGGAACTTTTCATTGGATTTATTTTGGCTCGAGCCTATTGAACCTATTAGACCTCATGAGGACTAATTTTTCAAAGCATATTAAAATTTTAAGGCAAAGTTCATAGTAGAATTATCCCTTAGAAACATGCCTCCACTCATGATTGAGCAACTTATCCTTGATGAACCAATTATTGAACCAAAATCCCTTCCAAATATCCAAGAGCAACATATGATAAATCCTACTACCAGTTCCTATAAGAGACCACAAGATGTTGAAGCCAAAACAATCTCATTGTGCCTCCTAAATTCAATCAAGTTTACAAAGCTAAAGAGGAAGTGGTTGAACAACCTCCTATGGTTCCTTTCGTTCCTCCCCTAAGGGAAGATAAGAAATCTATGGCTGACAAACCCACTCCTACACAAATGCAAATTGACAACAAATTGAAATGAAACTGAAATGGTAGAGAGTGTAGGCATAGACATCATGTTATTGCATGTATGTTACAAACTAAAGAAGAAAAGAGAAACATAGAAAATCAACATCTGAACTTTCTTGAAGCAATCCATGATGACTCTATACCCTCGTTGCAACATAAAAAGGAACCTTCTAGAGGAATTATCAGTCAACCTCCTATTGTGATTAATTTAGATGATGACATTAATATTGCAAAGATTGATGAACAAGTGCATAATGAGTTGAATTCATTGTTCTCCTCTTCTATGAGCTTAAATGAAAATTCTCCTAACAAGAGTGTTGAACTTGGTGCTTCCCTAGTTCAACACTTGTCATTTTCCCCTTGGCTAGTTATCTGCTTTCCATATATACTAAACAAGACCGGGATATAGACAACCTGCTATAGGTTGACTCACATGTGCCTTACTAGTATTTTAATTTGTTTTCTTTTGCATGTTTATTTATGTGATTGCGTGTGCGTAATGTGATCCCCCATGTTGTTTCATTTGATGTATCTCTCTCTCTCTCTTCATGTGCATTCTCTGTACGTACCTACATTCTTCTATATGTCGTAAACATTTTATCATTTTTTTTTCTTGTGTTCTCCTTTTGGGGATGACACAAGGTATCGAGACATTTAGGTCTCTTTCATGTTGACTTGAAAGGATTTTTATTTTATTTTCTTTCTATGTTTCATTCTTCCAATTCTATGAGTATTTGGGAATGATGTCATTTTTGAGCTCTATAACAACGTTGTAGAAAAAATATACTAACCCTAAATCTATAGATCACTTATGTATTTTTGGGGGAAAACCCTCCCTCCTTTTTCATGACGTAGCTTCATTTTGGAAATATAGGACTTGACATGAGCATTCTAAGGAAGCTCTCATGTCTTATGAGTGAACATTGGCTACTTTAAAGCAATTTCTCACAACAATGGTGTTAGCAACCGCTTTAAAGTGGGGGCATACATCGATAATATCTTTCGACATTTTGCATGTTTCATAGTATGATTTTCTTTTTTCTTGTGATGCATCATTTTCTTGGTGGTGTCAGTGGTTTTGATGTCCTCCAAGAGTGTGATATTTCTTAGTGTACAACTTTCCTCTTAGTGGTGATGTGACACACTGCATTCCCTAATTTGTAAATATTTTACTCTTGACTTGTCCTCCCTTGGATACATTAGGAAAAATGTTCCCTAAGAAGAAGACCTTACACAAACGAAGCAAAATCCATTTGAACAAAAACCTTTTACTATCATTATTGTTCATAAGTGTTTGGCATAATGCATATTGCTGACCTTGTGAAGCTCGAACCCTAAATTCAAGGCCACCAAGCATAACACACTTTGCTTGCCAATGGAGCCTTGCCTTGTTCATAGGTTTTTGGCATAACACAACTTGTTAAGACCTATGGAGCTCGAAACCATAAATTCAAGGCCACCTAGCATAACACACCTTACTTTCTTGTGGAGCATCGCCTAGCATTATGGTGCCTTATTGAAGTTGTCAGGAGGATAACTTTGATATGGTATGGGAGCTTAATATAATTCTCTCCTTTTCCATCTTATTGGGATACTCACCTAGTGGACAGCCTAAGGTTCCACTACCCCAGAGTGAGTGTGCAACAAAACAAAAATTGATAGCTTAGATTTGTTCCACATCGCATTGGACAATCTAGGCTTGATATTCTTGTTCTTTGATGTTGTATAATTGTGTATCTTTGTCATTGTTGCATAAATGAGTGTCTTGAATGTCTACTTTAGTGTGAGTTTGGCATGGGTTCATACTCTCACTAAAGTGGGGGAAAAATGTATTAACAGAAAAAGTATCCCTTTTTCACTTAATTTGGGAATAGTTAATATTAAAATGAGCCTAATATTGCCTTGGTTTAATGTTTAATGTGTTTTACATATTCACATTAAGTTTAGGGACCTTTTAAACTAAATAGACTTAATTGTTCCTTATTTAGGGTGTTGTAAGGTGTACCTTTACACTTTCACATTAATCTAGGGCTTTATTAATTAATTGAGGTTAATTTTCCATTTTAATTGAAATCCAAGCCAAATTAATTACAAATTTCAAGGGATAAAACCCGACATTCATAAATTCCATTGCACAACACTTAATTTTAGAAGGTGTGTGTCCTAGGTAGGTGACCTAGGACCCATTCATCACATGGTGATTAGGTCCTCACTAGGTCCTAGGACCCTATTTTTACATAAGATTTCACATTGCCTGAAGTGTGTCCTAGGTAAGTGGCTTAGCACCTATTCACCACATGGAAAATGGGTCCTCACTTAGACCTAGGACCTGGCATTTTAATGATTTGAAATCCATTATTCAATATTGGCTTGTGATATTTGAATTTTGAGAATTAATGATAAGATATGTATAAATATAAGGTCATTTCACTATGTTTCATAACTAAGAATCTAAGCAATCTTAATGAGATCAAGAGTACTTTCACAAGAGTACTTTCAAGATTACTTTCACAAGATCACTTCAAGAGCATTCAAGATAAATTTCTAAGGCATACAAGGGCAGATTTGTAGAAGATTCTTGCAGCAATCAAGATCAATTTCATCATTTCAAAGATGTATTGCATCATGCATGTTGTTGAGCTAATGTGTTGATGTAGAATTCAAGATCTAATTGAGCATATCAAAGGCATTGTTTCACATCAAGTTTCATGATCAAGATCAACATTCATTGAGGCCACTTCATGCTAGTTTGTAAATCTACAATCCAAGGTTTCAATTGAGGTTTGGTGAGTTGTTAAATATTGTTGTTCTTTCATCATTCCTTTCATGTTTCATTTCATTTCAAGGTTAATTACCAAAACGTGGTTTAACCAAGGAAAACCCCTATTCCCTAATAAAACAAGATTTTCCTCCTATTTGATGTGTGATTGTAGGTTTTAGGTTGAAGATCAATTAGAGAGAAAAATTGGAGAAAGTTGCAAAGTTGTCAAAGTTGTAAAGAAAGTTGTCAAATCACAAAAACTAAGCTAAAGAATTTATTTATGGTTTTCCAACAATTCCTAACTAGAATCTAGGAGTGCAGACTAAGAGGAACAAAGTGCAAAAATTGATTTTCTAAAGCCCTAGCGAGGACCCATTCGCCATAGGGCGAATGGGTCCTCGGTGAGGTTTAAAAAGGCAAGTTTGGTGAAAGGTACACAACATTTGACCCTCTTAAAACCTACCTTTTGATTGCTATATCAGTTAGGTTTTATTTTTATTCTCATTTGTATATTATAGTACACATATTGAATAAAATTGTAGTAATGGAAAAAGTATCCCTTTTCCTTAATTTGGGAATAATTAGTATAAAATCAACTTAATAATGCCTTGATTTAGGGTTGTAACATGTGTTCTACACATTCACACTGATTCTAGGGCCCTTTTTAACTAAAATATACCTAATTCTGCCTTATTTAGGGTGTTGTCAAGTGTTTTATTACACTTTCACACTAATTTAAGGTTTCATTAATTAATTATGGTTAATTGGCCCCTTTAATTCAAGTCTAAGCCTTATTCATTGCATTTTTCAAGGATCTATCCCGACACCCATTAATGATATTACATAACACTTACATTGGAAAAGTTGGTGTCTTGGAAATCTGTGCTAGGACCCATTCGCCTTTATTGGAAATTGAGTCCTCCTAACATAGGACACCCCTTTCTTTGCATATTTGGAATGGATTTTTGATGTTATTTCATCCCCCTGAAGCTTGGTCCTAGAAAACTGTGCTAGGACCCATTTGCCACTACTAGCGAATGGGTCCTCCTAACCTAATACTCCCGCATATTTGAGATAGATTTTTGATGTTATTTCATCTCCCTGAAGCATGGTCCTAGGAAGTTGTGCTAGGACCCATTCGCCCAAGGTGGCGAATGGGTCCGCCTCACATAGGACACTACTTTTTGAATTTATTTGTGGTGGGATTTTAATTATTTTCAATTCTAGATCTGATATCATCTTGGTTTATTTGAATTTCAGGGCTAATCCTTAGATTTAGTATAAATATAAGGTTAATTCACATAGTTTCACCTAAGAATTATTATGCAAGAATCCTAAGAGTTCACAAGAGAATTTTAGAGTATTCAAGAGCATTCAAGAAGATATTCAAGGGTAGATTATCAAAGTTTTATTGCAACAATTCAAGTTCATATCATCATGTCAAAGGCATAGTGCATCAAGTATGTGGTTGAGCTAATGTTGTTGATGTAGTATTGAAGATCTATTTGCAAGCATTGTTTCATATCTAATTCAATATCAAGATCTACATTCTTCATGGCTACTTCATGTTAGTTTGTAGATTTACATTCCAAGACATCATCCAAGGTATCATCATTTCATGTTTCATGCTTCATGCTTCCATTTCATTATTTGATCACAAGGTTTAATTACCTAAAAGGGGTTTGACCGAGGAAAATCCCCTATCCTATAACAAACAAGTTTTTCTCCTCTTTGATGTGTGTTTGTAGGTTCATATGTTGAAGATCATGTGGAGAACAAGATTGGAGAAAAGTTATCAAAGTTAAAAAGTTGCAAAGTTGTCATCTATATTGCAAGATAATGGAGAGAGTTGTACAAAATTTGTTTCATAATTTTGGGAGTTGAGTACCGAGGAGTTGGAAGTTCAGATCTTGAAGAACAAAACCTAGATCTCAGTTTTCAAAAACCCTAACAGAGACCCATTCGCCAATAAAGGCGAATGAGTCCTCTATGACCTAAAAGCAACATTTTTTCTACAAGTTACATATTGTTTTAGCCTTCCAAAACTTCCCTTATATTTTCTATAATAGTTAGGATTCATTTCTTATTGTTATTTATGCATTATACCCCTCATAATTGAATGAAACATCCCCTAGAAAATCCTAGTGGTTTATCATTTTGTTAATTCATTTTGATAAACCCTATTTTTCTATGTTTCATTTTGGCAAACCTGATCCCTTTGAACATCCTAATTTTTTATTTGGAGTACATTAAAACCCTAGATCTTAGTTTTGCAATAGTTTGCATTAGGTTTTAACTAGTTACATTACATTTAGGGTTCTTTAAAATTGCATTAGTTTGCATTGCATATAGGGTTTTATATTTGCATTCTTGCATTGTTTAAATCTGAAAAATTCAAAAAAATTGCATGCATATTACATTGATTTTGCATAGTGTTTGCATATTAGCGTACTTTTCATCATTCATATATTTAAAAATTGAGTTAAAATTGCATTTCAAAAGGTGTCATATAGGTCATCATTTACCCTTCATTTCACTTGCATTAGGTCATCAAATTCTAGAAATTTTTGTCACAAGAGTTACAGTTTGAAACTGGGCACAAAAAATACATAAAACAACTTAAAATTTGTAGTTTTCACCTTTTTCAAACCCTGATCTGGGACCCATTCACCCTAGGTGGTGAATGAGTCCTTGATCGGACTTGAACTGCATTTTCTGGCATCTGAAACTTATTAAAAAACACTTAAAATTTAGTCAAAAAATTTCAAAAATCCTCATCTGGGACCCATTCACCACTACTGGTGAATGACTCCCTAATAAGGTCTTGATCTGAATTTTCTAGAATTTAAAATCTTTGTTTTAGGATTTTGTTTTCTACTATTACATTTTTGTTTTAATTTTATGGTTTTCTATTTCATTAAATTCATTGAATCTAGCTTAATTTGCTTCATTTAGGGCATTATTAAAATTCAAAATGGCATTGACAACAATTCATTTTTAGTCTATTGCATAGTGTAATCAGAATATTACCTTGTTTTAAGTTTGAAAATCTAAAAATGTTTACATTTTTGAAATTTTGCATAATATGGATAAAAGTACTTTTCACTTTTGCATACACATTGTTTACATTCATGAAGTTTTACATAAGTTTGATACAAGTGGTTTTCATTTTTAGATACACATTGTTTGCATTTTTTAAGTTTTGCATAAATTGGATAAAAGTACTCTTCATCTTTTGATATATATTGTTAATATTTGTGAGGTTGCATTGCATGAGATGGCTAGAAGTACTTTTCATTTTTTGTCAAACACTGTTAGTATCCTACCTTTCTAAACATCCTAGGAAAAATTCCATCCCTCACACTCATAAGAATGCTTTAGTGAAATAGAATACAATGGTGGATAATCATGACAATCAAATTTGGTCTTCTCCTAATATCTCTCCTATTTGTGATGAAGATATTTTGGTGTTAGAAGATAAAACCAATGAGAGTTATGGGAGTCCTATTTTTCTCTCTTCCCTTACCTCTCCTACTATGAAAAACATTATTGAAGAGAATGCCATCATTGATGACTCCCCTACTTGTGATGAAGTTATTTTAGAAGAACCCAAACTTAAATTTCATGAACATCTAGTTTGTAGCTCTCCTAACAACTCTCCTACTAGGGAAGATATCATGGAGGAGGAAAATCACAACATTAACAATAGTGATGTGACTTCTTTAGATGATGGTGAAAAGATGGCATTAGACTCCCCTTCATTAGAAAGACATCAAACTGAAACCATTGAGGTTATGAATGCACAAGTATCCATTAGATCCCACTTGATTGTTGGACCTCCTAAATACCTTTTTGGGCATCCTAAGAATACTCTAATTCTTTACCCACCCTAACAAAAACAACAAGTTTGAAACAAACTCGTGCTTATCCTTGAACCACCAAAAAACAAGCCTTCACTTGATGATGGTAATGCTTCACAAAAAGCAAGTTATAATATCATTTCTCATACATATAACACTAGGAACAATTCACAACCATGAAAAGAAACTTCAACATCCTTACCATTGTCTAACCCTATCTTACCTGGTCCTCCTTGTTTTCCTTTAAAAAGTGGAAAGGAGTAAAATATTGTTCAACAACTAAAGAATACTCCTACTAAGATATCATTATGGGACCTTATTCAAGCCTCCCCTCATTATCATAACATGATTCAAAGTGCTTTACAACAAATCCCTTCTCTTCCCAATGTGCAATCAAATGATGTGGTAGCCCAAATTCAAGCTATAACTCTAATCAACTTAGACATTACTTTATGTCACAATGAGTTACCTTCATCAGAAGAGTAAAAACAAAATGAAGCTTTCATGATAATAGCTTATGTTAATCAAATTGGGATAAAGATTACTCTTGTTGACAATGGTTTGGCCATTAATATGTGTAGTGTGATCCTTTTGGAAAAGATTGACATGGATAGAAGTGACATTAAACCCGATTCTTTATCTATCAGTGGATTCGATAATATAGGAAAACAATCGCTTGGAGTTATCACATTACCTATTAAATTTGGAAAGGTTACCTTACAAACCCCGGTCCATGTTATGCCTCACAATATTTCATATAATCTCCTCTTAGGCAGACCATGGATTCATGAGATGAATGGGGTTCCTTCTACCCTTCACCGTGTAATGAAGTATGTCTACAACAACAAAGTTTACATGCTTAAGTCTGATCCTGAACTTGAGAGTTATTTGATTTTTTAGAGAGAAGGAAGAGATCCTTTGGAAGTATTAAAACAAGAAGCAAAAGTGAAAATCCCAAAGAAGAACATAAGAATAAAATTGATGAAGCCACTAAGCTATTCGACAATGATTGGGGTTCCTTAGATTTCACACCAACATTCATGGGCGAATACAAGATCATAACAAAATATTCTGAAAAGGGAAAAGAAAAAGTGGTAATGTCAACACAAAATTTGAAAGCATCCACCTCAACTACTTTAGAAGAATAAATTGAATTACACGAAAAAATTTGACGAAGTTGATTATGAACAACCATCGAATCCTAAAGAAATGAAAAAGATTTATGGAAGAGGTTATGAACTTTTGAGACAACTTGGTTATAGTGGAAAATGATGTGGTGCTAGAGAAAAAGGTATCTATATCCCTAGAGGTCCTAACATGCAAGAAACAACTCGTGGTCTTGGTTATTGTCCTTTGATAGAAACAAAACCATCAAAAGGGCCTTCACTTAGTATCAACAACTTTACAAAAGATTCTTCCAAGAAAAGTTTAAATTTGGTGCATCCTAAACTGATAGATACTACCTGTGGAAATATTTCATTAGACAGGCATCAAGTTGATACTTTGTTTACTCATGTTACAATTAATAACAATAGATATTTCTCCTTGCCATGCAATAGTTATAGGATCATAGGATACTCACTATTGCATGTTTTACATTCATTACAAATAATTTACTTATTGCAAGGAGTAGCATACCATCATCCATCCTCGGCTCACCCTTGTCTTACACTCAGTGGGGGCAAGGGGTTAGGTAGCTTTTTCCTCATATGTCACTTGTCATTGTCTCTTGTGGCTAGTTGATTGCCTTCCATGTATATGTAAGAGCAAGCTTGGGATGTGGATGACATGCCTTAAGTTGGATCACATGTGACATAATTTTCTTTCTAGGTTTAGCATTATATTTTTGGGGGCAACCCCTCCCTCCTTATTCATGACGTAGCTTTATTTCATAAACGTATGACGTGGCATAGGGTTTTCCGAGGAAAGCTCTCATGTCTTAGGAGAAAACATTGGCTACTTTAAAGTAGTTGCTCACAGTAATGGTGTTAGCAACCGCTTTAAAGTGGGGGCATACATCAATGACATCTTTCAAGATATTTCACGGCATGATTTTCTTTTTTCTTGTGACGTGTCCTTTTCTTGGTGGTGTCATTGGGTTTGATGTCCTCCAAGACCATGATATTTCTAAGCATACGATCTCCCTTACTGGCATGATGTGAGGCAAGAGGCCTCCCATAAGTGGCGATCTGATATTCTTGACGTGTCCTCTCTTGGAGACATTAGGCATGATGTTCCCTAAGAAGAAGACCTTACATGAACAAAGAAAAATCCCCTTTAACAAAAGCTTATAGACATGTCATTCAAAAGCATACAAAAGCATTACATTGTGGTGCCTTATCAAAGTTTTTAGGAGGATAAATTTCGTATGGTATGGGAGGCTAATATGACTCTCTCATTTTCCACCTTGTTGGGACAACTCACCTAGTGGATGGAATGAGGTTCTACTACCCTAAAGTGAGCAACGCATGTTACGAATAAACAACCTAGACCTAGTCCACATAGCATTGGACAAACTATCGAAGCTTGATCCTTGTTATGGACAAACAGCCCCATTTCACATTGTGTTGGAATGGTTGTGCTTGATCCTTTGTTTTTTCTTTATTTTTATTGGCCTTTGATAGGGTATGACTGTGTATCTTTGTTATTGTTGCATACTAAATTGTCTTAAATGTCTACTTTAGTGTGAGTTTTTATGGGGGGAAACTCTCACTAAAGTGGGGGCAAAGTGTAGTAACGAAAAAATTATCCCTACTCCTTAATTTAGGAATAATTAATATAAAATCAACTTAATAATGCCTTAATTTAGGGTTGTAATGTGTTATACACATTCACACTAAGTCTAGGGCCCTTTTAACTAAAATGTACCTATTTTTTCCTTATTTTGGGTGTTGTAAAGTGTTTTATTACACTTTCACACTAATCTAGGGTTTCATTAATTAATTATGGTTAATTTCCCCTTTAATTCAAGTCTAAGCCTCATTAATTTCATTTTTCAAGGATCTATCTCGACACCCATTAATGATATTACATAACACTTACATTGGCAAAGTTGGTGTCCTGGAAATCTATGCTAGGACCCATTTGCCTTTGCTGATGAATGAGTCCTCCTAACATAGGAAAACCCTTTCTTGGAATATTTGGAATATGTTTTTCATGTTATTTCATCCCCCCAAAGCTTGGTCCTAGAAAATTTTGTTAGGACCCATTCACCACTACTAGCGAATGGGTTCAAGCCTAACCTAGGACACCCCTTTTTTGGCACATTTGAGATGGGTTTTGGAGGAGAATTTGTCTACACTACTCTAAAAAGTTTCTTATTGATTAAATATCATTAAATTAGCTCTAACAAGTTCCCTCACCTTACAGAATTCCTAATTTTAGTAGACTCAAAACACCCAAACTAAATTTCTTTGAGCCTGAGAGAGCTAATTTAGGGTGCACTACACCATAGACCATCTATTTTTCCTAAAAAATTTGATTTCCCATTTTTTTCAGTTTCTAATTTTAGAGATGCAATTTTAAATTTGGGGCTTGGTGGTAATTTAATCTTGAAAATTCAAATTTAAATGAGTCAACCTAAAATTCACTTTATCCTAAGTTCCACTATATAAACATGAATTATTATTTCAAAATCAAGGAGAAGAATCATAAAACAATTATATTCTACCAAAATACATTCAAATTTGTAGGTTTTCTAAAGGAGCTTTAAATTTGATCCAGTTGCTATAATGATTGGAGTTTGATGCTAATGGAAGAACATGATGGATTCTTGGTTTTGAAGATTTCTTTAGCCTTGTTTAACAACCTAATGAGTTTTTTTTAGAGTTTTCACATCTATAGCTTTGATCAACTTGCTTTCCTAAGCAAGGTAGGGTCTATGCAAGATCATGGGGGTCCAAAAAGTAGCGATGTGAAAAAAAAGGCATTTTTAACACATCCAAAAATGTGAAATTCCCACCTTTGACTTTTTGTAGGCTTGGGTACAATATCCTTTAGAAACGGATATCCATTTAGTTTAAATTAGAATTTTTAATTCTGTTGGGTCCAAGCCCAACCACTTTTTTATTTTATATATTATAAATTTTTTTAATATATTTATCATATACAGCATTAAACTAAAAAACATTATTATAATGTTTGTTAATTTAATATTATATAATAATATATTTAATATATTATAATATTATATTTTATTATAATATTTATATAATATTATATATTATATATAATATTAAATTTATTATATTATAATATTATATAATAGTATAATATTATATAATATATTATATTATAATATATATAATATATATATAATATATATTATAATATTATATATATAATATATTATATAATATATATTATATTATATTATATTATATTATATTATATTATATTATATATTATACATAATATAATGTATATTATATTGTAATATAATATATTATATATTATATTTTTATATTATACATTTGAAAAAAAACATCGCCAGGAAACAGATATTCGTTTTCTTTGTTATAATATTTTTTAAAAAAAATTGTGTGCTCATATTATATATTATATTATTATATAATAATATAATATCACATTATATTATTAAAAAATTAAGTCACAAAAAATTGTCATCGCTACCGAAAATGCAAAAAGCCTCATCATCTTCGAAGGGTAATCATGTTAGGGCTTCCACGCAGGTTGGTGGATCTGACTCCCCTATGGATGCCACGGTTGAGGATGGAAACTCGAATTTTGTTCTTGGTCAGGGTTCGCGGGCTAGCTCAGAATCAATGGGAAAATTGGACGATATGCTTAGGGCATCGGCCTCCCCCAAGGCCTCAATTTTTTCACTCGACTCCCCTTCTTGCGGAGTGAACCATTCTCCTTCGCTCATATACAGGGGGATGACTGTGGTCTTCGCTCAGAATGCTTTGGCTCGTGGTTTGGAAAAATAGATAAATGCTTCCCACTAGGATTTTGTTAAGCCAAGGAACTCGATCAAACATACAAATTGCAGGCGGGTTAGGGTTGGGGATTCAACACTGGAATCTGGGTCTCCTCTTTCTAGGCAGGGTGTTACGGGGCTTAAGCCCTCCTTTTTGGAGGCATCCAAGTCTGGTTCGCTTTCCTCTCGATCTCCTTCACAAAATCAAAAGGTTAGTATTGACCACAAGTGATTTATCCAGTGCTTTGATGCTCCCTTATCGTTGGTGTTTGATGCCTCCTTGTCAAAGGAACTACGTGAAAATGAAGATTTTTTCTTGAAACATGGTTTAATTGGTAGGTTCACCCATCATTGGCCTAGTCTTCCTTATCTCCATAATTGGATCTCTAAATCCTGGCTGCCTCTCATGGACGGAGATCTGGAAATTTACCCCTACACAAAGGGCTTTTTGATTGTAGTGTTTGATTTCAAGAAAGACAAAAACAACATTCTCGATTATGTCTAGCTTTGGGAGGGGAATTTGTTGCAACTAAAACCATGGCATCCAAACTTTGATCCTTCTACAGGATCTTTCTCAATCTTGTCGATCTGGGTTTTCCTCCCAAATCTTCCCCTCCACTTTTGGTTTGAATCATGTTTTGCAGCAATTGGAAACTTGGTGGGTAATTTTTTGACTACAGATGACAACTCAAAGCAATTCATTCACACAATTTATGCAAGGATTCTGGTGCAATTGGATATCTCTAAGGATCTTCTAGCTGAAATTATTCTAAAAGCTAATGGTCAATATTGGAAACAAACATTGGATTATGAAGGTTTAGTTTTCAGGTGTAGGAGATGCTTTCAAACTGGGCATATTGCAGCTGAGTGCCCAACTATCAAATCTCCACCACAACAGGTGGCCCCTTGGTGGAAGGATTCCTCCCCTAGCCATTATTCGGTAATGAACTCTCCCAAGAAGAATACAGATCCTTCAAACAAGATTAAGAGTAAGCAGAATTCAGAGATGATTAATGAGACTTCCCCAAAGGCAAATCAAAATTTGTCCCAATAGAGTAATTCTTGCTGTTTGAAATGGGCAGAAAAATCACAATGTCTTGTACTAAGGACACCTCTGAGTCTTCAATAATTCAATCTTTGGACCCTACAAGTCTGGGTGGGTCCCAAAATATGGCGGTGAGGTGCTCTTTTCTACCCAATGTTGCAATAGAGCCCACAGTATCTGTGTAGTGTGTAGCAAGCCCAGATGGGATTGGTCAATCACAGTCTCAAGGGTGGACAGAAGTGAAAAGAAAGAAATATATTCCACCTCATTATTTGGCTACGAGATCTTCAAAGAAGGGGGATAATGGAGTATCATAATTTTAGAAAGTTTAATTGTTTAGTTTAGGATATGCTAGTTACATCAATCTGGGTTTGATTGTTGTTTAGTATAGGATATGCTAATTTAGGTGTCATCATTTACTTTGGGTTTGTTTGTTCCCAGTTGGGAACCTTTGTGAGCACCCCCATCAGTGGGTTGATGCGATTATTATTTTCCTTTTCTCTATATGGGAGTGGACCCCATGTCAACAATCTCTTACCGATCAAATATATATATATATATATATATATATTATATTATATATATATATATATATATATATATATATATATATATATATATATATATATATATATATATATATATATATATATATATATATTATATTATATTATATTATATTATATAATATATAATACATATATAATAATATAATATATATAATACTATTATATTATATTATATTAATTATAATATATATTATATTATATTATTTATAATATATATATTATATTATAATTAATATAATATAATGTATATTATACATAATATAATGTATAATATACATAATATAATGTATATTAGATTATAATATAATATATATTATATTTTTATATGATACATTTGTAAAAAAATGCCGCCAATTTATATATGGTCGAGTCCAAGACCCAACAATATATTTAAAAAAGTATAAAACAGGAAATGGATATCTATTTTAAAACGGATATTTGTTTCCTGTGTTATAAATTAAAAAAGAAAAACCCAAGAGCTCATATTTAGCTCATTGTGTGCGGGTTATTTTTCTCTCCAACTCGATTATCCATTCGCGGGGGATTATTTTGCTCAAAATCAATCAAATTTCAAAGGTATGTTTGGATTTTTATGTTTTTTATTTAATTTATATTCTTTTTGCATTTTTTTTAATTTTAGTCAAAAATAGGGTAAATTTGATAGGTTTTTTATTGCATTAAAATCATTGTCAATTTTGAAAAAATTTATCAATTAACAGGTTTAAAATGGATCAACATGAAAACTCTAACCCTGCACTAAAAACCCTAACCCTACACAAGATGAAAACCCTAACCCCACACAAGATGAAAACCCCAATTCCGCACAAGATGAAAACCCTCCAAATCCTCCTTCACCACAGCCGTTGTTTCCAAACCAAAACGTGCCAACAAAACATGAATCTATTCATAGAAATTTAGATCAATTGAGAAATGTATGTCGAATGTATGAGACACTCACTGAGCTATCAGACATGAAAAATACTTTGGAAACAATCATTTCAAATGTTGAAACTTTGGCAACTCAGCACAATATATTTACACAATGGCAAGAGGAACAAAGACAATTTTATGTTGATGGGTTATCATATGATGAGGTGAATGCACTTGATATTGAGAAAGCCCAATTAGCCCAGTTATTCATCAATCACAGAATAGGACAGCATATTAATGTGCGGAAACCAAAATTTTCAATTAAATGGTGCACCTATAGAGGCATATTAGATCATTTCTAGAGACGGTGGATGGTTTTTGATAAACCACCCAACAACAATCTTGATGTCCCTCAATATTTTCTCTGAAAATTATATGTTGAGTTTGTGCTAGGCAAACATGTCAATTACTTTGACATGTGATATTTATAGGGTGTTGGTAGAGGGATGCCATAGGATAGACCTAGAGCACGTCGAGTCACCCCAATTCATCATGCTCTGACTATTGCTGCCCCAACTCCACTACCTTACCCTGAGATTGTTGTAGATGTAGGGACTATGAGCATTTATGCCTTACATTCATTGAGTGATCATTTGGTCATGCACAACCATCATGTTGTGCAACCATTTGACGGTGCATCCCATCACGATGGTGTTGCACCTGATACATCCCAACATGATGGTGGTGCACCTACTGCATCAGCTCCCACCGGTACACCATCATCAACTCCCACTGGTACACCATCCTCTTCGGAACATATTTGTGTGCATCATTGCATGGCATGCAACAATTTGTGTTTGGGTTCTCTCTGACGGTCCACTGAGTCTTCCATAGACACATTCGACTATGAGGTTCATGATATGTTGGATGTAGGAGTGGATAGAGCACGAAGTGGACCATTTGCAGGAGAGACATCGACTTCCAAGGACGATATGGGAGGACCGGTAAGACTTAAAGTAATGTCATATAGTGTGTTTTAAGTAAATTCTTTCATATTTTATGAGATATTTGTACTAATATATGTTTATGTGATGGAATTTTTAACAGTTGTTGACAGAGGAGCAAATATCACAAGTCCAAGAGGCTACGCATACTGCCATTTCATTTTCCCTAGAAAATCAGTATACAGTATTATTTAAATTTTTATTTTAGATGTCAATTTTTTAAATCTATTATGTTTAAATACATGTACTACATATATTGATAGTCTAATGTAATCTTGTCTTTTTATGCAGCAACCTGGTTCTTATACAGCCTTTTTGACTAGGTATGACACATTGGATGAAGTTGGACAATAGGTATATATTTTTTTTATTCTTTCCATTATGATTATATGTGCATGTGCATTTAAATTATGTTATATTCTTGTCATTTTTTATATAGGAAACCATCTTAGCTAATTCATCCAATATGAGCCCATCTAGTGTCGTAGCATCACAACAAGTATGTGTTTATTTTATATTGCAGATATTTACGTCTAGATAGGAGTAGATATGTGTTTAGTAGATATGATTATTTTTCAACAATTATATGTAAATTTGTATCATTTTTATTTTATCTACTATAGTCCTCTGCTCAACTCAGCACTGTGACGAGTGTGAGACCATTACTTTATACGAGGACTCCCGATTTTCCTAAGGGACAATCATATGTAGACCATCTTGCAGAAAAGAGAGCAAGACTTGAGGTAAACAACAATTGCATTATTGATATAATATAGTACATGTATTTTGATGTTAAATTCGTAATTTATAAATGATGGTATATAAGTTTCTATTTACTAGTCTATCTTGTCAACCATTCACATAATTAATCTAATTTGTGATTTGAATTGTTATTGTGCAGGAAACTTCATAGCAACTAACTTATTCGAGGAGGTTTTATTTTGATGCTCCAACACAGGATTAGGATATGATATAGATTGATATGTACTTAGGGTTTGATAGATCTTGAGATGGCATATATGCCACATTTTGTAAAACCTGTAAAACTTGTTTTGAGTAGGAATATGCCAAATTTGTATATACACAAACACAATTATTCTACTATTTGATATATAATAATTGATATTCAATCTAATTTGTTCCTCATGTGCATGTCTTTCTACTTTGAATTTTCAAAATGAAATGTATAATTTTCTTAGAATGGTTTAAAGTTATGATTGATAATGTATGTTATAGATTAACAAAATTGCATTTTAATAGAACTTATGAATTATAATTGGTAATCCATCTATGTTAGAGTTCATTCATATTAAGGTTCACATACATTACATTCCATGAGACCATTTTTCTTTGAGGATTTTTTTCAAACAACTCATTGCCTTTTCTATTGTACCACATTTTGCATACATGTCTACCAATACATTTTTATCAAACACTCAATTTGAGAATACCCATGATTTCAAGCTTTGTTGAATGAATTTACATTTTACATTATTTTGTTTTTTGAACTCGTGTAATGAAGTGGGCAGCTAATTTTTATTTCAAAAGAAGTTAAAATTAATGAAAAATGGATACAACTTAATGAAATATGTCATGTTATAGTGTTCATTCGAAATTAATATAATCATCTTGATAAAAATCAATATCATTCAATGTTCATTCAAGCTTAATAACATGTAAAAGGTATAAAATAATCTTGAATAAGAATCACTATCTTTCAACCATAGGGGTTTGATGCAACCTTCAAACAAAGTCCTTACAACTGAACAAGATACATGTTCATTAGATTATTCATGTGAAATCTATACAATAATCACGATCAACAATTAAGACATCCTTCAACCATGATACAACCATTAAACAAACCAAATGAGTGTGATACTAGCATTAAACAAACCAAATACAACTTTGTGACATGCAATTTGTATTATCATAATGCACAAAAATGAATGTTGCTAACCATAATGCATCAATAAGAAAACTAGGAATACTATATGGGTATGTTTATGCTAGGAATGGTCCTCTTTTGTACCCAAACACGCCAAATCACTGTGAGCTACATTGGACCAACGATTTCCCTTAAGAGTCCAAAGTACAAAAAGGCAGCAATCATTGGCGGGCTATTACCTGGAAATCGTGATGCTTACAAACTCCATGTCTGAGGCTACAGGATCATATTGAGACCTTATTCATAACCTCTCTCATTTTTTTCTATCTCGGAGGTGTTTTCCCGTGGTGATGAGTTTTCAATTGAGGAAAAAGTTGTCAAATGCAAGCAGTGTAAAGTTGCAAAATGGTGCAACTTTTGTTCTGCAACTCATACAACCAAATGGATTGTTCCAACACGTCCAGATGGGTACATTTATGCTAGGAATGGTCCTATTTTTCACCCAAACACGCTAAATCACTCTAAGCTACATTAGACCGATGATTTCCCTTAAGAGTCCAAAGTGCTAAAAGGCAACAATCTTTGAAGGGCTATTTCTTGGAAACCGTGATGCTTACAAACTCTCTATCTGAGGCTATGGGATCATGTTGGGACCCTCTACAATAACCTCTCTCAGTTTTTGCTATCTTAGAGGTGTTTTCCCATGGTGACGATTTTTTTAGTTGAAGAAAAGGTTGCCAAATGCAAGTAGTGTAAAGTTGCAAAGTGGTGCAACTTTTGTTTTGAAACTCGTATGACCAAACGGACTATTCCAACACATCCAAATGGATACGTTTCTGCTAGGCATGGTCCTCTTTTGCACCCAAACACGTTGAACCACTCAAAGCTACATTGGACCGGTGATTTCCCTTAAGAGTCCAAAGTGCTAAAAGGCAGCGATCTTTGAAGGGCTATTTGTTGGAAACCGTGATGGTTACAAACTCTCTATTTGAGGCTATGGGAATATATTGGGACCCTCTGCAATAAAATTTCTCAATTTTTGGTATGTCAGAGGTGTTTTCCCATAGTGACGAGTTTTCAGTTGAGGAAAAAGTTGTCAGATGCAAGCAGTGTAAAGTTGCAAAGTGGTGCAACTTTCGTTCCACAACTTGTATGACCAAACGGGTTGTTCCAACACATTTGGATGGGTACGTTTATGCTGGAATGGTCCTCTTTTGCACCAAAACACGTTGAATCACTCTAAGCTACATTAGACTAGTGATTTCCCTTAAGAGTCCAAAGTGCTAAATGGCAACAATCTTTGAAGGGCTATTTCTCAGAAACTATGATGCTTACAAACTCTTTTTCTAAGGCTATGGGATCATGTTGGGACCCTCTACAATAACCTCTCTTGGTTTTCTCTATCTTGGAGTTTTTCCCATGGTGATGAGTTTTCAGTTGAGGAAAAAGTTGTCAAATGCAAGCAATGTAAAGTTGCAAAGTGGTACAACTTTCGTTCTGCAACTCGTTCAACCAAACGAACTATTCCAACATGTTTGTATGGGTACATTTATACTATGAATGGTCCTCTTTTGCACCCAAACATGTTGAACCACTACGAGCTACATTGGACCGACGATTTCCCTTAAGAGTCCAAAGTGCTAAAAGGTAGCAATCTTTGAAGGGTTATTTCTCAAAAACTGTGATGCTTACAGAATCTTCATCTGAGGCTATGGGATCATGTTGGAACCCTATACAATAACCACTCTTAGTTTTTTCTATCTCAGAGGTTTTTTCCTATGGTGACAAGTTTTTAGTTGAGGAAATAGTTGTCAGATGCAAGTCGTGTAAAGTTGCAAAGTGGTGCAACTTCCATTCTACAACTCATACAACCAAATGGACTATTCCAACACATCTGGATGGGTATGTTTATGCTAGGAATGGTCCTCTTTTTCATCCAAACATGTTAAGCCTCTCCGAGCTACATTGGACAGGCAATTTCCCTTAAGAGTCCAAAGTGCTAAAAGGCAGCAATCTTTGATGGGCTATTACTCAGAAACCATGTCACCTAGAAATAATATGTCTAATTCTACAAGATTACGTAGGGCCCCTCTACAATAACCTCTCTCGGTCTATGATATCTCTAAGGAATTTTCTTGTGGTGTCAATTTTTCAATTGATGGAAAAAGGGTCAGATGGATGTGATGTAAAGGTTCAAAGGGGTTTAGGGTTCATTTTGTTCCTCGTGAGTAAGTTAAAAAGTGATTCATTTTCTCAAATATGCTTAAGTCATGAACTACACACATGAATACAAAGTATATGCATGAAAACATGTAGGTCGTAAAGTACATTGGAATACTCATAAGTGACAAAGTATACACATAAGCTATAAAGTATACACTTGAATATGCATAAAGTATACACAATAGGCATGATATTATCATTTAGTAATTTCTATCAAATATAGGATTTACAAAATGCCACATAGGCATACAAAAAATGGCCCTAATACATAGTCATTTCCCAATAGGGGAAGGAAATAGATCACGCGTTGCCTTTGCAATCGGCACAATCTTCCACAATAGTAGCATGTTGACGTTTTGGAGTGACAAACACCTGTGTAAACCATCAAGGTAGCAGTTAAACTACATACAATAGAAAATATGCTTAGGATAACAAATGTTTAAACAACTTAAGTGATGATGAAATGGTAATGCAAACTAGAAAAGATGCTTAGAATAACAAATCTATATTATTCTAAACAACCTATTTGATAATGGTAATGAAAACTATAAAATACGCTTACAATAACCAATTTATATTATTCTAATATATCACATACCTCTACCAAAGGATCGGAGCTGGCTATTGTTGCAGTAGCTCCATGATCAATCATGCCATGAACATCGTAATATACTTTGAATGAGAAATCTATATGGTCATAATAGAAAAGATGCTTAGACTAAAAAATCTAAATTATAACAACCTGAATGATGATGAATTGGTAATGCAAACTAGAAAAGATTCTTAGAATAGCAAATCTATATTATTCTAATCAACCTAAATGATGATTAAATGGTACTGCAAACTAGAAAAGATGCTTAGAATAAGAAATCTATATTATTATAATCTATCACATACCTCTATCAAAGTATCAGAGTTGGCTATTGTTGTAGCAGCTCCATGATCAATTGTGCCAAGAAAATCACAATATACTTTGAATGAGAAATCTACATGGTCACAATAGAAAAGATGCTTAGACTAACAAATCTATATGAACCTTAGCAGATAAACAATATCAAAAAGTGATGAACAATATCATACTTGTCCCATACAACAAATGATTTTCCACTCAAGTGTGCATGAAGGGTCATCTCTTACCTTCAGAGTTTCCAGTAATGCTTCATGATCAACACTACTAATTTTCCATAGTTTTTTTTGTTTTTGGTCTATCATGATGTCTCAATAACTTAACATTTGTTTCTATAACAAGGTGTGAATACATGAGAATGGTTTTATGTTTCTCATATTCTTCAAATGTAGGTATGCCATTCTTTCTCATCATATATGTTAGCAACCAACTTCCAGAAACAACAATTGAACTTGTGTGATCATAAGTTTTTTATCAACATCTAAATATACTTAGAATAGAAAATCTATATTTTGTCTAAATAACCTAAATGATGATGAAATGGTAATGCAAACTAGAAAAGATGCTTAGAATAAAAAATCTATATTATTGTAAACAACCTAAACGATGATGAAATGGTAATGCAACCAAGTTCGAGAAACAACAACTGAACCTGTAGGATACATTAACCCATTATCATTTATCATTGGTTATGTTAGCTTTTTCTTTCCCTATACACATCGTGCCAACCAATAGTCAAATCCCTCTTCATTCCCCTGCGGTGCTACAACTGCATGGACATGTACTGGTTTTACAAGATCTGAAAGATGATCGTAGTCAAGTGAACTTTCCATTACATCTTCTAATAAGGATTATGCTATAGATAAAGGGGTTAGGTACTATGGAATCCAAGTATCTACCTAGTCACTTGACTCGCACTGATCGTAATCACCCTGAATACAATTCTGACAAAAACAAGCCATCTCTCTTGTCCATATCGTCCATGCACTCGCATCTAAGCTTCGAAATGAATGCATCTTTGAAGAATCTCTAATTGTTTGACATTCCATTTTGTCTCCCATTGTGCCATCCTCAGCCAACCAAAATAACCTACACACTTTTGAATCAAGTGTCTCTCCTCATGATAGTGCATAAGTACACCAATCCACAATAGAATGTGCATCACTGAATGTTGCACCACCTCTGATCTTCATTTGTTCCTTAACCAAAGATCTCTTCACACATGCTTTTGTGCCATCATGCTCACCTTTTTCATGCCAAACTTCGAAAAAAATCCAAATATGTGGTACACCCCTCTCTATATGCATCATGCTCAACCAATAAAACATGCGAGAATTCTTGAATTTCCTTGTCTAGTTATCTGACCAAATTAGATGTTGAACCATTGCAATTCCTCTTTCTTGCAAGAACTCAAAAAAAAATTCAAAACAACGTTATACAAACTCAGATGAATGAGTTCTATCATCACTCATGTAAAAATGGTACTCCCTGATTATCTTCCTTTCCTCTTTTGTACCATCGGGGCATGGCTATATGTTATGTGGACAAAAATAGCAATTTGAATAGAATTATAATATTGTGATTGAACTTCATTTTGTGGTTTCAATGTGTAATTTTCAGAAAAATCAACTACAAATACAATAGTTATAATGGGGAATTGTTGATCCAATCACTGTGACCTGTGGCTATGCCTTGCATACTTATAGAAAATATTTTTCTTAAAATCTGAAATAAAATCAGCAATACTTACCTCTCTTGAAACCAACTCACATCTAGAACCCTCACCTCCACTCTTCAATGTGTATTTGATTGTCTCAAACTTTTTTTTCTCAACAATTTTATTACCAAAATCATGATTATTGCCCTCATGAAATCATGTTACAAACTTCAATAAACCACCACATTGCAAACATGTTTCATTTAAACAATCATTTCTATAAAATAAGCAACCATCACCTCTAATGCATAAAAATGAATCTAACAACTCCCTCGATGACTTGGGAAGTTGCACTGCATGACACTCCTACAACATTTCGTCAGTATGCATAGTAGAACGAATATGGCATAACAATTCATGATACGTTGAAAACTCAACATGGTATTTACAACAACATGTGTTACAAACCTTAATAGGAACATAATAAAATGGATTACAAGACTCAAATTCCCTTTGTGATATTTGCAAATTTGGATGTTCTTGACAAAATTGTTTGGCTACATTCCAAAAAAAAATTAGGATGCGGTGTACAATCTCGATTACCAATTTTTAACTTTAAAACATCCTTTACATTCAGTGATACTTTAGAGTGAGAATTCCAATATTGTTCAATTTCCATCTTTACATTATTGGTTGGCTTTTTATCAACACGTGGAAGCCTCCCACTAAAATTCCACTTATCATTTTGAAGAGCACTATCGAGTCTTCCTCTTCTTGAGAGTGCTCTATTCAATGTTTTACGATTTAAGTTAATATCAATACAAGTTTGTCTCATTAAACAAGCATTTCTCAAATGATGGCTTACTAGTGAGGTTGTGATCACTCTTTGAGCAGCCCTTATATATTTTTCCTTACTAGTCTTCCCAATAGAGGTTAGAGCATTAAAAATATTTTTTACAATAAGACTATTTTTTTCTGAATTTTTTGTGAGACAAATCTTCAATTTTTTTAATAATGGTCTCATTTTGTAAATCTTAATTAATTTGTACAAAAATTTGACATTGTTTGGTTAATGTCTTATCAGAAAAGAATTCATTGAATATTTTCATAGCCCACAAATGAACCATTCGTTGTGACCTTTTTCCTTCAAGATTATTAATTATGTTCTCATCTATTTCAACCAACCATTTAGGGGTTCTTTTGTAATTAGGTGTTACACAAGGTTCATTTTCAACATTTTCAATGTTATCAACATTTTCATTTTCAAGTACAATGTTATTAACATTTTCATTCTCACTATTTTCAATATTTTCAACATTTTTAATAACAATTTCATTTTCAACAACATTTTCATTGTCAATAACAAATTCATTTTCAACCACATTTTCATTTTCAACATTTTCAATAATATTTTTAACAACATTTTCAATTTCAATTTCAATTTCCACATTTTCAATTTCAATATGATGTTCAATATTTTCAATTTCTATTTCATCTTCACTTGAATTAACATTTAATGGTTTGGAAGAAGCTTCAATTTGAATATTTTGCATACCTTGTCTTCTTTTCCTATGACTTTCTCTATCTTTTGCTCTATATGCTTCAATTTAATTTGTTGTAAGTTTCCTTTTACCTTTTCTCTTACGCTGACTACTGCTCCCCATTGCACAAACAAAAAACACACAAAAATGATTGGAATTCTAAAAAAAGTGTTAGAGAATTTTTGAAAAGCTGAATTTTGTCTGATGCATACATAAAGCACAAGAATTTCATGACAGAAAGAATGTAGGGACCGTTGAAATACTCAAAACGGTCCCATTTTTGTTTTTTATAAACTTACAAAATGGATATCCGTTTCGAAATGGATATTTGTTACCTTTAGTCTTATAAATAACATGTCATAATATATATTTTTGTTATATATTAATATACTATGTTAACTTATTATATATTATATTTTAATATATAATATATAATATATATTAATATTATATTAATTTATTATTTATATTTATATATTATATAGATATTATTTATTAAAATTAAATTATATATAATATATATTAATATATATTACCTGCAAGTCTTTCTTCACAAACCTCAAAAATGAAAAAAATATCCGTTATGAATGGATATCCATTACAAACAAATATTTGTTACCTCTAGTCTTATAAATTACAATGTCATAATTTATATTTTTATTATATATTAATATACTATGTTAAATTATTATATATTAATATTAATATATATATATATATATATATTATATATTAATATATATTCCCTATATATATATATATTGATATCAAAGAGATTTACAATAGATAATATGTAACCTTCTAGAAGACATATTGTCTTAAACTGTCTATTACAACCATATTGTATCACCTAGTCTTGCAAAACAGACCAAAACTTAAGCCTAAATACCCTGATGAAACTTTCAAAGCACTTTTTCCAGCTATTTCCATTTGAATCCTTCATCAAAAACCTTAGAATTCATCATAAGATCCATTAGTCTTCAAAAAACTAATCATTATACCCATATATTTATTCGATCTCCATCTGCACTGCATGATCATTTTCATCTTGGTCCTCTACCAAATTTCCAACAACAATAGGGATAGACAACAAATTATTTATAGTAGACCCACCAATATTTTGAGCTCCCTCTGGCTGAAAATGAACACCTACTCTTCCACACCAAAACTTTCCATAAACTGAACCGGTGGCAGCTCATTGAGATTGAAGTCACAGGAAATACAAACACCCAATGACTGAAAATGAACACCCATTGGTTGTACATTTACCCCTACAATTACCAGATCATTTTGAACATCCGCTGACTAGATTTCTTTTGCAATTTCCTATTCATTTTAGACACCCAAAGGTTAACCACTTTCCATTTCAATTTCTTGGACAATATGAACACCCACAGGCTGGTGGAGACTACTCTCTTCTAGAAAGAATGTGGTTGATGAGACCTGGGCACTAGAGGAGCATGGACGTGCATGAGGAGCACCAAAATGGCACTAGTTTTCTCCCTTACTTTGTCAACTAAATCAAGATCAAACTTCCTTGCATATCTTCTGAGAACATTTAACATGAAACTTGAATTTTGCAGAGACATACTCTTGTTAATTACAACAAACATTTTTTGAAAATATGTTTGATGAAGTAAGAAGTGCCTAGGGAATAGACCTCCTACATACCCATGACCTTTCCACAAATCATAGTGTTGACAAGCTTTGTGAAGAACACCATTTTGCAAATACTCTTCATTTACAACTTTATTTGTAACAGGCTCCACTAACCTGACATCTTGTAGCAAATCCATAAGATTGGATATGAAAATTGATAACAGTTGAGATGGATATATCAATCTTTTTTCCTCTGGCTCCAAAATTTCAACACCAACAACCCTTTTGATATGCTTTTTGAAGGTTGCACAGTGATCTTTGAACACCAACAAAAGCTCGACATCACCAATCTCCTCAGAAATGGATAGTTCTCATTCATTGGAGGAATGAAGATTCGATAATTATGAGGGAAGAACTACATCGCTTTCCACTTACTTTCTAAGCAAAGACTTGTTAGAACCCAGAGCTCCCTGCTGCTTGAACTTTCCTCTTGCAACATGCAAACAACTACCTCTTTTTCTACACTATAGAGACCAGTAAATTTGATTATGTAGTTGTGTGTGATGTGGAAGGATATATATTACTTGTGAAGAGTAAGTATTTTTTCCATTATTTTTACAAGTATTCATGCACATACCAAAAAATGATGCCAATATACTCATTAGAGTACATAAATTAAAGTTTGATAATTTTTTCTCCAAAAGAAAATTTAGCAATGCAGAAGAAACATCAAAATAAGAACTTCTAAATTTAGACAAGCCGCCACCTCTAAATTCTAACCAACCACCTTCAAGTGTTCGCACATACAAGATTATTATGATTTTATGAATTAGTGGACACCTATATCCTACACATTACACACAAAGTTAGATAAAATTTTGGATCAATTGGCTTACATCATAATTTTGTGCCTCAACCCAGCGCTAGGATTTTTTTTGGTGTGATAAAATATTTTGAGGCACTACAATGTGCAAGCCAAGTAATTCTAAAGTGTACCACATGCATGTGAAGACTCAAACCTTACACCTTGCTTTGGAAACATATCAATTCACCTGAATAGATTTATTTCACTCTCTTACCAATGCAAAGTACCTTCGTGTACTAATAAAAAAATGTGGAGATCCAAGAAAAGTTGTATAACAAACAGATGGCAAGTGTACTAGACTGAGCTTTGGTATGTGCTTATTCACGTCAACAAATGTATGCCTACATAGATGGGCATTGTATTTTCCAACACATTGATAACATGTGCTTATTTGTGTCAATAAATGTATGCTGGCATGGACAAACATTGGATTTTCCAACACACATTCATATATGCATAGGCAGGCTTAACCACATTACACAAATTTGCTACCAACAACACTTACTTCCCCTATTAACTATTGAAGATTTAGCATAATTGAAGCACACAGAAGATTTAGCAAATGCAATATGGAACTTGGAAATTTTATTAACTTTCCTCTTTTGACAATAATTCTTCTAACTTAGGATGCATCTTACCCAGCTCAACAACATGAGTAACTTCATCGACCACTTGATCACATCCAAAATTTTCCAAAAAATCTGCCACCACATTACCTTCTCTATAGGTATGAAGAATTTGATAATTTCATACCTTATCAAGCAATGACCAAGTCGACGATATACCCCAACTTCCAATTTCGAATCTTACAATCCCGGAAAGCATTTATCAAAATCAAAGAGTCTCCTTTTACTTGAATCATGGGAAGATTAAAACTGACAACTAAATTTAATCCTTGCAGTAATGCATGAGCCTCAGCTACATTATTAGTTCCAGATTTCAACTTGAAAGACTTAGAACATAACACTAACCCTCTAAAATCACTTATAATCACCCTTGCACCAAATAATCCTAGATTTCCCCTTGAAGCACCATCTATATTCAATTTTAAAAAACCAGGTGGAGGGGGCTTCCAAGATATGGAAGCTCTATCTACTTTATGAATTGGTTGGTGAAGATTCCCTTTGAAAGGAAAAGAAAGAAGTGGCCATGTTGACATTAACTTTGAATCCCAATCAATGAAAAGTGAACCAACATGTTTAGTTTTATGCATATACCCATTTACTATTTAAGATATAGAGTGCTCTAACAATAGTAAAACCTAATCAATGTTGAGCTTTTCTTTTTTGAAGATGCATCTATTTCTTTCCCACCAAATAGCCCAAAAAACTAAAGATGAGATAATACACCAAATACATGCAAGAAAAGAACTTTTGTAAAAATGTGGCCAGCTAGAAAATAATTTCCAAAGAGTATTTGGGAAAGATGACTGCCAATTCATTTTAGCCACTACAAATAGCCAACATTCATGTGCTACTAGACATAAAAGGAATAGGTGATTGATATCTTCTAGCTCTTGTTCACAAAGCACACATTTAAAAAGCTTTGGAATTCCAAGTTTTTCTAGCTTATCACTTGTAAGGATTTTATTTTTGATTGCTAACCATGAGAAACAACCTACTATAGGTAAAAAATTTGAATTCCAACAGAATGAATATGCTCTTTATTCTACTATTTGAGCACCTTCTTGTGAAACTGATTTGTAACCCTCTTTCACTATATAACAACCTAATTGTGCTTTTGACCATATTAGCCTATCAAAAGTTGTAGAGAATTAAATTATTCTTTCCTGAAGAATAGAAAGAATCTAAATTTTATGAACATTATCAATTAGCTCATTTGAAAAATCTCTCCTTTTAACTTTTCTCATCAATGTATCTACTTGTTGAACATAATCTTTGACCTTTGGACTCCACCTTTGGGATAAATCATTTGCAGTATTCTCAAAATTATGTAAACCATTTAAGGTCTAATACCCATTCCATGAATCCCTCCAGAATAGAGCTTCATTGCCATCATTTACCTCCCAAGTTAAGTGAGGTAAAATGATTTTTCTACATGAAACTAGAAAATTCCACATTGATGACCCTGAAGGTGGATTTGACGTAAAAATTATCGATGGACACATATTATCCAAATACTTATGTTGCATGAGGTGACACCATTTTAATAAAGTTTTTGTGTACATGCACCAAACCATTTTTTCCCCTAATACCAAATTCCTTTCAATCAAATTATGAAGACCTGCTCCCCCTTTTAATTTCTCCAAACACATGGTTTCCATTAAAGAAATTAAGGGAATTCTTTTTTTGCTATCCAAATTACCAGACCATAGAAAATTTCTTATCAGCTTTGAATTTGAAGAATGATGCTCTTAGGAGCTTTAAAACTAACATATAATAATTTGGAATCGTGGATAAATAGTTTTTACCAACAAGATTCTCCCTAATAATGATAACCATCTCCCTTTCCAAGATAAAATTTTAGCTTGTATGCTCTAAATGTTTATTTTCCAATAAGAAATATTATTTTGGCCTACAAAGAAAGGAATACCAAGATATTTGCAAGGCAGTTGTGCTTGTTGAAAGAATAACAACTTCACAATACATTTCTCAATAATAGATTTTGTATTGAACACATATACTTTTGACTTACCTTCATTTACTCGTTGGCTCGAAGCACTAGTATATTTATCCAACACTGACTTTATATGCAAAGCTTCTGATACTACAACTTTTCCAAAAAGCAATGTATCATCAACAAAAAGAGAGTGTGTTACTAATATGTTTGTATTTGGAATACAAATTCCCTAAATGAAACCCTATTCATGAGCTTTATGAATTGACCTGCTCAAAGCTTCTGCTAATATGATAAACAAAAAGGTGAAAGTGGATCACCTTGTTGGACCCCTTGAGATGAACCAAAGAATCCAACTATTGAACCATTTAACAACATGGAGAACTTGACACCTGATAAACAAGCTATAATCCACTTACACCACTTCAAAGAGAATCCAAACTTCAATAACACCTACTTCAAAAAGGACCAGTCAACCCTATCATATGCCTTTTGCATATCAAGCTTATTATCATGGAAGATAATTTATTTACAACAATGGAGTGCAAAAATTCATGAGAAACAATTGTACCTTCTATTTTTTCTCTACTAAAAACAAACCCACCCTACTCTTCTAAAATAATTGTAGTCACAAGAGGATGTAACTGAAGATAAATGGCCTTAGTAAAAAATGTATAGATGGTGTTGCAAAGAGAAATAGGTTGAAAGTCAAAGAAATTATTTAGAGAAGCTATTTTTTGAATGATAACAATATTAGTAACATTTAACTTCTTCAACATATCACTAGATTTTCTTGACTCCTCCAAAGCATTTATAATTTCAACCCCAACAAAATCCCAACATTTTTGATAAAATATTGTAGTAAAGCCATTAGGACCTGGAGCTTTATCAAGAGACATAGAAAATACCACTTCTTTAACTTCATTTAAAGAAAATGGAGTCATCAACCTATCATTATCTTCTTGAGAAACTAGCTTTGGGATATCTTGAAGAAGTTATTCTCTTTCCCTTACCAACTGGACGTTATCATCCTTTTTGGAAACTAACAAGGATGAGAAAAACTTGATGCCTTCATTCTGTATATCTTCCTCTTTTGTGAGAAAAGCACATGACACACTATCCTGAATTGAGAAAATAGTATTCTTTGCTTTCTTGATTTGGGCTGAAATATGAAATAATTTTGTGTTCCTATCACCATCTTTTAGCCACAATTCCCTTAATTTTTGCCACCAATAGACTTCCTCTCTCAATAAAAATTCCTTCCATTCCTCTTGAATTTTACTCTACCCGTCAAATAAAACACTGACAAGGCCATTAGCAATAATGCTTTCATTTACCTCTGCAAGCCTTTTGTAAACCAACTCTTTTTGCACAAAGATATTCTTAAACACTTGTTGATTCCAAAATTTTAAATGTTGCTTAACATGATCCAACTTTTTACTTAACTAAAACATTCTTGAACCATGACAAAAAAGTGCATTCAACCACCATTTCCTTAAAAAATTGATAAGTTGTGGATGCCTAAACCACATAGCCTCAAACTTAAATGAAGATTGAAACTTTGAATTTTTTTTTTGGTACCAAATCTAATGAAATAGCAAAATGATCTGAGGCAGCAAAAGGAAAAATTTCATATGTTAAATCAAATTCACTTAAAATCTAATTCAAAGAGGTTAAAAACCTTTCTAACCTTTCCGCAATTCGAAGGAATTTTTTCCTCTTGTTTGTCCAAGTAAACCTCCCATTTGGTGGAATTATATCAACCAAAGCATTATCTTGAATAAAATCAGCAAAATCTTCCATGTCTTTTTTTGGGGGACATATACCACCTTTTTTCTCTAATAATCTTGTTATTGCATTGAAATCACCTAATAGAACAAATTTTTCTTGAACCAACATATCCAATTTCTATTTCAAATTCTCCCACAATAATTTCTTTCCAACTGTATTGTTTGGACCATAAGCATTTAACAACCAAAATGATAAATCAAAGTGCTTAATATACATTAACTACCAGTTATGCTCACAAGTAACCTTGCTAATGCTAACTGATTTAGCATTCCATAGAGTAATCAAACCACCTAAAGCTCCATGAGATGGTGAATGAAAGGACTTCCATTTGTTCCACTTCTTACTAATAGACACAAAAGTCTCAATTGAGGTTTTAGTTTCTTGAAGGACAACTACATCTACCCCACAAGCATCCAGTTGATGCTTGACTTGGGCCCTCTTGTCAGGGGCATTTATGCCTCTGACATTCTAAGATATTATCCTCATTGCATATTAGGAGAGAAACATGCTCTCCTTGGCCTTTTTTTTTCTCAGCTCCACTCATTTTTCCATCTAATGTCGACTAAATACCTGCCACAATTTCCTCTTGCAACTTGGTAGCTAAAGATTTTCGTCCCCTCTTGGCAGGAGATTTTTTACTTGAAATAGGAGACAATGAGGACTAGGAGATTGATAAATAACCTAAACCATCTGATAAATCCCCTTCCCCAAAAATCTCATAAGCAATATCATCTATCATCTGATCACCTACAGAAAATAAAGCTTCATCAATAAATTTCTCAAGCTCCACATCAGAGGGAAAGTTAGATGGATGAGCAATAGATCCTTCAAAACCTTGTTGAGAATGCAAGATGTAACTACCCACCTCCTCTTGGTTATAAAAATCCTTTAACAAATCATCACATTGATTTTCCAATCCCAGTGTTAACATTGAAGCACATTGGTTCAATTGTTGGAAACTAGCAATCTTACATTCAGGGACCAGAAGATTGAGAGAATGAAGAAAAATATTAATGGGAGACATCAAAAGGTTCTCCCAGCCAGACACAAAGGAAACTGAAATAGGTTTAATAAGTGAACAAGAAAACCTACTAACATTCCCAGAATTGTTTAAACCGACAAGAGTTGAAAATTTGAACTTGTTGTCGAGAAGTAAAAGAGAGCTATCTTGAACACATACTACTCCATTTAAATAACAATTTTTCACAACCTCATCTTCCTCCAATGATAAAGAATTGCAAAGAGAACCCCCAAATGATTCCAAAGAAGTGACTTTTGAAACCCCCCGCTGGTGCAACACATTATTAGAAGATCCTTTATCCTTAAACTGAGTGCTTAGAGTAATGAAATTCAGATTCCACTTATAGAATATATTGAAAGCCTTGATCAAAAAGGTTAAATCAATATTTCTCACAAAATCCTTATCATGATTAGAAAGAGCAACAATAGATCTATCATTCAAGGAATAACAAGGACCTTTGGAAGAATCCCCTGCCACTTCCATGTTCAATGTCGAAACCATCACACACTTTCTCGAAAGATGAACCAAAAAATGACAATGATAACAAATTTGATGGGGGTCCTCAAAAACCACCTTTTGTTTCCACAAACCATGAATTGATTTGATGTTGATAACTATTGGAATATTTTTTGTAACATCAACAAGAAGACAAAACCTAACTAGCAACGAAGGGTTGGAAAAGAACTATAAATCTTGATGCAGAAAGATGCCTAACTGATTACCAAGAGTTTCAATAATTTGGGACTCTATGTACGCCTACAGTAACCCTTGTAACTAAAACCAAAATGGAATGAATTTTACCATAGACTAAGAAGGAAAAAAATTTGGAGACCATAGGGTAGAAAAAATACCATGTCCCTCACAAATCTAAGACTTTTTTCTATAAATAGCATTCCTTGAATCTTTATTAGAAAACAACACCACAAAGAACCCTTCCCCCTTATCTAAAAATAAAACTTGAATATATCCCTCCCAAGTTTGAAAAATCCATCATTGTAAAAAAGCTAGATCTAGAGATAATTTATAAAACTTACAGATGAGAACCACCTCCTTGAGATCCTTGATATGTAGCTGCAACATTGTGTCCATAAGAGTAACATTAACTTGATCAACTAAACCACTAGTCAATTTTTTTCGTTGCTTAGGAACCCAAACCTTGCCATTATGTCCCGATACATTGACATCCCTTTGAGAACAAAACTTAAGATTATTCTTCCCATTGTGCATAATCTCATAAGTACCATTAACCTTTGGATCCAAAACCCTCTTGTTGATGATAATATTATTTGGAAAGGTCAGAGGGGCTCGCTTAGAAACAAAAGATTTAGGGAAAGAGACAAGAATGTTGTTTGGAAAAGTGGTAGGACATAAAAAAGAGGAATTTGGATCGAAGGAAGCTCCAGAAGTGATAGGAATTTCATTGGGGAAAGAAGTCAGAATGCAGGAACCTGAAACTACCTCAGACCAACTCTTGGTGTGAGAAGACGCATGACCGCTTGATTTTGAATCTAACTCACATATATCAAATGGGGGTTATTTATCCTAAATAAGTTATTTCCTGAATCATCAAGGTTGAAAAGAGGCAGCCACCTGAAAATGAGATAGTTGAATGCCATTAGATCCCCATTGAGAATCAGAAATACACTATAAACCCTTAATTGGACCAGGAAAGCTCTTTTTCACTGAAGAAATGGATTTTCCTAGAAAACATGAGCAAATCTATTGGAATATTTACCATTAGAAAAGGGAAGAGCACTCCTTTGACCCCGATTAGCACCATGAAAACCCGAGGGCTACACAAAACAGCCATAAAATTTTGAAAAATGGTCTTTGATTCATGCAGTCCTCCATCTTCCCCAAAAGTCCAACTATATATATATATTTATTTATTATATATCTTTATATATTATATAGATATTATATATTAATATTATATTTTATATAATATATATTAATATTGTATTATATATAATATATATTAATATTATATTATATATAATATATATTAATATATATTGTTGCTCGTCCAAGTGTATAACCTATAACAAACAAAACAAAAATGTAATGCCCCGCCAAGGAACCCCAGAGGACAACACTAACTATGCCACATTAATGGAACAATTTTTTCTTTAAGTAAATAATGGTGGAATGCATAATAGATAATATAAATCAAGGTCCTCTAAGGTTCAATGACCACGGTACTCACATAACTATCAACCAAGAAACTAGAATCATTTCATTAACTACTACGATAACATGATTAATCTAACAAACAAAGTTTATTTTAAATCACCATATTATATGATTCCACATTATGTATTCCCATAACATGGCATTGGATAAACATCATTAAAGATCATTTCTAAATAACTAACATATGCAAAATACATCACTTAACAATATCCATTACAAGAGGGTTCATCAATATCTATTACAAAATACAACATTTACAACAATGCTTCCTCGAGTACAATTGGGGAGAATACATCTGATTACAATAAGAAACACATTGATGTACAACCCAATACATATACATAAATGATAGTCCTCTCGATCTGGAACAAGAACTGGAATCCACTACATAAGGAACAACCTCCACGCACACGAACATGTTTCAAGGATACCCAATGGAGGAAAAAGAACCAACCTCCCGACCATGTGGAACCCTAAGGTCCACCCCCTATGCTAGGAGAGAACACAAGGTCCCACTACAAAAAAATAGTCAAGAAGACAACAGGCTAATATAAACAAGGCTATAAATGGCTCCAACACAACACTGCAACAACATTAACATCAGATACAACACATACATCACTTCCAAAGGCATTCACACAACATAAGGGAAAAACATAACTGGGAAATGCTAGACTACAATAGGGAAGAGTGTCATCGCATGCTCTTGACATGGGTTGTCCTAGCAGTCTCTCACTAGACCTTGGCTCCCATCTATGGTTGTCTTGGTAAACCTCTCACTAGGTCTCAGCCCCATAAGGTGACACATGCGGAACCACATTCCTTTCGTGAGGACAAGGAAGTTGATCTTTCCAACTAGGCCTTCTCAACCCATCCTTAGCCAAATCGAGCACTATAGGCATGGGTGAGGCATTCATTATCTTGTTTAATGTGAAATCTACCCATTCCCTCTAATTCCTTTTTAGGTTATCATTGGATTAAGAAACTCTTCAATGGGTTGTCTTGGTCACTACTTTGGGTTTCGGCCCCCATTGAGAGTCACTCCCCCTATTTGCAACTAGTAAACCCTACAAAACAAGCAAGGAATTTACCATCTTGCACACCTAATCTAATCACAAGAATCAAAACATAGTGCAAGGAATTGACCCTCTTGCACACAACTCAACACATTACCAATCACTATTAAGAGAAACAAATTTAAAACCCATACATACAAAATACTCCTTCCTAAGCCTCTGGAAGTCAACCTTAACAATTTTCACAATGACTCCCACTTAAAATATTCACCACAATCATCCCAGTTTCCAAAAATCAACACAATAAAACAAGCAATCACTTGAATAATACAACCATGAAATACACTATTTCCATATTTCATTTTACTCATAACTTAGCCACTAAATTCACTCATTTGGTCATTTACCACAATAACATGTATTCTACATAACTAATTACATAGAGAATTTACAAATCAAATAGTAAATGAATATAAAAGAAATCAACATTTAAAACATCATCTAACTCACTCATTTAAATAAACCCTTCATTTATCTAAATATGATTAAATCAATTTCTTTTCCTTTCTATTTAATTTTCCAATTTATTTATCTACATAATCAATTAACCATAAGGAAAATTATTCCTTTTCTAACAACATAATATACACAATTATACATATACATATATAAATATATACATAAATATTGGTATATATATTTATATATATACATATACAAATATATGTATTTATTATAAACATAAAGTTGTTTTCCACTATCATAGATCATAATATGGCAACATCTATATACACATATAAACATACATATATAAATATATATATATATATAATCGAATTATATAAATCAAATGATAAGCACATTACATATACAATACATAGTATTGATTGTTGAATATTAAACATAGTCATGGATATGAGATTTGAAGTATTCAACATTGACATAACACACAGAAAATGGAATCACAACCTATAGCATCAATTCCCACACAGCCAAAAGAAGTGACTATCTACTGCCAGTCATAACAAATCGCCATTGAATGGAATCAAATATGTTCCTAATTTTGAATATCAAGCATACCATATATGTTGCTCAAGTATTGAAGCCAGTCATAAAGCATATATGCCAAATGAAAATTGCAATATCCAAAACCAACATTCAACGTAGGAAAAGGGGATGCCATATACAACATTGAATAAAGGAAAAAATGAACCTTAAACTCTATAAGTTCTACAAACAAAAAATTCCCAAACCAAAATATAGCTATCGAACTAATTTAGCAAGCCATAAAACAAACTTGACTTATACAATGTCGATATAGATACAAGGGAAGAATTTGTATTAAGCAGTTTCCAACGATTATGTAGCCATAAAATGAAGTTTTCTATCATGAAAGTGAATCAGAAATTATACACTGGAATCACCTATCACATATGAAATTGAGTTTCGGGCATAACATGTGAAGGGCACCAAAAATTGAACAGTATAAGGGAAACAGAGAATCAATTACTACTGCGCAGCAAGGGCGACTACGAAAACACTGGATAGCTCAAGAACCAACCATAGAAAAGGTTTAAGAGACTTCCAAGCCAATAAATTAGGCTAGGTTTAAAACTGAATGCCTTAAAATGGTGTTATCCCATGGACGCGATGATTGTAGGACCGCACAAACTTGGTTTGTTAAAAAGGCTTAAGAAACTTTCAAACAAATGCAATTGGTAGGCATAAGGGAGGTGTACAAATCGGATTTATTGAATAGGCCTTAGAAACTTCCAAGAAAAAGACAAATGGCTGGGAGAAACTCGCCACAATGCAAATGGTAGGAGGAGAGACGAATTACAAAGAATGCAACAATTACAAGATATGCATAAGGAAATATTTGCACTGAATTTATAAACAAAATGATTAAATCACTCAACAATCAAAACAATGGCACAATTGTAAGAAGAATGAAGACTCACCAAGAAATTTTCTCCCTCAAACTAATTTGATACAATTCCTTGCTTTGCCTATCCTTCTACATTCCTCCCTTTTCCCCAATCAACAATCAAATACAATTGTTTTACATAAATTTTCTTGTAGACCAAAATTACTTCCCTTCCCAGAAAACAAAATGAATAATAATCTCTCAAAAGGAAAAATTATTTACAAAAGGAAGGTTGTTCATTTTCGAAAACAAAAATCTAATAAAAATGTGTAAAATCCTCCAATAAAACATCAATTTTATTTTTCAACCATCTGTTTGAAGCTATGCATGTGTTCCATAAAAACCTTTCTATCTTTATATATATATATATATATATATATATATATATATATATATATACTATTTATCAATTATCACATTCCATTATAATTTTTATTTTACATTATAATATTTCATCACACTTTTAATTTATTATAAACTATAATTATTTATTTATGTCAACACATATATATTTATATTTATTTAAGAAAGGCATTTAATGATTTATTCTAATGCATAAAATAACCAAATGCATATAATCAAAAAATCCAAATAAAATAACCCAAATGCCAAAACAGTTACCTGACCACTAACCAGGGTCAAAAGCAAACTTCAAACAACACGAACTAACTACAAAACTGACAAGGTATCAACCTGAATACTCATCCTCTTCAAGGATGATGGCTAGGGTAGGGGACTAGTATTATCTTCGATGAGATTATCCATTGGTTTTCAAGGCATGCTCAGACCTACAAATTCAAGTGGAGTCGATGCCTAGTACCTATAACCTGCAGCACACAAAATGGTTGTGCATACATATATATATAATCAGGAACACCGTGAAAGGGAATCGCACTGTCATAGGGTACTCACAAGTGAGTGATGTGACATTGTCCCTTTCACTCAATCACATCAGAAGACAACACGCAGTAATCAAATCAACTCGTGTATAATCAGCTACATATCAATCATAATGATAATCACATAATGGTCATAACAATGCATCTAACATCATATAATGTATCATAAAATAGATCATCTACTTAACATCATTAACACATACCTTTAAATATCCCTATTATTTGACCTTCATCTTTGAGTTCCAAAGCCAACCTACCTACACATCACGGTGAGAATGGAGGGGCACTACATCCTCCCCCCCTAAAACTTGACTTACTCCTAGAAGTCACAAATTAGGGTGGAAACATAACACATTAGTATTGAAAATTTCTATTACCAACATCAAAGTTGATTCATTACATCAAAATAATATACACTAGTTTTGTCGAACACACTCCTTAAATGGTGTCATTACTTAGTAGTGATATCCATATGATCGATAGAATTGCCCTACTCAAGATTTCCAAATACACTTTTTGTAAGAACTATTTCATAAACCTTATAAATAGGCCTATCAAAGAGTTATGAATCAACTAACAGAAATGAAATTAAGCTTATTACACAAACGACCAAGAACCCATCAGTCGTAAGAGTAGATACATACAACATACCCAAAGATTCCTTCAAATATCCCATAGTAATATTATCATCATGATATGTTCCTCATTGCATTGTGAATGACTTGCGTGAATAAGGCTTCCTCCACCATTTCCCCCAAAAAGTATTCCCCAATTTATTTATTACACAACACTAAATCTCATAACATATTCAACACAAGATCCTGATTTTACACCTTTTCTTAGAAGCATGGACACACAATTTATCATTTCATAAGTATTATATTCATGATTTAACATACATTCTTCACATACACACACAAATTCACATCACCATAAATCACATCACAAGGCTACACAAGGGTCCATAATGCATCCCCTAATAGAAAGAATATTGATGCATTGTGCACTACACTGAGGGTCTTATCCTTTCCACCGGTATCCTACACCCTTGGACAAACACCACCAAAGGATAAGTCTAAGGTTGTAAGGCAAGGATGGAAAAAAGGGAAAGCATAATCTCAAAAGTACAAGCAACTAGGACAACATAATGGGCTCGTAATTGAGTATTTTGTATTAGATTATTTCTAAACTATCTCTTTTGTCCCTTATGTTGGTTAGAGTGATCACATAATTGTTATCTGCTATTTCAATTTTTTTTTTTGTTAATGCATATGAGGCAGTGATTCAAATCAAGCTATTAGTTCATCTTGAAACTTGCTACCAATTAGAGACATCTTTGGTCCTCTTATTTCCTAGCCAATGGTTCCAGAATTGATGTCATTATGACATTTTATTCATCTACTTTAATTCCAATATTGATATCGATATTATGACTGCATTTATTCTATAATTCAAAGTCTTGTTTGTCTATGTTTGTATTCAATCTATAGTCAGTCATTTCCAAGAGATTGAGATTGAGATTGAGTGAATGGCGTAAATCTGAAGAAAAGAGAGATATCGAATTGTCAAATCGTGTACCTAATGAGATGTTTATGTTGGAATAAATGCACGCCAGGAATATGACAATATGTCTGCATCTAAAATTTCTTTGTCTTGAATTCTTTCATTTCTATTTGTTATTACTAGGCTTATAGTAAAGAGTAAAAAGCGACACTAGGGTTTGGTTGGATTCTCATCGAGCAATGATAGATTGTCAGAGTAAAGTAGCAGTAGAATCCCTTGTGTATGGATGTGGATTGAGGATTGGTTCACTCTTTACCATGGTATATCTTCACATCATACCCCTAGGATCTTATGACATAGCGTTGGGAGGATTATCTTTACTTAGTGGAGTTTGCATATAACAATGGGTACCACAGTTCTATTTGTATTCCCCCTTTTCAAGCATTGTATGTTTGTCCTTGTCGGACCCCACTGAGTTGGGATCATCTTGAGGATAGAGTCCTTCTAGGACTAGAGATGCTTTAGGAGATGGAGCAGCAGGTTGTTCATATTGGAGAGAATTTGGTGGCAGCGCAAGATAGGTAGAAGAAATATGCAGATGCTCATAGGGTTGATCAGCAGTTTTTAGTTGGAGATCGGGTATTCTTGCGAGTGTGTCTGTGAAAGAGTCTGATCTGTTGTGGAAATGGCTCTAAGCTTGCACCACGATTTGTTGGACCATTCAAGGTTTTGGAGAGGATCGGTCCTGTTGTGTATCGTCTTGCTTTGTCACCTAGTCTATCATGCATCCATGATGTATTTCATGGATTTTTTCCCAGGCCCTACTATCCAGATATTTCTCATGTTCTTGACTAGAATGCTTTACAGGTAGAGGACGGGCAGCTGGCTCTAGAGCCCGTGGGCATTCTGTAGCATAGGAGACTCGCCCTTAGGGGAGACGTTGAGCAGGTGAGGTTCTAGTGGGATCCTAATGATGTGTCTTTAGCTACTTGGGAGGATGCATCCCAAATGCGAGAGTTATACCCTTTTTTATTTGCAGGCTTCTAGGAGGAAGCCCGATTCTAGGGGGAGGATGTAGTGCCCCTCACACTATTCTCTATTAGACTGGTAGTTGATCTACTTATGATCAAACATTATGACACTTTGTTTGATTTTGTACTTACTGCTATGATGATATTTTTATGATACTTTGGTGATACTTCTATTACTTGAGTTTATGCACATGTTATGACTGATATATGGTTTATTTGATTGTGTGGATTAATTCTATCATGAGCACTATGTGGTTATCTGATCATGAATTTTTATGTGATTATCTTGTGATTGTTCTTATCTTGTTTATTATGTAACTGATTGTTATGAGTTGATGTAGTTACTTGATTGATGTGTTTGGGTGAAAGGGACAGTGTCACATTACTCACTTGTGAGTACCCTGCTACATTGTGATTTCCTTTCATGGTGTGCCTGATTATATGATTATGTTTATGCACGACCGTTTTGTGTGCTAAAAGTTGCAGGTACTAAGCATCGACCCCACCTGAATTGTGAGGTCTGACTATGCCTTAAACCCAATGGAATAGTTGATCAAAGATAGCATTTTTTCCCCTACCATATCCATCAACCTCAAAAAGGATGAGTATCTAGTTTGTTACCTCATCAGTGTTGTGAGTGATGTTGAGTTGAAAGTAGTGTTGTGTTGGAGTCTATGTATAACCCCTGATTGTGTTAGCCTATTACTTTCCTAATTGTCTATTTGTAGTGAGACCTTGTGTTATCTCCTAGCACAGGGGGTGGACCTGAAGGTTTCACATGGTCAGGAGGTTGTTGCTTTTTCCTCCATTGGGTATCCTTGTTGCATGTTCATGTGCATTGAGTTTGTTCCTTGTGTACTGGATTCTAGTTCCTATTCTAGATCGAGAGGACTATCATTTATGTATATGTATTGGGTTGTACATCAGTGTGTCTCTTAATGTAATTAGATGTATTCTCCCCAACTGTACTCAGGGAAGTATTGTTCTAAATGTTGTAATGTTTTAACAAATATTGATGAACTCTCTTGTAATGGATATTGTTAAGTGATGTATTTTGCATATGTTAGTTATTTAGAAATGATCTTTAATGATGTTTATCTAATGACATGTTCTGGGAATAAATAATGTGGAATCATATAATGTGGTGATTTAAAATGAACTTTGTTTGTTATATTAATCATGTTATCGTAGTAGTTAATGAAATGATTCCTATTTCTTGGTTGATAGTTATGTGAGTAGTGTGGTCATGGAACCTTAGAGGACCTTGGCTTAGATTATATGGTATACATTCCACTATTATTTACTTTAAAAAAAAAAATGTTCCATTAATGTGGCATAGTTAGTGTTGTCCTCTGGGTTTCATTGGCGGGGCGTTACAAGATATCCAAAACAAAGAATCCATCATGTTCTTCCATTAGCATCAAACTCCAATCATTATAGCAACTTGATCAAATTTGAAGATCCTCTCGAAAACCTATAAATTTGAATGTATTTTTGGCATAATATAATTTTTTTATGATTATTCTCCTTGATTTTGAAATAATAATTCATGTTTATATAGTAGAACTTAGGATAAAGTAAATTTTAGGCTGACTCATTTAAATTTGAATTTTCAAGATTAAATTACCACCAAGCCCCAAATTTGAAATTGCATCTCTAAAATTAGAGACTGAAAAAAATGGGAAATAAAATTTGTCAAGAAAAATAGATGGTCTATGGTTTAGTTCACCCTAAACTAGCTCTCTCACACTCAAAAAAAATTAGTTTGGGTGTTTTGAGTCTACTAAAATCAGGACTTCTGCAAGGTGAGGGCACTTGTTAGAGTTAATTTGATAATATTTAATCATGGCAAAGAGGAGAGTGATGGGTCATCCTCTTGTGGAAAAATATCATAATGATTAGCTATTGAGATAGAGTGATCAAGTGTGTCTGAAATAGAATTAGAAGCAGATAGGGACCTTGATCTTTGTCTTGTAGAAGGAGGTTGGTTATAAGTACCCAAATCAGTATTGACAGCAATAGGGGACCTAGACCTTTGTCTTTCATAAGGGAGAAGTGGAGTATAAACTCAATCCACATATTTGATGTTAAGTTATGAAGAAGAGTGATGAAACCCTTGAAGATCAATTGCACCACTTTTCCTAACAACTAACCCGAACAGTTCTTTTATTTTCCTAATTACTCTCCAATCATCCTCCATCACAACATCTTTAAAAGAAGAGATGGTGTGATCAGAATCCTTATTATTTTGTGCATCCAAAAGTGATTTAGTCAATCTTTGGGCATGGCTTGAATCTCTAGGAATATTCAAAACTAAAGGTTGGTTCCCAACTTCTTGTTGGCTAGAAAAAGTTAAAACTTTTGGTTGTGTCACTTTATTCCTTCTGGCTGGACAATCCCTTATCAAGTGACCTTCTTCTTGAAAATAAAATCAAGAATTAGGTTTATTTAAATAAACTAATGGTTGGAAGAGCTCAAATCCTAGGCCAATAAGCTTAATATTTTTAGGAAATTGGTTGTTTAAGTCCATCTCTAGAAAAACCCTAGGATGCACCCTTAAGCTGGAAAATTTATCAAAATTGTTTTTGCACCAAATAACCCTACCTAATTGGGCCATTGTATCCCATAGAAAGGATCTAAAGATAAGATTCAAAAATGGGAGCTCCATCCACATTAGGTATTGAGATCTAGAAGGCCCTTCCAAATGAAAATATAAAGTCTATTTGTATATAAATAATAAACTTTCCCACAAATAACCCATGTTCCATATTGTAATATTACTAGGGCATGTTCCATATTTTTAGATTTACATGACATATAACCCTTTCCTAAACCCCTCAATGCTTCTATTTACCAACCCCTATTTTCCCAGTTTAATTTTTCCCATTTACAAAAGTCTAATTCAAAAGGAACTCCTCTTAAAAAACAAAATCATTGATTTGTGTTGGCATTCAGCAATACAATCCATAACATCATCAAGAAGGAGAAATTCTAAAGGTTTGCATGTATCTTCACATGGTTCATCCATTTTTGTTACCTATTTATCTCCATTCTCTTCTAAATGATTAAACTCAACTACCGTCAACTCCCCTTTTTCATTTCTCTTAACCACACCATTTTCTATTTTCTTATCATTAATACCAAGCTTAGATGCACCCTTAAGCTAGAAAATTTATCAAAATTATTTTTGCACCAGATAACCCTACCTAATTGTGCCACTATATCCCACAGAAAGGGTCTAAAGATAATATTTGAAAATGGAAGCTTCTTTTACATTAGGTGTCGAGATCTAGAAGGCCCTTCTAGATGAAAACCTAAAGTCCATGCCTATAAATAATAAACTTGACCAAAACTAACCCATGTTCCATATTTTAATACTACCAAGGTATGTTTTAAATTTACATGACACATAACCCTTTCCTAAACCCCTCAATGCTTCTATTTACCAACCCCTATTTTCCCATTTTCCCATTTACAAAAGCATAATTCAAAAATAACTCCTCTTTAAAAAACATAATGGTTGATTTGTGTTGGCATTTAGCAATACAAAATAACATCATCAAAAAGGAGAAACTCTAAAAAATTTATGTATCCCATATCCCATTGTTCCACAGTTTTCCTTGCCTTCTTTTCTAAACACTCTCTTAACAAAAGTCCAATGCTCTCTACCAAGGTTAGACATAAACCTAGTATTCAAAACTCCCACTACTTGGGCTATATCTAGTCTAATGAAAACTATTGCATACATCAAAGTACCAATGGCACAAGCATAAGGAACATTAGACATCTCTTCAAAATCATCATCAGAATTAGAACACATGTCTAAACTCAACTTAGTACCAACCAGAAATGGAATATTTACTATTTTATAGTAATGCATACTAAACCTTCTAAAAAACCCAACTTCAATGCAAATGCATCATACTTCTAGTACCACATCTTGGGTGACTGTTTTAAACCATATAAAGATCTTTTTAACCTGCAAACCAAGTATTCTTTTCGTTTCACAACAAAACTGTCAGATTGTTGCATATAAATTTCTTCCTCAAGATCCCCATGCAAGAAAGTATCTTTAACATCCATTTTCTCTATTTAAAAATCATAAGCAATAGTAATATATAATAGGAATCTAATAGAAGTTAACTTAGAAATAGGAGAGAAAATTTCACCGAAATCAACTCCTTGTCTCTGTGAGTAGCCCTTGGCCACCAATCTAGCCTTGTACCACTCTTACTAGCCATCTGCACCAAATTTATTTTTACATACTCACTTGCAACCAATGGTCTCCCTTCCTTTGGGAAAACTCACAAGATACTAGGTATCAGAACTATCCAAAATCATCATCTCCTCCTACATGGCCTACATCGAAGACTCACTTCCTTTTAAAGAAAGAGCCTCCTTGTAGTATCTAGGTTCATCACCAGTACTCAACAAAGAAAATACATAACAAAAATTAGATGGTCTATACCTATAAATTGGATTATGTTGTCTTGTGGACCTCCTCAAGGTAGGATTAATGGGCTCTACCTATTCTTCCTCTATGATGTGCTCGTCATGCACATCATCTATACTCTTTGAACCCTCTTCTTCTTCTCCATCCTCAAATCCATCTGATTATTCTTCCATATGTCCATCTTCCTACTTTTCTATATTTGTTTCGAAGTGCACTATATTTTTCTTTTCTTTCTCCATTGGTTGTTCTTCACTTGAGTAATCTCTAAACTCCCTGAAAATCACATCTCTAGAGAAAACCATTTTACAGGTTAGTGGATTCCAAAGCTTATAACCTTTTACATTCTCACTGTAACCAACAAAGATACATTTTTGTGCTTTTGGGTCCAATTTATAATGATTCTCTTGAGGCACATGAACAAAATCCTCACAACCAAAGACCCTTAAATGTGAAACATAAGGCTTTCTACCTATCCACACTTCATAAGGAGTTTTATCAACAAGAGATGAAAAAGGAGATCTATTAACAAAATAACATACAGTACTTACTACTTCTTCCCAAAATTATCTATCAACCTTAGCACCACTCAACATGCTCCTAGCTCTTTCCATCAAGGTTTGGTTCATTCTTTCTGCTACTAATTTTTTTGGGGTGTATAAGGAGTAGTCTTTTATCAAACAATGCCTACATGCTTACAAAACTCATCAAATTTCCTAGAACAATATTCACCCCCATTGCTAGATCTCAACACCCTTATCCTATAATCTATTTTCTTCTCAACTAAGGCTTTAAATTCCTTAAACTTGGCGAAAACCTTAGATTTTGCATACATAAAATAAATCTAGGTGTATCTTGAGACATCATCAATGAAAGTAACATAATGATGAGATTTTCCAAAAGAGTCAACATCCACTAGTCCAAAAAAATTTGAATGAATGATCTCTAATAATCTCTTAAATTTATTAGTCCCATTAGGAAATGATGATCTAATCTATTTTCCAAACATAAAATGTTCACAAAAATCTTTTTTACCAACAAAAAATTAGAAATATTGTCAACCAAATTTTTATTCAAAATGTTTTTAAGACCCTTTTCACTTATGTGACCCAATCTATGGTTCCACAACATACATGCACTTTCATTTCTAGTTATATTGGAAAAGTCACAAAAAGTGGAGGCACTAAGCCTAAACAAAGTCTCAATCCAAGGTCCTTTAGCAATCACCAAACTCCCTCTTACCAACCTGCAACCAGACTTGTCAACTTGGATACTGAAAGTAAATTTTTTGAAAGTCTTGGAATATGTAAAACATCATTAAGGGTTTTAACCCTTCCATCACTAAAACACAACTTTACCTTTCCCTTTCTAACAATCTTCTTAGTGCTATTATCACCAAGGAAAGCTTCCCTCCCATCATAAGTTGAATATAAATTAAACCACTCCTTGTGATGAGTCATATGGTAGGAGCAACCTAAATCAATAAGCCAAGCATCATTACTAATAGTGTTAGAAGAATATTTTTTTAAAAAGCATCAAAATCACCATCTTCTAAGGAATTTTTTGCAAAATTATTTGAATTATTTTTCTTGTTTCTGCACTCCTTTACATGTCATCTCTTACTACAATTCCAACACTTTACTCTGCTCTTCTCAGGTGTTTTAGAACGTCCTTTAAAGAATTGTCTCTCTTTTTGTCCCCTTTAGGCCATCCTTTTTTATTGGACCTTCCTCACACATACAAGGCATCTTGGGAGCCCACATTTATGGTCTTTCTTCTCATCTCTTTTGAAAGAAGTATAGCAATGAGACTATCCATCTTTGATTATGTACCACCACCACTTATGGCAACAATTAGATTTCTCGAGATTCGGGTAAAGAACAAATGAAGAAAATATATGTATCTTCTTCTTCTATCTTAATCATATTAAAAAAAATTAATTTTGTTGCATTAGAATCACCATCCTTCATTTTCAAAGAATACAAACATCTTTTGAGATATAATTTATTTGTTATAATTTTTGTTTGGTAAATTTCACCTATCCTCCTTCACAACTAGAATGCGATAGATTATTCTAAAACATTTAGGAGGAAATAATTTGCAAGAAACAACCAAATGGTTCCTTATTCCTTCTTGTCCATTTTATTCCAATCTTCATCAAATTTTGATTCTAGTTTCTTTTCACTTGAAACTGTCAACCACTAATCTCTCTCTTCAAGGAGATCCTCCATATTCCAAGACATAATTTTATAAATCATGGCAAAGAGGAGAGTGATGGGTCATCCTCTTGTGGAAAAATATCATAATGATTAGCTATTGAGATAGAGTGATCAAGTGTGTTTGAAATAGAATTAGAAGGAGATAGGTACCTTGCTCTTTGTCTTGTAGAAGGAGGTTGGTTATAAGTACCCAAATCAGCATTGACAGCAATAGGGGACCTAGACCTTTGTCTTGCATAAGGGACAAGTGAAGTAGAAACTCAATCCACATATCTGATTTTAAGATATGAAGAAAAGTGATGAAACCCTTGAAGATCAGTTGCACCAATTTTCCTAACAACTAACCCAAATAGTTCTTTTCTTTTCCTAATTACTCTCCAACCATCCTCCATCACAACATCTTTAAAAGAAGAGATAGTGTGATCAGAATCATTATTATTTTGTGTATCCAAAAATTGATTTACTCAATCTTTGGGCATGGCTTGAATCTCTAGACATAGTCAAAACTAAAGTTTGGTTCCCAACTTGTTGTTGGCTAGAAAAATTTAAAACTTTTGGATGTGTCATTTTGTTCCTTTTGGCTGGACAATCCCCTAGCAAGTGACCTTGTTGAAAATAAAAGAAAGAATTAGGTTTATTTAAATAAACTAATGGTTGGAAGAGCTCAAATCCTAGGCCAATAAGCTTAATATTTTTAGGAAATTGGTTGTTTAATTCCATCTCTAGACAAACCCTAGGATGCACCCTTAAGCTAGAAAATTTATCAAAATTGCTTTTGCACCAGATAACCCTACCTAATTGGGCCACTGTATCCCATGGAAAGGATCTAAAGATAAGATTCAAAAATGGAAGCTCCACCCACATTAGGTATCGAGATCTAGAAGGCCCTTCATCTATTGTCCATGTGCATATAAATAATAGAGTTCCCAAAAATAGCCCCTATTCCATATTGTAATATTGCTAGGGCATGTTCTACATTTTAAAATTTACATGATGTGTAACCCTTTCCTAAACCCCTCAATGCTTCTATTTACAACCCCTATTTTCCCAGTTTAATTTTTCCCGTTTACAAAAGTATAATTCAAAAGGAACTCCTCTTAAAAAACAAAATGGCTTATTTGTGTTGGCCTTCAATAATACAATCCATAACATCATCAAGAAGGAGAAATTCTAAAGGTTTATCCTCACTTGGTTCATCCATTTTGTTACCTATTTATCTCCATTCTCTTCTAACTGGTTATACTCAACTACTGTCAACTCCCTTTTTTCATTTCTCTTAACCACACCATTTTCTATTTTCTTAGCATTAAGACCAAGCTCAAATGCACCCTTAAGTTGGAAAATTTATCAAAATTATTTTTGCACCAGATAACCCTACCTAATTATGCCACTATATCCCACAGAAATGGTCTGAAGATAAGATTTAAAAATGGAAGCTTCAACTACATTAGGTATCGAGATCTAGAAGGCCCTTTTGGATGAAAACCTAAATTCCATGCCTATAAATAATAGAATTTCCCAAAAATAACCCATGTTTCATATTGTAATACTGCCAAGGTATGCTTTGAATTTACATGACACATAACCCTTTCCTAAACCCCTCAATGGTTCTATTTACCAACCCCTATTTTCCCAGTTTAATTTTTCCCAAATTTATAAAATTCTAATTCAAAAGGAACTCCTCTTAAAAAAAAAAATGGTTGATTTGTGTTGGCATTTAGCAATACAGTCCATAACATCTTCAAGAAGCAAAAATTCTAAAGTTTTTTTTGTATCTTCACTTGGTTCTTCCTCTTTTTATACTTTTTTATCTTCATTCTCTTCTGACTAATTACACTCAACTACATTCAACTCCCCTTTTTCATTTCTCTTAACCATGCCATTTTCTATTTTCTTAGCATTAAGACCAAGCTCAAATCCCTCTTCCCTGTCACAACTACTTCCTAAAAATATTATTGCATCATTTATCCTCATTCCTCCCTCTTCCCTATCATGACTACTTCCTAAAAATATTATTGCATCATTCATCGTCATTCCTCCCTAAGAGGTTGTAGTAGTAGCAATCTTTGGCACATTAGGGCTTTTGATATTTACCTTCACTATTTTTTTTTGCCTTTCATTTGTTGATTAACGTTAATTAGCTTCATATCTAAACAATTAGACTTTGAAAACCATTGATTTTCCTTGCAAAGGAGAAAGAATCATTCATGAATATCATGAATGTTAGGATTTTAGTTAAGTTCCTATATGAGTCAAATAATTATAGGACATGCATATTTAGTTAACTAGTTATTTAATTTATATAATTTGATAAATATAATTATTATGTTATTTTGTTAAGATTTTAATTGTCTATTTTGAGTTAAATTTATTGATTTATATTTTATTTGGAGTGATTTATGAATCTATTTCTAATAAAAATGATTGGTTCACTTGTTAGTTATTGCATTTGGGCGATTTTTATAAGGGTGAAGCATAAAGACTTCTTGGGAGTTCATTCATCTTGGTATTACTCTAATTCAAGTGTGACTAACCATGGATTTTCCTCCAAGTTCAAGCCTACTTAACTTGGTGTGTTATTCATAAAACCTTTAGCAAGTGACCCTATTACATCCTAGGTATCTTAAACTTGAACTTATTAAATATATTATTTCTCATATTTTATAGGCACAAAATATCCCACAACTAAAACAAAGAGATCATTCCCCTCCTACCACAGCTCTACCTAAAACCTATCACCATTAAAACCAAATTGTGCAAGAATAGAAGCAATGGTGATATGGTATGGCTAGAGAAAGATATGGAGATACTTGACACTAAGCATACCCTTCCCATGTAACTATATCCTAATATGATCATTCCTTCATCTCCTCATTCCCCACCTCTTATCATGGCCCTTTCAGTCCCTCATCAAGAGAAAAATGAGCCTCACATCAAAAGGATGTAGGTTGTCTTGGCACCTTCAATGGATCCACCTCTCATTCTTGACCTTCTTAAAATTCCTTTATTTATGGTGCCACTATACATGCCCAACACAAGTGTGATCTCTAGTGCCACCCTCACTTCCATTCTAGCACACCTACCATCAAGTGTTTCATGAAATTACCCATCCCACCAACTTCAATATTGATATCCACCACCCACCTCCCAAAATGAAACTTTAACATTACCCCACTCCACAATATTCATAAACAAAATATTGACATGCCTTCTCTACCACCTCTAGACCACTCTACATCAATTCTTCTCATAGTGGAAACAAACCACCATGATATCCTTATATTTTTTAATATATATTTGTGAGTGTTACATACTCTAAGATACCTAATCACTCTAGGATTTTCATAAATAATAAAGTATGAAAAATATGTAATCCAATAAAATTTTCATACCCATAACATTTTCCATTTAGTCTTGTCCCTATCTTAGGAGCATGTCTTTTTACATGTACATATAAATGTTGAACACGCCATAATACTACGAAGGGGGGTGATCAGTATAATTCAAATTTTAATCCCAATTAATAATTTCTAAAGCTAATTATACCAATTAATAATTCACCTACTTAATCAAAATAGGAAAGAATATAAGCATCCACACAAGAACACACTTGACACCAAATTTATGTGGAAAACCCCACAGGGGAAAAACCACAATGAGAAATGTTGCTAGGAGCTACTGTCCTAATCTAGCCTCACAAATAATAATAGTTCTAACTTTGTTTAGGGCTACAACCCAAGGAAGCTACTAATCCATGTTTATAAAACTTTGATTTAGGGCTATAACCCAAGGAAACTACTACTCCCCGATTAAAAAGAAAACAACTAAAATATGAATGACATTATCACTTTAACCCACTAATAGTCATCAATTTTGCACATTATATTTGAGGCAAATCTTTTCACACTATGCTCATGCACTTACTCATCTTTACATGCTTTTATAATCCTCTTCTCACCTTTGATCTTCTATATATATCATTTGCATGCTTTGCAATTACAAATTAAGTCATCCATAAACAAGAAATTATGAAACTTGTAGCATTTCCTCCATTACATACATTGGTTGTATACAAAAATGATAAAACACTATTTACATTTCTTCTAGATGAGTTAGCATGACCCATACAACATATTCAATCACTCCATAAACTCCACCCACACTTGAACTTGTGGCATACATCATTAACATGCCTTAGTTGACCTTAGAAAAAGCATATCTTCACAAAATAACTTGAAACATTTGTGCGGTATTGGAAACTGTTATGGCATAAAAATGCATCCTAGTACAATTTCTCATAACATACCCTTAATTTAGCCTTATAAAATTGATATTTGCTAAAACCAACTATCACAAGCCTTTTTTCCTTTATGTACCTTGTTATTTTTCATTAATGGAGTGAATTTCGACTAGGATGCTTCTGTGTGGTGTAGAAATCTATGCGCCATGTAGACGTTTACATGTCATGTGAACGTCCTTGATAGATTCTTGGGTCATAGGATATTACGACATTACAATACCTATCACTTGCGAAGTGTAATGCTCCCTACGACTGTAGATCCACCCAAAAATGACTCTTGTTCCTCCAAACTCTCATTTTGAACGCATATTCTCAATTCCATTCACTTCACTTCTCATTAGATAATCTTCATTCTTACAACTCTACTCACTTCACTCTATCAATTCTTCCACTCCATTCTTGTTTTCATTATCTCTACACCATTTTCTTGCAAGTTTCAAGCTCTACATCACTCTTGCATGATCATCTTGTGCTCTAAAAGCTCTCATCCTTCCTCACAGCTTCTTCAATCTTGTAGAAGGGAGGGTAACATTTTTTATTTTATTGCATTATCAATCTTATAGTTAGCATATTTTTTTCTTTGCTTTCTAAATGTCTTGTCTACTTCTTTCTTTATCACTATTTCTCTATTATGGTCTATTTGGTTGTTCATGGAGGTGGAAACACCAAAGCAAGGGTTTGACTAAGGTAACCCCTGAAAATCAACCCCAACATTTTCTCATTTTTGTGTTTGTAGTTTTTTTTCATGTACAGCTTGTAAGAGGTTGGACCTACTGTGAGATGGATTTCTATTTCCCTTTAATACTTGTTATTTCATCTCTCGCTAGTTCATCTTTCATTTATAGTATTCTTCTTGTTGTACTAGTTATTCTTTTTACACATTTATAGAAATTTGCTACTTTCTATTAAACTATCAGATCCCAACATTCAAATTGTCAGGAAACCTTGAGTGTTTCAGTTTGTAGACTCTACTCTCCATCTATACAATACACCAGCATGTCCCTGAGATGATAGTCTGATGTGTTGTTGTCTATCTCCTACGTTCTCATCCACTATCCAAGAGGTAGTTATTCTATTACCTAAGACCTCTATGGTTTTCTCATCTGACTCCTGAAGTCCCCCATCCTAAAAACCCCAAAAGCATAGATTATATTCTCCTTTATTTGTCATCCTGTCTTTCAACCTTTGTCATTAAGGTGACTATGGGAAATTCACTCCCTTTAGACCCTATTTATCTTGGGACTTAGTAGTAGAAAATCCCTTCCTTCACAAAAACAAGAAATATTTGCATGCACTTCATACCTTAGAAACTATGAGACTTGTGGAGTGTCCACACAAACTCATACAACTGAACTTTGTAATCTTCTGCTAGCACAAGTAACCAAACACTTCTTCAGGTGAAGATTAAGCATCTGAAATGAACTGTATCAATATATCACTTGAAAAATGAACTTACAGAGTGCCAAAACATTTGAAACTTTAATATAGCATGTATTGGACATCACTAAGTATGTGGAAAAAATTGCATGGACAAAAATTTATATTTGGAGGAATGTGGAGCATTCCAACAAGCCTTCATAACCACTTTTCACTTCCCTAGCACATACCAGAACTCTGTCGCTTCAAAATTTCCCTGTAGAAGGAATATTGGCATGAAAATTTAGATATAACACCTTCATATCTCCATGCACTTAAGTTCTGAACCGCAAGACTAAATATTTCTCTGTTGATGGATGCAAACCATAATGTTGTGACTATCTTAGAGTATACTAGTGGGAGATATAAAATACTTTCATTTAAAGATTTTTATGTTTAAAAATACTTCTTATTATTAATTGACATGATGAGCAGTAGACAATAGATTAACATATTTTCTTATTTTACTTTATGTTTAGCTAAATTAGTGAATATATTGGAAGTGATAGCTTATGTTAAATGCTTTGCTTTATGATGATTTTGGATGAGATAATTATGCTGCGTTGATCTTTATTACCATGATTGTTGTCCTTTTCTTAAGGTTTTTTAATAGGGTATCTTAAAGGTTGATGATATGGTTAAACTCTTTGTTTAATCATTAGGAATTACTATGCCATAGATGGGCCCTGTTGGATAATGAGTCCCTCAAATTCTGAATCGACTTCTTTATAGTCAGTTGTGGAACTTTTACTTCCAGCACCAATTTGGCATAGTTCTGGCATAGTCCTCCTTAGTCCACTTCAGTTCTATTTTTATTTTTATTTGTAATCTTTAGTTGGTCACCTTAAGTTTTGGCAGTTAACACCATGTTAGAGGCTAATAAGGATATTATTATAAATATCCATGTTTTGGTTTTAATTAGGAGTTAGATAATTTACAATCAGAATTTTTGTAATCGCAAGCAATACTTTGTTTTGCGTTCTACTTTTGATCAATGAGAAGGAAAGCAAGAAGTTAATCGATTCACTGTGTTAAAGGATCTTACCTAAGGAAGAGTAGGGCCCGCTCAACCTTTGGAACGATCTTATGTTGGTATTTTTGTTAAGTTATGTTATTTTTTGATTCATTAGTATTAAATGTATAGTAGGAATTTATTTTGAATTGTTCAATCATTGAAATCATCTTCTACCTTAGTAAATGTTAAAATCGAATAATTACTTATGTTTAAAATTATCTTTCAAGGTTTTAGTTTATTATGGTTAGATTCATTTATTAGAATCGTTGGATTGAATCGTTAGAATTGTTAACAAGTTTCTCAGAAGAATTAGATTTAGATGTTGTCTGAATTAGTTAAACTTGATGTTTATTTGTTAAAGTTTCATTAAAGCAATGTTAGGAATTTATGGAAAGATGGAGTTGAAGTCTATTAAAAATTTGTTCATGGAGATTAGTTTTTATGCTTTCTAGAATAATCATCATTTTCCTGCAATTCATTTATGCTCTTAAATTAGTGTTTAAATTCTAGCAATTAAATTACGAATTTCTTTTAAAGTAAAATAGAATTAATTTAGATTTCATGTTTTAGATTAAGGATTAAAGTAATCATTAATTACCTCCATGAATTGGTCTAAATCGAGTTCAATAAAGTTAGAAATAAGTCAACAGGATTTTAAATTAGAAGATAAGATAGACTTAAACCTTAAGAATTAGTCACTACAATTTAGCTTCTGAAAGCTCCTAAAGTAGGCAAAATGATACCTGAAATCGTTGTTTACAGTGAAAACCCCCCAAAATAATCTGTGCCAACTATCCTTATCGCATATTGCTTTGAGACACACCCAGTTCGATAAATAAATTGATTAAATGATGCAAGTTGTGACATCAACGACCTTGCCGACCATTTTTGACGTCATTGTCGGGGATACTTAAATGATCTGGCTATTTAGTGTGAATCCTTAGTGTTGATAGCGAAGAGATATCTAAAATTGTGGATGAGACAAAACAGAGACCATCTAAGAAGGTTTCTTCCAGGAAACGTTGATTTTAGAAGAAATCTTGATTTTGATCAAGAGTATATCCAACAATACCAGATCGAAAATCAAGGAAATAATCAAGAACTCCCAATTGAAAATCAAGAAGAAAACAAAATTTCATTTCAAGGCAAAGAAATGGGTGACCAACCAGTACGTCCCCTAGCAAATAGGACCTTTTCAAATCCTATCAATATTGAAAGACAACTTGATGAACCTCCTATGAAAAACATTTTTCCCTCAATTCTACCAACATTTAGGGGAAATAATGCAGAAGACCCTAATCAATTCCTATTTGAATTCAAAATTTTATGCCAAACCTATGATTATTCAACTGATAATCAGAAGTTGAAGTTGTTACCTTCTACTTTGAAAGAATCAGCTTTAAGATGGTTCATGGGTTTAGGATCAGGAATGATTAGGACTTGGCCGCAGATGGAAACTGAATTCTTGGACAAATACCAAGATTACTGTTGAGTGAGGGATATAAAGGAGGAACTATTTCGCATGAGGCAACTAGAAGACTATGCTGATAGATTCCAATTTGTGCATCAAAGGTGCACTAATGGGTTGGATAATGAAATCAGAAAAACAATTTTCTTGAGAGGAATTGAAGATGAGTCAAGAGAGTCCTTGAATTTAATGGGAAAGTGAGACATTAACAAGCTTTCCCTGGAAGAAATTGTGGAGATTTGTAGGAACTACTCTAGCACTAGAGTGGGGACTCGAAACTCTAGAAGGAACAAGGTTCACACCACTGATGTATCAGAGGTAATGGAAGAATTTGTGAACATGAAGACTGAATTGCTTCTACATCTCAACATGCAAGGAGATAAGAAAACCACTGAACCATTGTCAATTTATTGCTCCAAATGTAGGGGAAAACACCTATTAAGGGAATGTCTGTTAAATCAGGTTGAAATCTATGAGATTTTTGAAAAAAAAACACCTGACCAGTTCCTATAATCTTTCAGTAGGGATAAAAAGAAATCTCAAGAAACCACAGGTGGTCAAAGAAGAGCTCAATTATGTCATCCAAAGACCTCAAAACCAAGGGTATAACACAAATCAAAGACAATATGGTTCACAGTCAAACTGGAATCAAAACCCATGGCAGAACCAAAATCACTGAACCCCCCAATATTAGCCACAACCTCCACCTACATATTGGGGACAACTAGAATGGATGACTCCCCAATGGAACCAATCCTAGTGGCAGGCTAACCAGCAACCACAGTGGAAAGCAAATCAATCCTCATGGCAACAGAATCAAAACCAATTCCAACCATGGAAAAATTAGGGACAAAAACGCCCCTGGGGACAAATGCCTCCAGCCCTTAATGCACCCAATGCTCCCAATGATTAGGTGAATCAACCCCAAATTCCAGCTCAACCGATTTCCAATCCAAAAAACACACGTACTGATACAAACAACCCTAATGTAAATGTTATAGATGTTAATGACATAGAGTTGCAAAGTCAAAATGTGAAAACTGCACCAATTGAGAAAATTCTAGAAAGAGGGGAAGAAAATGAAAATACAAATGAAGAACAAAATTTGGATGGAAAACAAACTGTCAACCAAGCTCCCTATCCTAAGAGATTGAAGGACAAGAAAATCACTCTAGAAACATCTTCCCCCAATTACATGAATGTAGTTGATTCTCAACTTCTTATAGAATTGAAAAAGATTAACATTGAGATACCCTTGTTACAGGCAATCAAAGATATACCAGATATCAATCAGTTAGTTAAATCCCTTTGTATGAAAATTCCAAGGAAAAAGAAAATGGCTTCAACAATTCAAGTAGGGACTAAATTTACTGATGTGTTATCAGAAAGACTACTTCCATAGAAATATAATGATCCTAGTAGCCCTGTAATAATATTGAGTATCAATGGAATTGAAATACCAAATGTCCTAATTGATTTAGGAGCTTCCATAAATGACATTACATCTGATACAGTTGAAATGCTAGGGATGACAACAATCTAGCCAACAACAACTGTTTTACAGTTGGCTAACCAATCCACTACAAAACCAAAGGGTATTATAGAAGAGATCATGGTCACAATTGATACATGGGATTACCCAGTTGACTTTTTGGTTCTCAAAGCTAGAAGGAAAGATTCTGGATATCCAATCATATTAGGCAAACCATGGTTAGCTATTGTTGCAGCCTTAATTGACTGTAGATCAGGAAGCATGATAATATCAAATGGACAAAAAAAAAAGAATTGTCACTCTATCCACCTACACAACCATCAATTTAGATAGACACTCAACTTTGGGTGGATGAAGATTTATAATTAGAAGGTAATGGTATTGTAGAATTAGCCATGGTAACTATAAGTGAACATATTCAAGAATGTGAAGAACAAGAGTTAACTTCAGAAAATGAACAAGAAAAATGTCAAACAACATTACATGGACAACATTGTTGTCCTCTAAATACTCTTGTTGAGAAATCAATAGATTCCACAAAAGACACAAAATAGATTATAGTAGCTGGAGATAAACCTCTCAATATCAATTCATCCTTATCCCCAACGCAAGAGGAAAAATTGAAGGAAACTTTAGAAAAACACAGTGAAGCATTTGTTTGGGAATATACGGATATGAGAGGCATCCATCCTTCAATATGTACTCATCACATCTACATAGAAGATGTCAGACCAATAAGACAAGGACAAAGGCGTATTAATCCTGTTCTTCGTGACATTGTTAAAAAGGAAATTGAGAAGCTGCTTAATGTAGGATTCATTTACCCAATATCTGATAGTCAGTGGGTTTCTCCACTGGTTATAGCCCCAAAAAGAATGGTAAATGGCGAGTCTACATAAACTATAGAGAATTGAATAAGGCCATGAAAAAATACCATTTCCCATTGCCATTTATTGACCAAGTACTAGACAACCTAGCAGGCAACAACTATTTCTCATTTCTTGATGGCTTTAGTGGATATAACCAAATCCAAGTGGCCCCTGAAGATCAAGACAAAACTACCTTTACTTGTCCTTGGGGTACGTACACATATACAATCTTACCATTTGGACTATGCAATGTGCCAGCAACATTCCAAAGAGAAGTACTTGCAATATTTGCATATTACACCACTTCCTATGCAGATATCTATATGGATGAATTTATAGTCCATGCTAAAACATTTGATGAAGAATTACAAAACTTAAAAAAGGTTTTACAATGTTGTAAAGATCATATTTTATCACTCAATCATGAAAAAATTTCCATTATGATGACAGAGGGAATTGTTCTAGGACATCACATCTCAAAAGAGGGGATAAAGGTTGATCCCAAGAAAGTTGAGATCATACAAAACATTGAAATCCCTAAAAACTAAACTGGAGTACGAATTTTTCTTGGGCATGCAGGGTATTACAGAAGATTTATAGAAGGATTTAGTAAAATTGCATCACCACTGTTTACCCTGCTCAAGAAAGAAGAGGAATTTGTATGGACTAAGGATTGTCAGAAATCCTTTGAAACAATAAGATAGCCCTAACAACTTCTCCCATTATCAAAGGACCAGTTTGGGGAGAGCCTTTTCACATTCATGCAGATGCATCTAATTTGGCTATTGGAGCAGTATTAGGACAAAAAGATGACAATGATGCCATGCATGCAATTTACTATGTTAGAAAAAACTTAAATATTGTTGAAAGAAACTACACAACAACAGAAAAGGAATTTTTAGCCGTATGTAGTATATGCAATAAATAAATTCAGGTATTATATTACAAGCTATAAAATCTACGTACATACAGACCATGTTGCAATCAAATATCTAATGAATAAAGTTGTAGTAGGTGGACGCATTATCAAATGGTTACTTTTATTGCAATAATTTGATGTAACCATCATTGATAAGCCTATAAAAGACAATGTTGTTGCTGACTTTCTTTCTATAATTGTTTTGTAGGATAACCAAGAACCAGTGGATGATACATTCCTAGATGAACACTTATTTGCTATATCAATTCATCCACCATGGTTTGCTGATTTGGAAAATTACCTTGTTATAGGAAAATGTCCAAGTCAATTCAGTCATAAAAAAAAGAGGTTAATCCGTGAAAGTTCTAGATTTCAATGGATTAATGGTCTTCTATTTAAATTATGCCCTGACCATGTTTTACGCAAATGTGTAACAGAGTTAGAAGTTTATGATGTAGTACATGTCTGCCATCATGAACCTGAAGGAGGACACTATTTAGTTGTGAGAACAGTTCACAAAATCTTAGGAGTTGGCTACTTTTGGCCAACAATGACAAAGGATGTTCCATTCTTTTTCAAACACTGTGATGAGTGTCAAAGAATGGGAAGGCCCACACCAACCATGGAGATGTCATTTCAGCCACAAATAGCTCTCGAACCATTTGAAAAGTGGGGCATCAATTTTGTGGGGTCAGTGGATCCACCTTCAAGAGGGTAGCGATACATCCTTGTTTGTACCGATTACACAACAAAATAGGCTAAGGTGAAGGCATTACCAGCAACAAAAGAAGATAAATTTGCAGACTTTTTGTACAAGAAAATTCTCCAAAGATTTGGTGCACCCAGAGAGATTGTTTCATATCATGGACCACAATTTGTGTCAGCAATGATGGAAGCATTTTTGCAAAGATACCAAATAACTCAAAAAAATTTCTCCTCATCACCCACAGGTGAATGGACAAGTGGAGGTCACAAATAGAGAGTTAGAGAATATTCTAACAAAAATAGTTTCTTTGAGGAAAATAGATTAGGTAGATAGGCTAGATGAAGTAGTTTGGGCCTATAACACCACATGGAAAACAACGACTAGGTTTTCCCCATATGAACTTGTGTATGGAAAGAAACCAGTCATGCCAATAGAATTTGATTTGGAAATATTGAAGACAGTAGTGGAAGTTGGGATTGATCTACCAGAAGTAGAGAAAAGTAGAATTTTGCAACTTAATAGACTTGATGAAATAAGAATGGAGGCACATCAGCATACAAAAGTGATTCAAAAGCAAAGGAAGGAATGGCACGATAAACATATTGTGTCTAGACAATTCAGAGAGGGAGATTGGGCACTGTTATTTGACTCCATATTTGAAGAGTTTAAAGGGAAGTTCCATACCAGATGGCTAGGACCCTATGAGATACAACAAGTGTTTTAAAATGGAGTAGTCCAATTGGTTCCAATTGATGGAGAGAAAAGAGTCATGTTATTCAATGGTCATCAACTGAAAACTTACCATAAGCCAGCAACAAAGGAGGAATTTATGGATGAAGTACAACACAGAATTGAACATTTTCTCATGGAAGACATCTCTTCCATGAGAGAAGATCTTTGAACCTTTGAAGAAGGCAGGAATAAACAAGGTAGATTGAAAACCAGCAAATGGCGATTTACTTTCAGGAAAAAAAAAAAATTTAAAAAGATGATTGAAAACCAGAAATTGTGGTCTATCTAAGTTAACTTCTGAAAGCTCCTGAAGGCTCCTAAAGAGCTCCTCAAAGCTTTTGAAGGCCCTTAAAAATCATGAAGATTGAAGACTCTGAAGACTCCATTTTGCTCAATAGCTCCTGAAAAGCTCCTAAAGACTCCCGAAACTCCAAGCTCCAAAGAGCTCCTAATGAACTCCTGAAGGCTCCTGAAGATCCCAAAGGCTTGAAATAAATTAAGGTGCATAGTTAATGTGAATATTATTTTTAATTTTATTTTCTAAGGTAGTTAGACTAATTTAAAATAGGTAAATATTTATGAATCTAGACATCTCCGCCATAATGTTAATTAATGATAGTAATAAATCAACTTTTAATCATTTCAAAAGCGATGGATAGTTGATATAAGGAATGATGTGACATGGATGATGTCAGTCAATGATAATAGATCTTTTCATGATTTGTTTGTCTTTTCAAAAATCCTCCCAAGTATAGATTGGCATGTGTAATTTACCAACATGGATTTTTAATGGGAGACAATGATGAATCTATGTTGAATATTTATGTTGGTGAGCTTTAGATTCAATTGTTTGTTTCTTTAATGCAAAATCAGGTGGATTGGTCAAATAGAATGGATAAGTACAAAGAGGCTCAGAGAAATATGGGTTACCAATGAGACCCGAGATGCCTCATGCTGAAATATATATCAAAGCTATAAAATCAGTGGTCAGGCTAAATCAAGTTAATCCCCTCTATGTCTCAAACTTGTTTGATAGTATTGCAGTGTTCCAAAATGTTGAAGCAACACTCCCTCCTTTAGCACTGCAATCCTATGAGGAAAGGTACCAGCTCATTCCAGAAACAATCAGAAGAAGGGAGCCAATAAGTCCAAATAATATCAGTTGGAGTTTAGTCAAATTCAGACATGTCATCACCTTAATTGAACAGCAGAAATAATTATGGGTAGGAATGAGATTCAGAATGTCGATCATTGTTATGCCAGCACCAAATCTAAAGGAAACAGAAAATATACCAACTGGAGTAATGAGGCCGTGGTTTGAGAAAATGAGACAAAACCATGGCTATGCACTTAATACCAGATTACCAGAGCAGTATAGGGAAGGTGTATTTGACTACTACATTTGGATGGAGGCACTGAACAAAGAAAAAGAAAACATCATAGTTCTGGATGAAGAACCATGAGGACATAGTCCAGAGCAAGTAGGGCATAAATGATGGGAGATATGAAATACTTACATTTAAAGATTTTTATGTTTAAAAAGACTTGTTATTGTTAATTGACATGACTGGTGATAGACAATAGATTAACATATTTGCTTATTTTACTTTATGTTAGCTAAATTAGTGAATATATTAGAAGTGATAGCTTATGTTAAATGTGTTGCTTTATGATGATTTTGGATGAGATAATTATGTTGTGTTGATCTTTATTACCATGATTGTTGTCCTTTTCTTAAGGGTTTTTAATAGGGTATCTTAAAGGTTGATGATATGGTTAAATTCTTTGTTTAATCATGAGGAATAACTATGCCATAGATGGGCCCTGTTGGATGATGAGTCACTCAAAGTCTAAATCAACTTCTTTATAGTTTGTTGTGGAGCTTTTACTTCCAACACCAATCTGGCATAGTCCTCCTTAGTCCACTTCAGTTCTATTTTTATTTTTATTTGTAATCTTTAGTTGGTCGCCTTAAGTTTTGGCAGTTAATGCCATGTTAGAAGCTAATAAGGATATTATTATAAATATCCATGTTTCGGTTTTAGTTAGGAGTTAGATAATTTACAATCATAATTTTTGTAATCGCAAGCAATACTTTGTTCTGCATTCTACTTTTGATCAATGAGAAGGAAAGCAAGAAGTTAATCAATTCACTGTGTCAAAGGATCTTACCTGAGGAAGAGCAGGGCCCGCTCAACCTTTGGAACGATCTTATGTTGGTATTTTTGTTAAGTTATGTTATTTTCTGATTCATTAGTATTAAATGTACAGTAGGAATTGATTTTGAATTGTTCAATCATTGAAATCATCTTCTGCCTTAGTAAATGTTAAAATTGGATAATTACTTTTGTTTAAAACTATCTTTCAAAGTTTTAGTTTATTATGGTTAGATTCATTTATTAGAATTGTTGGATTGAATCATTAGAATTGTTAATAGGTTTCTCAGAAGAATTAGATTTAGATGTTGTCTGAATTAGTTAAACTTGATGTTTATTTGTTAAAGTTTCATTAAAGCAATGTTAGGAATTTATGGAAAGATGGAGTTGAAGTCTGTTGAAAATCTATTCATGGAGATTAGTTTTTATGCTTTCTAGAATAATCGTCATTTTCTTGCAATTCAATTCTGCTCTTAAATTAGTGTTTAAATTCTAGCAATTAAATTACGGATTTCTTTTAAAGTAAAATAGAATTAATTTAGATTTCATGTTTTAGATTAAGTATCAAAGTAATCATTAATTACCTCCATGAATTGGTCTAAATCGAGTTCAATAAAGTCAGAAATAAGTCAACAGGATTTTAAATTAGAAGATAAGATAGACTTAAACCTTAGGAATCAGTCGCTACAGTTTAGCTCCTGAAGAGCTCTCGAGAGCTCATGAAAGCTCCTGAAGTAGGAAAAATGATACTTGGAGTCGTTGTTTACAATGCAAACCCCCCAAAAGAATCTGTGACAACTATCCTTATTTCATATTGCTCTGAGACACACCCGGTTCAATAAATAAATTGATTAAATGATGCAAGTTGTGACATGAACGACATTGCCCATCATATACACTGTGAATACCTTAGACAGAAATTCTACAACTTTTTATTGAGTGTGGTACACAAAACTAGAAAGATATCATTGTAGGCATACTGAAAACACATTAAGACATATGTACCCACCTTTGCATCATACTTAGGCAACAAACTAATTACTAGTCTTCCATACACTACAATGGGGACATGCACCATTAGTTATCTCTGCATGCTAACAATCTTCAGAGTATATACAATAATGAACATACTTTGACATCAATGACAATCAAACTTACCAAGCTGCAACAATCTCCCCCTTTTTCATTGATGGAAAAACTAAATGATGTGCACAAACACTCCCCCTTTGATGCGCATTTCTCTCTCCCCCTTTGACATCAAGGGAAAAGGGTAACAAAACTTTCTCTATACATGCAAAATCTATAAGCTCCCCCTTAACTATACAACTTTTACTCCCTTTGGGATTTCATCCAGCTGCTTCATCAATAGAAATATCCTTATATCTATTGATTGATCTATTTCTGCATGTATATCAAAAATAAATATATCTTACATCAAAAATTAAACATAACTCACTTGGATGGAAAAATATTCTTGTAGATTGAATTAAGCTAGATCAAGATGATGTCCCATTGTTTCTTTTTAGTTGTCAGGGTCTAGATTTGACAAGTTAACTACACATATGTGTCTTCAACTTCTATCAAAGAAGATGGTTCCTTGCACTTCTAAATCACACCATTAGCTTTCACCAATGGTCCAGTGAGTGAATCCAACCTTGGGCTCAAGTTACTTCTCTCAATTACTTTACCTTAGTTCTTTTAAACTACTCCCTTTTGATCTTGCAATTTTTGTATCTAGAAGTGAAAACTCTCCACTTATGCCCTTATGACACCATCACTGTCATGTATAGGATCATAAGTTGTAGTCAAATTAGTGATGTACAATTCAATGGAATTAATCTGGTCCTTTATGCTCTTATTTGTAGTTGTCAACTTCAAATACAAGACATATAATACTTTTTCTTCCTCTAAGCACTTTTGAATATCTTTGATGCATGATTGTAACTTGGCCAATGTATTTTCACAATTTATGGAGGCATCTATCAATCTCTTTTCATTGATCTTTTTTTCTTCCCACTTCTCCAAATGAGATGAATAAGTCTCAAAGGACTCCATTATTTGCTTCATACATTATGTAGGGGGTAGTGATAAATCTCTTTTTGCATCTAGTAGTTTTTCTTCCAATACTTTCATTGCCTCTTCCAAAATTCCTACACTCTCCACCTATTGTTGTAGCAACTCTTGTCTTGTAGTGGGGTGGATTGCATCTCTAAGCTTCAATTTGTGAAGGGAGATATACTAGAAAATTTGACTTATCCATAAAATGTGGGGATGTGTAGCAATTATAGAGACACTATCAATTGAATTTGCATTTCTTGTGAACTCCTTGATAGATTCCACTAAAGAGGAATATGATTTCTATGAACTCTCTTCTTTTTCACTATTTTCCTTATCCTTCTCTTTTTCTTTCTCCTTTTCTTTTTCCTTTTCCATTTCCTTCTCCATTTCATTCTCCTTACCAACTCAGACACCTTGCTCCTCTTGCTGACTAGAGACAACTTGCTCATTTTTAATCACCAAAGGAGGCTCATTAACAGTATCATGCTCTTCTAGAGGCTCTTGTGTATCCATATCAACTTCAGTTTTCATTTCTTAACAATGATATTCTTTGCAATTTCTTTTGTTTCTATCTAAATATTCTTTCTAAGATCATTATCCATGCTCATAAGAAGGTTTATTTGCTACTTTGTGCATAGCTCTTTGGCTTTCTTATGGACTATATTTTATTTTTCTTCTTGGGATACAAACCTTGTTGATTACCTATTATCTCAACTCCTCATCTATTTTGATAGCATTTTCTCTTCTTTGTCTCAAATCCTAGGCTTTTTGGAGCTTTGTCAATGATGTCACTAAAAGACATGTTATTCTTGAGCATGTACACAATAATAGCCTCTTTAATGGTTTTATGATCTTCTTAAGGTACTTTTGGATGGATCACTATGGTTTCATTCAATAGAGAATGACTAAAAATTCCATTCCATATAGTTTCAAATTAAAGAATCTCATCTGAAATTGGAGGAGATTTCTTTATTTTCTCCTTTGCTATCTTCTACCCTTTCTTTTTGTGTGTGGATATAGCTTCATCTCCAACTTCTTCCTACTCTTCTAATTCTTTTGCATCTATCTTCTTCCTCTTTTCCTTCTTCTTAGGCCTTGTGGACTTCTTCTATGGTGGAGTTTCTGATTTAACTCTTTTTCTAGTAGATGTTCATGTAGATTTAATGTGTTGCAAAGGAGTGGTAGAAGTAGATGTTGATCTTCTTGATGTTTTAGGAAACCTCTCTACAACATTTTCTTTAGGGTATGAAGGTATATTCATTGGAGTTTGGGCACAGGATAGTTGATTAATCTTTGAGTAATATGGAATGTCCCACTTCTTAAACAACTTATCCACTCTCTCTTCACTATTTTCCTTTGTCTGCTTCTAGATAATCTTATCCATCATTTCTCTATATGTACCGAAGCTTTCTACTTTAGGATCCTTTGTGTTTTTTAGTATAATATCTACATAACCTTGAAAATATTTAGGTACAACCCCATAAGGTAACTTAGGAATCCATGAGGTTCTTGGTTCTACAACTTCCATGTAGAAATGATCCTTGTTCACCATGAATGTTACCTCATTCTCATATTTCTGGACCAAATCAAATGGAATTATCATTCTCTTCTACATCTTGTTAGGGTTAGAGATGGCAGATATCTAACAATTAAATGCAGATTTAATTAATAAAACAGAGAAACTTAAACATGCACAGAATAAATCATAACACAGAATTTAACGTGGCTCACCCAATCTGGGCTACATCCACCAAACCGCAGCCACCCAATACTTTTATTATCTAGTGAAAAACCTATTAAAATCTTGCGAATAATCGTGTTTTTCATCATACAGTAATACCCATCTGAACCCCTTTTTAACAAGCTTAGAAGCTTCCAGATTTTTTGGTTCTACAAAATCGTATTTTTCTTTTTTCATTGATTTTTCCCTTTTTCGGTGATCACGCGAAAAAGTAGGAAGAAAATTTTTTAGGGGGTCTGGGGTGTATAGTATACCATGGGCTATACAGTATAGCATGATCAGTCGCCACATACCAACACATCTCTATTTGTAGTTTTTTAAAGAAGACCCAATACAGTGTGTTGTATGTTTGCTTATCTTGGAAACTTTTCATATGTTTCTTGATTTTTGCTACTACCGAAGAGAACTTATCCCATATTTTTCCTTTAAAACAAGGTAATTCACTCAATAAAAAGAATGTAAGGAAAATGATCAATGAACCAAACCTAAAATTGTATCTAGTTTCCTTGGTATGCTTCAAATTTTTCATCAGATGCTCTCTCAAAAATTTATAGAGATTAAAATTAGCACCTTCACCATCTGATAGGAAGTATGAATTGTGGTGGCAATGGTAGAACCTTCTCTATTTTTGAAGTAGATTTTGTATACAATCCCCATTTCAACATAGCAAACTCTTGGATCAATGATATCCTTCATAGTTAGGGTTCTTTTTATCAAACTTAGCTTCAATAGAAATCTAGAGAATCTTTCCAAATATCTAACCCTTCCATTACCACATTTCCATATTCAAGCTTGTACATACCATGATCACATAGGAGTTCATGTCAAAGAACTTCAAAATATGATGTGTGATCAATTTTATTGAGTGGTACATGGATATATATTCTTACATCTTTGAAATACACCAAATCCATATGAACCTTTAAAAAAGTGCCATCTTTATTGACTTACATTGCCTTGAAAGAAAAATTGTTGTACTTTGGCATGGTTTTCTCCACAACGTCCACCAATGGTAGGGTCATCATTGATATTCCTATTGAAATCTTCAAATATCATTGCCAGGGTTTAGCACAAACTCAAAAAAAGAAAAAAACCCTTTCACTCTTCTCTGATTCCAAACACAAATGCTTTTGATTGCAAATGAGAATAAATCATTCAAATAACATATAGAAAGCCTTTCATTTGCCCTATTTTTTTCCATTAATGCACTTGTACTTCTTAGGAAAACCTTCTGCCAAAATACTCTATGTCATCATAGGGAAACAAAGATGCTTAGCACACCTTCACAAATCATTCCTTTGCTTCAAAACCTTGATCAAAAGGTTCAATCTTTCTTAGTGGACCTACTCACCAAAGGAATCAAGATCCAATTCAACTTTCATGTTGAAATGTTCAGTATTTTATCCTCTTTAGCGGGCTAAAGGATTTGAAAATGATAGCTCCCCCTAAGATAATGCTTTATCTTAGTTTGTCATAGGGTCTTGTATAAAATGGACAATCATAGTATCATCCTTCTTCACATTCTTCTAACCTTTCTTCTCTTTCCAAACTTTTGTATTTCCCCTCTTTTGCTAAATTAGGGTTTCTTCCTTCTTTCAATTTTGAACAGGTGGCTTCACATAACCACTACTACAATTTATTTCTCTATTCCTAACCTTATTGCAATTTTAGCAAACAATGTTATGCTTTAGAATATTGTTTCTCTTAACTTTAGTTTTGTACTCTACAGCCTTATGACCAAAATTGTTGCATGGATAGAAATATCCATGAAAATATATATCATATCTTTGAGGCACAAATGGTTTTCTACCCATGTAGTCATTTCTTCTTTCCCTAGATCTATAATTAACAAATTTATGTGTAAATTAATTGAACGAATAACAATAACCTTGAAAATATTGAGTGAACCTAGTAGGGGCATGCTACCTATCAAGTGGAGGACCTTTGAATCTCCTTTGTTTGCGGAATGGAATAAATCCACCTTCTTTATTCTATCTATGATCATATTATTTTTCATTTTCGGAGGCTATCCTCTTAGGTTATTCAATGCAATATTTTTCATCCTTTATTTCAGACTTGCTTTTTGCTTTGAAAGTATCATATAGGTTTGCAAAAGCACTAGTTGTTGGAATTTTACCCTTCTCAAAACCAAGACTATATTTTTCTTTTGTTAGCTTTTGAGATTTTATTAACTCATCAAGAATTTCAGAACCTCATTTTAGCTTTAGGCCTTTGTCAATTTTTTTCGTTCATTTTTCCAATTTTTTCCTCAAGTAGACAATCTCTTCTTCCAGCTTGGAGCATTCAATAGATCTATCATTGAGCTAGGTATTCAAGCCCATCTATAATTATTTTACCTTATTCAACTTGAACTTTCAACTTTCCAATTGACTTTTTTGATTTTTCAATTTTGTACTAAAGTTCTTCATTATTTTCTCTTTCTTCATCTAAATCATTTAGAGAAGAAATTATTTCTCCTTCATAATCCATTGCACAATCTTCTTTATTGAATTCAAATTCAAATTTAACATCCTCCTTATTGAGTATGACCTCTTCTTCCTTAGATAACTTATTCTTAGGCATTGATTCATTCCCCATGTGTTCCAAAGATATAATCTACCTCATTTGTTAGGCTATCTCAAGGAACCTTGCTCTAATACCAATTATTAAAAACACATCAAAATACTGAGAGGGGCGATGGATTAATATACTTCAATTTTTATTCCCAATTAATAAATGTTGAAGCTAAGTTATACCAATTAAGCATTCACCTACTTAATCAAAATGGGAAAGAAGATAAGCAATCACCTACTTAATCAAAATAGGAAAGAAGACAAGAATCCAAACAAGAACACAATTGACACCAAATTTACGTGGAAACCCCCATCGAGGAAAAACCACGATGAGAAATGCTACTAGGAGCTACTGTCCTAATCCAACCTCACAAGTAAATAATATAGTTATAACTTTTTTAGGGATACAACCCAAGGAAGCTACTACTCTCTAATTAAAATTAAAATAATTGAAATATGTCTAACTTTATGGCTTTAACCCACTAATAGTCATCAATTCTACATATTATATTTGAGGCGGACCTTATCACACTCTACTCATGCACTTTCTCATCTTTGCACACTTCCATAATCCTCTTATCATCTTTGATCTTCTATATATATCATCTGCACACTTTACAATTACAAATTAAGTCAACCATTAGAAAGAAATTATGAAACTTGTAGCATGTCATTCATTACATGCATTGGTAGTACACAAAAATGATAAACATTATTTACATTTCTTCCAAATGAGTCAACATGACCCATACAACATCTTCAATCACTTCATAAACTTTTCTCACACTTAAAATTGTGGTGCACATCATTAACATGCCTTAGTCAGCCTCAACAAAAGCATATCTTCACAAAATAACTTGAAACATCTATGTGATACTAGAAACGAGAAAGACATTCATGCACTTAATACCTTAGACACTATGAGACATGTGGAGTGTCCACACAAACTCAAAGAACTAAAATTTGCAATCTTCTGCTAGCACAAGTAACCAAACACTTGTTTTAATGAAAATTAAGTATCTAAAACCAACTGTATCAATCTATCACTTGAAAACTAAACTTGCAAAGCATCAAAACACTTGAAACTTTAATATAGCATTCATTGGATATCACTGAGTATGTCCACAAAATTGTATGGAAAAAACTTCATATCTGGAGGAATGTAGAGCATTCCAACAAGCCTTTATAACCACTTTGCACTGTCATAGCATAGACCAAAATTTTGTCACTTAAAACTTTCTCTATGAAAGGAATATTGGCATGAAACTTTAGATGTAACACCTTCATATCTCCATGGACTTAACTTCTTAACCATAAGACTAAATCTCACTCTGTTGAAGGATGCGGACCAAAATATTGTGACTCTTCCTTAGAGTATACACTGTGAATGCCTTAGACAAAACTTTTACAACTTTTTATTGAGTGTGGTATACCAAAATGGTAAGATATCATTGTAGGAATACTAAAAAATCATTAATACATGTGTACCAACCTTTGCATCATACTCAAGCAACAAACTAATTACTAGTCTTCCATACACTACAATATTGAATTGCACCATTAGTTATATCTGCATACTAACAATCTCTAGAGTATAGACAATTATGAACATACTTTGACATCAATGACAATCAATATTATCAAGCTGAAACAATAAATATATATTACACAATCTTGTGTGAAGTTGGGATCATTCTCATACCCTTTACCTATATCCATTCACACACATCCCCTAGTATTTATAAGTTCCTTATCCATCTATCATACTAGTTATATCATTGTTAAATTTTGAATGCATCATGAAGGTTTATTCTTAGGAGACAATCATATATTCAAAATACAATCCTAGTGAATACCATATAGCTTGAAGGCCATACATGAATGAAGAGAAAATATTTAAAATATTTCAAGAATTCCATGGTTGTGACAATCATATTAGAGTTTTATTTCTACTATTTGATCTCACTCAAAGGTCATGAAATATTTATGAAAAGAAAGATAGGGAATTTCCCTAGGGATTTAATAGATATTACAAATGGGTTGAAATCTACACCAAAAATAAGGGTTTCGCACTATCATGATCCACATAATAGTCCATTGTCACATTTAGGATACTCATAAGAATATTTCTAATATTTTTTCTAAGATTCCTTAAATATTTCACCATGAATTATCAAGAGGATGAAGGTAGTTTATAATTACACATTTTCAAGACAAATCATTGAGTGGGTAACATGATTATTATCTAAAAGGAAAAAGGAAAGCAATAGGGCTGTCCTTAACTACCTTGCATTATTTTTCATATTAGGTAATAGGATCTTGCTGATAAAGGAATGTCATAAGCCCTTGGAAACTACAAGTAAGGAATGATAAAAGGACTATATTAAAAGGTGTAAGAAAAACTACAAATCTATGAATATAATGTTAGGTTAGTCATGTATCAACATTTCATTATGTTGCAACACATATGACTATCATAAGGTTCTAATATAGTTAATATATGGCTCTTTTGTGAATATTATATGTCAATATATGGTTAAGAGACATAGAGGAACCATTCTATATTAATTTATCTCTAGAGAATAAAGTTTCATTGAAAAATATGAAGAGAAAAAATATACAAAAGTCTTCAAGACTTGTACTTGGGTGATTGTACTATTTATCAATGTTCTACATGTCTCTACATGTCATGGGGTAAAACTGATTGGTATGTCAACATGTTTGGGTGACTGGGTGAATGGTATGGGGGCCCATTTTATTCTCCAAGCGTGTTGATCCCTTTGGACTATAGGGTTCTAGTAAGGTGTCTTAAGAGCCTTAAGAGAAAGAAAATTCCAATTTATTCAATAGGGAAATAAATAAATTCCATGGGGCTTTGAAATGTTCCATATAGACCTATAGGTGTATGTGGGGACTCTCCAAAATAACCTCTCTCACTTTTCATCAAATCAACATCATTGGATTAGGGAAAGAACAAATGTATTATTGCAAAATATATCATTTGAGAGTAGTGTAAAGGTACCAAGAGCCATAACTTTTTCTATGTATTGTGGGGAAAAATAAATGGTGCCAATAATTTTTTGTGTGTTGGTGAATGGTATTGGAGGTCTTGTTTCATTCTCAAAAATTGTTGATCCCTCTAGGCTACAGGGTTTTAGCATGGTCCCTTAAAATCCCTAAGAACAAAAAATTGTTAATCTATGATGGGACAATTCTTAAAGTGCATGGAGTCTTAGAATTTTTTTCTAGACCTATAAGTGGATATGGAGTCTCTCCATAATAACACAAGATGCAAGATCAAATAGAAACTAATAACACCTTCCACACATGTGAGTTGCAAACAAGAATTTATTATTTCCTTGACAAGAAAGAAGTTAAAGAATCAAAATCTTCAAGAGTCTTTGAGAGATAATACAACTAAGGAGAGTGATTTTAGGAGAAAACCCTAAATGATAATGGGATTAGATCATGACAAGTTTCATCATCCTATGTGATGAGATAGAATGATCTAATAATAGCTCACTCTAGTTAACAAAAAAAGCACTCCTAAGTTTAGCTTAAGTGCATGAAGTGAAATTAGATTAATAATTAATTAAATATTAATTAATTATTATCTAATGCATGATTACTGTAACACCCCTAAGTGTAACTTAGGGAGTAGCTAAAAACTCTAAAAATCTAATGCATAAAAATAAAATAAAGCAAGAGTGGTTCTCAAAAACAAGGCATAATGAGGTACCCATGTACAAACAATCTAACCTCTCACAATTGAAGAAAGGGAGAAAACCACATGGGAAAAACTCCTCTCTAAAAGAGAAAAAGATGAATTAATGACTAAGATTCCTCCAAAATAGTGTCCTACAAAAAATATGAACATGAAAAGCATTAGTGAAGAATGAAGTTGTAGAAAATTGTTAAATGATGATTGTTATAGTGTGAAAGGTTGAATTTTTGTTTACTTCTATACTTGAGAGATAGAATAACAATCTTCGCACTCTCTCATTCAAGGAAAACCCTAGGGATCTCAATCTAAGATATGCAAAGGAGAAAGATATCTTGCAATAGGGTTGTCCTAGGGTCTGATTATAGACTAAGGAGGGGTTCACCACCAAGCTAGGGCTTGGGAAGACAAATGAAATGCAAGATCTAATGCTTAACCCTAATATGATGCAAGAATTCACTAAATGACCTAAAAATGCATGTGAATCAAAACAAAAAGATTGAGAGATGAAAGGTGTGAACCTAGAAACTTGAAGAAGGCTAGATGAAGGCCTGAAATGCTAAAAATATTGATTTTAAAGCCTATTGGGACTCATATGTCAGTCTCCCAAATTAGGGTTTTTGGGTAGAAACTAAAATCTGGTAGAGAGGTGTTTGGAACTTCTAGAATCTACAAATTTGACCAAACTAGGACTCATATTCTAGAAGTGTAATATTAGTCCAGTTATGGTTTTCTAGAAATTCAAAGTCTAAAATTGCTCTTCAATGTATGCTTTTTCCATTCCACCTGATTTTCAGATCTAAATCTTCAATTTGCAACCTGTAGATGTCTTTCGAGGATCTCCAATGCAAGGTGACAACTTTCTCCAAACTTTCTCTTCAATATGTCTTCAACCTAGATCTGCAAATCACACACTAAAGAGAGGGAAAAATATTGTTTTTTTAGTAGAAAGGGGTTTTCCTTGGTCAAACCCGTTTTGGTAATCAAACCTTGAAATGAAATGAAATAGGAAAAGAGAATGATGAATGAACAAAATATAATGTTGCAACTCACCAAACCCTAGCAATAAAGTGTTGCAAACATGTATGAAGTGGCTCTAATGGATGTATATCTTGACTCTTGCTTGAATGTGATAGATCTTGAGTTGAATGCTAGCTTGAATCATAAAATCCTACATCACAATTTTTAGCTCAAAAATAAACACGATGCATGATGACTTTGACATGATGCTTGATGCTTGAATAATTCTCTAAACACTTGATAATCAGCCCTTGAAGACTCTTTAATTCTCTTGTAAACACTTGAATGCTCTTTTGACCTCCAATTTGCTATAATGCATGAATACTTGAAGGCTTAGGATGATCTCTTGAATTCTTGGGTGAAAATGAGTGAAAGAACCTTGTATTTATACTTGTTTATGCCAAATTTCTCAAAATTACAACACTACAAGACAACATCAAATCTAGGAGGATAAAATCTTGCCAAGAATTTGAATTAAATTTAATTTTGGGCCACACGGGACTCATACGCCATAAGTGGCGTATGAGTCCCATTACGCATAATTATGGGACATATTTTTAAAAATGCTTAGAAAGGTGTAAAATCCAAATTGAGACCCAAAACCCTAGGTGGGACTCATATGCCTAAGGTGGTGTATGAGTCCCAGATCACTAAATCTGGGCCACACAACCTAAAAACACCTGAATTATGATTGGTTGTTGATTTATGTCAAGATTATCCTTGAAAAGATGCATTAATTGAGGCTTGTAGATACAAAATAAGGCCAATTAAAGCATAAAGAAGCCCAATTATTTAATAAAACCCTAGAAAAGTGTGAAAGTGTGTTACAACACTTTACGACACTCTAAATAAGGTATGATTAAGTTTATTTAGTTCAAAAGGGCCCAAGACCTAATGTGAGTGTGTTAAACACATTACAACACTAAGTCAAGGCATCTTTAAGCTCAATTTTATGATGACCCAAACAAGTTTGAAAATGTCACCGACAACATTTTTCGACACTACATAGTGTTGTAATGAAGAACCTCCTCTTAAATAGATGATGATCATAATCAAGAAGACATGAATTTGCATGAGTACCCACAATGACACTACTCGAATCAAATGGCAAACAAAATCAAACATCTAATAGTTGCAAATATAAATGGAACATGAATCTACATGAGTGATCCCAATGACACTACTCAACCATGTAAGATGCAAGTCAAAAATACAAGTACCAATAGTTTGAAGAATATTGATCAAGTGAAAATAGAAGGTTGCCTCCAAAAAATAGGAATACAAGAGTGTTTATATGGTAAATGCTCCATCTCATTAAAATGCATGGGTAACCAATCATTGCATCTTCCTAATACATAGAAAAAAATGTTGGATACACAACTCACTCTAAAATGAAACCAAGGAAGCATTACAACCAATAGTATAAACCTCCCATAATGTGGAACTTGGGAGAGCTAATATAGGTCCAGTAAAACTATGTGTCACCAAGAACTACATGAAGGAGAACCAAGAACATTTGAACATGTACAAAAGAGTATTTGCAATTGAAAAAGGATGTACAAATAAGGAACAAAGACATGGGGCAAGAATAATTGGAATTTAATATTGTCATGGAAGGAACACTTACTTGGAAAAGGTGTGAAATAAAAAAAAGGCCTACACAACTCCCCATGGCACTTTATAACATAGTGTGAGTACAAAAGGCACAACAAGATGTGTGAAATCTCAAAAAGCAAGTATAATAGTGGAACTTTATCTCAATGCATCTACTAAAGAGAAATTTCTTTAAAAACATGTCTACAATACCCAAATAAGACAAAATAGTGGAAATACATGTAGAACAAAAAATTCATCCCACACAAACAATAAATTTCCAAGAGCTAAAATATCCAAGTAATTCACCAAAATGTGAAAACAAAAAAATGAATAAAATATACCTAGAGATAAATAAAGAAAAAATGCATAAATAGTTATGAAGAGCTTTGAAAGACCTTTCCAATGCCATTGGGGTCATGAAAATAGAGAAACTGATCAAAATTTGTGATCTTGGGAGTGAAAATAGTACATCTAATTTTTGCGGGCAATAAAATGTACCAAAAAAAAAATATGAAAAAAAAACTAGCACAATTGGATAATTCTTAGAACTAGATTTCCAAGGATATCTCATTTTCTTAAGTTCAATACTCAAGTGAAAAGTTATGCCCCCAAAAAAAAATTCCTAATTAGGGTATTAGAGGCAAAAACATAGACCCCTATGGGTTGGGTGCTAGTCGCTCATGTGACCCTAGTTGGTGTTGAAGCTAAAAAAAAATGCTCCACCAACTCACCGTTGGTGGAGTAACGGTCAGGTGGTAAGGGGTGATTGACCTACTAGTGGCTAGTGGCTTAGCCATTGTTGTTACAGTGAGCAAGCCATATTGGTCAACAAGTCATGAGCCCCTATATATAGCACAACACTTAAAGCATTGCACTTTATTATTTTTTAATTTTTTTAAATTCCATGTAGAGGTCGAATAGGGGTCGTATAAGTCCTTGTATGAAAAAATTGCCTCAAAAGCTCCCGACACCAAAATAGGGAAAATTTTATATCAAAATTCATTTATTTGGCCTCTTGAGCTTGCAATGGTGAGGTCGTTTTCATGCCAAAATGCACTCAAAAAAATTCCAACTCCAAAACCTACAAAAAAAATATAAAGATTCCATATTTGAAGCCCCTATAACCCTAGTTAAAGAAACTCGTCAAAATTTGAGAAGGTGTTTGATGAATCCACACTCTAATACCATGTTAGAATTATGAATAACACAAAATAGAATATCAAATAGAAAACAAGAATACCTTCCATGCATGAGAGTTGCAAACAATAATTTTGTATTCCCTCAACAAGAAAGAAGTTACAAAATATAAAACTTCAAGAGTCTTCAAGAGATAATACAATGAAGGAGAGTGCCTTATAAGAGAAAACCCTAAATGATAAAGGGATTATATTATGACAATTTTCATCATCCTATGTGATAAAACATATGATCATAATAATAGTTCACTCTAGTAACAGAAAAAAGCACTCCTAAGTTTAGCTTAAGTACATGAAATTAAATTAGCTTAATAATTAATTATAAGCTAATTTACATGATTACTCTAACAATAACCTCTCTCAATTTTCATCAACTTGACATGGTTATGATAAGTGTTGACACTAAAAAATTTCTTACACCTATGAACATAATTTTTCCTCTATTAATTAAATAATTCTAATTATTTAATTAATTCACCTTCATTTCCCTATTTCCTATTTTGATTAATTAAATTACATTATGACATTAATTGATTCTTCCATCTTTATAATTAAATAAATTCATATTTGTTTAATTATTCATATCGCTTTGGATTATAATTAAATAATTATTCCAAATTATTTAACCAAAAATCCTCTTCCACTTTTTTAAATAATTAATTTGAATTAATTATTTAATCCATCCACTTTCTAAATTTAATTAATTAATTAAATCAAATGCTTATCTTCTTCAAAATTTCTTATTCTAGCTATCGCTTTTCCTCTGTTAACTAGATGGATCCACCACTTCATCTCACTCTATTTGAGGTAATTTCCAAAACAAATCAACTATTTGAATGGTTAACTTCCTCTCGCTCTTTCAGTTCTGATCTTATCCTATCTTGTCTCATTCAATTTCATCCATTGATCAAAATAAAAATCTTCTGGTATCAACCGTCCATTTGCCATCTGCCTCTTTATAAATGCCTTTGTCATTCATCATTTTGATCATCTAGAATTTGAATATGCTATCATGCTATTGAGATAGTTAGTTTCTTCAATATTTTGTTTTCTTTGTCATAGGCTAGATAAGTGCATTTAAAGAATTATAATTTTGAGGGCATTGCATATCTTGGTAGCAAAATGAAGAAGAACAATGAAGGTGACTCAACCATGATTTGAGGACTTAGGTAACTTTTTTGTGTTATTCTGGTTTTTCATAATAGAATTGTGCTTCATTGATGCTTAGGGACTTTTGGGTTTGATTCTATTGATTAATGTTTTCTAACTTTGAATTTTCCTAAACTACAGATGGTGAACCCGACATGAATGTCTGCATATTGTAAATATAGGTTTTTGGTTTGATGAATTTTTTTTGTCTAATGAGAGTTTTCGCAAAATCTCTGGTAGCATAAATTAGAAATACAGTCAGTTTCCATTTAACGTCTTGTTTCAAACTTTAACATGCATTTGATGGTAAAATGATGTTTCCCATTTAACGTGTTGTTTCAAATTTTAATACTCTTTTGATAGATATGGTTATGATAGATATTCAAATGCTAAACTCAAATTCCATTTTTTCTTAGCCATTGCTTCCATACGTTACATAGCATGATGGCTATTCAAAGGTTGTGTCCCCTTAGTTGGTCGTAATTTACCCGTTGCCTTCTGAACTTCCAACGTTGCCTACCTATCTCCTGCGCAGTCACAATCTTCTGACAATTCGACTCTAATATTACATCTTTAATCAAAGAAGCATCCTTATGGAAGTGTGATCCTTTATATATTTGAAATGTTTTCTAATTATAGCAAATGTAACCTTATTCTAGTGGCGAATGTCTGCAAGAAAAACATCATAAACCATATTTCATTCAAAAAAACCATACTTATCTCACAAAAGGATTGAATGTGGCAGCGGCTCCCCAACTTGTCCATGTCGATATCTCATCTGGTGAATAAGTCACTTGGATGAATTAAATTTTGAATGCCCAAGTCATAGGTGGTGTAACATGATTACAACACTAAGAGGTAAAATTGTGGGATTGGCAAGGTTCGTTTCATCCTGCAATCACGGCATCTTGAAGGCATCCTGCAATCGCGACTTTTCTGACTGGGCGTTGTGATTATTCTTTAGTTCTATTTAGTTTCCAATGACAGTTTTAATTTAGATTAATATAAGTCTAGATTTTTCTAACCTAGCTTAAATTTAGTTTTTTTTTTAATTTACTTAAGATTTAAATTTTGTTTTAGATGTAAGTTTAGATTTTTTCCAATTTAGTTTAAATTTAGATTTGCTTAGATTTTCTAATTCACTTAGATTTAAATTTAATTTTAGTTTAAAGTTAAATTTAGTAATTTTTTTCTTATTTAATTTAGATTTTCCTAATTTCTTTAGATTTAGATTTAATTTTTCATTTAATTTTTGATTTTGAATTAAATCAAATTTAGATTTAATTTTAGATTTATATTTTAGATTTAACTTTAGATTTAATTTTAATTTTAGTTTAGATTCATAAATAATTTAATTTTGTGTTAGGTTGATGGTAGTTTTCGTTTTAGTTTAAATTTAATTTAGTGGCTAACTTTTCTTTAATTTGGCTTTTTGTAGGATCGTTTGTTCAAGACTCGAAGAATCTAAAACTCTCGTTTGTCAAAGACTTAAACTTGAAATTACTAATGACATATAATGCAAGACTTCCATCGAAGACTTCATGTTGAAACTAATTGTCGGTATAGCTTAGATCACATTTTGTTTGGTGTTTAAAAGGAACAACTGTCTTCTATCATGTAGATTTAACTAGGGGGTTAATAAACCACTATTTGATGTGCTCGTAAAGATGG
>VDFB02086081.1:248010808-248060688 GCA_007258455.2 Sequoia sempervirens | reverse complement strand
TATTTTCCTAATTACTCTCCAACCATCCTCCATCACAACATCTTTAAAAGAAGAGATGGTGTGATCAGAATCATTATTATTTTGTGTATCCAAAAATTGATTTACTCAATCTTTGGGCATGGCTTGAATCTCTAGACATAGTTGAAACTAAAGTTTGGTTCCCAACTTGTTGTTGGCTAGACAAAGTTAAAACTTTTGGATGTGTCATTTTGTTCCTTTTGGCTGGACAATCCCCTAGCAAGTGACCTTGTTGAAAATAAAAGAAAGAATTAGGTTTATTTAAACAAACTAATGGTTGGAAGAGCTCAAATCCTAGGCCAATAAGCTTAATATTTTTAGGAAATTGGTTGTTTAATTCCATCTCTATACAAACCGTAGGATGCACCCTTAAGCTAGAAAATTTATCGAAATTGCTTTTGCACCAGATAACCCTACCTAATTGGGCCACCATATCCCATGGAAAGGATCTAAAGATAAGATTAAAAAATGGAAGCTCCACCCACATTAGGTATCGAGATCTAGAAGGCCCTTCATCTATCTTCCATGTGCATATAAATAATAGAGTTCCCAAAAATAACCCCTATTCCATATTGTAATATTGGTAGGGCATGTTCTACATTTTAAATTTACATGATGTGTAACCCTTTCCTAAACCCCTCAATGCTTCTATTTACAACCCCTATTTTCCCAGTTTAATTTTTCCCATTTACAAAAGTATAATTCAAAAGGAACTCCTCTTAAAAAACAAAATGGCTTATTTGTGTTGGCATTCAGCAATACAATCCATAACATCATCAAGAAGGAGAAACTCTAAAGGTTTATCCTCACTTGGTTCATCCATTTTGTTACCTATTTATCTCCATTCTCTTCTAACTGATTATACTCAACTATCGTCAACTCCCCTTTTTCATTTCTCTTAACCACACCATTTTCTATTTTCTTAGCATTAAGACCAAGCTCAAATGCACCCTTAAGTTGGAAAATTTATCAAAATTATTTTTGCACCAGATAACCCTACCTAATTATGCCACTATATCCCACAGAAATGGTCTGAAGATAAGATTTAAAAATGGAAGCTTCAACTACATTAGGTATCGAGATCTAGAAGGCCCTTTTGGATGAAAACCTAAATTCCATGCCTATAAATAATAGAATTTCCCAAAAATAACCCATGTTTCATATTGTAATACTGCCAAGGTATGCTTTGAATTTACATGACACATAACCCTTTCCTAAACCCCTCAATGGTTCTATTTACCAACCCCTATTTTCCCAGTTTAATTTTTCCCAAATTTATAAAATTCTAATTCAAAAGGAACTCCTCTTAAAAAAAAAAATGGTTGATTTGTGTTGGCATTTAGCAATACAGTCCATAACATCTTCAAGAAGCAAAAATTCTAAAGTTTTTTTTGTATCTTCACTTGGTTCTTCCTCTTTTTATACTTTTTTATCTTCATTCTCTTCTGACTAATTACACTCAACTACATTCAACTCCCCTTTTTCATTTCTCTTAACCATGCCATTTTCTATTTTCTTAGCATTAAGACCAAGCTCAAATCCCTCTTCCCTGTCACAACTACTTCCTAAAAATATTATTGCATCATTTATCCTCATTCCTCCCTCTTCCCTATCATGACTACTTCCTAAAAATATTATTGCATCATTCATCGTCATTCCTCCCTAAGAGGTTGTAGTAGTAGCAATCTTTGGCACATTAGGGCTTTTGATATTTACCTTCACTATTTTTTTTTGCCTTTCATTTGTTGATTAACGTTAATTAGCTTCATATCTAAACAATTAGACTTTGAAAACCATTGATTTTCCTTGCAAAGGAGAAAGAATCATTCATGAATATCATGAATGTTAGGATTTTAGTTAAGTTCCTATATGAGTCAAATAATTATAGGACATGCATATTTAGTTAACTAGTTATTTAATTTATATAATTTGATAAATATAATTATTATGTTATTTTGTTAAGATTTTAATTGTCTATTTTGAGTTAAATTTATTGATTTATATTTTATTTGGAGTGATTTATGAATCTATTTCTAATAAAAATGATTGGTTCACTTGTTAGTTATTGCATTTGGGCGATTTTTATAAGGGTGAAGCATAAAGACTTCTTGGGAGTTCATTCATCTTGGTATTACTCTAATTCAAGTGTGACTAACCATGGATTTTCCTCCAAGTTCAAGCCTACTTAACTTGGTGTGTTATTCATAAAACCTTTAGCAAGTGACCCTATTACACCCTAGGTATCTTAAACTTGAACTTATTAAATATATTATTTCTCATATTTTATAGGCACAAAATATCCCACAACTAAAACAAAGAGATCATTCCCCTCCTACCACAGCTCTACCTAAAACCTATCACCATTAAAACCAAATTGTGCAAGAATAGAAGCAATGGTGATATGGTATGGCTAGAGAAAGATATGGAGATACTTGACACTAAGCATACCCTTCCCATGTAACTATATCCTAATATGATCATTCCTTCATCTCCTCATTCCCCACCTCTTATCATGGCCCTTTCAGTCCCTCATCAAGAGAAAAATGAGCCTCACATCAAAAGGATGTAGGTTGTCTTGGCACCTTCAATGGATCCACCTCTCATTCTTGACCTTCTTAAAATTCCTTTATTTATGGTGCCACTATACATGCCCAACACAAGTGTGATCTCTAGTGCCACCCTCACTTCCATTCTAGCACACCTACCATCAAGTGTTTCATGAAATTACCCATCCCACCAACTTCAATATTGATATCCACCACCCACCTCCCAAAATGAAACTTTAACATTACCCCACTCCACAATATTCATAAACAAAATATTGACATGCCTTCTCTACCACCTCTAGACCACTCTACATCAATTCTTCTCATAGTGGAAACAAACCACCATGATATCCTTATATTTTTTAATATATATTTGTGAGTGTTACATACTCTAAGATACCTAATCACTCTAGGATTTTCATAAATAATAAAGTATGAAAAATATGTAATCCAATAAAATTTTCATACCCATAACATTTTCCATTTAGTCTTGTCCCTATCTTAGGAGCATGTCTTTTTACATGTACATATAAATGTTGAACATGCCATAATACTACGAAGGGGGGTGATCAGTATAATTCAAATTTTAATCCCAATTAATAATTTCTAAAGCTAATTATACCAATTAAGAATTCACCTACTTAATCAAAATAGGAAAGAATATAAGCATCCACACAAGAACACACTTGACACCAAATTTATGTGGAAAACCCCACAGGGGAAAAACCACAATGAGAAATGTTGCTAGGAGCTACTGTCCTAATCTAGCCTCACAAGTAATAATAGTTCTAACTTTGTTTAGGGCTACAACCCAAGGAAGCTACTAATCCATGTTTATAAAACTTTGATTTAGGGCTATAACCCAAGGAAACTACTACTCCCCGATTAAAAAGAAAACAACTAAAATATGAATGACATTATCACTTTAACCCACTAATAGTCATCAATTTTGCACATTATATTTGAGGCAAATCTTTTCACACTATGCTCATGCACTTACTCATCTTTACATGCTTTTATAATCCTCTTCTCACCTTTGATCTTCTATATATATCATTTGCATGCTTTGCAATTACAAATTAAGTCATCCATAAACAAGAAATTATGAAACTTGTAGCATTTCCTCCATTACATACATTGGTTGTATACAAAAATGATAAAACACTATTTACATTTCTTCTAGATGAGTTAGCATGACCCATACAACATATTCAATCACTCCATAAACTCCACCCACACTTGAACTTGTGGCATACATCATTAACATGCCTTAGTTGACCTTAGAAAAAGCATATCTTCACAAAATAACTTGAAACATTTGTGCGGTATTGGAAACTGTTATGGCATAAAAATGCATCCTAGTACAATTTCTCATAACATACCCTTAATTTAGCCTTATAAAATTGATATTTGCTAAAACCAACTATCACAAGCCTTTTTTCCTTTATGTACCTTGTTATTTTTCATTAATGGAGTGAATTTCGACTAGGATGCTTCTGTGTGGTGTAGAAATCTATGCGCCATGTAGACGTTTACATGTCATGTGAACGTCCTTGATAGATTCTTGGGTCATAGGATATTACGACATTACAATACCTATCACTTGCGAAGTGTAATGCTCCCTACGACTGTAGATCCACCCAAAAATGACTCTTGTTCCTCCAAACTCTCATTTTGAACGCATATTCTCAATTCCATTCACTTCACTTCTCATTAGATAATCTTCATTCTTACAACTCTACTCACTTCACTCTATCAATTCTTCCACTCCATTCTTGTTTTCATTATCTCTACACCATTTTCTTGCAAGTTTCAAGCTCTACATCACTCTTGCATGATCATCTTGTGCTCTAAAAGCTCTCATCCTTCCTCACAGCTTCTTCAATCTTGTAGAAGGGAGGGTAACATTTTTTATTTTATTGCATTATCAATCTTATAGTTAGCATATTTTTTTCTTTGCTTTCTAAATGTCTTGTCTACTTCTTTCTTTATCACTATTTCTCTATTATGGTCTATTTGGTTGTTCATGGAGGTGGAAACACCAAAGCAAGGGTTTGACTAAGGTAACCCCTGAAAATCAACCCCAACATTTTCTCATTTTTGTGTTTGTAGTTTTTTTTCATGTGCAGCTTGTAAGAGGTTGGACCTACTGTGAGATGGATTTCTATTTCCCTTTAATACTTGTTATTTCATCTCTCGCTAGTTCATCTTTCATTTATAGTATTCTTCTTGTTGTACTAGTTATTCTTTTTACACATTTATAGAAATTTGCTACTTTCTATTAAACTATCAGATCCCAACATTCAAATTGTCAGGAAACCTTGAGTGTTTCAGTTTGTAGACTCTACTCTCCATCTATACAATACACCAGCATGTCCCTGAGATGATAGTCTGATGTGTTGTTGTCTATCTCCTACGTTCTCATCCACTATCCAAGAGGTAGTTATTCTATTACCTAAGACCTCTATGGTTTTCTCATCTGACTCCTGAAGTCCCCCATCCTAAAAACCCCAAAAGCATAGATTATATTCTCCTTTATTTGTCATCCTGTCTTTCAACCTTTGTCATTAAGGTGACTATGGGAAATTCACTCCCTTTAGACCCTATTTATCTTGGGACTTAGTAGTAGAAAATCCCTTCCTTCACAAAAACAAGAAATATTTGCATGCACTTCATACCTTAGAAACTATGAGACTTGTGGAGTGTCCACACAAACTCATACAACTGAACTTTGTAATCTTCTGCTAGCACAAGTAACCAAACACTTCTTCAGGTGAATATTAAGCATCTGAAATGAATTGTATCAATATATCACTTGAAAAATGAACTTACAGAGTGCCAAAACACTTGAAACTTTAATATAGCATGTATTGGGCATCACTAAGTATGTGGAAAAAACTGCATGGCCAAAACTTTATATTTGGAGGAATGTGGAGCATTCCAACAAGCCTTCATAACCACTTTTCACTTCCCTAGCACATACCAGAACTCTGTCGCTTCAAAATTTCCCTGTAGAAGGAATATTGGCATGAAAATTTAGATATAACACCTTCATATCTCCATGCACTTAAGTTCTGAACCGCAAGGCTAAATATTTCTCTGTTGATGGATGCAAACCAAAATGTTGTGACTATCTTAGAGTAAACTAGTGGGAGATATAAAATACTTTCATTTAAAGATTTTTATGTTTAAAAATACTTGTTATTATTAATTGACATGACTAGTAGTAGACAATAGATTAACATATTTTCTTATTTTACTTTATGTTTAGCTAAATTAGTGAATATATTGGAAGTGATAGCTTATGTTAAATGCTTTGCTTTATGATGATTTTGGATGAGATAATTATGCTGCATTGATCTTTATTACCATGATTGTTGTCCTTTTCTTAAGGTTTTTTAATAGGGTATCTTAAAGGTTGATGATATAGTTAAACTCTTTGTTTAATCATTAGGAATTACTATGCCATAGATGGGCCCTATTGGATAATGAGTCCCTCAAATTCTGAATCGACTTCTTTATAGTCAGTTGTGGAACTTTTACTTCTAGTGCCAATCTGGCATAGTTCTGGCATAGTCCTCCTTAGTCCACTTTAGTTCTATTTTTATTTTTATTTGTAATCTTTAGTTGGTCACCTTAAGTTTTGGAATTTAACACCATGTTAGAGGCTAATAAGGATATTATTATAAATATCCATGTTTCGGTTTTAATTAGGAGTTAGATAATTTACAATCATAATTTTTGCAATCACAAGCAATACTTTGTTCTGCATTCTACTTTTGATCAATGAGAAGGAAAGCAAGAAGTTAATTGATTCACTGTGTTAAAGGATCTTACCTAAGGAAGAGTAGGGCCCGCTCAACCTTTGGAACGATCTTATGTTGGTATTTTTGTTAAGTTATGTTATTTTCTGATTCATTAGTATTAAATCTACAGTAGGAATTTATTTTGAATTGTTCAATCATTGAAATCATCTTCTACCTTAGTAAATGTTAAAATTGAATAATTACTTATGTTTAAAATTATCTTTCAAGGTTTTAGTTTATTATGGTTAGATTCATTTATTAGAATCATTGGATTGAATCGTTAGAATTGTTAACAAGTTTCTCAGAAGAATTAGATTTAGATGTTGTCTGAATTAGTTAAACTTGATGTTTATTTGTTAAAGTTTCATTAAAGCAATGTTAGGAATTTATGGAAAGATGGAGTTGAAGTCTATTAAAAATTTGTTCATGGAGATTAGTTTTTATGCTTTCTAGAATAATCATCATTTTCCTACAATTCATTTATGCTCTTAAATTAGTGTTTAAATTCTAGCAATTAAATTACGAATTTCTTTTAAAGTAAAATAGAATTAATTTAGATTTCATGTTTTAGATTAAGGATTAAAGTAATCATTAATTACATCCATGAATTGGTCTAAATCGAGTTCAATAAAGTCAGAAATAAGTCAACAAGATTTTAAATTAGAAGATAAGATAGACTTAAACCTTAAGAATCAGTCACTAAAATTTAGCTCTTGAAAGCTCCTAAAGTAGGCAAAATGATACCTAAAGTCGTTGTTTACAGTGAAAACCCCCCAAAATAATCTGTGCCAACTATCCTTATTGCATATTGCTTTGAGACACACCCAGTTCGATAAATAAATTGATTAAATGATGCAAGTTGTGACATCAACAACCTTGCCCACCATTTTTGACGTCATTGTCGGGGATACTTAAATGATCTGGCTATTTAGTGTGAATCCTTAGTGTTGATAGCGAAGAGAGATCTAAAATTGTGGATGAGACAAAACAGAGACCATCTAAGAAGGTTTCTTCCACAAAACGTTGATTTTAGAAGAAACCTTGATTTTGATCAAGAGTATATCCAACAATACCAAATCAAAAATCAAGGAAATAATCAAGAACGCCCAATTGAAAATCAAGAAGAAAACAAAATTTCATTTCAAGGAGAAGAAATGGGTGACCAACCAGTACGTCCCCTAGCAAATAGGACCTTTTCAAATCCTATCAATATTGAAAGAAAACTTGATGAACCTCCTATGAAAAACATTTTTCCCTCAATTCTACCAACATTTAGGGGAAATAATGCAAAATACCCTAACCAATTCCTATTTGAATTCAAATTTTTATGCCAAACCTATGATTATTCAACTGATAATCAAAAGTTGAAGTTGTTACCTTCTACTTTGAAAGAATAAGCTTTAAGATGGTTCATGGGTTTAGGATCAGGAATGATTAGGACTTGGCCGCAGATGGAAACTAAATTCTTGGACAAATACCAAGATTACTGTCGAGTGAGGGATATAAAGGAGGAACTATTTCGCATGAGGCAACTAGAAGACTATGCTGATAGATTCCAATTTGTGCATCAAAGGTGCACTAATGGATTGGATAATGAAATCAGAAAAACAATTTTCCTGAGAGGAATTGAAGATGATTCAAGAGAGTCCTTGAATTTAATGGGAAAGTGAGACATTAACAAGCTTTCCCTGGAAGAAATTGTGGAGATCTGTAGGAACTACTCTAGAACTAGAGTTGGGACTCAAAACTCTAGAAGGAACAAGGTTCACACCATTGATGTATCAGAGGTAATGGAAGAATTCGTGAACATGAAGATTGAATTGCTTCTACATCTCAACATGCAAGGAGATAAGAAAACCACTGAACCATTGTCAATTTATTGCTCCAAATGTAAGGGAAAACACCTATTAAGGGAATGTATGTTAAATCAGGTTGAAATCTATGAGATTTTTGAAAAAAAACACCCGACCAATTCCTATAATCTTTCAGTAGGGATAAAAAGAAATCTCAAGAAACCACAGGTGGTCAAAGAAGAGCTCAATTATGTCATCCAAAGACCTCAAAACCAGTGGTATAACACAAATCAAAGACAATATGGTTCATAGTCAAACTGGAATCAAAACCCATGGCAGAACCAAAATCACTGGACCCCCCAATATTAGCCACAACCTCCACCTACATATTGGGGACAACTAGAATGGATGACTCCCCAATGGAACCAATCCTAGTGGCAGGCTAACCAGCAACCACAGTGGAAAGCAAATCAATCCTCATGGCAACAGAATCAAAACCAATTCCAACCATGGAAAAATTAGGGACAAAAACACCCCTGGGGACAAAAGCCTCCAGCCCTTAATGCACCCAATGCTCCCAATGATTAGGTGAATCAACCCCAAATTCCAACTCAACCGATTTCCAATCCAAAAAACACACGTACTGATACAAAAAACCCTAATGTAAATGTTATAGATGTTAATGACATAGAGTTGCAAAGTCAAAATGTGAAAACTGCACCAATTGAGAAAATTCTAGAAAGAGGGGAAGAAAATGAAAATACAAATGAAGAACAAAATTTGGATGGAAAACAAACTGTCAACCAAGCTCCCTATCCTGAGAGATTGATGGATGAGAAAATCACTCTAGAAACATCTTCCCCCAATTACATGAATGTAGTTGATTCTCAACTTCTTAGAGAATTGAAAAAGATTAACATTGAGATACCCCTGTTACAGGCAATCAAAGATATACCAGAGATCAATCAGTTTGTTAAATCACTTTGTATGAAAATGCCAAGGAAAAAGAAAATGGCTTTAACAATTCAAGTAGGGACTAAACTTACTGATGTGTTATCAGAAAGACTACTTCCATAGATATATAATGATCCTAGTAGCCCTGTAATAACACTGAGTATCAATGGAATTGAAATACCAAATGTCCTAATTGATTTAGGAGCTTCCATAAATGTCATTACATCTGATACAGTTGAAATGCTAGGGATGACAACAATCTAGCCAACAACAACTATTTTGCAGTTGGCTAACCAATCCACTACAAAACCAAAGGGTATTATAGAAGAGATCATGGTCACAATTGATACATGGGATTACCCAGTTGACTTTTTGGTTCTCAAAGCTAGAAGGAAATATTTTGGATATCCAATCATATTAGGCAGACCATGGTTAGCTACTGTTGCTGCCTTAATTGACTGTAGATCAGGAAGCATGATAATATCAAATGGACAAAAAAAAAAGAATTGTCACTCTATCCACCTACACAACCATCAATTTAGACAGACACTCAACTTTGGGTGGATGAAGATTTATAATTAGAAGGTGATGGTATTGTAGAATTAGCCATGGTAACTATAACTGAACATATTCAAGAATGTGAAGAACAAGAGTTAACTTCAGAAAATGAACAAGAAAAATGTCAAACAACATTACATGGACAACATTGTTGTCCTCTAAATACTCTTGTTAAGAAATCAATAGATTCCACAAAAGACACAAAATAGATTACAGTAGCTGGAGATAAACCTCTCAATATCAATTCATCCTTATCCCTAATGCAAGAGGAAAAATTGAGGGAAACATTAGAAAAACACAATGAAGCGTTTGCTTGGGAATATATGGATATGAGAGGCATCCATCCTTCAATATGTACTCATCACATCTACATAGAAGATGTCAGACCAATAAGATAAGGACAAAGGCATATTAATCTTGTTCTTCGTGACATTGTTAAAAAGGAAATTGAGAAGTTGCTTAATGTAGGATTCATTTACCCAATATATGATAGTCAGTGGGTTTCTCCACTGGTTATAGTCCCCAAAAAGAATGGTAAATGGCGAGTCTACATAGACTATAGAGAATTGAATAAGGCCATGAAAAAATACCATTTCCCATTGCCATTTATTGACCAAGTACTAGACAACCTAGCAGGCAACAACTATTTCTCATTTCTTGATGGCTTTAGTGGATATAACCAAATCCAAGTGGCCCCTGAAGATCAAGACAAAACCACCTTTACCTGTCCTTGGGGTATGTACACATATACAGTCTTACCATTTAGACTATGCAATGTGCCAGCAACATTCCAAAGAGAAGTACTTGCAATATTTGCATATTACATCACTTCCTATGCAGATATCTATATGGATGAATTTATAGTCCATGCTAAAACATTTGATGAAGAATTACAAAACTTAGAAAAGGTTTTACAATGTTGTAAAGATCATAGGTTATCACTCAATCATGAAAAAATTTCCATTATGATGACAGAGGGAATTGTTCTGGGACATCACATCTCAAAAGAGGGGATAAAGGTTGATCCCAAGAAAGTTGAGATCATACAAAATATTGAAATCCCTAAAAACAAAACTGGAGTACGAATTTTTCTTGGGAATGCAAGGTATTATAGAAGATTTATAGAAGGATTTAGTAAAATTGCATCACCGCTATTTACCCTGCTCAAGAAAGAAGAGGAATTTGTATGGACTGAGGATTGTCAGAAATCCTTTGAAACAATAAGATAGCCCTAACAACTTCTCCCATTATTAAAGGACCAGTTTGGGGAGAGCCTTTTCACATTCATGCAGATGCATCTAATTTGGCTATTGGAGCAGTATTAGGACAAAAAGATGACAATGATGCCATGCATGCAATTTACTATGTTAGAAAAAACTTAAATATTGTTGAAAGAAACTACACAACAACAGAAAAGGAATTTTTAGCCATACGTAGTATATGCAATAAATAAATTCAAGTATTATATTACAAGCTATAAAATCTACGTACATACAGACCATGTTGCAATCAAATATCTAATGAATAAAGTTGTAGTAGGTGGACGCATTATCAAATGGTTACTTTTATTGCAATAATTTGATGTAACTATCATTGATAAGCCTATAAAAGACAATGTTGTTGCTGACTTTCTAGAATTGTTTTGTAGGATAACCAAGAACCGATGGATGATACATTCCTAGACGAACACTTATTTGCTATATCAATTCATCCACCATGGTTTGCTGATTTGGAAAATTACCTTGTTATAGGAAAATGTCCAAGTCAATTCAGTCATAAGAAAAAAAGAGGTTAATCCATGAAAGTTCTAGATTTCAATGGATTAATGGTCTTCTATTTAAATTATGCCCTAACCATGTTTTACGCAAATGTGTAACAGAGTTAGAAGTTTATGATGTAGTACATGTCTGCCATCATGAACCTGAAGGAGGACACTATTTAGTTGTGAGAAAAGTTCACAAAATCTTAGGAGTTGGCTACTTTTGGCCAACAATGACAAAGGATGTTCCATTCTTTGTCAAACACTATGATGAGTGTCAAAGAATGGGAAGGCCCACACCAACCATGGAGATGTCATTTCAGCCACAAATAGCTCTCGAACCATTTGAAAAGTGGGGAATCAATTTTGTGGGGTCAGTGGATCCACCTTCAAGAGGGCAGCGATACATCCTTGTTTGTACCGATTACACAACAAAATAGGCTGAGGTGAAGGCATTACCAGTAGCAAAAGAAGATAAATTTGTAGACTTTTGTACAAGAAAATTCTCCAAAGATTTGGTGCACCCAGAGAGATTGTTTCATATTAGGGACCACAATTTGTGGCAGCAATGATGGAAGCATTTTTGCAAAGATACCAAATAACTCAAAATAATTTATCCTCATCACCCACAAGTGAATGGACAAGTGGAGGTCACAAATAGAGAGTTAGAGAATATTCTAACAAAAATAGTTTCTTTGAGGAAAATAGATTAGGTAGATAGGCTAGATGAAGCAATTTGGGCCTATAACACCACATGGAAAACAACGACTAGGTTTTCCCCATATGAACTTGTGTATGGAAAGAAACCAGTCATGCCAATAGAATTTGATTTGAAAATATTGAAGACGGTAGTAGAAGTTGGGATTGATCTACCAGAAGTAGAGAAAAGTAGAATTTTGCAACTTAATAGACTTGATGAAATGAGAATGGAGGCACATCAACGTACAAAAGTGATTCAAAAGCAAAGGAAGGAATGGCACGATAAACATATTGTGTCTAGACAATTCAGAGAGGGAGATTGGGCACTATTATTTGACTCCATATTTGAAGAGTTTAAAGGGAAGTTCCATACCAGATGGCTAGGACCCTATGAGATACAACAAGTGTTTTAAAATGGAGTTGTCCAATTGGTTCCAATTGATGGAGAGAAAAGAGTCATGTTAGTCAATGGTCATCAACTAAAAACTTACCATAAGCCAGCAACAAAGGAGGAATTTATGGATGAAGTACAACACAGAATTGAACATTTTCTCATGGAAGACATCTCTTCCATAAGAGAAGATCTTTGAACCTTTGAAGAAGGCAGGAATAAACAAGGTAGATTGAAAACTAGAAATTAGTGGTTTACCTTGGAAAAAGGAAGTAAATTGAAAACCAACAAATGGCGATTTACTTTCAGGAAAAAAAAAATTTAAAAAGATGATTGAAAACCAGAAATGGTGGTCTATCTAAATTAACTTCTGAAAGCTCCTTAAGGCTCCTAAAGAGCTCCTCAAAGCTTTTGAAGGCCCTTAAAAATCATGAAGATTGAAGACTCTGAAGACTCCATTTTGCTCAATAGCTCCTGAAAAGCTCCTAAAGACTCCTGAAACTCCAAGCTCCAGAGAGCTCCTAAAGAATCCTAATGAACTCCTAAAGGCTCCTGAAGATCCCAAAGGCTTGAAATAAATTAAGGTGCATAGTTAATGTGAATATTATTTTTTAATTTTATTTTCTAAGGTAGTTAGACTAATTTAAAATAGGTAAATATTTATGAATCTAGACATCTCCGCCATAATGTTAATTAATGATAGTAATAAATCAACTTTTAATCATTTTAAAAAGCAATGGATAGTTGATATAAGGAATGATGTGACATGGATGATGTCAATCAATGATAATAGATCTTTTCATGATTTGTTTGTCTTTTCAAAAATCCTCCCAAGTATAGATTGGCATGTGTAATTTACCAACATGGATTTTTAATGGAAGACAATGATGAATCAATGTTGAATATTTATGTTGGTGAGCTTTAGATTTAATTGTTTGTTTCTTTAATGCAAAATCAGGTGGATTGGTCAAATAGAATGGATAAGTACAAAGAGGCTCAGAGAAATATGGGTTACCAATGAGACCCGAGATGCCTCATGCTGAAATATATATCGAAGCTATAAAATCAGTGGTCAGGCTAAATCAAGTTAATCCCCTCTATGTCTCAAACTTGTTTGATAGTATTGCAGCGTTCCAAAATGTTGAAGCAACACTCCCTCCTTTAGCACTGCAGTCCTATGAGGAAAGGTACCAGCACATTCCAGAAATAATCAAAAGAAGGGAGCCAATAAGTCCAAATAATATCAATTGGAGTTTAGTCAAATTCAGACATGTCATCACCTTAATCAAACAGTAGAAATAATTCTGGGTAGGAATTAGATTCAGAATGTCAATCATTATTATGCCAGCACCAAATCTAAAGGAAACAAAAAATATGCCTTGACTGGAGTAATGAGGCCATGGTTTGAGAAAATGAGACAAAACCATGGCTATGCACTTAATACCAGATTACCAGAGCAGTACAGGGAAGGTGTATTTGACTGCTACATTTGGATGGAGGCACTGAACAAAGAAAAATAAAACATCATAGTTCTGGATGAAGAACCATGAGGACATGGTCCAGAGCAAGTAGGGCATAAATGATGGGAGATATGAAATACTTTCATTTAAAGCTTTTTATGTTTAAAAAGACTTATTGTTAATTGACATGACTGGCGATAGACAATAGATTAACATATTTGCTTATTTTACTTTATGTTTAGCTAAATTAGTGAATATATTAGAAGTGATAGCTTATGTTAAATGTGTTGCTTTATAATGATTTTGGATGAGATAATTATGTTGTGTTGATCTTTATTACCATGATTGTTGTCCTTTTCTTAAGGTTTTTTAATAGGGTATCTTAAAGGTTGATGATATGGTTAAACTCTTTGTTTAATCATGAGGAATGACTACGCCATAGATGGGCCCTGTTGGATGATGAGTCACTCAAAGTCTGAATCGACTTCTTTATAGTTTGTTGGAACTTTTACTTCCAGCGCCAATCTGGCATAGTCCTCCTTAGTCCACTTCAGTTCTATTTTTATATTTATTTGTAATCTTTAGTTGGTCGCCTTAAGTTTTGGCATTTAATGCCATGTTAGAAGCTAATAGGGATATTATTATAAATATCCATGTTTCGGTTTTAGTTAGGAGTTAGATAATTTACAATCATAATTTTTGTAATCACAAGCAATACTTTTTTCTGCATTCTACTTTTGATCAATGAGAAGGAAAGCAAGAAGTTAATCAATTCACTATGTCAAAGGATCTTACCTGAGGAAGAGCAGGGCCCGCTCAACCTTTGGAACGATCTTATGTTGGTATTTTTGTTAAGTTATGTTATTTTCTGATTCATTAGTATTAAATTTGCAGTAGGAATTGATTTTGAATTGTTCAATCATTGAAATCATCTTTTGCCTTAGTAAATGTTAAAATTGGATAATTACTTTGTTTAAAACTATCTTTCAAAGTTTCAGTTTATTATGGTTAGATTCATTTATTAGAATCATTGGATTGAATCATTAGAATTTTTAATAGGTTTCTCAGAAGAATTAGATTTAGATGTTGTCTGAATAAGTTAAACTTGATGTTTATTTGTTAAAGTTTCATTAAAGCAATGTTAGGAATTTATGGAAAGATGGACTTGAAGTCTGTTGAAAATCTATTCATGGAGATTAGTTTTTATGATTTCTAGAATAATCGTCATTTTCTTGCAATTCAATTATGCTCTTAAATTAGTGTTTAAATTCTAGCAATTAAATTACGGATTTCTTTTAAAGTAAAATAGAATTAATTTAGATTTCATGTTTTAGATTAAGGATCAAAGTAATCATTAATTACCTCCATGAATTGGTCTAAATCGAGTTCAATAAAGTCAGAAATAAGTCAACAAGATTTTAAATTAGAAGATAAGATAGACTTAAACCTTAGGAATCAATTGCTATAGTTTAGCTCCCGAAGAGCTCCTGAAGAGCTCTCGAGAGCTCATGAAAGCTCCTGAAGTAGGAAAAATGATACCTGGAGTCGTTGTTTACAATGCAAACCCCCCCAAAAGAATCTGTGACAACTATCCTTATTTCATATTGCTCTGAGACACACCCGGTTCAATAAATAAATTGATTAAATGATGCAAGTTGTGACATCAACGACCTTGCCCATCATATACACTATGAATACTTTAGACAGAAATTCTACAACTTTTTATTGAGTGTGGTACACAAAACTAGAAAGATATCATTGTAGGCATACTGAAAACACATTAAGACATGTGTACCCACCTTTGCATCATACTTAGGCAACAAACTAATTACTAGTCTTCCATACACTACAATGGGGACATGCACCATTAGTTATCTCTGCATGCTAACAATCTTCAAAGTATATACAATAATGAACATACTTTGACATCAATGACAATCAAACTTACCAAGCTGCAACAATCTCCCCCTTCTTCATTGATGGAAAAACTAAATGATGTGCACAAACACTCCCCCTTTGATGCACATTTCTCTCTCCCCCTTTGACATCAAGGGAAAAGGGTAACAAAACTTTCTCTATACATGCAAAATCTATAAGCTCCCCCTTAACTATACAACTTTTACTCCCTCTGGGATTTCATTCGGCTGCTTCATCAATAGAAATATCCTTATATCTATTGATTGATCTATTTCTGCATGTATATCAAAAATAAATATATCTTACATCAAAAATTAAACATAACTCACTTGGATGGAAAAATAGTCTTGTAGATTGAATTAAGCTAGATCAAGATGATGTCCCATTGTTTCTTTGTAGTTGTCATGGTCTAGATTTGACAAGTTAACTACACATATGTGTCTTCAACTTCTATCAAAGAAGATGGTTCCTTGCACTTCTAAATCACACCATTAGCTTTCACCAATGGTCCAGTGAGTGAATCCAACCTTGGGCTCAAGTTACTTCTCTCAATTACTTTACCTTAGTTCTTTTAAACTACTCCCTTTTGATCTTGCAATTTTTGTATCTAGAAGTGAAAACTCTCCACTTATGCCCTTATGACACCATCACTGTCATGTATAGGATCATAAGTTGTAGTCAAATTAGTGATGTACAATTCAATGGAATTAATCTGGTCCTTTATGCTCTTATTTGTAGTTGTCAACTTCAAATACAAGACATATAATACTTTTTCTTCCTCTAAGCACTTTTGAATATCTTTGATGCATGATTGTAACTTGGCCAATGTATTTTCACAATTTATGGAGGCATCTATCAATCTCTTTTCATTGATCTTTTTTTCTTCCCACTTCTCCAAATGAGATGAATAAGTCTCAAAGGACTCCATTATTTGCTTCATACATTATGTAGGGGGTAGTGATAAATCTCTTTTTGCATCTAGTAGTTTTTCTTCCAATACTTTCATTGCCTCTTCCAAAATTCCTACACTCTCCACCTATTGTTGTAGCAACTCTTGCCTTGTAGTGGGGTGGATTGCATCTCTAAGCTTCAATTTGTGAAGGGATATATACTAGAAAATTTGACTTATCCATAAAATGTGGGGATGTGTAGCAATTATAGAGACACTATCAATTGAATTTGCATTTCTTGTGAACTCCTTGATAGATTCCACTAAAGAGGAATATGATTTCTATGAACTCTCTTCTTTTTCACTATTTTCCTTATCCTTCTCTTTTTCTTTCTCCTTTTCTTTTTCCTTTTCCATTTCCTTCTCCATTTCATTCTCCTTACCAACTCAGACACCTTGCTCCTCTTGCTGACTAGAGACAACTTGCTCATTTTTAATCACCAAAGGAGGCTCATTAACAGTATCATGCTCTTCTAGAGGCTCTTGTGTATCCATATCAACTTCAGTTTTCATTTCTTAACAATGATATTCTTTGCAATTTCTTTTGTTTCTATCTAAATATTCTTTCTAAGATCATTATCCATGCTCATAAGAAGGTTTATTTGCTACTTTGTGCATAGCTCTTTGGCTTTCTTATGGACTATATTTTATTTTTCTTCTTGGGATACAAACCTTGTTGATTACCTATTATCTCAACTCCTCATCTATTTTGATAGCATTTTCTCTTCTTTGTCTCAAATCCTAGGCTTTTTGGAGCTTTGTCAATGATGTCACTAAAAGACATGTTATTCTTGAGCATGTACACAATAATAGCCTCTTTAATGGTTTTATGATCTTTTGAAGGTACTTTTGGATGGATCACTATGGTTTCATTCAATAGAGAATGACTAGAAATTCCATTCCATATAGTTCAAATTAAAGAATCTCATCTGAAATTGGAGGAGATTTCTCTATTTTCTCCTTTTCTATCTTCTACCCTTTCTTTTTGTGTGTGGATATAGCTTCATCTCCAACTTCTTCCTACTCTTCTAATTCTTTTGCATCTATCTTCTTCCTCTTTTCCTTCTTCTTAGGCCTCATGGACTTCTTCTATGGTGGAGTTTCTGATTTAACTCTTTTTCTAGTAGATGTTCATGTAGATTTAATGGGTTGCAAAGGAGTGGTAGAAGTAGATGTTGATCTTCTTGATGTTTTAGGAAACCTCTCTACAACATTTTCTTTAGGGTATGAAGGTATATTCATTGGAGTTTGGGCATAGGATAGTTGATTAATCTTTGAGTAATATGGAATGTCCCACTTCTTAAACAACTTATCCACTCTCTCTTCACTATTTTCCTTTGTCTGCTTCTAGATAATCTTATCCATCATTTCTCTGTATGTACCGAAGCTTTCTAATTTAGGATCATTTGTGTTTTTTAGTATAATATCTACATAACCTTGAAAATATTTAGGTGCAACCCCATAAGGTAACTTAGGAATCCATGAGGTTCTTGGTTCTACAACTTCCATGTAGAAATGATCCTTGTTCACCATGAATGTTACCTCATTCTCATATTTCTAGACCAAATCAAATGGAATTATGGTTCTCTTCTACATCTCTATTTGTAGTTTTTTAAAGAAGACCCAATACAATGTGTTGTATGTTTGCTTATCTTGGAAACCTTTCATATGTTTCTTGATTTTTTCTACTACCGAAGAGAACTTATCCCATATTTTTCCTTTAAAACAAGGTAATTCACTCAATAAAAAGAATGTAAGGAAAATGATCAATGAACCAAACCTAAAATTGTATCTAGTTTCCTTGGTATGCTTCAAATTTTTCATCAGATGCTCTCTCAAAAATTTATAGAGATTAAAATTAGCACCTTCACCATCTGATAGGAAGTATGAATTGTGGTGGCAATGATAGAACCTTCTCTATTTTTGAAGTAGATTTTGTATACAATCCCCATTTCAACATATCAAACTCTTGGATCAATTATATCCTTCATAGTTAGGGTTCTTTTTATCAAACTTAGCTTCAATAGAAATCTAGAGAATCTTTCCAAATATCTAACCCTTCCATTACCACATTTCCATATTCAAGCTTGTACATACCATGATACATAGGATTTCATGTTAGAGAACTTCAAAATATGATGTGTGATCAATTTTATTGAGTGGTACATGGATATATATTCTTACATCTTTGAAATACACCAAATCCATATGAACCTTTAAAAAAGTGCCATCTTTATTGACTTACATTGACTTGAAAGGAAAATTGTTGTACTTTGGCATGGTTTTCTCCACAACGTCCACCAATTGTAGGTTCATCATTGATATTCCTATTGAAATCTTCAAATACCATTGCCAGGGTTTAGCACAAACTCAAAAAAAAGAAAAAAACCCTTTTACTCTTCTTTGATTCCAAACACAAATGCTTTTGATTGCAAATGAGAATAAATCATTCAAATAACATATAGAAAGCCTTTCATTTGCCCTATTTTTTTCCATTAATGCACTTGTACTTCTTAGGAAAACCTTCTGCCAAAATACCCTATGTCATCATAGGGAAACAAAGATGCTTAGCACACCTTCACAAATCATTCCTTTGCTTCAAAACCTTGATCAAAAGGTTCAATCTTTCTTAGTGGACCTACTCACCAAAGGAATCAAGATCCAATTCAACTTTCATGCTGAAATGTTTAGTATTTTATCCTCTTTAGCGGGCTAAAGGATTTTAAAATGATAGCTCCCCCTAAGATAATGCTTTATCTTAGTTTGTCATAGGGTCTTGTATAAAATGGACAATCATAGTATCATCCTTCTTCACATTCTTCTAACCTTTCTTCTCTTTCCAAACTTTTGTATTTCCCCTCTTTTGCTAAATTAGGGTTTATTCCTTCTTTCAATTTTGAACAGGTGGCTTCACATAACCACTCCTACAATTTATTTCTCTATTCCTAACCTTATTTCAATTTTAGCAAACAATGTTATGCTTTAGAATAAATTTGTTTCTCTTAACTTTATTTTTGTACTCTACAGCCTTATGACCAAAATTGTTGCATGGATAGAAATATCCATGAAAATATATAACATCATATCTTTGAGGCACAAATGGTTTTCTACCCATGTAGTCATTTCTTCTTTCCCTAGATCTATAATTAACAAATTTATGCGTAAATTAATTGAACGAATAACAATAACCTTGAAAATATTGAGTGAACCTAGTAGGGGCATGCTACCTACCAAGTGGAGGACCTTTGAATCTCCTTTGTTTGCAGAATGGAATAAATCCATCTTCTTTATTCTATCTATGATCATATTATTTTTCATTTTCGGAGGCTATCCTCTTAGATTATTCAATGCAATATTTTTCATCCTTTATTTCAGACTTGCTTTTTGCTTTGAAAGTATCATATATGTTTGCAAAAGCACTAGTTGTTGGAATTTTACCCTTCTCAAAACCAAGACTATATTTTTCTTTTGTTAGCTTTTGACATTTTATTAACTCATCAAGAATTTCAGAACCTCATTTTAGCTTTAGGCCTTTGTCAATTTTTTTCTTTCCTTTTTCCAATTTTTTCCTCAAGTAGACAATCTCTTCTTCTAGCTTGGAGCATTCAATAGATCTATCCTTGAGCTAGGTATTCAAGCCCATCTATAATTATTTTACCTTATTCAACTTGAACTTTCAACTTTCCAATTGATTTTTTTGATTTTTCAATTTTTTACTAAATTTCTTCATTATTTTCTCTTTCTTCATCTAAATCATTTAGAGAAGAAATTATTTCTCCTTCATAATCCATTGCACAATATTCTTTATTGAATTCAAATTCAAATTTAACATCCTCCTTATTGAGTATGACCTCTTCTTCCTTAGATAACTTGTTCTTAGGCATTGATTCATTTCCCATGTGTTCCAAAGATATAATCTACCTCATTTGTTAGGCTATCTCAAGGAACCTTGCTCTAATACCAATTATTAAAAACACATCAAAATACTGAGAGGGGCGATGGATTAATATACTTCAATTTTTATTCCCAATTAATAACTATTGAAGCTAAGTTATACCAATTAAGCATTCACCTACTTAATCAAAATGGGAAAGAAGATAAGCATTCACCTACTTAATCAAAATAGGAAAGAAGATAAGAATCCAAACAAGAACACAATTGACACCAAATTTACGTGGAAACCCCCATCGAGGAAAAACCACGGTGAGAAATGCTACTAGGAGCTACTGTCCTAATCCAACCTCACAAGTAAATAATATAGTTATAAATTTTCTAGGATACAACCCAAGGAAGTTACTACTCTCTAATTAAAATTAAAATAATTGAAATATGTCTAACTTTATGGCTTTAACCCACTAATAGTCATCAATTCTACATATTAGATTTGAGGCGGACCTTATCACACTCTACTCATGCACTTTCTCATCTTCTCACACTTCCATAATCCTCTTCTCATCTTTGATCTTCTATATATATCATTTGCACACTTTACAATTACAAATTAAGTCAACCATTAGAAAGAAATTATGAAACTTGTAGCATGTCATTCATTACATGCATTGGTAGTACACAAAAATGATAAACATTATTTACATTTCTTCCAAATGAGTCAACATGACCCATACAACATCTTCAATCACTTCATAAACTTTGCTCACACTTAAAATTGTGGTGCACATCATTAACATGCCTTAGTCAGCCTCAGCAAAAGCATATCTTCACAAAATAACTTGAAACATCTATGTGATACTAGAAACGAGAAAGATATTCATGCACTTAATACCTTAGACACTATGAGACATGTGGAGTGTCCACACAAACTCATAGAACTAAAATTTGCAATCTTCTGCTAGCTCAAGTAACCAAACACTTGTTTTAATGAAAATTAAGTATCTAAAACCAACTGTATCAATCTATCACTTGAAAACTAAACTTGCAAAGCATCAAAACACTTGAAACTTTAATATAGAATTCATTGGATATCACTGAGTATGTCCACAAAACTGTATGTAAAAAACTTCATATTTGGAGGAATGTAGAGCATTCCAACAAGCCTTTATAACCACTTTGCACTGTCATAGCATAGACCAAAATTTTGTCACTTCAAACTTTCTCTGTGAAAGGAATATTGGCATGAAACTTTAGATGTAACACCTTCATATCTCCATGGACTTAACTTCTTAACCATAAGACTAAATCTCACTCTGTTGAAGGATGCGGACCAAAATATTGTGACTCTTCCTTAGAGTATCCACTGTGAATGCCTTAGACAAAACTTTTACAACTTTTTATTGAGTGTGGTATACCAAAATGGTAAGATATCATTGTAGGAATACTAAAAAATCATTAATACATGTGTACCAACCTCTGCATCATACTCAAGCAACAAACTAATTACTAGTCTTCCATACACTACAATATTGAATTGCACCATTAGTTATATCTGCATACTAACAATCTCTAGAGTATAGACAATTATGAACATACTTTGACATCAATGACAATCAGTCTTATCAAGCTGAAACAATAAATATATATTACACAATCTTGTGTGAAGTTGGGATCATTCTCATACCCTTTACCTATATCCATACACACACATCCCCTAGTATTTATAAGTTCCTTATCCATCTATCATACTAGTTATATCATTGTTAAATTTGGAATGCATCATGAAGGTTTATTCTTAGGAGACAATCATATATTCAAAATACAATCCTAGTGAATACCATATAGCTTGAAGGCCATACATGAATGAAGAGAAAATATTTAAAATATTTCAAGAATTCCATGGTTGTGACAATCATATTAGAGTTTTATTTCTACTATTTGATCTCACTCAAAGGTCATGAAATATTTATGAAAAGAAAGATAGGGAATTTCCCTGGGGATTTAATAGATATTACAAATGGGTTGAAATCTACACCAAAAATAAGGTTTTTGCACTATCATGATCCACATAGTAGTCCATTGTCACATTTAGGATACTCATAAGAATATTTCTAATATTTTTTCTAAGATTTCTTAAATATTTCACCATGAATTATCAAGAGGATGAAGGTAGTTTATAATTACACATTTTCAAGACAAATCATTGAGTGGGTAACATGATTATTATCTAAAAGGAAAAAGGAAAGCAATAGGGTTGTCCTTAACTACCTTGCATTATTTGTCATATTAGGTAACAGGATCTTGTTGATAGAGGAATGTCATAAGCCCTTGGAAACTACAAGTAAGGAATGATAAAAGGACTATATTAAAAGGTGTAAGAACAACTACAAATCTATGAATATAATGTTAGGTCAGTCATGTATCAACATTTCATTATGTTGCAATACATATGACTATCATAAGGTTCTAATATAGTTAATATATGGCTCTTTTGTGAATATTATATGTCAATATATGGTTAAGAGACATAGAGGAACCATTCTATATTAATTTATCTCTAGAGAATAAAGTTTCATTGAAAAATATGAAGAGAAAAAATATACAAAAGTCTTCAAGACTTGTACTTGGGTGATTGTACTATTTATCAATGTTCTACATGTCTCTACATGTCATGGGCTAAAACTGATTGGTATGTCAACATGTTTGGGTGACTGGGTGAATGGTATGGGGGCCCATTTTATTCTCCAAGTGTGTTGATCCCTTTGGACTATAGGGTTCTAGTAAGGTGTCTTAAGAGCCTTAAGAGAAAGAAAATTCCAATTTATTCAATAGGGAAATAAATAAATTCCATGGGGCTTTGAAATGTTCCATATAGACCTATAGGTGTATGTGGGGACTCTCCAAAATAACCTCTCTCACTTTTCATTAAATCAACATCATTGGATTAGGGAAAGAAAAAATGTATTATTGCAAAATATATCATTTGAGAGTAGTGTAAAGGTACCAAGAGCCATAACTTTTTCTATGTATTGTGGGGAAAAATAAATGGTGGCAATAATTTTTTGTGTGTTGGTGAATGGTATTGGAGGTCTTGTTTCATTCTCAAAAATTGTTGATCCCTCTAGGCTACAAGGTTTTAGCATGGTCCCTTAAAATCCCTAAGAACAAAAAATTGTTAATCTATGATGGGACAATTCTTAAACTGCATGGAGTCTTAGAATTTTTTTCTAGACCTATAAGTGGATATGGAGTCTCTCCATAATAACACAAGATGCAAGATCAAATAGAAAATAATAACACCTTCCACACATGTGAGTTACAAACAAGAATTTATTATTTCCTTGACAAGAAAGAAGTTACAGAATAAAAATCTTCAAGAGTCTTTAAGAGATAATACAAATAAGGAGAGTGATTTTACGAGAAAACCCTAAATGATAATGGGATTAGATCATGACAAGTTTCATCATCCTATGCGATGAGATAGAATGATCTAATAATAGCTCACTCTAGTTAACAAAAAAAGAACTCCTAAGTTTAGCTTAAGTGCATGAAGTGAAATTAGATTAATAATTAATTAAATATTAATTAATTATTATCTAATGCATGATTACTCTAACACCCCTAAGTGTAACTTAGGGAGTAGCTAAAAACTCTAAAAATCTAATGCATAAAAATAAAATAAAGCAAGAGTGGTTCTCAAAAACAAGGCATAATGAGGTACCCATGTACAAACAATCTAACCTCTCACAATTGAAGAAAGGGAGAAAACCACATGGGAAAAACTCCTCTCTAAAAGAGAAAAAGATGAATTAATGACTAAGATTCCTCCAAAATAGTGTCCTACAAAAAATATGAACATGAAAAGCATTAGTGAAGAATGAAGTTGTAGAAAATTGTTAAATGATGATTGTTATAGTGTGAAAGGTTGAATTTTTGTTTACTTCTATACTTGAGAGATAGAATAACAATCTTCGCACTCTCTCATTCAAGGAAAACCCTAGGGATCTCAATCTAAGATATGGAAAGGAGAAAGAGATCTTGCAATAGGGTTGTCCTAGGGTCTAATTATAGACTAAGGAGGGGTTCACCACCAAGCTAGGGCTTGGAAAGACAAATGAAATGCAAGATCTAATGCTTAACCCTAATATGATATAAGAATTCACTAAATGACCTAAAAATGCATGTGAATCAAAACAAAAAGCTTGAGAGATGAAAGGTGTGAACCTAGAAATTTGAAGAAGGCTAAATGAAGGCCTGAAATGCTAAAAATATTGATTTTAAAGCCTATTGGGACTCATATGTCAGTCTCCCAAATTAGGATTTTTGGGTAGAAACTAAAATCTGGTAGAGAGGTGTCTGGAACTTCTAGAATCTACAAATTTGACCAAACTAGGACTCATATTCTAGAAGTGGAATATTAGTCCAGTTAGGGTTTTCTAGAAATTCAAAGTCTAAAATTGCTCTTCAATGTCTGCTTTTTCCATTCCACCTGATTTTCAGTTCTAAATCTTCAATTTGTAACCTGTAGATGTCTTTCGAGGATCTCCAATGCAAGGTGACAACTTTCTCCAAACTTTCTCTTCAATATGTCTTCAACCTAGATCTGCAAATCACACACTAAAGAGAGGGAAAAATGTTGTTTTGTTAGTAGAAAGGGGTTTGCCTTGGTCAAACCCGTTTTGGTAATCAAACCTTGAAATGAAATGAAATAGGAAAAGAGAATGATGAATGAACAAAATATAATGTTGCAACTCACCAAACCCTAGCAATAAAGTGTTGAAAACATGTATGAAGTGGCTCTAATGGATGTAGATCTTGACTCTTGCTTGAATGTGATAGATCTTGAGTTGAATGCTAGCTTGAATCATAAAATCCTACATCACAATTTTTAGCTCAAAAATAAACATAATGCATGATGACTTTGACATGATGCTTGATGCTTGAATAATTCTCTAAACACTTGATAATCAGCCCTTGAAGACTCTTTAATTCTCTTGTAAACACTTGAATGCTCTTGTGAACTCCAATTTGCTATAATGCATGAATACTTGAAGGCTTAGGATGATCTCTTGAATTCTTGGGTGAAAATGAGTGAAAGAACCTTGTATTTATACTTGTTTATGCCAAATTTCTCAAAATTACAACACTACAAGACAACATCAAATCTAGGAGGATAAAATCTTGCCAAGAATTTGAATTAAATTTAATTTTGGGCCACACGGGACTCATACGCCATAAGTGGCGTATGAGTCCCATTACGCATAATTATGGGACATATTTTTAAAAATGCTTAGAAAGGTGTAAAATCCAAATTGAGACCCAAAACCCTAGGTGGGACTCATATGCCTAAGGTGGTGTATGAGTCCCAGATCACTAAATCTGGGCCACACAACCTAAAAACACCTGAATTATGATTGGTTGTTGATTTATGTCAAGATTATCCTTGAAAAGATGCATTAATTGAGGCTTGTAGATACAAAATAAGGCCAATTAAAGCATAAAGAAGCCCAATTATTTAATAAAACCCTAGAAAAGTGTGAAAGTGTGTTACAACACTTTACGACACTCTAAATAAGGTATGATTAAGTTTATTTAGTTCAAAAGGGCCCAAGACCTAATGTGAGTGTGTTAAACACATTACAACACTAAGTCAAGGCATCTTTAAGCTCAATTTTATGATGACCCAAACAAGTTTGAAAATGTCACCGACAACATTTTTCGACACTACATAGTGTTGTAATGAAGAACCTCCTCTTAAATAGATGATGATCATAATCAAGAAGACATGAATTTGCATGAGTACCCACAATGACACTACTCGAATCAAATGGAAAACAAAATCAAACATCTAACAGTTGCAAATATAAATGGAACATGAATCTACATGAGTGATCCCAATGACACTACTCAACCATGTAAGATGCAAGTCAAAAATACAAGTACCAATAGTTTGAAGAATATTGATCAAGTGAAAATAGAAGGTTGCCTCCAAAAAATAGGAATACAAGAGTGTTTATATGGTAAATGCTCCATCTCATTGAAATGCATGGGTAACCAATCATTGCATCTTCCTAATACATAGAAAAAAATGTTGGATACACAACTCACTCTAAAATGAAACCAAGGAAGCATTACAACCAATAGTATAAACCTCCCATAATGTGGAACTTGGGAGAGCTAATATAGGTCCAGTAAAACTATGTGTCACCAAGAACTACATGAAGGAGAACCAAGAACATTTGAACATGTACAAAAGAGTATTTGCAATTGAAAAAGGATGTACAAATAAGGAACAAAGACATGGGGCAAGAATAATTGGAATTTAATATTGTCATGGAAGGAACACTTACTTGGAAAAGGTGTGAAATAAAAAAAAGGCCTACACAACTCCCCATGGCACTTTATAACATAGTGTGAGTACAAAAGGCACAACAAGATGTGTGAAATCTCAAAAAGCAAGTATAATAGTGGAACTTTATCTCAATGCATCTACTAAAGAGAAATTTCTTTAAAAACATGTCTACAATACCCAAATAAGACAAAATAGTGGAAATACATGTAGAACAAAAAAGTCATCCCACACAAACAATAGGTTTCCAAGAGCTAAAATATCCAAGTAATTCACCAAAATGTGAAAACAAAAAAATGAATAAAATATACCTAGAGATAAATAAAGAAAAAATGCATAAATAGTTATGAAGAGCTTTGAAAGACCTTTCCAATGCCATTGGGGTCATGAAAATAGAGAAACTGATCAAAATTTGTGATCTTGGGAGTGAAAATAGTACATCTAATTTTTGCGGGCAATAAAATGTACCAACAAAAAATATGAAAAAAAAACTAGCACAATTGGATAATTCTTAGAACTAGATTTCCAAGGATATCTCATTTTCTTAAGTTCAATACTCAAGTGAAAAGTTATGCCCCCAAAAAAAAATTCCTAATTAGGGTATTAGAGGCAAAAACATAGACCCCTAGGGGTTGGGTGCTAGTCGCTCATGTGACCCTAGTTGGTGTTGAAGCTAAAAAAAAATGCTCCACCAACTCACCGTTGGTGGAGTAACGGTCAGGTGGTAAGGGGTGATTGACCTACTAGTGGCTAGTGGCTTAGCCATTGTTGTTACAGTGAGCAAGCCATATTGGTCAACAAGTCATGAGCCCCTATATATAGCACAACACTTAAAGCATTGCACTTTATTATTTTTTAATTTTTTTAAATTCCATGTAGAGGTCGAATAGGGGTCGTATAAGTCCTTGTATGAAAAAATTGCCTCAAAAGCTCCCGACACCAAAATAGGGAAAATTTTATATCAAAATTCATTTATTTGGCCTCTTGAGCTTGCAATGGTGAGGTCGTTTTCATGCCAAAATGCACTCAAAAAAATTCCAACTCCAAAACCTACAAAAAAAATATAAAGATTCCATATTTGAAGCCCCTATAACCCTAGTTAAAGAAACTCGTCAAAATTTGAGAAGGTGTTTGATGAATCCACACTCTAATACCATGTTAGAATTATGAATAACACAAAATAGAATATCAAATAGAAAACAAGAATACCTTCCATGCATGAGAGTTGCAAACAATAATTTTGTATTCCCTCAACAAGAAAGAAGTTACAAAATATAAAACTTCAAGAGTCTTCAAGAGATAATACAATGAAGGAGAGTGCCTTATAAGAGAAAACCCTAAATGATAAAGGGATTATATTATGACAATTTTCATCATCCTATGTGATAAAACATATGATCATAATAATAGTTCACTCTAGTAACAGAAAAAAGCACTCCTAAGTTTAGCTTAAGTACATGAAATTAAATTAGCTTAATAATTAATTATAAGCTAATTTACATGATTACTCTAACAATAACCTCTCTAAATTTTCATCAACTTGACATGGTTATGATAAGTGTTGACACTAAAAAATTTCTTACACCTATGAACATCATTTTTCCTCTATTAATTAAATAATTCTAATTATTTAATTAATTCACCTTCATTTCCCTATTTCCTCTTTTGATTAATTAAATTACATTATGACATTAATTGATTCTTCCATCTTTATAATTAAATAAATTCATATTTGTTTAATTATTCATATCGCTTTGGATTATAATTAAGTAATTATTCCAAATTATTTAACCAAAAATCCTCTTCCACTTTTTAAATAATTAATTTGAATTAATTATTTAATCCATCCACTTTCTAAATTTAATTAATTAATTAAATCAAATGCTTATCTTCTTCAAAATTTCTTATTCTAGCTATCGCTTTTCCTCTGTTAACTAGATGGATCCACCACTTCATCTCACTCTATTTGAGGTAATTTCCAAAACAAATCAACTATTTGAATGGTTAACTTCCTCTCGCTCTTTCAGTTCTGATCTTATCCTATCTTGTCTCATTCAATTTCATCCATTGATCAAAATAAAAATCTTCTGGTATCAACCGTCCATTTGCCATCTGCCTCTTTATAAATGCCTTTGTCATTCATCATTTTGATCATCTAGAATTTGAATATGCTATCATGCTATCGAGATAATTAGTTTCTTCAATATTTTGTTTTCTTTGTCATAGGCTAGATAAGTGCATTTAAAGAATTATAATTTTGAGGGCATTGTATATCTTGGTAGCAAAATGAAGAAAAACAATGAAGGTGACTCAACCATTATGTGAGGACTTAGGTAACTTTTTTGTGTTATTCTGGTTTTTCATAATAGAATTGTGCTTCATTGATGCTTAGGGACTTTTGGGTTTGATTCTATTGATTAATGTTTTCTAACTTTGAATTTTCCTAAACTACAGATGGTGAACCCGACATGAATGTCTGCATATTGTAAATATAGGTTTTTGGTTTGATGAAATTTTTTGTCTAATGAGAGTTTTCGCAAAATCTCTGGTAGCATAAATTAGAAATACAGCCAGTTTCCATTTAACGTCTTGTTTCAAACTTTAACATGCATTTGATGGTAAAATGATGTTTCCCATTTAACATGTTGTTTCAAATTTTAATACTCTTTTGATAGATATGGTTATGATAGATATTCAAATGCTAAACTCAAATTCCATTTTTTCTTAGCCATTGCTTCCATACGTTACATAGCATGATGGCTATTCAAAGGTTGTGTCCCCTTAGTTGGTCGTAATTTACCCGTTGCCTTCTGAACTTCCAACGTTGCCTACCTATCTCCTGCGCAGTCACAATCTTCTGACAATTCGACTCTAATATTTTCACTACCGGCCCTATTACATCTTTAATCAAAGAAGCATCCTTATGGAAGTGTGATCCTTTATATATTTGAAATGTTTTCTAATTATAGCAAATGTAACCTTATTCTAGTGGCGAATGTCTGCAAGAAAAACATCATAAACCATATTTCATTCAAAAAAACCATACTTATCTCACAAAAGGATTGACTATGGCAGCCGCTCCCCAACTTGTCCATGTCGATCTCTCATCTGGTGAATAAGTCACTTGGATGAATTAAATTTTGAATGCCCAAGTCATAGGTGGTGTAACATGATTACAACACTAAGAGGTAAAATTGTGGGATTGGCAAGGTTCGTTTCATCCTGCAATCACGGCATCTTGAAGGCATCCTATCCTGCAATCGCGACTTTTCTGATTGGGCGTTGTGATTATTCTTTAGTTCTATTTAGTTTCCAATGACAGTTTTAATTTAGATTAATATAAGTCTAGATTTTTCTAACCTAGCTTAAATTTAGTTTTTTTTTAATTTACTTTAGATTTAAATTTTGTTTTAGATGTAAGTTTAGATTTTTTCCAATTTAGTTTAAATTTAGATTTGCTTAGATTTTCTAATTCACTTAGATTTAAATTTAATTTTAGTTTAAAGTTAAATTTAGTAATTTTTTTCTTATTTAATTTAGATTTTCCTAATTTCTTTAGATTTAGATTTAATTTTTCATTTAATTTTAGATTTTGAATTAAATCAAATTTAGATTTAATTTTAGATTTATATTTTAGATTTAACTTTAGATTTAATTTTAATTTTAGTTTAGATTCATAAATAATTTAATTTTGTGTTAGGTTGATGGTAGTTTTCGTTTTAGTTTAAATTTAATTTAGTGGCTAACTTTTCTTTAATTTGGCTTTTTGTAGGATCGTTTGTTCAAGACTCGAAGAATCTAAAACTCTCGTTTGTCAAAGACTTAAACTTGAAATTACTAATGACATATAATGCAAGACTTCCATCGAAGACTTCATGTTGAAACTAATTGTCGGTATAGCTTAGATCACATTTTGTTTGGTGTTTAAAAGGAACAACTGTCTTCTATCATGTAGATTTAACTAGGGGGTTAATAAACCACTATTTGATGTGCTCGTAAAGATGGTAGGTATTATGCTCTCACCTTGTGCAAACTCGGTGATCAGAAAGCTAGACCATTCTTCTATGTTAATCCTTTAGAAGAGCCTACCTCAAAAGAGGGAACGACTCCAACTGGTTTTTCGCTCGGGCCGTATATAAATGGATAAGACTAAACTGCCAAGTCCTCATGGTATGTAGGCCTTAGTCGTGCAGTGTCATTCAAAAAATGGTACCTACCTTTTATTTTAAAGGTATAAGAGCCCCTAGTAGAGTGATTAAAGCCTTGAGTGGCTTGTTGGATGCTCATGAGGTGCCATGTCCCTAAGTATTCACTAAGAACCATTGTTTTAGTAGCCAAAATCCTTCTATTTGTTGGCACATAAGGTCATACCTCTGAAGCTGTCCCAAATACTCGCGGTTCTTAGTAGAGATGAAGAGTTTTTCATGGGAGATTCATGAGAACTCGATGCTTGGTTGACCCAAAGAAGTGAGTGTTGTGGAGGGGAGCCAATGTGGCCAAACTTCTAAGTCACCCGCTAAGAATAAGCATGATTGGTTAATCCAAGTGGGAATCCAGTGAATATAGTCCTTGCCAACCTTAGGATTGTGCATGATTATTTTCATCTTGAATCAAAAACAAACTGAAAAACACTTTTTCTATTGTGTCTTGCGTGTGTGTTCAAAACAAATCTCAAACAAACACCACACTTGAAACTTATGACATTCAAACTTTGACACAAACTAGGTCAACACATCCAAAACAAGCTTGACGTTTAAATTTATCTAGACCAAGGACTTTCTCATTCATTCATCCATCACCTCATCTTTTGCATTCCCCGTAGATTAAACTTTAGGTCATCCTTTTAGCTTGCATAAACCTCTTGATTTGGAAACTCATCAAACTTAGACTAGACCATAGCCTCAAATCTGTAATCTCTTGACCTTATCTTTCAGACAACATTTATCCTAGTCCTCATCATTTAGGTCAGTTCCTCAGCTCATCACTCTAGTTTGAGACCACCTTCTCAGCATATCCTATTAGTCTTCATTATACCCAAGGTCATTGATAATAAAATTAGTTTCTATACCTACCTTAGTTTGATTAGCAACCATATCTTAGGTTTTCTAGAAGTTTTACCCTTCATACTAGGTCATACTATTCCATCTCTTCATTCCACGCTATCATCACCTTGACTCTTAATCTAGGAATCGTCATTAGACATCCCTATAAATTCAAAAATCCAAAAAAATAGTTACATTACATTTAGGAATTACCCTATTTTAAAAAATTACCAAAAACATAAGTCTTAGTTGCATATTTTCCACCTTCATCTTGAGCAATCCTTATATGGTTGAAACTAGATTGCAAAATAAATGTTGAGCAATGGATATTTTTCATGATGATGACCTTTATAACCACATGAGAAACTTAAACTTTGGAACCTATTCTAGTGAACCACCCAATATATCGAACAATCCTTTTGAAAAATTCCTCATAAGGGACCCACATGGACAAGTAGTTATAGAGGAAGTTGAAGCAGCTTCCCAAGACCTAGAGGTTGCATCACTCATAGATGAGATAGTGCTATTAGACCCCCAAAGGTTCTTGGCCAAACTTTTACATAGTGGTGCTAAACTACCTCATGGATTTGACATAAACACACTTCAAGCAACACCCACCCCAAACCAATAAAACAAAGGACTTAGCATGTCTACACCTTGTGGTTCCAAGACCCCACAAACAAATGCTTTTATGCCACAAGGGGTTACAACTCAAACTTCCACTTCAATTTCCACACCCTTATTTGGAATGCAATCAATAAAACAATTAAGGGAACAATCCACAATGCAAACAATGGCATAGTCCCTACCACAATCCATGTCACAACCTCTTGGTTCTGCACCTAATCCATCTAACACAGTCAACATATCTTCAAATTCATTTGGAACCTCAAATTCCATAAACACTACATTGTCAACTCCATTTGGAACATCTAGGGCCTCAAACACCACATTATCAAATATTTTTGGCACAAATAAACAAACTAGATCTTATATTCAAGGAACCAACACAAATACCAATGTGCCACCAGGTCCTAGCGTAAAGATTCCCCAACAAGTAAATACACAAGGGTCCTTCCAATTCAATAGCTAATAAAAATAACGCCTAAACATTTCCAACCCTCTCCCAATGCTATCCAATGCTAACACTTCATACATTCCAACTCATACCACACACATTCCTCAAATACAAGTTCCAATTCCAACTCAAACATTCACACCACAAATCCAAATTCCAAACACAACTCAAACATCCATACCCCATATCAATACCAACATACCATCCCTCGCAAACATTAGATCACAAAACATGAGTTTAGGACCTTACCAAAATGTAGTTGCAAACACTATAGGCACAACCCTCGTACCATACGATGTCCTAGCCAATCAAATGTTGGCCTTTCAAAAGCAAGTAGAAACCATGGCATTGACAAACAAGAAGACTTACTCTATCGAAGAGTTATGTCCTTACCCATTTGACAGGACATTATACATGCCTCCTCTTCCTCCAAATTATGTCATGCCAACTTTACCTAAATAAAAAGGAAGAGGAAACCCCATTGAGCATGTGAGAGAATTTCATATGGCCTTCATTAACATTGCTTTGGAACAAACATACTTAATGTGACTATTTCCTAAAAGTCTCACAGGACCTACTTTAGACTAGTTTTCCCACCTACCTATGGGTATTTGAACCTTCAATGAGCTAGCTGACAAGTTTATCACCCATTTTTCCTTCAATATCAAAAATGACATCACTATTGCAACTTTATGTCAAACTAAACAAGAAGAAGATGAAACTTTCATAACATTCTTCCATAGATGGAGAAGTTTAGCTAGTCGTTGTCCTGTTGAAATTCTTGAAAAATAGAAAATTATCATGTTCGTGCAAAACCAAAACACAAACTTAAAGTATGCCTTGGAAGCCCATTGTTGTTCCACATTCGCCAACCTCGTTGAAAAAGGGGAAATCCTTGAGAAAACCCTTATCACTAAAGGGGAAATTAAAACTTATACCAAAACAAAAAATTCCAAGGAACGTCAAATGATAAAAACAAGTTTTGGTCTCATAACAAGAATGTGACAAATGATGGAGTAATAGATGCAAAATTTGTGAATAGAATAGGTCTCGCATTAACTCTCACAGCATCCAACATGAACAATAACACATCATATTCCCCCAACCAAACAACTAACGTGGAACTTAAAATAATCAAGAACGAGGACCCCCAAGACAACCACGACCATACCCATTGAGACAATACACTCCTTTACCCAGACCAATTGAAACAGTCCTAAAGAAACTAGTACAATCAAATGTCATACAACTCCAAGAGCCCAAACCATATGACCTAGGACAATTCAAACCCTCTTGGTGGGATGACAATTCCTTTTGTGATTACCACCACATCAAAGGGCATAAGACCTCATCATGTTGTCAATTGAAGAACATGATTCAAGACATAATCGAAAATGGTACCATAGAGGTCAAGGGACAACAACATACTTCTAATAAAGACCATACAATTTTCAAGAATCTGTTGCAAGACCATGGTTCCGGAAAACCCTCTAGTTCAGGTCAAAGGATAGACAACCATGCTAGTTATACCAAGGCCTCTGTTGGCTACAAAATTATTAACCATCTTTGGGTTGTTGACGATCATATTAACATGATCACCATTAAGAAGTGGCTTGAATGTGTCATTACTACCCACAAGGTAAATATTACCATATCCAACCCTCCCCCAAAGCAGCCACAATCCAAAGCCTAATACAATCTTGTTGACCAATTGGGCAAGACACCTGGACATATTTCTATCCTTGAGATTTTTGTGCATATCACCTAAAGACAAAGCTATCCTCGACAAGGCTTTCAAAGAAGCCTCTCTCCCTACTAACCTAGACGTCAACCAATTTGAAGCCATAGTTGGATATTTGGCCAAATCCCACCATGTTTCCTTTTCTGACAAAGATTACTCTACATCCAAATTAAGTCATAATTACCTATTACACCTTGAGGTCTTCATCCACAAAAACAAGGTCAGACGAGTCCTAGTAGATGGCGAAGTTGGATTAAACATTTGCACTTTAAAACTAGTGAAGGAGTTGGGCCTCTCTGAAATGTGTGTGGACACAACTAAGATAGTTATATCATCAAAGCCTATGATGATGAAGAATGTTCTTCTGAGGGCGTTATCATACTACCTATCAAAGTTGGACAGGCAATACTAGATACCACATTCCAAGTCCTAGATCTTGAACTACCATACAACCTAATCCTCAGCTGACCATGGATTCATGCCATGAAATTTGTTCCATCCTCATACCATCAATGTCTAAAGTTTCCTTACAATGGCGTCGAAATCAAAATCATTGGTGATCCTGACCCCTTTCAATATTGCACCAACTTGAGGGGGGTCCCTAAACACCAAGTTCCTATAAATCGTGAAGCTACGGCATCCACTCCATCCAATTATGTTGACCCATCCACTCTGACTAAATCCTCCATGTCTGCCATTCCATTCATTGATCCCAAAATTTGGATCTAGGACAAGGGGTGTGGGGAGTATCATATGAACACTTCCTACTGCATCACCAAGTTACCAAAGTCTCCATAGTTCTATGGCAGGCTGGTCTATAAGATGGAACCTAAAGTTGTCATTAAAGTTCCTCCCACCACCACCTTCACAAACTGGGGAGAGTTAAACAAAGAAGACATTGATGATATTTTAGATTGGATCTACAAAGATGAAAAAGATTTGCAACCGCTACTAACAGAACAGTATGGTAAAGGCTTTCAACTCATGAAACAAAAGGGTTATCATGGAATCAATGGACTTGGCATACATAAAAATGGAATGAGAGAACCCTTGATGCCTCTTAAGCAACCAAAAAATTTAGGGCTAGGGTTTATACCAATCAGGATTGGCGCTTCAAGTACTAAGAAGAAAAACTAGAATTTCAAGACTTTTTCAGAGAACGTAAAATCAATTTTGCATGGTCTTACACTGATATGCCTGGATTGGACCCCACATTGGTCCTACATCATTTACCATTGCTTCCAAATGTAAAGCCTATCAAACAAAGGCTTAGAAAAATGCATCCTTAGATAGCTCTACTGGTCAAAGTTGAACTCAAGAAATTATTGGATGTTGGTTTCATAAGACCTATTAACTATGCAGACTGGATCTCAAACCTTCTACCAGTGAACAAACTAAATGGAAAAATTTGTATCTACACAGATTTTCGTGACTTAAACAAAGCATGTCTGAAGGATGACTTCCCACTTCCTAATATAGACATCATAGTAGATCTAATGGTAGGATATGAGATGTTATCCCTCATGGATGGCTTCTCGGGGTATAATCAAATCTGTATCACCCCTAAAGATCAGCATAAGATGGTGTTCACTTGCCCATAGGGTACATACTGTTGGAATGTCATTCCCCTTAGACTTAAAAATGCAAGCGCAACATATCAAAGAGCTATGACTACCATATTTCATGATCTCATGCACACATTGATGGAAGACTATGTTGATGAACTTTTGGCAAAATCCTTGACATGTGGTGATCATTTGAGAGTCCTTGAAAAAAAATTAAAAAGGCTCAAAGAATATAATTTTTTTCTAAATCTTAAGAAATGTGTCTTCGGCATGACATTGGGAAAGCTCTTAGGATACATAGTTTCTCGTAGAGGCATTGAAGTGGACCCAGCAAAAGTAAAAGCTATATTAGATATGCCTCCCCCAATAGGAATCAGTCAACTTAGAACATTGCAAGGCTGACTTCAGTCCATCAGACACTTCATTACACAGCTTGCAGATAAATCTCAGCCTTTTTAGTATTTTTTACACAAGGGAATTCCTTTAATATGGATAGACAAGTGTGAGGAAGCCTTTCAACATATTATAGAGTACCTCTTGACACCTCCTATTTTGATGCCACCAATAGATGGTAAGCCTCTAATCCTTTACATATCAACTACCACTTTTGCACTGGGGGCATTGCTTTCACAAAATGACCATGATGAAAAGAATGGGTGATCTATTACATTAGTCGCACACTGGTTGGGTATGAACTCAACTATAGATATATTGAATGTGCTTGTCTCGCTATGGTTTTTGTTGCTTAGAAACTAAGACATTACATTCTAAATCATCAAACAAGGCTAGTGGCTAAGATAGATCCTCTCAAATACCTACTCAGCAAGGCAACATTGAAAGGATGGTTGGTTAAGTGGGTGATGATACTCAGTGAATATGACATACAATATGTGGAATGAAAAGCAATAAAAGGATAGGTTATCACAAACCAACTTGCCGATGCACCCAAAAAATTTGATCACCCTTTGATTTTTGATTTCCTAGATGAATCAATATTTGTACTAGACACTGGCGCAACATGGAAGTTATAGAAATGAATCAATATTTATACTAGACACTGGTGCAAAATGGAAGTTATACTTTGATGGCTCATACACTAGTCATGGATCAGATGCAGGAATACTCTTTGTCACCCCTCAAGGTGATACTATTCCTAAATCCTTCAAAATAGCCTTCCCATGTACAAGCAACATTACAAAATATGAGGCCTTACTCATAGGATTGTGCATGGCTATAAAATGGAAAATTACAAGTTTGCAAGTCTTTGGTGATTCCCAATTGGTCATCTAACGGATCAAAGATGACTATGACACTAAAGACAAGAAATTGACCCCATACAAAAGAATGGTTGACAATTTTAAATTGTATTTTGTAAATATTACCTTTTTCCAGATCTCGTGAATTCAGAACAAAGGAGTTGATGTCATGGCCACCATTGGATCTCTTTTGGACATTCCCAACAATATGTCACAATATGAGTTCTTAGTGGAACAGTTGTTGGTCCTTGCCTTTGATGTCCCAGAATCTAAAATGGTGTGTGAACTTGTTGGTCCTAATTCCCCATGGTATAAGAATATTTATGACTATCTGCATTCCCAAACATTACCACCTAACCTATCTAGTAACCAATGCAATTCCTTCCTTCGTAAAGTTTCTTGCTACTCCATCATTGGTGATACCCTATATAGACGTGGCTTAGACAATACCTTATTTAGATGTCTCAACACTAATAAAGCACAAATTACCTTACGATAAGTACACGAGGGTATATGTGAAGCCCATTCTAGTGGTCCGACTCTAGCTAAGAAGATCATGCGACTGGGATATTATTGGCCTAGAATGGAATAAGATTCCTATCACTTTGTGAAGAAATGTCAACAGTGCCAGATACACAGTGACCTCATCCACGCACCTGCATAGAAGCTACATCTGATCACTTCTCCATGGCCCTTTGCCCAATGGGGACTTGACCTCATAGGAAAAATTCATCCCACCTCATCTAATGGCCATAATTCATTATCATTGCAACTTAATATTTCATGAAATGGATTGAAGCCATTCCCTTGACATACATAACCAGTAAAAAAATCACCAATTTCATCCTCAATTACATCATATGTCAATATGGTGTCCCACAATTCATCATCACTGACAACGATCGTCCATTCAAAAATCAAGATGCACGTGAGTTATGTGAGAAATTCCACATCCAACACCACTTTTCCACACCTATTACCCACAAGGTAATGGCCAAGCTAAGGCAACCAATAAGACCATTATCAAGATTCTTAAAAAACTATCAACAACGTTGGTCATGACTGGGACATTCAGCTTAACCCTGCCCTATGGGGGTATCGCACAAGCATTAGCACACCCGCTGGTGCCACTCCATTTTCCCTAGTCTTTGGTACAGAGGCTATCCTTCCTATAGAGGTTGAAGTCCCCTCCCTATGGGTATCATGTGATAGGGCTCATTGATGATGAGGAGTATCGTATATCCTGACTACATGAATTAGAGTTGCTCAATGAAAGTAGATAGAAGGCCTTGGCTCATCTATAGGCATACCAAAATCGTCTTTGTTGCAGTTACAACAAAAGGGTTTTGGTCAAACATTTTGACATTGGAGACTTAGTCTTCATGCAGAATCCAAAAAATCAAGCAGAACATGAGAAACCCAGCAAATTTGAGCCCAACTGGTTAGGTCCATATTTCATAATAGCATCCTTTGGTTTCAGTGCCTATCAGTTGTCCACACTTGAAGGGGAACCTTTTTCCAAGCCCATCAATATCTTGCACTTGCACAAGTTCTATACCTAGCTTCAGAGAGCTCTTGTCAAAAAAGTCTTAAAAAATACAAAAAAATGATAAAAAAAAAAAAAGAAAAATCTTGAAAAAATACAAAAAAAAAAGAGAAAAAGTCCTAAAAAATTCAAAAAAATCAAGAAAATAGTAAAGAGAAAAAAATCATCCAATAGTGAAAACCACATCAGTGGTGCTTTGGATAAGTACCATGGTGAAAACCTAGCAAACAAGCGCCATGTGTAGACAGTCTTTACTCCACCATCTACTATTATTATATCTGGTCTTCCACCTTAATCTATAATGATGCCTTTACCTTTCATCATCCCCCATTTGATATCAATCACCTAGCCTTGTCATCTTTATCATGACTCCCAGGCGGTTGACGTCTTGCGTCCTTTATCCTCCATCTTCCGACCATAATAAAAACCTTGTACCATCCCATCCCTATTGGTTGAGTCTTATACCTGACTGGGGAAATTTCCTAACACCTGGCTTCATTGGATTCTATACTTGTCATTGGAGGTCAAAACATTCAAAAACACACAAAATAAAAATTAAAAAAATCGAATATCCACAAAAATCCAAAAAAAATCATAAAATGACAAAATCCAAAAAAAAATTATAAAACCTCAAAAAATACAAAAAAATAAAAACATGTCATAAGCCCAAAAACATTTAGATAACTTTCAAAAAATCCCAAAAATAGAGTCAGAGTCAATTATGTCAGCCTTTGTCATTGTCGAACTACATTGCCTCTACAACTCGACGTAGGCAAGGCCATCTATCGATGTTCCCCCGAGGAATTAGGTCAATCCCTTTAGGTGTTTTCAAATAAAATCATGACTTAGTCCTATGTCAATAAAACAAAGTCAACAGTCATGTCGAACTACAAGGTCTCTGTGCATTGCTACGTAGGCAAGGCAATCTATCGAGGAGCCCCTGAGGCCCCCTAGGTCAATCTTTTAGGGTTCATCGGGTCAATCAAAATAAATCAGACACTGTCCACTTAGACATGACATCATCATCTAAACTTCAACACAAATCCTAAATCAACAAGTCTCCAAATCATATCAGTCATTTGTCAAATCATTCAAACTAGTTAAATCAATCAAAACCAATGGTCTTATACAGGATGTGTCCTTCCTGAACCTAGACCTCGCCACTATCACACTTTGTCATTTCCCTTATACAAGTAGTTACGTGATTGAAACCACACTTGATGTCTTATACGACATGTTTTCTTTCCTGAAACCAGGCCTTGTCAAAACACTCAAGTCATCACTCACTTCATCCCTTAACACACTGGAAAACACTTATTGGAAAATAATCTAATTGATTGTTGATCTTGTTGGTCTATTTTGTCTTATTCTTTTAGATTTATTTTGATCATGTTAGTAGCCACCTTGAGGATGTCCCATGAAAGATTTAGAGGAGCGATGATGTCTCATGACTCGTCCTTTATTTGATTGTTGTCTACGGTTTGTCTTGACAAAAATATTGGGGCAACATGACCCTTAGTATGAGTTAGGACATTCCTTGTCTGTGACTATCTGTTTTACAGATGGATGACCTTGCACACCTTGGTCTATGTCATACCATGGTGTTTGTTGTCCATTTTTCATACTTTACTACCCAATAATGATTAAATGCAAAAGCCTTGCATAGAAAAATATATATCTGCAAATTATCTCAACTAGCACTATCTCACCATCCACATCTTCATTGCTAATATCCATCTTTCCAAGCTAACATTCATCTTTTCCGCTCTAACATTTCTTCTATTATGCATCTTCATTATCTTTCATTATTTTCTCTATCCTCTAGTCCTCTCATCCATTTTGAGAGCACACTCATGTTCTTTGAACCTACATGTCCTCTCGAGGGGGCATACCACTACCTCCTCATCATCCTTCCTTATTCTTCCTCTCACTGGGGCATATCTTTTTCTTTGACACAACACGATAAACTACATTGTATCAAAGAGGGGAAAATGTAGACACTAAAAAAATGTCCTACACCTATGAACATCATTTTTCCTCTATTAATTAAATAATTCTAATTATTTAATTAATTCACCTTCATTTCCCTAATTTCTCTTTTGATTAATTAAATTACATTACGAAATTAATTGATTCTTCCATCTTTATATTTAAATAAATTCATATTTGTTTAATTATTCATATCGCTTTGGATTGTAATTAAATAATTATTGGACAAATTATTTAACCAAAAATCCTCTTCCACTATATTATATAATTAATTTGAATTAAATTTTATTTAATCCATCCACTTTCTAAATTTAATTAATTAATTAAATCAAATGTTTATCTTCTTCAAAATTTCTCATTCTGACTACTGCTTTCCTCTGTTAACTAGATGGATCCACCACTTCATCTGACTCTATTTGAGGTAATTTCCAAAACAAATCAACTATTCGAACAGTTAACTTCCTCTCGCTCTTTCAGTTCCAATCTTATCTCGTCTTGTCTTGTTTAATTTCATCCATTGATCAAAATAAAAATCTTTTGATCTCAACCGTCCATTTGCCATCTTCCTCTCTATAAATTCCTCTATCATTCATCATTTTGATCATCTAGAATTTGAATATGCTATTGTGATGTTGAGATAATTAGTTTCTTCAATTTATTTTGTTGTCTTTGTCATAGGCTAGATAATTGCATTAAGAATTATAATTCTGAGGGCATTGCATATCTTGGTAGCAAAATTAAGAAGAACAATGAAGGTGATTCAACCATGATGTGAGGACTTAGGTAACTTTGTTGTGTTATTATGGTTTTTCATAATAGAATTGTGCTTCATTGATGCTTAGGGACTTTTGGGTTTGATTCTATTGATTAATGTTTGCTAACTTTGAATTTTCCTAAGCTACAATAAGAATGAATGCATTCTTGTAAAATGCATCATTTGAGAGTAGTGCAAAGTTTCCAAGAGCTATGTTTTTTATTCTATGTTTCATGGGGTTAAATTGGCAATGCCAACATGTCAAGGTGGGTGGGTGAATGCTAGAGGAGGCTCCATTATATTCCACAAGTGTTTCAATCCATCATTATTAGCTCATACATATATGGGTAAAAGCACAAAGTTGTGTCACACTTTTGGCCAAATAAATAGTTCTGAGCGAAAAAAATTTGGTCGGAAAATTTTCGGCCGAATATGTTTCAAATAAAACCACGTGGCCTATACGTGGCACACAGGGTTTCCCTTGAATCCAAAAAAAATAAAACTCTCCCTTTGCCACTTTGAGATTGGCTTATTATATGTGCAAGGTTTCTATAGAAAGGGTAAACTATAGAAACCTTGCACATATAATATCTATGTGGCATCCTAGTTGGCAACCAACTTAGCTTTTTTTAGAATTTTTTGAAACTTTCAACTTCAACTAAGTATTTCTTCAGTTAGAATGATGTTTTTTTTTAAAATAAAAAAACTCTTTTGTAGAGCTCAGAGTGGTGAATCTGAATATGTAATTGTTTTAATATTTTGATTAGTTTTAATATATTTTATATTTTAATGTAATGCAAGTAGGTTGTTAAAGTTAAAAAAGAGGCTGATTATAAATTAAAAATATATAGTAAAACATATTAAAAAAAAATTAAATATATGGTGTACTAGAGGAGAGAGTCCTCTTCAAAAGGGTATAATTTTTTTTTTTTTGAAAATGATTAAAAAAATAGACAATAATTGACATCCCATGAAAACTATCAAATTCTGACAAGTTTCACTTTAAAATGTTATTACAAGAAAAATATACATCAAAATTTTATTTTATTCTCCATGCACTAGATATTGAAGTTACCTATTTGGAGAAAAAAAAATTAGGGAAAAATGAAGTTTTTTTCATTTTGTTTCTTGATGTCCTGTGAACGTCACTTTTTTCTGAAATTTTCAACATTCCAAAATCTGTTCTTAAATTAATAAAAAAAATAATGAAATTTTTTTAAAAAAATTACAAGAATAAACTTCATCAAAAATTTTACATTTCATTAGTTACATCATTTTGAAATTCAAAACATAAAGACCACTTTTATGTGGTCGAAGTTCAATTTTTTTTGTTGTTGGTTGATTCCTTTATAAAGTGTGACGCAGGTTTGTGCTTTTACCCATATCAAAGGCATTGAAGAAAAAATTATTGTAGCAATTACCACCTCCATTATGCCATGAATATTAGGAGGGTTTTGAACTAATATGATCAATTGAAATAAGAACATTATTTGACCAAAATTTACCTAATATTATTTACAAACATAATGATTAAAAATAGCAAAAATTACCTCAATGAAAGTTGACATATGACAACTACTATCAATGATTTCTAATGTTCAAAGTCCAAAAATTAGTTATTCATCATCAAATACCAATTTTAATATTACCATTGATATATGAAAAAAAAATATGTAGTATATTTATTATTTTGTTACAAATTACACAACTATAGACTCGACATGGCCACATGATTAGGAGCTAAAGGGCTAGCAGATTTAGGATGAATAGTCTAACCCTATAACATCATCACATACAACTATTTAAATTAAGCTTCATTCATAATAGATTAATATAGTTAATCTTATATTTCAAAAAAATATAATAAATTGTAAAACCTTATTCTAGGTTACCTATTAGTAAATACCAAAGGTGTTATTAAGTGACTCATCCATCAACATGATATTATCTAATATGAATGTATCTTTCTTGTTTCCATGTCCACCATAAGCCTAAGACTCTAGAACACCATCTACAATGTTTGTATCCTCAACATCATCATACTGATAATCATGGATAAATTCATAGCTATAGAAAAAGTGAAGTGGGCATTTATGCCTAGAATCCTCACCCTCAACACCCTAATATGAAAATAGATTGCTATGTTGTAATGAGGTGTATGTGAGGGAGCTAATTGATTTTAAAGTTTCCACCTCAACACTCTCCTTCATAGAGAAAGGGATCATCACATGTTGAATTTATATCCTACTTGGGGGTCTTGATACATGGTCTTGGACATGATGTGCCCCTCCCTATCATATGCAAATCCTTTGTCTTTAACTTATAAATCTCACATGACAAAATAATTTAGAATCTCATTGAGGAAAAAACCACAAAATATTTTCCTTAAGAAATATCGAGGGACCTCAATATTGTTGCATGAGTGATGGAATCATCCACCACCTATCCCTAAAATGTTCATTTATTCCTTATTGTTAGTACTAATGAATAGGGAATCTCTTGTAAATTTTATGCAAGGGTGCATTGCATTTTAGATCAATAAACAATGCACACAAATCATTTTTTCTCTTTTACTTTTTTATATGAAAATTTTATAGAATAGAATAGACATGTGTTCTCCTTATGATTGCACCATATGTTTATTTGGATAGAAATGGAATGTATATGAGAAATAATATGTTTCAATGATGTCACAAGGGCTCTCTAATATGAACTATTTGCATTAAGATTTTCCAATATATCAACAATGTTTATAGATTATTTTTGTTGATTTTAATTTGACCTAATAAATTTTCTTACGTCTCACAGGGAAGTCTAGGAATAGATGGAGAATTTTTAGGAGGGTTAAGTTGTACTTACTCTTCAGTAGGAATTCCCTCCACACATTTTGGTGAATTAGTGTTTGGGGGTGTTTCAAAGAATTTTTTATTCCTAAATTTTAAAAAAATTGAATCAAAACCAATATAAATAAATTTTAATTTAATTTAAGCCTCCAAAATGCTAAAAAATTGACCTTCTCAACCTATGAATGTTATGATAGCATCATGCAATCTTGAGTCCACTCAAATAGTTTGCACACATTCTCACATTATTCCTCACTCATGTTGAGGCATTGGGAGAAATGGGGTAAGGCTCAAATGATTTCAACCACTAATTTATTTTATTTTATCATAAAAATGTGAGTGTATTTTAACTTGTTCATATTTTCCCCTTGATGGAAAAAAATAAATCACCACTTTTTGGTCCCCCATCTTTGTGCACATGCCCTCCTTTGTAATTTATATTTAAAATTATGTGTTAAAAAATCCTAAAAAAAAATTAATCAAATTCAATTGGTGGTTGTAATGCTAGATTCCTTCAAAAATACCAATGGCCTTATAGATTGTTGCAACCATAAGAAGAGATCAACTTGTAATAAGTATTTTCAACTATGGGAGTGGATAATTTAGAATTAAATACTATTTTAGGAAAGTAATTGTGAAGGAGTATACTTTCTAGATACAAATGATGTTAAAGAAATTTTTAGTCTAAGCACAAAAAAAATCTCTTTATCTCCAAGAATGATGATGAAGATATTTCCTAGACATAACAGTAGTCTTCAATTCATTTGGTCATCATCAAGACTAATATTATAAAAGTTTCTAACATATTAGCAACCATGTTGATGCTCATAGAAAACTTGAGGTTGCACAAGCCATCAAATATGACACCTCTCATAGCTCAAAGGGTTGTGTCAACCATTACAATAGAATTTGTTTTGTAATGATAGGATATGCCCTCCCAAGTGCAACAATTTGTTCCCTTTATCCACTTGATTAGTCCACTACAAGTTAGACATTCAAGCTAACCTTTAACTAAATAAGAGATTTGATTTCCCCCTCGTTAAATCTAGAATTTGGCATTCTCAAGCACAAATTGATCACAAACACTCCAATAATAGTAAATATTAAATAAGAAGGTTATGGTCACTGAGATTGTCTCTATGTCATCCACTTAACATATATCTAATAGATTAAATTATTAAATATTGCCCATCCTTTGTTGCAAAGGAGTTAATATGCTATGTCCCCTAAGTTTCTCAAAATTTCCAAATGTGTAGGGTACAAATTCATTTTGGAAAGATTGGAGCACAAGCATCCAATCACATACAAAAGGTTTGACTAGAGATTTTGCATATACACATCACTGCAATGATAATGCTTGGAGAAAAGGCATTTCTTGCTAGTAAATATGAAAGGAAGGAAGGTCCAAAAATATCATTTTGTTTAATATTTTTAATGAATTGGCAATCAATACTCTTTTACACCTTGTGCATGCTTGTGTATTTTGCATTCATGTCTACTAGGGCTTCATTGTCACTTTTTGTCACCTCTTTTCCAAATCTATCTAACAAGAATCAATAATCTCCCTCTCCATTTTTTGCACCGCTTTATATAATATTGTTTTAACATTCATTTCTTTTTACTCTTATTTATTAATATAATTTAATGTTATATCCTTCCTCATTAATACACATCAGTGCAATGATAATGCTTGGAGAAAAGGCATTTCTTGCTAGTAAATATGAAAGGAAGGAAGGTCCAAAAATATCATTTTGTTTAATATTTTTAATGAATTGGCAATCAATACTCTTTTACACCTTGTGCATGCTTGTGTATTTTGCATTCATGTCTACTAGGGCTTCATTGTCACTTTTTGTCACCTCTTTTCCAAATCTATCTAACAAGAATCAATAATCTCCCTCTCCATTTTTTGCACCGCTTTATATAATATTGTTTTTTAACATTCATTTCTTTTTACTCTTATTTATTAATATAATTTAATGTTATATCCTTCCTCATTAATATTGTACCTACAACAATAATGTGATAATAAAAACCTGTAAGAAACTTTCAACTAACCTCTCTAATGCTAACTTAAATTTACATTTAAAAATATAATACTCCCATTTTAATTGGAAAACTTTATTTAAATCTTATAACTAAATATTTGTATTCCATCAAACTATCTAAAAAATAATAGGGAGCCCCTTCCATACGGGATCTCCTCCATGAGAGCGTCAACCGAAATGTCGTCCGGATCCCAGAAAACTTCACTTCATATTTATTAATGGCTTCCCATATTTATATTTAATTTCTCGCCACAGTTTATTCTCTTGTTGCAGTACAGCGGTCAGTCGATGAAAGTGAAATCAATCTTTTTGTTTATAATAAATGCTAGGGTTCTCAAAGAGACATCTGGAGCCACGAAACAACCGTAAGTTTCGAAAGTTTATCTGGTAATTCGCTTTATCATACTGTGCTTTTTCTTGATATAGTGTTCGCCTGATGCAGTAGTTTCCCCTAAAATCCGCTGGTGTGAAGTTTCGGCAATTCATACTAAAATTTCGGACTATAGAATTTGAATCTTGTGTGTTTGACTGGTATGTAATTTTCGAGGGGCTATTAGATAGACAGGAGGGAAATTTTTTGGGAATTAAGGTTATAAAATTGTTGATATTTTTACGGTAGAAGCCAGAATTTAGGGTTTCAGTTCTCTGTCTGAATCTTCGCTGCAAAATGGAAACCCTAACGAATTTAATATATGGATAGTTATAATGTAGAAATCAGAAAGACTTTGCCGAAAAGAATGCAGAGCTAGCCGGTAGTCGCTGTAATCCCGGATTTATTTTTAGAAATCAGCGTATTTGCTGCGCTTATTTCTCAAAGTTTCGCCGGAAAAAATGATAAATCCAATTAGGGATCACGGCATTTGGGGATTTGATATTAAGATTGTGGCTTATATTCAAAGTTTATTGCATTCATGACAATTTATGTGAAATTATGAGAAACCTAGCTAATACAGATCTTTTACAGGATTTCATTTTTTTTTGTCGTCATTATTCCTTTTCATAAGCTTTCCGGATCTTTACATGTTTCGAATTACTTCTTTCAATGGAAGGCTCTACAGGTGAACCTTCATTGTTTTGCTTGCAGGTTGACATTGACTAATCTGATTATATTTCAGAAAAATTGCAGTGTCTCATGCTGTGCAGTCTTGTGTGAATATTGCGGACCAATCTTTAGCCAAGGTAGAGACGCATGGCTGCTTCTCGTAGAATCATCTTTAGCATTTTGGATGTTTGAAACAATTGTGTCTAATGCTGAAATTTCAGTCAGATTTCTTGTTTCTTTGAAATTTCAATGGAGCATTAAGTATTGATACATCTTGATTGCTTTTCAGGCAGCGTGGAGAAGCTGATTATTTTGGCAACAGCCAAGCATGTCGTCGTTGGGCGTTGCGATATGTGGATCTCCAGTAAAGGTGAAACAGACGCGCAAACGGCATACAAGCTACGAGGAAGTGCTCAAGGAATTTAACTATGAGAAATTGTGCACGCTACCTCCATCGTCATCTTGCAAGGCCTCGCCCAAGAGCAGCGAAAAGATATGCCTTTGTGCGCCCACCAAGCACGCAGGATCCTTCAGATGCCGCCTTCACCGAGCTCCTCATCTTTCTCACAAGCAAAGCGCATCAAAGTATTGCACCGTAAAGCCCAACAATGTCAAGCCCAGCCGGCTAAGTAAAATGGTGAAAGACACGCAGGTGGGCGAAGATGTTGAAAATTCCGCTTCTGTCAAGGCGGATTAAAGATCAGGCAGTTTAAATGATTTTTGTCTTGTCCACACTAGAATGGAAAAATGTAAAAAGGATATTCTATTTTCTGTGAGGGGCATCGGGAAGGTTTCATGGCTTCCTACGACTTGTGTACTTTTTCAATGCATTCCACATTTAGAAATTCGTTAATATGTAAACTCACACCATATCATTTAACACTGGCCTCTTATTAATCCGTGCTTATAGGAGGATAATATGGTATTCGATATGTAATCAATGTTTTGTTTACTCTGATTTTCTGCACCGACCTCCAATCTTTTCTGGAAATGTTCAATCAAATATTCGCTACCTAAATTCTTTTAAATTGAAGTGAATTTATTTTTCCCTGCTATTTTCACGTGCAAATCAGAGTCCGTGGACGTTGAATGGAGCAATTCGGCATTCGTCTATCTTTCTAACATAACTACAGCTTTGTCTTGATGTTTTGTACTTTTATCACTCAGGTTCAATGCAATCTAAGATGTGATCTCTAAATATGAATTATTATTTTTCTGTACAAATAATATAAATACATACTCAAAAACATATATACAAATATGAAAACGATAAAATTGAAATTCACAATAATATGTGAATGTCCTCTCAAATTCGATAAAAATTTACATAAAAATTAGTTAAAAAGTTGAATTGTGAAATTTACACTTATATGTGAATGTCGTTTCAAATTTGATAAAAATTTACATAAAAATTAGTTAAAAAGTTGAATTGTGAAAATGCCAACCTATAGAATGACATCACAAGTATGCACCAACATATTGCAAGGGTAAAGTTCCTCACTTAATTTAAGTACATAAAAATAATATATTATAAGCACTTGTATGAGAAGGGGTGCAAGGGTTACGTTGATAGAAATGTATAATTAAGTTAACATACTAAGGAGGTATATTCTTTATTGTCTATATAATTTTGTAGTATAAATTTGAGATACATACAATATTTTGGGAAACATTTGAAAAATCTTTGTATTACATATTTTCTTGTAGTTAATTGAAGGAAATATTTTTAACATTTTCAATTGTGAATATTTAGCATTTGATACATACTAGACACCACAATGATCATAGTCACGACCCTAGTTCACAGGTATCATAGGCATAGCCAAGTTGCTACAACGATGTTGTGGTGTCCAAATTGACACAAGATTTGAGAGAGTTTGAATATT
>VDFB02086081.1:247854915-248010708 GCA_007258455.2 Sequoia sempervirens | reverse complement strand
GGTAGATCATTGTTCCAGATTGTGTATGGAGGTAGCCCCAGAACGGCTCCACAATTGAGGAAGATGGACCAAGAGAAGAAAATAAGTGCTAAAGCCGAAGATTTTGTAGAGCACATCAAGAATATACATGAGAAGGTACAAGAACATATTAATAAGATGAATATGCAATATAAGGCTAAGACAGATCAAAAAAGGAGGAATAAGGAGTTTCAGATTGGCGATGAAGTAATGGTCCACTTGAGGAAAGAAAGGTTTCCCATGGGAACATATAACAAATTGAAGATGAAGAAATTTGGTCCATGTAAGATTTTGAAGAAGCATGATTCAGGGAATGCATATGAGGTAGAGTTTCCGGATGGATTCAACATTTCCCCTATGTTCAACATTTCAGATTTGACAGAGTATCATGAAGGTGGCATAGAGGAAGTACCAACGATGGAATAGTGTGGGATTCCAACATCTACTTCAGAAAAGGAGGAGAGGGAGGGAAGGAGTACCGTAAAACAAAAGATGAAGAATATCCGTGAAATGGGAGAGGAAGGCTCCTGCGGAAGATTCATCTGGCTATCTAAGGCAAAGTGGGTTGACTGGGCCAATTTTCTCAACCATCTCTGAGATGACGGGATCACTTCTAAATTACCCTAGGTGTCTCCGAGGCAGATATCCAATGGTGTAAGTGGCACCTTGCATCACCCAAAAATAGCTAAATTTCAAGCCATTTTAGATGTTTTACATTTTGGATACCCTTTTCGTCATAATTAAATTTCCAATTTACGGTTTTTATTTTCTATTCCTGGATTGAAATATATTGCAGTTTTAGTTTCCCATATTTGTGCCTAAAAATCTTTTGAGTTAGATTGAGGCACTTAGAGTTCAAAACACCAAACTGCCAAAAATATGTGTAGCCACCCAGCGCTGCTATTGACTTTGAGACTCAACAATTCAAACTACCGCTGACCGGAGTCCTGTGATCAAAAGTTATGGCCCTGTGACATGACTTTCTAGAAGATACAATTACAAATGTTCTTTTGAAATTTGAACTTCAAGTTGTAATTTTTTGGCGCCAAACCACCTAAACTCAAATTTTAATGTTGTTTTAGCTCCAAACTAAAGAGAAGCTCTATTTATGGGTGGGTTTCTAATTTTTGGGTAACTTTTTAAGGACAAGCTCACATATTGCAAAACGGTGATTTTGTAGCTTTCTGTAACTTGCATGTGTTGTAGAACTTGGGGATTTGAGATCCTCTGCATGTAAGAAGCTCCATTTTCTGAATAATAAAATTATTCTCTTGTTTGTGGGTTATTTTCTAAGTCTCGGGCTACGCCCTCATCAAGAAGTCTTGTCGACCCGATAAGGTCTTGTCGAGATAAAATAAGCTCGCTGAAAGATCTTGAGTTCAGCGAAAGGTCTTGTTGACTCGATATGGTCTCGCCGAATGGATATTTGGAATCAGTAAGACTCCTGGCCGCGGGGTTTGAATTCAACATGATGTCTCGGCGAATGAAGGTGGTCTCGCCGAGAGATTTTTCCTTCGGCATAAAGTCTGACCGAAAACAATTTTCTTGCCTATGGTTTTCTATAATATCGATATAAATTTTGCATTCAATGAGAAGTCCCGCTGACACTCCCAAGCTATGTTGACCGTCCTGTGAGGTATGCTCGCATCGGGGAGACACGGCCAGTGTCTCACTGACATGCGACTCTGGCTGAATGACTTTTGACTGCCTGGGATCTTGCGTGGCATATGTTCAACCAATCAGAAAGAACTAAAGGCAAACCATTAGCCTTTTGATTGTTTGACTCCCCCTGTGAATGAGATCAACAGAGCATAAACAACACTGACTTATTTTGAGATCAAAGGCAATGGAGCAGCTCTGTGAATGATGGTGTGGAGATCTAATGGGAAAGTCTGAAGCTGCTTGCAGAGGAATTCAACCTACAACAGGAAGAAGGCCAAAAGAAGAAAGAAGCTGTCAGTTTCGGGGATAGCGGTGAGGTCTATTGGAAAAAGGCAGATCGGTATTAATGGTAATGCTCCAGGGGCATTCAAGGCAGCTCTTAAAGGAGGTTCAAGAGTGGACATCGAGGCTAGAGGTTAGTACATTAAATTCATGGTTGCAAAAGATCTGAAGGAGGCCATTCCTGGAGCGACTCTTCACCGACATGGACAGTGGGGACACAACATTAACTTCATTCAAAAGATCTAAGGACAAATCTTTCTAGAGGCGGATATTTTTGTAAGCCCTAGGGCAGGGGCTGATACTTTTTGTATATATGGTTTTTTTTACCTCATTTTGTAGATAGTTCTTACCTGGTGCTTTTCTGCTTTTGTAACTTGTGGAGTTCTTTGCAGAAAAGGGGCTATGTTTTGTAACTCATGACAGGCTTGTATATCAGTGTTTCACCATTGAAATCAATGAGTATAAGTGATTTACCTTTTCAATCTCTCTATTAAATTGTGTGCATTCGTATAATTGATGAAACTGCTTGTGAAATTGTATGATTCCTTGTGGTTATGTCTTATTTCAGCACCTTTCTATAGAGCAATACGTATTTTGCAAGTTGTGAGATGTGTTCAAAATGCAGTATTCTCTAGTTGTGAAGTCATTTCTTCCTTCTAGGAATGTAGCCATACGAACCTTTTTATGAAATGTTTATGTAGAAAACATATGTGATTGAGTTGTGTACAACTAATCTTTTTTCATTGACTCAAATTGTGTGTGTAAACTGTGTTATATGTCCTCTTAGTAAATTTTAGTGCATCACCATAGAGATCATGTTTTCATTAGTTTTAATATATTCTCCTTCTACTCTTTTCATTTACAAGATCAGTAGTTAGGTGACACCATAGGAAGCCGGCCTTCTCCGGAGGTTGACCTCTATTTACAAGAAACCCACATCTTTAGAGGTCTTCCCATGTTACACTGAGGTGTTGAACATCAGGTTCAACAGGGTGCAATTTCAGGTGATAATAGTTTTTGGCACGCTCAGTGGGACAGAGTCAGAAGTAAAATTCCTAAATCTTGCTATTTTGATATGGTGACAGTGAGCGAATAGCCTTTTAGAGGTCATTTTTAAGCATATCTGGCGAATCTGTGTGGAGGAAAGGATCAATGTGCTTGTTTATATGAGAAAAATAGAAACCAGAAGTTTAAAAGTTGTAGAGTTTTTGCATTTATCTCCTCCAGGAAGAAAAGGGAGAACTCTCAGAAGGATTGTTCCTTCTCTTCGAGTTCAGTCAACACCACCTAGTGTCAGTGATAAGACACTATTTTCATATGAAAGGAGAAGAAGAAGAGACCCTCTAGCTAGGCGTTCAACATCTCCTACTCTTAGAACAAAACTTTCTGCCTCCTCATTAGGGGCTTTCAATTGTTCAACAGATAGTATTGTTGCTACAACAAATACTTCTCAACCAAGTTCAAGTTCTGCTTCGGCAAGCATACCAACGCATTCCAGCTCAATGGCAGTGCCAAGAGCCTTTACTTTTGTACCATTCAACCAGGGTAGTCCCATTAATCTAGCGCAACATGATGATATTCTATTAGCAACGTTAAAAGGGTTACCAAAGTTTATTGGAGGACAAGTAACGCCTTTTGAACATATCAGAGATGTGGCAACATTGTACAATGTGCATCATGTGACACAAGAAAATGTAGTTGTGAGATTGCAGGTTGCATCTTTCAAGAGAAAGGCGTTGGAATGGTTTAGAAGCTAATCGATGGGTTTTATAAGAACATGGGATGAGCTTGGTGATGAATTTACCAGATTTTTTGAGGAAAAATTTGATCACCTATCTTTGGTAGAGTAGTTAACAACCATTAAAAGAGCCCCACAAGAACAAATGATGAACTTCAATATCCGATTTCAAAAGACTTGGAACAAAATACCTGCTACGGTAAGGCCTTTTGCTGATTATGCATTTTTGTACTATTTGAAAAGTTTAAATAGTGATATCTCAGTCATGATACAGTCCATGGGGGGTATTTCTTTACCTCAAGCTTATAGTATAGCTATTAAGACATAAAATAACCTCATTCAAGCAGGAAAGTTAGCACCTAGGCCACCTATGCCCTACTTCCCTAAAATTCAATCAAATATGTCATTGCAAATGCCATCTTTAGCCCCTTTACCTGTTGTTCCAAAATTACCCATTATTGTGAGTCAGGGAGTGTTAGCTGCAGGACCATCAAGTGAATTGCAAGAGATCAAGTCTAGTCAGCATAAGATAAAAATCATTTTACAAACTCTGGGAAATGAGTTGATCAGCATGAAGAAACAATATCAAGGGGCAAGGCCGAATTTCCAATAGCAAAACTAGCAGCAAGGTCAGAATGCAAATCAATCTTATCAAAATCGGGGATATTAGTATCAACAAAATAGGCAACCTTATCAAGGTGCTTATCAGAGGAAAAATGTTAATCAAAGACCATTCCAATCTTATAATCCAGCTCCTCTTAATGCTGCAAGTCCAGTGAAAGATATGATTCTAGCCCAAAATAACTTTGTGATAGAAAATGAATGGTGTTATTCATGTAATCAAGCGCATAACCCAACCTCATGCTCAAATGGGTTAGTCAATCATGCATTTATGGTCCAAAATGCTATCAGTCCATAGCCAGATGTACCTGCTAATATACCTGAACAACAACCGGATATACAATTTAATGAGACTACATTTTTAAATTGGAAAAGTGAAGAGTTATGTGGTGTGAATGCTAATTCCGCAATTGCAGCCAATACACGAGCTAAGAAGAGAGCTCTGGAGGTGGAGCAATCAATTGATAAGAACAAGGGGCCTACAACTGTAGAAGCATCATCCACACCTATTCTAAATGTACCAAAAGGAACTACTATCTTACCAATCAATGAGCAGCCTCACAAGAATAAAGAACCGATTGCTGCTAAAATACATCAAAGGGTACCTTTAACTGTACCTTATAACATTGTGGACAACATGAAGAAGATCAACGTGAATATGACCATGTGGGATTCCTTAAGCATTCCTAGACAATCTGATCTACTTAAAAAAGCATTATGTGAAGACATAAATCCTGAACAAATTGTTGCAGATTCCCAAAAGGTCGTAATGGCTAATGATGATAAAGGGAAAGCTGCTAATCCTAGTAGCCAAGGGGAATCTATGATTCAAGGTAAGAGCGTAAGACCTCCTCCATTCTATGTTTCATTGACTATTGGAAAAAAATTAGTGCATAATTGTATGGTAGATAGTGGAGCTACCTGTTTTGTGATGCCCAAGCAAGTAGCTGATCAGTTAGGTTTAAAGTATGAACCTTTAGAGAAAGGAGTAGTCCAGCTTGATGGCTCATCTGTTAATACAATAGGTCTTATCAAAGATTCCAGCTTAACTCTGCATGCTTGCCCTAATTTTTCAATTTCCCAAGATATTTATGTGGCAGATTTTCCTCCGTATTTTGGGTTATGTTTGTCAAGAGAGTTTACGGCTAAAATAGGGGGCTATCTTTCGTCTGACTGGTCTCACATGTTGTTTTGTACTAAGTATGGAACTAAAGTAACCATTAAGTCTGAGTTACTTGCAAAAGACAATATAGAACCCTATATACCTAGTGCAATGAATGCCAATTGCATAATCTTTGAACAAGACGAGCATGATGTTGTCTCTGATCCTCGCATTGTTGTCGATGATATTCCTGATATACTTCTAGATGAGTGGGCAGTAGACCAAACTTCTAGTGTTGAAAGGGACTTGGTGTCAGATGCTGGTATGGGTAACTACATGTTTCAAGAAGCTGATGTAGTGATGCCTAACTTGGTTAAGAGGTCAGTTAATGATTGTGATCAGTAAGACAAAGTTTGGGAAATGTATTTTGATGGCTCAAGGAGCAGGCATGGCGCTGGTGGGGGTGCATTATTGGTTTCCCCAAGAGTTGAAAGATATTATGCAGCATTTTGGTTTGCATTTTCATGTACTAATAACATAGCAGAATATGAAGGTCTTATTCAAGGACTGGAATGGGCGAGGAAACATGGAATTAAGTGTTTAAAGGTGCATGGGGATAGTGAATTGATAGTAAATCAGGTTAGAGGCCTGAATGTTGTTAAAAATGATGTTCTTAAATTGTATAAGCATAGGGTTTGGGACCTTATTGAGGATTTTGAGGCTTTCAATATCATTTCAATTCCAAGAAAACAAAATTAGCATGCTGACAGATTAGCAGCTGTGGGAGCCCAGTTTGACATTCCAAATAGTGCAAGAAAGGAATGTAATCAACAACACATCAAGGTTATTATCAAGCCTTCAGTGCCTAACAACAATGTTAACTGGCAGGTCTTTGAGAGTGATGAGCGAATTCTACAATTTCTACTTGAAGAGGACGTGTTTGTAGCATCAAATCAGGATAAAATCAAACAACAGTATGGAGACTAGGTACTGCAATTAAAGAACAACAAGTTGCCTAAGGGTTTGGTTACCTTAGAAATTATTTTCAACTCTGATGATCAGGCTAGAAGTAACAAAGCCAATTTACTGGTTCAACAAGATCATTATGAGGACTTAGAAATTGCACCCAAGAGAAGCCTCAAGATAGGGAAAATAAACACTGCTATTTAAAACCAGTCTTTTCTGCAATTATTCCAAGAATTCATTGACATATTCGCTTGGGAATATGGAGATTTGAAGGGATTTGATACATGTCTTGCATGGCATACAATAGAATTGGAGCCAACAGCCAAACCATAAGGAAAAAACAGAGGCCAGTTAATCCCAAACTGGAGCCATTAATGCAGAAAGAAGTCTTCAGACTTATAGAAAGTGCAATTATTTTTCCCATCAAGCATACTAGCTGGGTTGCAAATCTAGTTCCCATTAGGAAGAAAGATGGGGAGCTTAGGTTATGTGTAGACTTCAGAGATTTGAACAAAGCTTCATTAAAGGATAGGCACCCTCTTCCGTCTATGGAGCAGATTCTTCAATGTGTGTCAGGTTCTGAACGTTTTTCTTTACTGGATGGATATTCTGGTTATAACCAGATTTTGGTAAGGGAAGAAGATCAATTTAAAACTGCCTTCACCACAAAGTGGGGCACAATGGCATATAGGAAAATGCCATTTGGTTTGTCTAACGTTGGAGCAACCTTCCAAAAGGCTATGGACATGGCCTTTAGCAACTTAATGTATAAGTTTGTCTTAGTATATCTTGATGACATCAATTTCTATTCCAAGAAGATAACATATCACATTGACCATTTGAGGAAGATTTTTGAACATTGTCGAGATTTCGGTATATCATTGAATCCCAAGAAATGTGTTTTCTTTGTTCATGAAGGAAAGCTTCTTGGGTATGTAGTCTGTAGGAAGGGAATTACCATGGATACTAAAAGAGTTGCAACAATCTTGGAGCTACCTTCACCTCAGCATAAGAAAGGACTTTAGAGTTTCATTGGTCATATTAATTTTTTTAGAAGGTTTCTCCCTGATATAGCATCCTTGTTAAAACCCCTTACAACTATGCTAAAAAAGAACGCAGAGTTTAAATGGACCCGGGAAGCAAAAGACAATTTTCAACTGATCAAAGAGGCGTTAGCTTCAGCCCCAACATTAGTCAACCCATATTTCAACAAAGATTTTACCTTCTATGATTTTGGTAGTTTTGATGTAATTTCTGCAATCTTGGTGCAAAAAAATGTAGAATGGTTGGAGCAGCCCATTGCTTTTTTCAGCAAGGGTCTAGAAGACTATGAGCAAAAGTATACCTTCGTAGAAAAACATGTGTTGGATGTTGTGAAAAGTTTGAAGAAATTTAGACATCTATTGTCTCATAACAAAATTCATCTTCAAGTAGCACATTCTAGTGTGAAAGAATTCTTACTCAGCAAAGATCTAAATGAAAAATGGGCTGGATGGATCACAAGAGTTATGGAGTACAATGTGGATATTCAGGTCACTAAATTGGTGAGCGAAAAAGGTTTATGCCAATAGCTAGCTAACGAAGACATTTCAAGAGTAGAGGATGAATGAGACTCAGTTTTGGTTAATGTTGGGACAACAAATAATGAAGCTATCAGCTGGTTGCAGGAGATGTCACATTTTTTAAGAGCCAGGGAATGTCCACCTAATATGAATAGAACGAAAAGGAGGTACTACCGACTTCAGTATATTCCTTTTGTCTTGATTGATGATGTTTTATATAGGAAATAACACAGTGGAGTACTGCTCAGGTGTGTTGATAATGATCAAGTGGATTAGATATTACATGAGTTCCATGACAGACCTTCTGGAGGTCACTATGCTGCAAGGACAATAGTATATAATATTTTAAGAGTAGGCTATTATTGGCCTGACTTGTTCGAGGATGCACATACATATGTCAGGAGATGTTCCAAATGTGCCTTGTTTTTAGGAAAAGAAAAGCTTGCTACTTTGCCATTGTAACCAATTCAGATAGAGCAGCCATTTATGAAGTGGGGAATTGACTTCATAGGGGCAATTAATCCACCCTCAAGTGCAGGCCATCGGTGGATTATCACAGCAATAGACTATTTTACACGATGGATAGAGGCTTTGCCCCTGAAGGAAGCTAATGAGACAGCAGTGTTGAATTTTTATGAAGACATGGTTTGCAGATTTGGAGTCCCAGATTCTATAATTTCTAACAATGCCCTGGAATTTTTTGGTTTGAAGGTTGTTGATTGGGCATTGAAGAATGGCATTTACTTGAACACAAGCTCCAACTGTTATCCTCAGGGCAACGAATTTGTAGAGTCCACTAATAAAAATTTGATTAACATTATCAAAAGGACGCTTCAAAGCAATCAGAGGGATTGGCGTGCCAAGCTAAAGACTGCTCTTTGGGCAGACAAAATTACCCCTAAGAAGGTGATTGGGAACTCACCTTACATGTTGGTGTATGGTAAAGAAGCAAAATTACCTATTTCTACTAAGTTTCCCACCTTGGACATTTTTAGTCAGTCGGTCCTGTTTGAACAGACTAACCCACTTTCCTTAAGATATACTTAGCTGATGGAGTTAGAAGAAACTAGAAACAAGGCTATGAAGAACATGGAATGTCAAAAAATCCTGACTAAGATAACATTTGATAAGAAAACTAGATCAAGAGATTTCATGGTGGGAGATCTTGTGCTAAAATGGGATGTTCTAAAAAGTAGGTCGGACCATCACACCAAGTTTGACAACATGTGGATGGGTCCATTTATTATCAAAGACTGCAAAGAACACAATGCTTACCAACTAGCCACAACTAAAGGTTAAGTGCTTCCTATCCCAGTCAATGGGATACACCTCAAGCCTTTTTTTGAGGTTTTATAAGTTCCTCCATTGTACATATTAGGTTAGGTTTTATGTTTTCAATAAGTGCTTATGTACTTTAGTTTGATTGTTGTTTCATCCCCTAGGTGTTGTTCCAACACAGTAAATAGTTTCTTTTAAGTTTCTCCTGTTTCATCGGTTTTGGCAACCTATTATGTTCTATGAGTCTCAAATGTGTTTGAGCCATGTACAAAGCCAATGTTTTAAATCAACCAATTTGATTTTTCCTAATGACTCCATGTCCAATGGACAAGTTTAGGCTACTAGTTTTCATGTTTAGTAGGCAAACATCCAGCTGAGGTTGCCATAAATGTTACCCAATTTTCACCTACAGGCTCAATCAGGGGAAAATATGTTTTAAATTCGGCACGTGGATTAAATGTGGCTCCCATAAGGGTTGAGCCTAGCATGCAGGTGTTCATATTTCATTAGGAAGGTCTTTATCTGATGCTATTTCACAAGGAAGTCTATTGGAAAGCCTTGCCTCAATCAGATTCGGCATAAAGCTCCTGAGGAAGAACGTCGCTGGGACTTTTCAGATGTCTTGTCGAATGGTAGTGTTTTATATTCATTCAGGATCCACCAGTTGGCTAGAAATTTTATTTTCCATGGGTTTTTATATGTCTCCTTGACTGCTGAGGTCTAGCCGAACATGCATAGGGCTAGCATCGCTGAAAGAAAGAAGTTCGGTGAAAGGTTTGGCCGACATGCTGGAGGTCTCAGTGAAAGAAGGTTCCCTTGGAAAGAAGTCTTCCCGACCCACTAGTGTCATGCCGAAGTGGTCTCAGCTCGCCGAAGGTTTTGCCTTCGGCATGGGGTCTCACCGATAGCGAAATTCACGCCAATAGGGATTGATATCAGTATAATGTCTTGTCGACTATTGAGGTCTCGGTGCTAGGGGCTAGCGAAGGGAAAAAGTCACACCGACAGGGTGGACTCTTACCAAAGTGAAGCGGCATCAGGGAAAGAAAGGAGCCCAGCAAAGGTCTTGCCGACCGAGTGAAGTCTCCCCAACTGAAATAAGCTCTCACTGAAACATAAGGCCTCACTAAGAAGTCCTGTCGACCTGATAATTTCTTTCCAAGATGAAATGAGCTCGCCGAATGGATATTTGGAATCGGTAAGACTCCTGGCTGTGGGGTTTGAGTTCGACATGATGTCTCGGCGAATGAAGGTGGTCTCACCAAGAGAGTTTTCCTTCGGCATAAAGTCTAGCCGAAAACGATTGTCTTGCCGATGCTTTTCTGTAATATCGATATAACTTTTGCATTCGATGAGAAGTCTCGCTAACACTCCCAAGCTATGTCGACCGTCCTGTGAGGTATACTCGCATCAGGGAGACACGGCCAGTGTCTCACCGACATACGATTCTGGGTGAATGAATTTTAACCACCTAGGATCTTGCATGGCATATGTTCAACCAATCAGAATGAACTAAAGGTGAACCATTAGCTGTTTGACTATTTGACTCCCCCTATGAATGAGATCAATAGAACATAAATGACACTGACTTATTCTGAGATCAAAGGCAATGGAGCAGCTCGGTGAACGATGGTGTGGAGATCTAATGGGAAATTCTAAAGTTGCTTGCAGAGGAATTCAACCTATAGTAGGAAGAAGGCCGAAAGAAGGAAGAAGTCGTCAGTTTCGGGGATAGCTGTGAGGTCTACTAGAAAAAGGCAAATCGGTATTAATGGTAATGCTCTAGGGGCATTCAAGGTAGCTCTTAAAGGAGGTCGAGAGTGGACACAAAGGCCAGAGGTTAGTACATTAAATGCATGGTTGCAAAAGATCTGAAGGAGGCCATTCCTGGAGTGACTCTTCACCAACATGGACAGCGGGGACATAGCATTAACTTCATTCAAAAGATCTAAGGATAGATCTTTCTGGAGGAAGATATTTTTGTAAGCCCTAGGGAAGGGGCCGATACTTTTTGTATATATGGTTTTTTTACCTCATTTTGTGTTCTTACCTGGTGCTTTTCTGCTTTTGTAACTTGTGGAGTTCTTTGCAGAAAAGGGGCTATGTTTTGTAACTCATGATAGGCATGTATATCAGTGTTTCACCATTGAAATCAATGAGTATAAGTGATTTACCTTTTCAATATCTCTATTAAATTGTGTGCATTCGTATAATTGATGAAACTGCTTGTGAAACTGTATGATTCCTTGTGGTTGTCTTATTTCAGCACCTTTCCGTAGAGCAATACGTATTTTGCAGGTTGTGAGATGTGTTCAAAATGCAGTACTCTCTAGTTGTGAAGTTATTTCTTCCTTCTAGGAATGTAGCCATACGAACCTTTTCATGAAATGTTTATGCAAAAAAAATATGTGATTGAGTTGTGTACAACTGAGCTTTTTTCATTGACTCAAATTGTGTGTGTAAATTGTGTTATATGTCCTCTTAGTAAATTTTGGTGCATCACCATAGAGATCGTGTTTTCATTAGTTTTAATATATTCTCCTTCTACTCTTTTCATTTACAAGATCAGTAGTTAGGTGACACCATAGGAAGCCGGCCTTCTCTAGAGGTTGACCTCTGTTTACAAGAAACCCACATCTTTAGAGGTCTTCCCATGTTACACTGAGGTGTTGAACATCAGGTTCAACAAGGTGCAATTTCAGGTGATAATAGTTCACTTGTTCAGATAATTTTATCATAGACATGATTTTGTATATATATTCATTGGCCCAGTTGAGGCCTCATAGATATGTATATTTTATATTATTCTATAAATGATGTACCATGACATTCTTCTTTTCTGATGATGATATACATTAGCTATACATGCTTTGATTCAACCTCAATACGTGTTATGTGATGATTTTGGATGACAATGTGTGATGATGTATGTGTTGAGATTATGGATGCATAGTCCCTAAAGCTCTAGAATCTTCAATGGAGGACCTTTGCCAGGAAAGATAATAAACCACAAAGGAAATTGTTGCAACTATGGAATGCTGAATAAAGATTCTATATTGATATTATATGATATGATGATGATATGTTACAAATGAAAAAAATCCCTGATTATATAGACAAAAGATAAAACCTAAGATGCAAGAGATGTTGCCATGTGTCATGATCTAACAACTTGTGACAACATGTGAACCCTATCTAGGAAATTATTAAATGTTGAGATAAGTTCTAGAAGGACAATTCATCTTCTAGAAGGAATCTTATCCCTACAAACATAGAAGGGGACATTACCCCATTATTAAATGATTTATTAAAATGCAACCTAGGACTAAATGATATATGACCTAAGTTAACTTATGCTAGTGTAATAATTAATTAATTACACTAAAACCCCCCATAAGTTCAACTTAGGGAATAAAATGCAATGATTATGTAGAGATGATAATGATGATGGGTCCCGGCTACGAGGCCATGTTAGGTACCCATGTACATGAAGATGTAGAAAATATCCCACAACTGGAGAAAAGGGGAAAACCCAATGGGAACAAAACCCCTCTCCAAAAAGGAGATGAAAAAAGCAAAAATGTGAGATAGGATGGGAAGGATGGAGGACTCCCAAATACCCCCCAAGTACACCATCTGTCACATGGATACAATACAATTAATAGCCCCCAGATAGGGAGGAAAGAGAGAGATAATATATCCCCCCTAGAAGATGTGATCACCTGCAAAAATGGTAAGTGTCTAAAGACAAAACATGATCCAATGTTGACAAACAACTTGTCTCCCTTTGGGAAGAAATATAACCAAGTGCAAGTGTAGAGATGCTCCCCATTCCATTTAGGAATTGAAGGAAGGAAGGATGAAGATGGATGATGATGTCTCTGAACTCTACTCATGTGTCTCCTTTCCTTATGATGAAGATGTCATAGTCCCAAACAATGAAGAGGGTGACAAACCAAGACAATGCAGAAAATGATGTTGAACAAGATCCAAAGACAGTGTGATGGATATGATGAATGTGATGGAGACTTGATATCCCCCCTAAATGAAGTGTCCTCAAAACCATTGAAAGAAGTTTGAAGCCAATCCAATGGTAGATGCTAAAGAAACTGAAAATCCTAAATGAAATGACAAGGAAGAAGTCTCAGATATGAAATCTCTAAAGAGGAACCAAGTGCCTCCAAGATAGTCTCTGGACTCCCAAGCATGGTTGAGACAAAGGAATAAGGAGACTCAAGAAAACTCCCCAAAGGAAGATCTGAATAGAGGAGTGATATCCCCTCAAGAATTTCCTCCAAACCTATAGAAGTAGCCAAGTCAGTGATACCTAAAATGAAGCCATCTTGTGATGTCAAGTCTGGAAAATAACATGTTTCCTGATGAATGATGATAGTGGAGGCCTCAATCAATGAATCTGGACAAGGAATCACTGATTGTGAAGGGATACCAACTGTCTTTGATGGAGAAGAAGCACCTGAAGCAACCTTGTCGACCTCTTTAGAAGATTCAAGGAAATCAACTTCCTGCACAACAATATCATCTTGGGGTACCTGATCTGAAGAATGATATTCTGAATCATGATCATCGGGGAATGGTGGAGTTTTTGAATCTCCATATATCTCCCAAAGCTTAGTCCAAAGAATGTGAGGAAAATCACAATGATCAATAGTACTCAAAACATCACAATCAACTTACATAGCAATGATCTCCAAGATAGTGTATCTGTTGCAACTCCAAGCAAGTTCATGAATACCTTCACTTGGATGAGGAACTATACCATACAGATGAGGCAATAGATCAAGTGATTAGAGATGGTGTGTGATCCCATCTCGCCATTGTTGATAGTTACCCTTATGCAACATAACCAAAGAAGGAGAGAATGCAAGCCCCATAATGTACTTTCTCCAAAAAATACAAAGACAAATTATCTTCAACAACAACTAAAGACTTCCAAATAGATATGCAACTGAAAATATGCCTCCAAGATCAAGAAATTCTTTTTCAAGTGTCAAGATGTCCCAAGAATTAGGAAATTGACCAAATTGAAAAAAACCAATAGAAGATACCTGGAGCTAAAACCAAAGAAAGTGAGTGGACTGATGAAAAAAAGCACTAAAATATCTCTCGAATGCCACTGGAATCACCAAATTTTGATAGTCTGATGCAAAGATATTGGCTATTGAGTCCAAAGTGGAGGGTTGACTTCATTTGACTTGAATTTTTGATGATAGAAGAATATTCAAAAAAAAGTGCACCACTGAAAAGTAGATTCCAAGAGCTTTCCAATGGTATATCGTTTGCGAATTTTTGATATCGTATGTGAAAGATACGACCTCTAGAAGATTTCTGCTAGATTTGATTTGCACTGGCTAATTGGGTGCAAAAATTAAGCACTTGAGGGCTAAAAAAAATAGGCCCTTGGTCGCTGATATGACTGTGGGCTACGCTATCAGTTTATAAAAAGAATTATCGGATCAGTGGCGTTGGAGCGGAGCACTGGCGGTGAGTTGGTGGCACAGCCAAAAGTGGTGGAGGTGCTGCTGGAGATAACGGGGCTCATGGATCTCCACGTGACCGGGGCACAAACCAAGGTCATTGGTAGAGCTATCAGTGCCAGGAAGAAATGTCGGCAGGTACTTGATGTCGACCGAGAACAAAGAATGATTGATAGTGGCGAGGTTGACGTGGTGACACAGAGATGATAGAAGTCGGTCAGGGTGTACAGACTGTCAACAGATGCTGACCACTCAAGAAATTTTGAATATTGTAAATTTTACAATTCAAAAATTTAAATAAAAATCGATATTTAAAAATAATTTGTAGAATGGATTAAAATGCCGACCGACCAAAAAATTGAAACCAAAACTATATCTATAGATAAAAATATTTATGCCGACCCTGTAATAAAATGCCTAGTCGCTCCAAAAAAAAAATTTATTTTTGCCAAAATTATATAAAAAATGCCCAAAAATAGCGTGAATTTTTTTTTTATTTTTCTAAAAAAAAATTCCTTTGAAGAGGACTGAGAGGGGAGATTTTTTCCTGCAGATCTGTACATATAGTACAAAAAATGCAAACCCTAGATTGTACCTCAAAGGCTCCCATATGATATAACTCCGATTTTGGAAAATGAGTAGGCAATCTATGGGTTTTGAGGCCTTCTAGATGCAATGGAGAGGTCAGAGAGAGCCTAATGTGCACCAGAAATCAGCTTAGCTCCCAGGTAGAACCAACTAGCCTGCAAGAATCTTACACTCCAACTTCCTGGATCAAGGGTTGATGTTTCACTAGACATGCTCTGATAACATGTTGATATTATGGATGCACAGTCCCTGAAGCTCCAAAATCTTCAATGGAGGACCTTTTCTAGGAAAGATAATCGACCACAAAGGAAAGTGTTGCAACTATGGAATGTTGAATAAAGATTCTATATTGATATGATATGATATGTTACAAATGAACAAAATGCCTGATTATATAGGCAAAAGAGAAAACCTAAGATGCAAGAGATGTTGTCATGTGTCATGATGTGACAACATGTGAACCCTATCTAGGAAATTCATAAATGTTGAGATAAGTTCTAGAAGGATAACTCATCTTCTAGGAAGAATCTTATCCCTACAAACATGGAAGGGGAAATTACCCCATTACTAACTGATTTATTAAAATGCAACCTAGGACTAAATGATATATGACCTAAGTTAACTTATGCTAGTGTAATAATTAATTAATTACACTAACAATATCTTTATACATGTTTTTGTGTACTTTTCTAATGTATGCATATGATCTGGATAGATGGATTGATCATATTCTATTTCATATGATGTTTTATTATGTATTGATGAATGTTGATAGATGATGGATACATATGCCGACTATACATGATACGTTATGTTTTCATTGCTTTATTATCATCATGATATGCACTGACGTCATTGTGGATGCATGATGGATATGGTACTAATGATGTTGTGATGCATGATGGATGTTAGTTAGAAGAAATATTTTATGATGGATACAAACTTAATGTAGTTAGTTATTGAGGAGTTGCTTTTTCTTTTCTTGGAGGCTTCGTATTTTGAACAATCCTTTTTGATGTAGCAAATAGATACAATGCACCAGGGTATTATTAACCAAGGTGACGTTGTATCCATTATGTGGACTTTGACTCGACATACAAAAGAATATTCTTGCTCATACTAGACATACAAAAAATTTGTTTAAAATATATGGTTGGGTTGTGTTAAAACTTTTTCGGACCATATACACAATGAGGTATAAAATACCTAACATGCAATTGGTACATGAATTGTCGTAAAAAAAATTCCATATACTCAATAAAGCAAGTATTTTCCATGGTAGTATCACAAAAATATCTTGCAAACAACAAACCAAAATGATTCCCAATTGCCCCCATTCCTTCTTCTCTAAATCCTTGTGGAAATCCTCAAGAGATCCTAGGAATGGGTCAATAAAATAAATCATAAAGATAAGACTATAAAAAGATAAAACAAATTGCAGTATCACCTGCCATATTTATTTTGAGGTTTCAGGCTATTATCCATTGTTGATCATGTCTATTATAGGAACGGATCCGTTAAGGCATATCATAGGATGTTGTTGGTGAATTGTCAAAAGATAGGTATTTAACACTTTGTCCTGGTTTCTATCTATTTTGTAATCAAATATTTGTGATTTTTTTGCTTGAAAGTTCTAGCTTTTGATGTTTACTCTATTTTTTTGTTCATTTTGTCAAAGGGTGATTATGATGATTTGTTTATTGTGGGTGAATAGTTTATTGCAGATTGTGATGATGGGGTTAGTATCTTTTTGTTTTTTTTGAGTTTTATGATGTTTTTGTTGTTTTTAGGGGACTAACCTAGGGCCTCAGGGGCTCATCAAAGATAAGCCTTGCCTATGTTGTACACGCAAAGGCTCGTAGTTCACTTGGTTTGAATTTTTTTGATCTTTTTTGTTTTGTGAATGTTTTTGGATTTTGAATTTTTGACATGTTTTGAATTAAAGCATGATAGAAACCTGAGTGGACTGGCCTAAGGCCTCAGGGGATGATCAAAGATAAGCCTTGACTATGTTGTACATGCAGAGACCATGTAGTTTGACCAGTGTTGACTCAAAGCATAATTTTTTTTTGGGATTCAAACAACATTAAAAACTTGGATTGATATTCCACTTCTATTTCTAGAGGATATGTTGCAGGAAATCTACTTGAACTAGCCAAGAGGTTCAAGCAAATGTTGATATCTTAGATTGTTGAGTGAAGAAATGATCCAAAGTTGTCTTGATTTTTTTGTTTTTTGTTGCTTTGGATTTTGGATAGTTTTGACCATGTTAGGACGCATAAAGATCTAATCCACAACCAGCTTCGGGAAGTTGCCCCCTATTGGAGATAAGACTACTTTCCTAAATCAATAACAAGCCATGGTTGGACGCTTGCTTTATTATGGAATAAATGGGTTGATGCTTTGGATAGTATTGATAGATAACAATGCAAGTCTTATTCAAACATAGTGGATGTTTGCCAGATTTTCATTATGGTACCTATTCTAGGAGCACCACAAAGTGCTTCTCACTCAAAGAACGTTTTATTTCTCTTTACTATTTTTTTCTTACTTTTTTATTTTTTGGATTTTTACCCTTTTCCTTGGGGTATTTTGACATGCTTCAAGTGTAGAACCTCTTGAGGTGGCCTCTATTCAGTGGTTCGACTAAGGGTTCCCCTTTAGGCATAGCCAATTGATAAGCTCTAGATCTATAGCTTGCTATGATAATGAACGAGTCTAACTAGTTAGGTTCAAACTTTCCTTTTCCATCTTGATTCAGTGTACCTTTGATTCTCTTTGAGCACCAAGTCACCAACTTGAAAGTTTATGTCTTTGATCCTTTTGTCATAGCTTCATTTGAGCCAATTCTGATAAACCTGTAGATGGTTTAATGCACTCAAACAAATTTCATGTAGGAGTTCCAACTCATTTAATCTAGATACCCAATACTCTTCATTATTGATAATTCCTTTTAGTGAGATTCATAATGAGGGGATTTCGACCTCGATAGATAAGACAACTTCAGATCCATAGAACAAGGAGAAAGGTGTGGCACCTATAGGTGTTCAGATACTAGTTCAATAAGCACATAAGGTTGGGTTCAGTTGTAAATTTCAATCACGGTCGGCTTCATTAACAATCTTCTTTAGTATTTTTAGGATGGTTTTGTTAGAAGCTTCAACTTGACCGTTTCCTTGGGGATAGTAGGGCGTGGAGAATCTATGTTGGATAGAGAATTTGGAGCAAATTTCTTGGATGTCTTGATTTTTGAATGGGGTTCCATTGTCTGTTATAATTGCTTGGGGAATTTCATACCTACAAATCAGATAATTCATAATGAACTTTGATATATGTTTTCTAGTGATGTAGGTCAAAGGAATTGCTCTTATCCATTTAGTGAAATACTTTGTTGTTGAAATAATAAACTTATGCCCATTAGAGGAAGCAAGAGAAATCTTACCTACCAAGTCTAATCCCCATTGCAAAAAATGCCAAGGTGTTATGATGGATCTCAACTCCTATGTTGGTGCATGAACAAGGTCATTGTGTTGTTGAAACTGATGACACTTACTAGAATATTCAATACACTCTTGTTCTATGGAGGGCCAATAGTACCCTGTTCTGAGCAATTTTTGGACTAGGTTAGGTCCACTAGAGTGGGACCCACAAACACCTTCGTGTACCTCTTGTAAGGCCGTTTGCACTTCTTCTGCATTAAGACATCAAAGTAACATATCATCTAGACTATAACAATATAGGGTATCTCCTAGGATTGTAAATCAGGAAGTCCTACAAGTAAAGGTCTTCTTTTGGGTGGTTGTTAGGTCAAGTGGTATGATACCATGCTGGATGTAATCAAATGTGTCTTGGTACCATGGGGAGTTAGGACCAACAACAACACATAATAGGTCTGATTTTGAGATGTTGAATGCAAGTACAAGCAGTTGCTCCACAAGGAACTCATACTTAGGAATATTATGAGAAATATCAAGGATTGAACCTATTGTTTCCATTGCATCGACAACTCTATTGTTGATCCGAGGAATATTTTCAAAGGTTATTGTGACAAAATATTCCTTAAAGCTATCCACCATTCTTTTATATGGCATCAACTTGTCATCTTTTGTTTGGTACTCATCATTCACTTGCCTAATCACTAGTTGAGAGTCTCCAAAGACCTGTAGTTCTTTTATCCTCCATTCAATAGCCATCTTGAGCCTTGTGACTAAAGATTCTTACTCAGAGATATTTTGTGTGCATGGGAAAGCAATTATGTATGCCTTGGGTATACTATCTCCCTATGGTGTGAGAAAATAGAATACCTACTCTAGAGCCATGTTGACTGTGGGACCCGTAAAAGTATAGGGTCTAATGGTCTATTTGTTCTGTCAGGAATATACTTTCATCTGGGAACTCTATTGTAAGAGGGTTGTGATCTTCTTTTGGTTCTTCGACCAACTGGTTTGCTATGATTTTTCCCTTGATGGATCTTCTACCCACATACTCTATGTCGAACTCACTTAGAATCATTACCCATTTAACAATTTTTCCTATTAGAGTTGCTTTTGCTAGTAGGTACTTTAGTGGGTCTACCTTTGAAATGAACTTAAATTTTTTGTTTAAGATATAATGTCTCAGCTTATGTGTCGAAAATATGACTGAGAGACATGCTCCTGCTATGGGAAAGTAGTTCAACTTGTAGCCCACCAGTGTTCGGCTGATGTAGTAGACCGCTCTTTCTTTGTTATTATCATCTAGTTGGGCTAAGAGAGCTCCCAATGCTGCTTGTGTGGTAGACACATAAAGTATCATTTATTTGTCTGGAATAGGTGGCATGAGTATAGGAGGAGTGAGTAGGTACTCCTTGACTTGCTAAAATGCTTGGTCACATCTCCCATCGCACTTGAAGGTGATGTCCTTGTGTAAGAAATGAGTGAAAGGGTGACATTTTTCTACCAATTGTGTGATAAATCGCCTGATAGATTGTAGTTTTCCCTGTAAACTTCTCAGTTGATTTAATGTCTTTGGTGGAGGCATCTCTTGTATTGCTTTTACTTTTGTAGGTTCTACTTTAATCCCCCTTCTTGACACTATGTACCCTAGTAGCTTTCCAGATGTTACTCCAAACACACTTTTTTAGGTTGAGTCTCAGGTTATACTATTCTATCCTATCAAACACCTTTACCAGATTGGTCAAGTGATCTTCCCTTTTTCTAGACTTTTCTAGAATTACATGCACATAGTCTTCCCTAATTGTATGTAGCATATCGTGGAAGATGGTTGTCATTGCTCTTTGATATGTCAGTCCTGTGTTCTTCATACCAAATGGCATTACATTCTAGTAGAAGGTTCTCCAAGCACAAGTAAATATCATTTTATGTTGATCATTAGGGGATATTTTTATCTGATTATACCCAGAGAAACCATCCATCAAATATAGCATCTCATGTCCTGTTGTTAAATCTACGATCATGTCTATACTAGGAAGAGGAAAGTCGTCCTTTGGGAAAGCTTTATTCAGGTCTCAGAAGTCTATGCGATCCTTATGCCCCTAGTAGGCTTTACCATTGGTACTAGATTTGATATCCACTCTGGATAATCAATGGGTTTGATGAAACCCACATCTAGTAATTTATTTAGTTCTACCTTTACCAATAGTGCTATTTGAGGATGCATTTTCCTTAGTTTCAACTTGATAGTTTTTTCTCCAGGAGATACAACCAAATGATGTACAACTAGTGTTGGATCTAGTCTAGGCATATTTGGATAGGTCCGTGCAAAGTTTATCTTTCTATCGTTGATGAATGTTGTGAAGTTTTTTTTCTCTTCAAGATCAACCGACACTGCAAGTTATGTGATCTTTGAGTAATCTGTTGTGCCAACATTGATGGATTTTGTTTCTTCCACCAACATCGTTGAATTTTCTTGATATTCAGAAATGGGGAGATTAAACCCTCCATCTTCGAGGTGCCTTGGAGAGGTTTTCAGTGTCAGATGCATCCTTTATTTTCTTCTTTTCAAGATTCGATAGAGCCACATTGTGGTCCTCTCTAGGGGATCACATTTTTATGTTTTCTTTTTCATTTTTGCAACTAGAGGATACAATCTCCCCATCAAAGTATGCATCCTATTCGATTTTCATGACGACCCCTGCTTTGGCTATCATTTGCACTGTTTGAACATATTTGATCTCCTTCGAGCCTCCATAAACCTTAGGTATTGGTGGAAGCATGCCAATGCAAAATTCTTGGTTGAAGTGATAATTTCCATTACCCCTATCGTGTACTTAAACCTTGGTTTCCATTTTTGGTTGCTCAATTGATGTGATCTTGGTTGAGGTTTATGGTAGTGTGGAAACGTCAACATATGAGAATGAATGAAAGGATATGTCATTGCTAGGTATACGCTGGATTTTATTATACTTCTCCAATTTTTCACAAAAGTGGAAGGGTTCAAGATTAGCATAAAATGTCACCTCTTTTCCTATGAGGAAACTTTAGGCATTGGTGAAAAAATGAAGGAACCACTTGTAGTGCATGGATCCAAGGGTGTCCTAGGAGGAGGTTATATGGAAACTCAAGGTCAAGTACTTGACATGTAGTTTATGTGATGGTTGGTCCTACATGCACTGGTAGCCTAACTGTCCCTTCTAAATTCCTTTCAAGGTCATCATAGGCCCTTATAGTAATGCTCTTTCCTTTTTCTATCACATCGTCAGAATACCCCAACTTTTTGATGAATTTCAAGGCATAGATGTTTAGACCCATACCATTATCTATCAACACTCTCTTGACCATGTTTTTGTGGACACCAACCTCTATGTAGAGAGCTTGGTTGTGGAATGACCTTTATGGAAGATCTTTTTTAGAAAAGACTAAATGGTGATTGGTCGTGATTCTTCCAACCATGGCTTGGAACTAATATGGATTGAAGTCTTTAGGAACCAATGCTTCTAATTCTTTTTCTAGTATCTCCCTATGTGCTAGTGATAGTTTTAGCAGTTCTAGGATTGAGATCAAGGCAGGAGTCTTTTTCAACTGTTCCACAATATTGTAGTCATTTGATGACTTAGTTGTGGGCTTAGGTGGGTCTCCTTGCATCGTAACTCTCCCTCAATGACTAGTTACATTACAATCATTGTCTCTACCTCATATAGTCACTACACCCACCCTATTGTCATCTACTTGAGAGAGGGTTCCTAGAATTGTGCCACCATAAGTGTAGTTAGCATTGTGATAATATTGGTCCTTTCCTTTTTCATTCCTTTTAGCATGGTTTGGAATTGGATTTGTGTATATTTGGAGGTCCTTGTTCCCCAGATGATGTTCGACATCCACTTCTTTTTTATCTATCAATTCTTGTATGATGTACTTGAGTCTCATGCAATTGTTTGTTGTATGTCCCTTAATTTTGTGGAACTTGCACAAATCCTTCTCATTGTACCATGGTGTTTTGAATCTTGGTTCCTCATATTTTGGGTGATCATTAACCTTGAGGAAGTTTTGTTACACTAACTTATGCATGTCCATCTCAAGTAGCTCTCCTAATACTATGAACTTCCTTCTTGGTTGATCATATTGTCTTTGCTGCCCTCCCTCATATGTTTGTTGGTTGACTGCTTGGTTGTTTTGAGGATATGTAAGTTGGTTGTTTTGTGCATTATTAGGATCATAGCTTGTCTGCACCACTTGAGGTTTGTTTTGAGGTACATTTGTATTTTGCACATTCCATACTTCTCTTGCATCCACCACTGCATCATTTGTGACGTTTTTGTTCTTGGCCCAAATCTTCGGTTTCTCATTTGAAATAGAGGAATTGTCTCTTGTGTTGTTTAGCTTGATCACTCCTCTTGCTACGAGGGACCTTTCTATGTGCAGTCCCTTCTCAATGGCCTCTTCAAAGTTTGTGGGACATAGTGTGGTAAGTTAGTAGTTGACTTCTACTTGGACATTAGAAATGAATATGTCTACCAATTCCTTGTCAGGAATAGGTGATTTGCATAGACTAGCCTTATGTCGCCATCATTGAAGGTAGGAGGTAAAGGATTCTCCTTGACTCTACTTAATTTTGTATTGATCCATGATGGTGATGTCTTGTTCTATATTGAACGAGAAGTCAGTTATGAATTTGGTAGAAATTTCATCAAAGCTTTTAACTCTTGGTGGTAGATGGGCAAACCACTCCATGGCATGACTAGTAAGATTGTGGGGAAAGAGCCTCATAGGGTAAGAGTCATTGTTTTGGACTTTCATGCATGCTACTGAGAAGTATCTCACATGTTCTATTGGATCTCCTTTTCCTTTATATTTATCAAACTTTGGTATCTCAAAGTTTTTTGGAAAAAGAAGCATAGTGATGGAACAATCAAAAGGAAATGGACATATATCCTGAAGGGTATAAGTATTCTTTGATTTCCCTACCTGAATGTCTAATATTATTTGATTCATTTCTTGTAGTTGTATTTCCATCTCTATTTTTTATATGTTTATTTGTGAATCCTACATGTAGTGACCTTGTTGTCCTACCATGTTTTGATCATAAGTTAGGTATTGTTGGGGTATAGGACCTTGGTAACCATGATAGGTGGAAGGAGAGTTAAATCCATGTTGAATGTAAGGAGGGTTAGCTCCTTGTTGGATGTAAGGAGGGTTAAGTCCTTGTTGAACATAAGGAGGGTTAGCTACTTGTTGAATGTAAGGAGGGTTAGCTCCTTGTTATTGAATGGAAAGAGGGTTAGCTCTTTGTTGGACATAAAGATGGTTAGCTACTTATTGAATGTAAGGAGGTTTATCTCCTTGTTGTTGAATGGAAAGAGGGTTAGCTCTTTGTTGGACATAAGGATGGTTAGCTACTTATTGAATGTAAGGAGGGTTAGCTCCTTGTTGTTGAATGGAAGGAGGGCTAGCTCCTTGTTGTTGTTGAGGAGGGGTACATTGGTAGTGTGTTAGCAGGACACCATGTTATTGAAATGAGCATAAATGAAGGTTTCCCTAATGGTGCGTTGGCAGGTTACCTTATTGATGGGATGAATTGGGAAGGGTGCCTTTTGGCACACATTGTTGTTGGGGCAAATTATATTGAAGGTTTCCCTGATGGTGCATTGACATGTTACCTTGTTGATGGGATAAATTGGGAAGGGTGCCTTGTGGCATACCTTGTTGTTGGGGAACACTATATTGAAGGTTTCTTTGATGGTGCATTGGTGGGTTACCTTGTTGATGGGACGAATTGGGAAGGGTGCCCTATGGCACGCCTTGTTGTTGGGGTGAACTATATTGAAGGTTTCACTAATGGTGCATTGGTGGGTTACCTTGTTGATGGGATGGATAGGTAAGGGTACTATGTGGTACACCTTGTTGTTGATATTGTTGATTGGGAAGGGGACCATAAGACCCTTCTTGTTCATGGTACTATTGTGGGAATTTCCCTTCTTGATTTTTTGTTTTGAGGCACATATTGTTCTAGTGGTTGATTGTTGTTTTGTGGTACATATTGGGATGGACCTCCTTGATATTGTTGGGCTACTGCCACTTGTTCAATTTGAGTTGGTTTTTTATACAAGGGGTTTTTCACTTGTTGATCTTTTACTTGTGCTAATACGAGTGGCATATTTGGAATCTCCAAATGTTTGGGTATTTCTCTCACAACCGGGTTATCTCCTAAGGGAATGAGATGAGGATCTTTGAGACCTTCTACGTTGAAGTCTATAGGAAATTTAGCACCACTTTGTGCTAATTTGAAAAAGTAAGTGTTTGGATCCTTTCTTAGGAGTTTTCCCATCAACTTGAGCACCTTGGGATTGTTTGAATGTTGAAATAGTTCTTCATCATTTATTTCTTCCTCACTATCCCCCTCCTCTACAACCATATCCTTTGGGTTATTGTTTTATCTTTCTATTGCTTCTTATTGTCTACAGATTACCTCTTCCTCACTAGGTGTTGTGTTGAACGTGGGTCTCTTTTGAGGTGTTTCAAGGTCATTTGGCCTATATCCCCATGGGCCACCTTCATCATTTATGGTGTTTGCTGGTGGTATGCTAGCATTGTTTTTGTTTGCTTCCATGCTCTTTCTATGTTGTGATCTCTTAATTGTCATAAACAATTTCCAAGCTTTTGTGAATGTTTTGTTACTCCTAACTATAGAAAAGAATGCTTTTGTTTTTGGATTTTTTGCTTTAGGGAAAATGAAATTACGTTTGTTTTTTGGGATTTTCTATTGAGAATTCAAGTCTAGTTCACCCATTAAAAAGTGTCTATAGAAATTTCTTAGCAAGAGGTCTTGGTTGCGGTAAGATTTCAAGATGTACCCCTTGATAATCTTTGGACTACGATGCTTCTTTGAAAGGAAAAATATGGATTTTCATTTAAGGATTTTGTTCTTTCCAAAGATCATGAAGGATGTATACCTATTGCCACACAGGAGGTGGTAATATAGTTCTCCCAATCATGATATATTCTTTCTCCTCCTCTTTATCTAGAATGTTTGTTGCATTTCTCTATTGGTTTGGGGTTTATATTGGTAATATTTCAAGATGTACCCCTTGATAATATTTGGACTATGATGCTTCTTTGAAAGGAAAAATATGGATTTTCATTTAAGAATTTTTTTCTTGCCAGAGATCATGAAGGATGGATACCTATTGCCACTCAGGAGGTGGTAATACAGATCTCCCAGTCGTGAGATATTCTTTCTCCTCCTCTTTATCTAGAATGTTTGTTGCATTTCTCTATTGGTTTGGGGTTTCCTAGAACGTTTGTTGCATTTCTTCATTGGTTTGGGGTTTCCATTGGTAAGATTTCAAGATGTACCCCTTGATAATCTTTGGACTATGATGCTTCTTTGAAAGGTAGAATATGGATTTTTCGTTTAAGGATTTTGTTCTTGCCAGAGATCATGAAGGATGAATACCTATTGCCACACAAGAGGTGGTAATACAGTTCTCCCAGTCATGAGATCTTCTTTCTCCTCTTTATCTAGAATGTTTGTTGCATTTATCCATTGTTTCAAATATGAAGCTTCTCAAATTACCGATTATGTCTGTTTGTTCTCCTTCAATCAGCTCAAATTTTGGTTGTTGAACTAGAGCAACTGGTCATAAGGTGAAAGTGTTGGTGTTATGATATGGTTGTTGTGATTCTCAAGACCCTAAGGTTTGAGCGATATTTTGGAATGACACTATACTTGGAACTCAAAATGCTAAAAGGCTTGGATTGATATTTCACTTCTTCTAAAGGATATGTTGTAGAAAAGCTTACTTGAACTAGCCTGGAGGTTCAAGCAACTGTTGATATCTTTGAAGTGTGGGTGAGGGAATAATCCAAGTTTTTTTTTATTTTGATTTCCAAAAGTAGGATGGAATGTTTGAAAATGGATGGACTATATGATGTATCTTGGGTTTCCAATTGTTTCATTTCAACAAGGATCTTTGTAACCAATTTTGTATCACTATTCCTTATTTTCAGCAGGAAAAATCAAAAGCGGTAATTTTTTAGCAAAGGTGGCAAATTGTGAGCAAAAGCGGCCATTTTTATCAACAACGACCATATTTTTGTCAAGTGCACCAAGTTCTGAAAAGCAAGTGTGAATAGAAATCTCAAGTGCAGCCTCTATGTATAGCTTTCTCAATGTGGTGAATTACACAGTCAAAAGTGAGTTTTTTTGGCAAATATGGCTATATTTGTGGCAAGTGCATTAGGAAAATTTTGTCAAATGCAGCATGAAAATGTCAAGTGCGACCTATTTTATAGCAAGTGTGCTAAGTTTGTCCAGAGCGACATATTTTCATCAGTAGTTGTCATGAGACAAAGAGAGAAAGTGAGCTATTTTTGGCAAGTGTGACCATTTTTTGGTCAAGTGCATAAGAAATAGTAGCAAAAGTGGCATCTATTTAATTTTGTTTTCCAATTTCAGTATTTGGCAGCAGTGTTGATTTTTTTTGTAGTTTTGGATGATTTTGTTTGATCTATTTCGAGATTTGGCAAGTGATATCATTCAAGACCACAATCCAAATTTTGTGTGACCTAAATGTCTATACCTTAAGCACGTTTCCATCCATGAAAGCTCAAAGTTGATGGAGGTAGAAATGCTAAAAGCTATAGTTTCCAAGGTTTACCTCATTTTTAATGTGACTTGAAATGTGAGCCTAAACATTCAAAAACCTTCAAAGATATTTGTTTAGGATATCTTTTAGGGAGTGCAAACATAGGGATCTTTTCAAAGTATTCACACTAGATCCAAGGGGTTTGACGTTCAAGAACCACATTAAATGCTTTTTTTGATGTGTTTATTTTATTTCAAGCATGGTGTTTGATGTTTGAAAGTAACCGAAAGATCTTGACAATTTCGTGAAGACAAAGTACACCCTAGGGATAGACACTTCTTCCTAGATGGGCTTACCTCATGCCTCGAAGGGATGATTTTACATGCAACAAATGGAGAGGTTTTTAAGCTCAACCATAAGTCGGACTTGGTAAGTAACTTCTTGGAATCAAAGTTCTGATGCACCACTTCAAAGTATGTTTTGGATAAAAGGGGTGGATTCTACAAACATTGGTTCTTAGTCATGTTTCAAGATAACTGGTGTCTATACATGCGACGATTCACTCAATTAAGAGGCATGCCAACCCTTGCAGGTTTTTACGTATCATATAGATACTGAGGGAGACATTAGTCGGTATAAAGCATCTACACCAAGTGGATGATGAACTTTCCTCACACCCACAATAATTTATATAGCGGACCAAAACAAAGTACCTCTTGGGTCACCTTTAAGTTCTCTAGTGTGGGATGTGTCTCAAAGGTATGCCCTCTAAAGGTATGCTTTGAAATGAAAACAATGTGCAAAACTCAAGATGATTTTCGTCACCCGAGATTGCCGAAAAGGCACAAGGGGAGAGGATAGTCACCTAGTTTTCCAAACATGGAATACACAGTATACACTTCATTACAATTTGATTCTTTTAAAGTGCCTTGAGCAGTGCTATCTCCAAAATAAAGTGTGAATAACATAACATTTTTCCTTTTAATTCCACCAAAGTGAAATGTCTTGGACTTCAGACAAAGATATTGCAATGTGAAAGGCAAGAAATTGATTTCTTCATTTTTAATACCAAAAATGAGTGTTTTCTAGATCCTTGTCTTATTTGGTCAACAAAATGAAGTCGAGGGTTTATCAACAAAATGAAATCACTTGGTCAAAGATCAAATATTTCTTAGAGCTTTGAGAAGGTTCATTTTTAGAGCACCAAAACCAAAAATTTTGTTTGTGGGGTTCTTTTTAAGCACCAATTTGAAATTCTCTAACTATGAAAGCTTTGAAAATTCATTTTAGATGCACCAAAAATTGAAATGTTTGTTTGTGGGGTTCTTTTTAAATTACCAATTTGAAATTCTCTAACTATGAAAGCTTTGAAAATTCATTTTAGTTGCACCAAAATCAAAATATTTTTTTGTGGGGTTCTTTTTAAAGCACCAATTTGAAATTCTCTAACTATGAAAATCTTCGAAAATTAATAAATTTTTGACCGTTCGTCTTCCCTATAGTAAAGGCATTTTTATTTTTTTTTGGATGAACACCAATTATACTTCTGCAAATCCTACATAAACACACATTAGCACCTATCAAATAGTCAAATCAAGTACACATTAGCATTAGAAATTGATATTTAGCATTCAATTCAAGGTCAAAACTTGACAAAGCAAAAGCAAACAAAAAAATCAAAAGCAGCCTTTGTCAAACAACAAAAGCATAGAAAAAAATTGAAAGCACCTTTGTATTTGAAAGTAGAAGCGCAACAAAAAGTCAAGAGGCCTTTGTCAGAAAGTAGGAATGTAGGAAAATGTCTGAAGTGCCATAAAATATGTCAAGTGAGCTAAAACTATGAAGTCAAGTGCGAAATTTTTTTAGGACCTGTGCGTGAAGATTTCTCCAGTGCACTTCTGAAACCTGCAACTTCAAATTTAGCTCAAAAAATCGTTAGTGCTAAGGATCATGGTCCCATCGGGCATGCCAAAATGTGTAAGGGGGAAATCAGGAAGATGCAATAGATTAGATTTGATGATTAGAAACTAATCTAAAAAAAAAAAGTGCTAATTGATTTATGCCCATTACTCACAAAATGTAACTATAAAATCAAGAATTCAAGAACAAAATTGACAAAAAGCAATAACAATGAATTCAAAATGAAATAGCTTTACCATCCTGTGTCAAAGTGTATCTTTATTGACATATGTTGGATTGTTCAATTCAATATGAAGCTTCCATTGTGTGTGAGAGCTTGAAGAACATGTGCACGTTGATTGAAGATGTGGGTTGAAGCTTTGTCAAATGTTGATTAAGATCTTGGCATTACTTCGTTGCGTGAGGTATGTTGATTCTTCGATCCTCTTTTTGAGAGGAAAGAGGTTTGTTATATAGAACTTGTGATTTCGAATGAACGCTCTAGATCACGTAGTAGAATATCTTGATCGATGGTCGAAAGATGTTGAAAGGATTTAGATGGGCATAATATGTGCAAATTGATTACGTAATTAGTGTGATTAAAGAAATAGATTGATCAATCAGGAAATAGATTGATCTGTTAGGAAATAGATTGAGCAATCAGTGGTTTGTAATTTACCCAATTAGGAAAGTGGGTGAGGATAATTAATTAATTGATTTAATTAATTAATCTTTTTTGGAGTTGAACATGAAAATCAAGTTTGACTTTTGCAAACAAAGTTGCATTTGTTTGATTTGATTTTTGATGATGTTTTGAATAATTAAATTCGATTATTCAAATTTGGGGGAAAGTGTTATAGTTAAACTATTATGTTTTAATAGTTTAATCGACTCAAGGGAATAAAGTGAATTAGTGACATAATTAAATAATTGAAGTTATTTAATTAATCAAGAGGAATACAGTTAAATTAGGACTTTATTAAATAAATAAAAAATATTTAATTGGTCGAATTTGATGAAAAAATGAATTAATTAAATAATGTAGTATTATTCAATTAATAGCAAAAATTAGGGTTTCAAGACTTTATTAAATAAATGAAATTTATTTAATTCATCAAAAATGATGAAAAAGTGAATTAATTAAATAATGTAGTATTATTCAATTAATAAAGGAAATTAGGGTTTCTAGGATGCTTTTGATGTGAAATGCAATGATTTTCAATGATAGTGATGTTGATGATGTGAAAATGTTATTTAAGTTGTGTGATAAGTGTTAGGTCAATTTTACATGTCTACAATTATATACTAAGATGTCATAAAAAATACCAAAACAAAAATTTCACATAAATGGCCTAACAATAGATTTAATCAAACTTTGAAATGTAGATGGTGCATTTGTGAGACCAAAGGGAATCACCAAAAGTTCATGATGACCCTCATGGCTTCAAAAAGCTACTTATATGAATTATCATCTCTAATTATGATTTAGTCTGATTTGATGATAAACTAGATGAGGATTAACTTTGGTAATATAAATAGCAGTATTTAACTCATTTAAGAAATCATCAATTGCTAGAATTGGAAACTTATATTTTATGGTGTACTTGTTTAGTCATCTTTCTTGCACACCATTACTACTAGAGAAGTAAGTGCTCTAATTGTTCCTAATAATACTTTCTTTTTACATCTCTTATACCATCTTCTTAATCCCAAAATTTTTGTATATGAGTTACTATAGGGCCTAATTTTAGGTAATTATCTTCCTAGTATTAATCGAATGACGTGATCATATGAGCTCTCTTGGTATATAATCCTTTTGGCATATCTCCAACAACTACTAAGTTCATACCTACAAGTGCTTACAACTCTAGTGGTGTAGAAACCCTTGAATATTGTGCTCCAAATAAAAATAATTGGGTCAAAAACCATCTACCTCCTTATTAAGAATCATTTGCATTTTGTGGGGGCTTACCAATTATGGAGACTTTTCCCACAACCCTCTCAATTTGACTACCCTATCCAAATCAAAATACATGAGTGGCTCCTAGAAGTTAATCCCTTAACCCTAGGCCGCGAAGATGCGACAGATCGAGAGAGTCCCTTCTTCTTTCTTAGCACAACAGACCAAGAAGAATTGGAATCCAAGTCCAACAAGCGAGGTGAGAGAAGCGGATCAACCAAAGCCACCAAGGGCAAAGAGCCACCACACAGCGGGGGAGATGGCAACAGTGCAGGGGAGGAAACAAGATCGAAAGAAGGACCATCTGAGGCAAGCAATGAAGTTCGGGCAGGCTCAGAAAAAACAACGTTAGCAGATCGAGCCAGTAGTGGCTCCATGGGAAGGTTAGCCAGAAGAGGAGCAGATAGAGGTTCCTGAGAAGAAGCAATAGGGTCATCCTTCGCAAAAGAAGCTTCCAAAGGAGGAGAACCCACCGTGAGGTGATCTAAGAGAGCATCCTTCCACCAAGTAGCAACACCTTTGCGGCAAGCTTGTAGGCAATTAGAGGCCAAATGACCCACAAATAAGCATCTCCTACACCGAAAGGGGAGACCTTCATAGTCCAAGAGTTGATTCCAAGGTCTGTCCTCCCCTAATAAGACTACATCACCATGGAGAGGTTTGGAGATGTCCAAATCAACTAATAAATGAGCTACCGTAGTATGCCCCATCTCCCGAGTCATAGAGTCCATGTAATGTCTGGGATTATACTTACTCTTTATAACTCTTAACTTCCAAAACAATTTAATAGAATAAAAATTATTATAAAATGGTGCAAAAAGAAAGAGATACTTCATTTACTTCTATCACTATATTTAAATGAGATAACATACATCCATGAATCAAAGAGTATCAAAATAGGGTTAAAGCCATTACAAGGTATAGTCGTATAGGCTTACACTAGATTTATCATATCAACAATGCATATAAATTCATATACTATAATGCAATTAAGGAAATAGAAAAATCATAAATGCAACCATAACAAAAACGATTTTCATGAGTGGAAAACCCTCTTAGGGATGAAAAGCCACTCATAAAAGTGCCTCACTGGCTTAATGAAATGCCTCACTGGCAAAGCCATACTAGCTACAATGTCTCAATAGTTACAAGATGCCTCATGGGCAATGATCATACTGTCTCATTGTCATGATCATTCATTACATATCACAAAGAACATATTGTAGTTCTTTTACAAGTTACATAAATCTACAAGTAACAAGTTCAAGTTTCCCCAATGCATTATCCTTGCACACGAAATTAAGGTAATGCCAACACTATCATGAATCGCTCCCAAACAAATGCAAATAAGACAATCCTACTTCCAATGACCTTTCAAATATTACACAAGTACACTTTCAAACATAACCAATTACATAAAGCTTCACGAAAGTAGTCCTAGTCCTATTAAAATGTACACATGCCTATGCAATTATAACTAGAATGCTTACCTATAATCTCAATGATTCATAGGGTTTTATCAATATGGAAATAATACTATAAAAGAGTTAAGAATGTATGGCTTATGAATGCATAGGAGTACGTATATAAGCTAGAGAGTATGAGTATTTTCTCTAATAAGTACACAAAAATGACATGAGTTGCAAATAGAGGATAACAAGGTACGGCCATAGGTTACCAACATCTTTGTCTTATTCCAAACTATAGCTATGTAATTTGTCGAATGGCTACATTAAGTGAGAGAAAAGAAAGAAAAGTAACCATTGATCCCAAATGTTCGTATAGCCTTCTTACAAAAAGATAGTCAGGGGTTGTTTGAATTACTACCTGAGTTAGCCTTTATCTTTAAAGAAAATATAAGTATCCACTTCACATCGATATACATATAAATACCAACACATGTCCATTTAATAATGCAATTTATGTTTAAAAGAAAACTATATTTATATCAAGAAGAAGTTTTAAAAAAATAAAAGGAGTGGTTCAAAGAGTAGTTAATGCATAGTTCCTACGTTTTGTACAAAGTTCAATAGTTCAGGCATACTTTCGGAAGCAGTACATTTCGAAAGTTCACTATTTGGCTATATAAGAGAATAGATCACAAGAAATAAATTCTAATAGCTAATAGCAACTACATGCATGAGTGTATCGTACTCTTTGTTAACAAAGTGTCCAATACTCCATTGTAATTTAAATGGTTCAAAAAGATAATAGATTTGCATATAAATGAAGTACATCCAATCAGCAATGTATATATATTTATATTGAAAAGTAACAATTGGCTCATTCAGAGACACTCATATGTATAAGTATATATTCAAATATTCTTAAACCATTCAAACTAATATAGAAATATATCAGTATAAAAGAATATATAAAACGTTCCAAGTCAGATTTAATGTCAATTCCTTTAGAATTTAGTACATGCTCTTATGCCCAATATATATATATATTATATACATGCATACTACTATCAGAAATGAAAGTAAATCAAAAGTTTTTGTATATAATATCAGAAATACCCACTGAAATACCAAATTTCCACAAAAATATATATATATATATATATATATATATATATACACACAGATTCATTTATAAATTCTCAATTATTAGCAGCCTTAGAACGAAAAATAAAGTAGTCTAGAAAAACTTCCAACAGACGCATTTAACGGAAGAGGTCAATTTTTATTAAGGCGAGTTTCCAAAGATGCGCTCAAATTTGAAATTTAGAATCTAAATTTAACCGAAAGCTCTTTAATATGCTAATGTATTGACAATAATCTATTTTCAAGTGCTGCAACTGCGATAGACAAGGAGGTTATTTAAATCTTTAAACTTCCTATTATGCTCAAGTGCTAAGGTTGAGGCAGGTTAACAATGGAATCAGAGAGATTGTTTACCCTCCACAAACTTCTAGTGGCGGACTCGCACTGGGGAGGCGCTGCCTGTGGAGGGCAGCGCCCCCCACTCCAAAGGCAGAAACGAAATTGTGAGCCAAAATTTGGAAAGGAAGGCTGCAAACAGTTCATTGCATGAAGATATAATAATTTGGTGGTAAGTTATGTCGAGAGTCTAACATAGTAGGGGACAACCAAGAGAGTCTTTTCATTGAATGACTTCAGTTAATCTTCATAAAAAGATAATGCTGTTGGCATCTTGTGATTTTTGTGTTACCAGGAACCAATGAAGGAAAGAATATTGTTGCGCTCACTGTCTACTCAAAGCAGTCAATGGAATAGATAGGAATCTTCATGCAAAATGAAAATGGGATGCCTAAAGAATCTGCATTGTAGACCTCCCTAAATAAATTAAATTAAAGATAAGATTAAACGGAAAATAAAAAGAACAGAAAATCTTCCAAAAATAGACATAACATATGCGTACAATGTATATAGCTCCTAGTATGGAAGTCTGAATCAAAGAGATGAATGCTGCAATACTCAGCTAAACCACTGACATGCACAAGGAAGGTAGAGCTGTTGGCATGGATGAGAGCAGCAAAGATCCAGGATATAATTTTAGCCCAAAAAAATGATAATTGAAGCATGTAACTATGATAATACAAATCAAGTGCAACAATAGCTGCTAGACAAACAAATCTGTTTCTAAAGGCAAAGCCCACAATCGTACGAAGCAAGTGTTATATACATCAAATTTCAAAAACAGAATTCATAATTTGGGAATATACAAGAAGGATGTCATTTGGAGCTAAATGGGTTATGGGAATCATTGTGATGCCCTTAAGAAGATTGTTACATAGGCACCTTACTATTGGGCGTGGCTGGGATAGCCCCCATCCCTTTTGATTGTCTTTGCTGGGTTTCCAAACCAAAAACGAGGACTCCATAAAATGTAGTTTTGATTTCATTTATTTGGTATAACAATATTATATATAACATTGACAGTATGGTATAAGTATATGTACATATATATATTATCAAAATCTGACTCAATATATTTTAATTAAAAGACAAATGCATAAAATATCCATTGCAGGGGTTTGCAGAAATATTTAAAAAAAATAGGAAAGAATGTGCAGATTTGTACAATCATGAGGATAAAATCAATTTTTCAAAATACAATCAATTACTCTCACATTTCAAAATTAAAATGCATTGGTAAGGATTCATAAAAACCTGGAATTTGCCCTTTTGATTGAGTTTCCATTCTTCTTCTCTTTTCTCGTCCTTGTCTTCTTGGGAATCACTTTCTATAGAACTTTTCCTTTTTCCCTATATTTCTCTTCTTATTTCTATATATATATATTTTAATCTTCTGAAATCTAAAACTTCTATTTGGCAGTCATTTTTAGTTATTTTTGCGAACAATTCAAGAAGAATACCAAACTGTTATTGTATTTTCTCCTTCTTAATTTCCTCTTTTTAAAGGTTTTTCTTCCATTCCCGAGACCTAATCTTGAAAAGAATAAAAAAAATAAGGTTTTCTTTTCAACTTCCTTAACTAATCTTGAAAATAGAAAATTAAGTAAAATTTATTTTATGCTCAATATTTATCCCTGTTTAAACATTAAATAAGCCATTATAATTGAAATTTATTTCAAACATGTGGTATGGCAATAACATTCAATTACAATCATATTGTTTTCTCAAAATAACAAAGCTTATCATTTAATTAAATTGTAACAGGAATAGTTATCCTAAATAAATAATAAAGAAATATCCTTTAATTGCAAAAATAAAATCTATAGTTAAATTATAGTAAATTAATTTTTGTTTCATTGAACTTTTATTCTTCTATGAATTAATTTAATTATTCATTTAGAAATACAAACAATATATCCATTCACTAAATTAAATACTAATACATTAAAATAGTATTATTGGATTATAAATTGCTTATTGAAAATAGGGGTTGTGACAGTCCACCATTAAAAAGCGACCAATGGTGTTGCCAATAGCCTCATAACAAGAATCCTCCCAAAACTGAAGAGGCAGATTCGATAGTCAAACCCAAACTGGTCTGGTATTCAACGGCTCCGTAAGGGGATTGAAAGAACACGACCAAGGCCTGATGGACAGAGAATGAATACCCCACATCCACCCCTTGTCCAGCACACAATCTCACTCTGCGGAGGAGGCGAAGGTTGCTAAAAAGAAACCCCTTGCACTGGGATAGAGCTCAATCTCACCAAAGACCAACGACATCTAGGAGGCGGTTACCCAGCCATGGAGATCGGGAAGGAAGGGCCACAAGCCATTAAACCTGCAAACCACACCCTGCTTCAAGTAAAAATCCTTGTTCTCAGCAACCTTAGGTCCACAGACCACAACAGGGGAATCGCGAGCATAGGGAAGAGGCCAAACTCGAGATTGAGAAGGAGGCCGAGAACTTGCCTTAGTAGCCTCAGAGAAGGACTTCACCCGGCCCACAGAAGGAAAGCCCCCAACAAGAGGGACATCCACCTGCACAACATCACTAGGAATAGAGCCCACAATAACTTTCGAAGCATCAGAGCCCTCGCCAGAGACAACCGAAGCAGCCCTAAAGCCAACAAGAGGACCACCAGAAGCAGGAGCAACAGGTGGCACCACAGAAAGAGAGGGATCCACACCCAACCCAAGCAATATTTCATTTGCACAGTCACCATTCACTTGTAGAGAAGCATTGGCAAGAAAAAAATCAAAAGGAGCCCCATCCACCAGCAGAGAAGGGCCATCACAAACCACCTGACCAGCCCCAACAATAGTCGCGTCCAAGCCCAAAGCATTGAAACCATTTGCAGATTGCAGGACGGAGCAATTCTCGTCCACGCAAACCCCACACGCATCAGGACCCACGTTCGACGACCTCCTAGGAGAGCCAAAACCAGTCGCAGCCCCGACATGCGTAGAGTCATTAACAGAAAACGTTCGTTGGGCATCACCGGTAGCGCTCCTACTCACAAGCATTTTGAAAAAATATTATTTAAGTATTCTTTTTAAAATTTGCATGTATTGGTTGTAATGGCATTACAATTAATATTTGGTTATGTTGGTGAGAATATGGCATTTTATCTAACTAGTTCACCTAGTAGGTCATATTCACATGTTAAGTTTGTACATAGGTCCTAGGCATCTTTCTAGAAGTTTTAGTTGGCATTAGATCTTATATTATGTCATTTACTTGTGTTCTAGGTAATTTAATGTTTATTGTCTCGTATCATAGGATCAAGACACTTTTCATGATCTTGTCTAATCATATGTCTCACCTTGGATATAACCAAGGGGTTCACACTTATGAATCAAACAATTGTAATCTATAATTTGTATCCTTTGATAGAATAGCATTATTCTTTCATAGTTGATCTCTCTTGTGCTTTCATAAAAGTTCGTAGATATTGGGTGGCTACAATCTTCAGCCAAGTCTTGCATGGTATATAGCATTCTATACCAACTCTTACAAGTTAGGTATCTCTCAATTCCTCATCTAGCTCATCATTTACCTCTAATACTTAATCTTCTTCTTTACTATCCCTTTCAATGTGGAACTAATTATTCTTAGCATATTTATGTCATTAGTTGCATTTTGCTAACATAATTAAAACATAACCTTTTTGCCATTTTTTCTTAAATTTGTCAAGTTGTAAATCTAATGGGCTAAGGGAATGGTTGTGTTGTGAAACTCTTCTCTCTTGTACTATTGAGCCCTTTCTTTCTAGGAGCCAAAAACTTTTCCTCTATTGTACATGCTAGATAAAATAATTAGATATAATTAGAGGATCAAACATGCATACCTCATGTTGGATATGATCCTTAGCATATTTATGTCATCAGTTGCATTTTGCTAACATAATTAAAACATAACCTTTTTGCCATTTTTTCTTCAATTTGTCAAGTTGTAAATCTAATGGGCTAAGGGAATGGTTGTGTTGTGAAACTCTACTCTCTTGTATTATTGAACCCTTTCTTTCTAGGAGCCAAAAAAATTTCCTCTACCGTACATGCTAGATAAAATAATTAGATATAATTAGAGGATCAAACATGCATACCTCATGTTGGATATGATCCTTGAGCTCACCAAGAAACAAGTCATTCAAGTTCTCTATAATTGGTTCTACATGCAAGGATAGGTTTTGGAATTGGTAATCCTTAACCAATCATGTTTTTTACAATTTGACTAACAAGCTAAAGTAATTCTCTAATACATGCTATAATACAATTGTAGCCCTATAAAAATTGCCCAGATGACATTGGGACCCTCTTTCTTTCTTTGAGCACATAGCCATCAATACCAAATGACTTACTCAAGATCCAAATATAAGGAAAGCATTGTAACCTTCTACCCACTTGGGATCTATTAAAAATAATATAAATAAATCCATTTGACTTATCCAAGTGGTTCGTTAAAATCAAACATGTGTATCCACCTTTAATAATGGGTTTTGAGATCCCTAATGAGAATTGGTATTTGGATCAAGATTAGCTTGTTCAAACAATTTTCCTTCGTCAATTGAAGTATCGAAAAAGAGTGAGTTATGGGGTTGTGACTTTGATTGTGATAATGATATCTTTTAGATAGATTCTTTGAGATACAACATTGCACATTCACATTGTCCTTTCACTTTAGACTTGATACTAGCCATTATTAAGAAAATGGTGTCTCAACCTTGTAATTACATAAGGCTACTATTTATAATAAGTTCACATTTGAGCGCAGATTGGTCCAAAATTTGTCACAAAATCACATCCAAATTTGAAGATATTAAAGTCTCCATTTTTGAAAGTTTCAAAGTCTAGTTTGAAGGCCTTAAAGTGGTTTTTTAGGCCCAAAAGTGATCGTAATGGGTGAAGCAAGTTATAATTTCATAGAGCGCTTCACAATCTTTCCAACGATTCAAATGGTTTGTCAATCAGACTCCTGAATCAAAAGTTATGGCCTCTAAAAGTTGGGTCTTCTGAAATGGGAGATGTGAAAACATGTTGGACACATGAATGAGTTGTAAGGGGTTGTTACACGTGTTGGTCTGCATGTTGGCACTTCATAGGGCATCTTTATTTAGAGATAAGATTGGGCGCCACTTTTTTGGGTGGTTTTAGCTCACGGTTTTGTAATACCGTTTGACAACTCCTTGTATTGTATCTCTTATACATTAGGTGCTTGAGGTGGAGGTTTTGTGAAAGAGTCATATAGTTGTTGAGTTGCCTCCAAATCTCTAGTTGGTGATACTCCTGTGAGAAAGCTTGATCTACAAGTATATTGCAATATTCTTGATTTCTAAATAATATTAGGCATCTTTTGGAGAGGAGGGTTTTTCCCCACGTAACCCTATGTTGTATGAATATTATTTGTGTTTATTCTATTTAATTTATATAATTGTTATAAAGATCTAACAAAAAAAAAACATAACCTTCCTCTCAAGATTAGTTTAGGAAGTTGTTCCACTACCTAGCTTCCTTACAACCATATGCTAACCATATCTCCTTTTATTTTACATTGCATATTACACATATATTCTTCCAAATAGCACATTATTTCATTTAATGAAGAAAACATCATAATTGAAATCCCATGATCATAAATCTTAATCTATATCCTCTTTGTTAGGAATTTTTCTTACTATATAGGAATTCTTGCGTTAGCCTCATTTATGGCTCCATCATGATACTACCAAAATATTTTTGGAAACAACTTATTCAAAACAATTCTAAACAAGCTAAAAAAATCAATGTAACTTACATGAGTCTTGAACTTGCATCGCTAAAACAATCTCCAAGAAATTCATTGCTTTGTAGCTTTCAGAGCAAACTTTTGATAACCCTAATTTTATATTAACTTTCAAATAGCTATAAAAAACCTCAAAATTGGACTATATCAACTCCATTGTATTCATTAATCCCTCCATATTTCAAAAAAAAAGAAACACAAAATTGAGAGATATGAGCTTTACAATCTAGCATCCTAAAGTTAAAATAATCATCTTGTTTCTTGCATTTTAGGTGTCAAGATCATGTTTTGATACCACTTGTAACAAAATTAATTACACGAGAGAATAATAGAATAAAACATAAATTAGAAATATTTGACAATGCTTGATAATAATAAGCCACTTAGAGATGACAATCCTCTAAATGTATCCAATAAGAACATAATTTACAATATAATGATAATAAACTAGGAACTATGTCCTATATATGTTATGCTTATGCCACACAAGCCAACCTACCTAGCTATGGACTATATAAATGATCATATAACTTAGTTAAGGGTTTTGCAAGCCATAAGTTGGCCACATATATTACAATATAATCAATGGGTTAAGGACATAATACCATAGTTTTTTCATAATGGCTATATTAATGTAAGGTGATGGGCAACTTAGAATGTTATTGTTTTCCGTGTATTTTGCTCTTGCAAGACTACGAGTTCTTTAGCTTTCTTGTTAAATGATGGCATATGAGAGGTGGTTTCTTGACATAAAACTTTGGTAACTCAAAATTGAGTCATATTGTCTACATGATTTGTTGCTTTATTCATTGAGGAGTTCCCAATGTTGTTGAGGTAAATGTGGTTGTGGCATTGGGTCCCTCTCAAGATCAACTTTGTAAGGGTGGTGTCTTTAATCATCGCTTGAGAAAGATTTCTTGGCATAAAACTTCGGTAACTCAACATTGAGTCATATTGTCTACATGACTTGTTGCTTTATGCATTGAGGAGTTCCCAATGTTGTTGAGGTAAATGTGGTTGTGTTTTAGTTGGTTTTATGGCGTGTTGTGGCATTGGGTCCCTCTCAAGATCAACTTTGTAAGGGTGGTGTCTTTAATCATTGCTTGAGAAAGATTTCTTATCTAATTCATCCCTTCTCAATGTGGTGATTCTTGCAAATTTTACAGAAAGGTAAGATGTACTGCAAAATGCACAAATTCATTAGTATTGAAGATCTTCTAGGATGACTATATGGAGGGGCTATTCTATGAAGAAAAAGGTGTATTGCAACCATAAGAAGAATCAATTCTCAAGCTCAAGAACACAAAGGACAAAATTCCAGCCCTAAATATTGATAGATTAGGGGATTCAAATTTACCAATATATAACAATTTCTACACATTTAAGATAGGCTCCATTTGAAGCCAAAATAATGTTGTCTTAATGAACGAGGAAAGATAATACACATGACCCCTTTGTACTCATATTATATCTGTGGAGCATTACCAAACAGTTACAATGAAGGGCTGCATGGGATAAACCCAAATTGCAAGAATGGGACAGGTAGGTTCAACATGTTTGTGTAAATGTTTTCTACATATGCTTGTACAAATTTCCAAAGCTAATTACAAAAGTGCTGTCTAATTTGCTGTAATGTCTAAATGAGCATACAAAGCATAGATGCCTATAGAATAAACACTGCTACGGACTGTTTGAAGCTAAAGGATCAATTTGAAATTATGTGAGGGAAGATATGAAGAGTGCAATTCATATACATAGAATATAGATCTCAAAAACATAATCACTAAAATGGCCTACTGTCCATTCTTACTATTTGGACAGAACTACAAGAATAAGGCACATTTTTAGAATCAAACACTTCCAAAATTGACACACTGTGATAAGAAATTGTACCATACAAGATGAACAAGGTACTACTTCCAAGGTATTTCACATATCAGCTACTATATTAAAAATCTTCCCGTACCTATGATGATAGAGTGAATAGAAATATATTTATTTTGTCACAATTAAAGGCAAACATGACTTTTTGCAATGAACAAAAGATTGCACGTTGACCCATTAACAGGTTACAAATGAAGATTATCTTATGAGGTCTCAAATAACATGACCCTTGTGTGCTACTGTTTATCATCTTGGTTTTCAATTAAAGCGTGAACAAGAAACCAAAGGCCTGAAGTAGATAGTTTTTAAATGAACTCCATAAGTAATGATTAAATCAAGGCCATTCATAATAGATCTCAAAACAAAATTAATCTGGATAAACCATTTTCTTGGTCACCCCGCCATCCACTACAAATTCCTGCCCTGTAATAAATCCAGACCGTTTCTCATCAGACAAGAACAGGCATATTTCAGCAATGTCTTGCGGTGTTCCTACCCTGCCAACTGGATGCCACTTATGATCCTCAGCTCTCAATGCTGCCTCACCAGCAGGATCAGTATTTATCCAACCAGGCAACACAGCATTCACACGCACTCTTCCTGCCAAGGTTATTGCCTGCAATGAAGTTTCAAGAAACATAATTAAAGGAAAGAATAGCTAATTTGACCCCAAGAATAACTAATGTTTTTGTGCAAAATTCTTATTCATAACAAAGTCAAGTTCTAAATTTCTTAATAGGATAGATGCTTGGACTTAGCTGATTGTAAGTGTTAATATCTTTCGAATTTGTTGCAATAAAACATATACCTACTTACATCATGTTGATGAATATTGGAGTGCTGACATCCCTCTTAATGTCATAACACCTTTGGGATATTTTAAGAATGAGGATGATAATAATTCCACCTTTAAGATTTTTTAGGAGCAGGGAGTGAGGATTATTCCTCCAAAACTTGCATAACTGTGTCAAAAAAGGGATCCACCAACTTACCACGTCCTTAGGACCTAAAAGCCTATGTTGTTTAAGCCAAGATAATTGCTTTGAGGGTCATCTCTTAGCAGTTTTCTTCATTGTGTTGGCATGTTTGAGATTAACTTCTCACCAATCATAAATTATTATTTCATCATTTCCTCCCGAAATATATAGACAGATATTTCCAATAGAGAATAATTTCCTGGTTTATCATTGAAAGAGAGTTTCTTGAATCAATTTGGGAATAATCAATAATGTGAACATTGCTTGATAGCATAAAAATGTAGTTTGGCTACTTGGCTACTTCAGAAATTTTTAAGGGACTCCATTTAAATAATTTCTATTTTATAAATTGTAGGACAAGTGTGCTACAGTCTTATCTAGCCAATGGGGGGTAATACCTTTCATCAAAGGCACATGGGGATCAAATCCCGCCATAACCACACCCTAGAGAAATCAAAACCATGGTGGGCTCTTTGATCACAGCTTTCTCATCCGCTGAGACTGCAACCTTATTGGCACCTTGATCTATATTTTCAATTAAGGTACATATTTCTACAATTGTATGAAGGAAAGGAAACAAACAGTTGCATATTTCAAGAAATTAGATACCTAACAGTAGAGAAATGAATAAATGAAACTTCACAAGGAATTATTGCAGTCTTATCTAGCCAAGTGTCTCAATGAACTAAACATTAGGGGTCTTGGAATAATAGGTAATGGATCGGCATCCAAGATGATAGAAAAATCTAGAAAATGCAATGTTAAATCCCACTTGATGATATCAAATCATTTTCTTGCAAATCCTTATTGCCCAGACTTTGAAATCTTTAATGAAATTGCCCAAATTTAGCTCCAATGCAACCCGTGTGAGGATGCCCTAGACAAAAATGAGGGTTTTTGTCTCTAACTCCACAAAATGAAGTCCAAGAGGGTTTTTGTCTTTCAAGACCTCCAAACAACCAAGGGTTTTCATCCTCGGTTGTGAATTCGAACACAAATGCTCCAAAGCAAAGAATGCAAAATGAACTCTAGATACTAAATGAAGCCAAGTGCCACCTTTTTAAGCCTTTCCAAAATGGGCCCTTAGATTAAATTTTTCCTCCAAAGTATTTAAAAATATTTTTCCTAATTAAGTGTTTGAAAACACTTTTTAAATTAATTATAATAATATTATTAAGTTGCCTTTTAAGTATAAAATACTTGGGCCCAACTAAAATAATATTATTAATTCTTTAGCTCTAAAAAGGAGACATGACAAAGTGTGACTAAAAGAAGCATCTAGGTCTACTATCAAGTTCTTGAGTGACAAACAAACACTATAGTACCTAGGATGCTGAGAAGTGATTGAACTTTTAAGTAACAAAAATGAGTGATTTGAGCACTTAGGAGACCTTTAAGTGACAAGAGCAACCAAAATGAGCAGCTAGGAGACAATTTGCAAGAGTTTAAGTGGCCAACATGAAGAGAATAGAAATCTAAAAGGTAATGTTGTGTTTTAAATGACAACAATTGTCTGAAAGTGCACTTTTAGTCTTTTTAAATGATAAGCATGGTCTAAAAGCTATTAGACTAATATTAAATTATTAAAAGATCAGGCTATTAGTGGCAAGTGTTTTATTTTTGTTTTTTTCTAGTTTTGCTTTTTAGTGGCAAGTGTTTTATTTTTGTTTTTTTCTAGTTTTGCTTATAGTTTTTAGCAAGTCTTGTAATGTTTATCCGTTTGGGTGGTTTCTTCTCCATTCTCTATATAAGGAGGTGAACCTCTTTGTAATCGTATCCTGATAATACAATATTAAAATATTATGTTCTATTAATTTTTACAATATGGTATCAGAGCAGGGCATCACGTGAATTTACCAATTGTAGCGAAAGGTGAAAATTGTGATTTATTCTTGGGATTTTGCTAGTCGTGATTTGCAAAAAGGCAATTTTTTATCAATGCAGATCAGCAAAAATCACACCTGTTCTAAAAATCACACGGTGGCTATGGCACAAAGGTTTTCCGTTTTACCAACCACAACTAGGGTTTGCAGATGACAGCTAAGGCATATTTTTTTCTAAATTAAAATTGAGGGTTTTTGCTTAAATTGGCACCTAGTGCTTCTTCAATTCACAGCAAGAAAGTATTAGGGTTTTAAAATATTCAGTTTTATTATATTTTTTTGGAAAGGGAAATTCCACTGGATAAATATTCTGATTTCAACTTCCACACTTGGAAAGTAAAAATCCAAATGCAATTGATGCACAAGAATCTATTGGAAATAGTTAATGGAAACAAGACACTTCCTATAGACACTAGTAAAGTACTGGAATGGCAAAGCAGAGATAATAAAGCCAAAGCCATTATTGGTCTTGCCCTCTCCGATTCAAAGTTACATCATGTAGATTTGGAAAAATCGTCTAAGTAGATTTGGGAGAATTTGAATACACTATTTGGAGCAAAAACGGTTAATGCAAAATTCTATTTAAAGCTTCACCTGTTTAAGTTCAAGATGGCTGATGGAATCACTATGTCAAACCACCTGAACAATCTAAGGTCTCTTCTTCAACAACTAGTAGAGGTCAATGCAATAGTAGACGATGAAGATGCTCAAGCTATTTTACTAAACAGTTTTCCTTCAAAATTCAGCAATGTAATCTTTACTCTTAGTTCACTTCTAAAAGTTTGGAAGACATTATTTCAGCTCTCCTAGCTGAAGAAAAGAGAACTATTGAAGAAGACACAACAGATGATCCTAAACCTAAGGTACCATTATACTCAAATACTAGAAGATCTGATAAGGGCAAGAGAGGGATAGAATGCTATTATTGCAAAAATAGGTCACACATCTTGGAATTGTAGACTTTGAGCACATGATCTTCTCAAAAATAAGCTCAAAGGAGCTAATGTAGCCCTTGTTGAAGATCCTCTAGATGTTGACAACGGTGGAGGAGAAGAAGTTTTTTATGCATTTTAAAGAAGTCTAGTTCTTTGAAGACAAGTAAGAAGCCTATGTAGACAACTCAAAATGGATGGTTTCCTAGTTAGATTGGCAGTTTGTGATCTAGGAAGTTGTAAGAGACCAGGGGTCTCTCAACCCAAATCTTCTGACTGTGAATGCGATTTTTGTTTGTTTTGTAGTTTTTGATTTTTTTGAGGGTTTTTTGCAATAAAAGTGATTGATGCGATTTTGAATTAAAATGCAATAAATTCGTAGGAAAGCTAAAATCACAATAAATCTCTGATTTTGTAAAGAGAGAGCCTTCTTCAATTCAATCGAACTATTACAGTATAAAAGGCAGTACATGCAATATGAAAAACAACTGAAGACATAATTAAAAACCTGGTTATTAATTGCAGCAAGGCGCACAGCTGTAAATCATCAGAATATCAAAAATACTTCGATCTCCCAATCCAAGAACACGCCAAACACCTCAGTGAAGCAAGGCGACCAAGCTAGAATGAAAAATAACCAAAAGACAAAGGCGTTTCCTTTACTTCTTTCACACGCCTATCAGCTGGTACAGTACAGCCTGACAGCAATAAATGATGAAGGTACGGCTGAAGGAAAAATGAACTGTGATGTGATGGATGAAGCTGAAAGTCGACATCACCATTGATTCAATATTCTTCTTCAAACCCTTATTTATTTCTTTCCTCTGTAAGCGCACATATGACTTCTGAATAAAGTCACCCACTGACAATCTTCAACTGGTATCTCACAGTCTCAGTATGTCTGATTCTGAAGAGGGAATGTTCTTCAAAACCCAATGATCTACAAAAACCCTCGTTTCTCAAACCCCAATGTTCTCAGAGAGAATAAAAGACAAATTAGAATAATCATAACATAATGAGTTCGATTTGTCTTGGAGAAATATATTTCTCTCAAAAAGTTGACCCTTTCACAAAAATCAGCTCAATTGCATTTAATGATATAATAACTCGCCCTTTTGAAATACTTAGGCCAATTATTAATAAATGGCGTCCTTTTTATTAATGAGTATTAAACTCATTAAATATTAAATGGCGTCCTTTGTATTAGCAGGGGTTTTATGAAGTTGTATAAGCTTTCATCACTCAACTAATGAATTCCCACAATCTGATATAACTGATTATTGATTGAAAATGCACAGACCAGCAACTCAACAACTCACTATTATGCTCACAACTCACTCAAAACTCACCCAAAACACATGAGACAAAATGCATAATGCTCCTAGGATGATGGCGCCCAAGAAGGAACAATAAAACCAACCCCAAAGACTCATATTTATTTTGCACGGAATTCCAAGCATGTCCAAAAAGGTACGACCCTCAAGGAGGGGCGATTTTGCTCCATAAAATCCAACTCTTGATAATAAAATCTGTAATTTGGCACTCAAGGTCGCCCCTAGCAAGAAATCAGATTGGTAAAGTACCCAGAATGAGAATATTTTTATTTTTGAATCTATGAATAAAACTTACAATCAGCTATGATAATCAGCAACTCCAAAACATGACTAGAATGCAAGAAAACTGAACTAAGATGCTAGAAACTCAAGTACAATGCTAAAAAAACCCAACTACAATCTATCTCTCAACTAGTTGCTATCTTTCAAGCAAGAAGATGAGCCAAATGCTAGGAGGTATGCTTTCCTCGAAGCTTTGCCCGAAATCAATCTAGCAACATAACAGTATGGTAGACGAGATGAGAAAATGAAGGGAAGAGGTCTCCTTATGTAGACTTGCAAAGCATCTTCCAGAAGCATCTAGAAGGGCGCCCAAACCAATCAAAGCATTATTCAAATTAGAGTTGACTCGTATCCCTCCAAAGTGGCGTCCAAAATCAAGGAGGCAACATTTAACTTTATTTTAAAACAATCTCCTCTTCAAAGTTGGCGTCCCACTTCAAGCATGATTTTTGACCTTTAGAAATATTAAATTACCTCCAGATGAGGCGTCCACCCTTGAAGTCCCCCTTTCAGAACAACTTTAAGTCATCAAACTAGGCTAAGGGTTATAACATTAAAATGTAACATCATTTTAATTAACTTATCTCTCCAGAAAATGCATCAAAGGCCAAAAACAACCATACCAACTGAACTGACTGCAAAGAGGAGCCAACTTCACTGAAGCCAACAAGACCACAGCCAGAAATAGAATTTACTAAAAATAGTAAATTCAGAAAGTTGCTCAGAACACCATGCGTGCTATACCACTGCGAAGCTCTCTGAAAACCCATAAAGAATCCGCAATCCAATCACCAAACTTCAAGCAACAACCTCCTCAAAAACAAGAAACCCTAATTTCACCCTCCAAGTAGCCTACGGGTCTCCGGAATAGGCTAACGGTCAACTGAATTGATCACAATTGAGAAGGGGACATTACACATCACATCATCAAAATAGATATCAAGAGACCATTTGTTCTTGAATATTCAATCTAGTTCCTTTTTCCTTTAAAGAAAGATTTAACAAACGTATCAAGGCTAAGATTCTCGAAGAACACCCAAACACAAAATGGACCAAGCCAAAAGACCCTTTATCTACTAAATTTCACAACTAATTTCTCTGTCATGGCCTTTGGATGGCCTCATCTGCAATCCTATAAATATGAAATTGTATTTACATGTAGCTTGAGAGTGCCTCTAGCAAAAATTAGGATTTTCTCACATCAACTCTATTTTGAAACATATAGCTTGCTTGTGCAATAATACTACACTTGAAAGCTCTATTCTCATGAACGTGAGTTAGAGGATCACTTTATCTACAGATGTCTTGACTATTATGAGATTATAGGACATTACTATTGCCTCTTCATAGAACCTAATAGTTCATTGAAAACTTTTGCACGTTTTAAGATTCCACAATTTTTGCACCATTTCCTCTTGTGAAATTGCACTTGTGATAAATTATTGTCAAAGATTGCTCTTGCTCCAACAACAACAATAGGTTTATTACCATTTCCTTTGAAAAGAAGACTAAAATTAGCAAAAAGTGGCAATAGGGTCATGGCATGAATGTAAGTTCATGGCCACGGCTGTAATCAGCATAGTTTTATATTTTGTTAATACTTGTACAAGCCAACTTGTTTTCTTATCTAATTGGCAGCTAAGGTAGTATGTTGATAAATAGTTAAACAGTAACACAATGATTATCAGTTTGTTTACTGCTAACTCTACTTGATTGATTATTACAGAGCAACAGTAAAGTAGATACAAAATTAATACGAAACAGCAATTCGAAAAGATATGTCATTAGATTCATTCAAAATGCTTTTACAAAATGTTCTAGAAGTCCATGCATGCAGTCCCCAATCATGTGTACAATGAGACTTATATAAGATGGCCAATGGTTGTTGAGGACTACCAATTGTAGGCAACTATCAACGGTCGAGAACTATTTTTTCCAGTTAAAAGAAAACTATTACGATTATTTACTTTGCTGGTTACAATGAGACTATTTGGATTATTTACAGACTACATCAGTCCCCCCCAAAAAGAAATTTGTCTCCCAGGGGACTGTCAAACAAAGTTGGGAGGCAAAACAACAAAACATAATATCTACTGAGAAGGTGGGTGAGAGGAAGTTTGTGGAGCCGAGTAGATTGAGATGATGAGCCACTAACATTTCCCTCTCCCTGGCAACCTTCACCATTTGTGCAGCTTGAGTCAACTGGCACTTGATCCGCTCAATCTCCTTATCTTTTTATGCTAGCTAGCCATCTTTCTCCACCAATTCAACATCTTTGGTGGCTACTTTAACCTTTTTAACTTTTGTAAGATTTGATTGTTGAACCAGTTGCTCCTGGAAGCGCTAAGTAAGTTCATCTACTTCAGCAGGCACCTTCTGTGAGATTCTTATAGCCTCGTCTATTTGGTTTGTAAGCTGAATATCGAAGAATATTTGGCCCTTCAGCTTATAAAACACCTATTGGAATGTTGCCTCCATACCAAATAAGGCTGAAATTATCTTACCATCCTTTTCCCCAAAAGTAGGTCTAGCAAGGTGTCATGTTGTCATCATCTCAATAGTCTCAATCTCAGGCCATCCTTTGGTATGGAGACAAATAGTTTGTTGAACTCTATCTCACATCCTTCCTTCATGAACATCGATGAGTTGGGCATCTTTCCATAAACAGGAGAGTCAGGAGAGTGTGTATGGCCCAACCTAGGAGAAATATCCACTATTTTCTATATAACGGCAGCCATGGGCTCCAAGTCTTGTATGTACCTTTGAATGGTACCCAAGGGATTAGCCTCATCTGTTTAGCAATTTCTATGATAATCCCTTCCAAGTCGCTAGACTCCTACTCTTGAATAGTTAGGTTGGCAAAGATAGCTCTAGATAGCGCATGAGTGGCTAGAGGCGATTGTAGTGCTAAAGATGGCTCACCTTCCTGTATTGGCTCAATAGTAAGTGTAGTTGCTTGTGTGGTGGGGCATGGCTGCACACTCTTGCCAATAGACTGAATCATCCCGAGCTACTCTGTGCCCGTGGCAATATCCTAAGGAAAGCTTGTTGAGGGAAATCCTAAACATCAATTAGGGCTCCAAGGAGTCCCAACCAACTATCGATCTATTTCGAGGGAACCGGAAAATCCTTCGGAACCGATGAAGTATGGAAGTCGCTACTGATAGAAATGTCCTCCATTAGAGTTGTATCTAGTGGAACAATGGGTTGAGCCTAGACAATTGTAGACACAACTTTGACTGAATCAGTGTCTGTGGGTGTGGTGCCTAATGTATTGGAGGACAACTCAATCTGCTCATAATCCTCATTGTTGTCTTCTCCTTCACTTGATGCATCTGTGTGTTTCCACTTGTTATGACTCGATTTAGCTTCCTCCCCTAAATGAGCCTAGGCATCCATAGTAGTCCATCGAAATACTATATGCCAAGAAGAGTCATAGTCAATGACCAATTGAAACTTGCCCAATTTATTAGCAAGAATTTGGGTAAGATAGCATCCAAAAATAGGGCAATTGCATGCTATGTCATGTAGAATGCCTTATGTTTACATGATAATAACTCCCTTATTTGTTCAAACAAAAGTTGTGCCCAATTATAAATTTTGCCTAAATTGAAGCCAATCATGTAATCTACCATCCAAATGGCTATGTCGGATGCTCGACTAGCCCCTATCAACTAGCATTTGGTCAAATCCATTACGCACTTACATTCTGCAATTGCTAGCAATTCTTTGCAAAGCCTTCGGTTTCCTACACTTCATATGGTCTCTTTTTCATGTTGGGTTAAACCGGTTCGACACAATCGACGAAGGGATGCTTCCTTTTGTTTGGGCGTGATCTTGCCAACCGGTTTACAAACAATGGTTCCCAAATATGGTACACCAAAAACCCTTGTGAAATCAGCTACCTGAAAGGAGATGGTGACTAAGAACTTAATTGTTGTCGGGTAGAGAGGAGATGGGACCCGACAACAATTTCTATATCTATCTATAGATAAATATAACGGGGGGAGTGCCGACTATAGATAGTTGCCCTCGGCCTCCCCTGGGAATAGAGTAAAGGCTATCGCCGTATATGGATATGAAGGGAGCATGACTATAGATAGTCTCCCTCAATCTATCGAGAGCATGAGATAGTCTCCCCCCGCCGACCTGTGGCTGCGCCACCGACCAATTGGTTACCATCAATTTCAAGCAAGGCTCAAACTCCTAATAATTAAAAAGGAATTTGAGTGACCTTGTCCACCTAGGCATGTTGGACCGAGAGCTTTAACGAATGGTTATCTGTGTTGCTCAACCACCACACTCGACATTCACTTCTTGTGAGACTTTCCCAAGATATGGAGTCAATTGTGTTGTCTTCATTCTTCCCTAATGTTGATGAAATAGTTGGCCTATAACAATCCATTACCCGTTGACCTTTGTTGTTGGCATCCATGGCAGCTATGAAATATGTTCCTTGGGATGCCCGAATGAATTACTTAAATAGCCTACGCCAATTCAGAAACCTGTTGCAACAACTACCTAGCCGTGTGAGGGATTGCACAAAGAAGATTCTCAAGGAGGTGCTAAGAAACTATACGATGAGATGGAACTGTACAACAAAAGATAGAGCTCTAGTCATACAATTGTTGTAGAGGGGAGGGCACCGTACGCAAAACTTATTGCTCTGTACACTAGAAATTAATTGTTGTACATTGAGGAACTGTCTTCACCATACATTGAGGTGGTACCACTATTGATGCCATACAACGAAAGGTCGTGCAAACCTTACAATGGAAGACTTTGCAAACCATAAGGTGAAGAAAATTGTAGGCCATACAATGAAGAAATCTGTTGGCGTAACAACTAGCACCTCTGGAGTAAGAGTTGGTACAGATAGCTATGCACACTACGCAATGAGTGCTCTTCAAATTAGGAGGGGAAGCTCCCTCGTTGTGCTTGACAAAAGTACTTGCAAAGGGAAATAAACTAAACTATATCCTGTCTTTTTGCTTCAGCTGTAGAGGTACAAGGCTTTCTCGAAAACTATATACGTTGCAGCTGAGTATTTTCTGGTTTCGCAGACTACTAACTACAACTAGGCTTAATTACCTAAAATCTATCCAGTTTCTTCAAGAAAACAGAGCATGAGGAAACGGAGCAAGGTTTGACTATCTGATGATAAACAAGTATAGATTCTCAACTTGAAGGCAAGGTGGCACATCTATCAGCTCAATCTAGACAAGTTTATTGGAAACAACATCACATGATAAACTAAGTACGGATTCTCAACTTGAAGGCAAGGTGGCACGACTATCAGCTCAATCCGAATAAGTTTATTGTTCACAACAACACACGATAACCTAGTGCAGATTCTCTACTTGAAGGCAAGGTGGCACAACTATCATCTCAATCTGAACAAGTTTATTGAACACAAAATAGATTTGATCTAAGGAAAGAATTCACCATTATAATTGCATGAAACCCTATGTGGCATAACAATTCATCATAATAGTAAAACGCATGGACAGATACAAAAAGAGCAATATTGAGGGCAAGGCAGGGCATAGCATATATTTCTCTCTCGTGCAAAAGTTATGTACAAATGAGCAAAGCTCTTATTTATAGACATCGAAAGGTGTAGGGAACCTAAAATCACCTTGAGTCAACTTCTGATCTTGCAATGCATGCAGGTTTGTGCTAAGCCCTAATAAAGTAAACTATCTGATTAAGCTGGAAAACTACCATCAGTTAACCGAAACATCTAATCTAAAAATGGACAATTGTGCAAGCATGCACGTCCTTATTGAAAGCGAGTTAACTGGAAGACTACCATCAGTTAACGAAAACCCTAAATGAAACTCCAAGTAAATAAAGTTGATCTCAGAATAGATATGCATGTGATGAAACAACGAGTTAACTTGAAAGGGTAACACCAAGTTAACTCCTGTGTATAAAGTCTATTCTGAGAGGTAGGAACTAAAGTCTACTGATCGTGATCTCGAGCAACCAATCCCTCAATGAGATCGTTAACTGAATCACTATTTGGAGCTCTGATACTCTATCGAAGAATGCTATGCCTGCGCAGCATGTCTTCACCAGCTGTGATCTGGGACTGAAGTTCGCCCCTACTCCTGGTTGCCTCATCGAACAATGCTGACAAGACTGTAAGCTGATTAATCTTACAGCCAATGGTCTCCCCACTGAAAATAGCATGAATGAGTGCCTGGAGCTCTAACTGAACATCAGTAAGCTCAACATAGGCACCACCCTCAATCTGATATCGACACAGTAAGCAAGATACTAAAGTCTTCACAAACCGGAGTGCACTAGTAACGTGCTCTCTACTCTCAGCCAATTCTGATGCCATAGTCTCCTCTATCTTTGCCTTGAAAACCAATTGTGTTTTCCAAGAGTAGATAGCTTCTCTATCCTCTGCATCTGTGACTGATTTATATGCCATACTCAGGTGAGCAATCATAATCTCATCACGGGGTCTGTTAATTGCCATTTCTTGCTCCTCATCTTGGAGACGAAGACGGAGCTCTCGTGCATTGTACTGTAACTGATATAACTCTGTGAGCATAGAACGGCCTCTAGCAACGAACTCCTCTTCCCACTCATCCAAACGCTTGCCATATGCAACTAAATGATTAAGTTGGCCTTGTTCTGCTGGAGGCTCAAGCATCGGTGGGAGTGTGGTAATGGCATCTGACCTGTGAACAAGACCAGAAATGTATTGACGAAGTTGTCTGATTTCAGCCTTGAGGGCTGCCTTATCTTCTTCATCCTTCAGTATTCTATCCCTGGCATTGTCTATAGCAACCTGTAGTAGATCAACCTGAGTCTGGCGTGTGCTACGACCAAGGTTGACTGTGATAACCTCAAAGTCCTGAGATTCCAACTCAGCTAAGCTCTTCCCAATGGAGATACGGCTGATCTCGACTACAATCTCATCAATAGGTGTTGCTTTCCGCGTGGACCGTAGTTTGCAGTCGCACGTAAAGGCATCACGATAAATTTCATCAAAATCGAGAATGATTAAGAACATGGGATGGCTGCCTCCTCTTCCTTCCCAAAGGCTGGGACTTTCCAATCAAGGCCCGGTCGCAACTAATGCTCTTTGGAAGAGGTCTATATATGAGGAGGTTGCAACAAAGTGAATAATGGCCAGAGGAATAGCTGCCGAGATGGGAGTCTGAAATCAATTCAATGTGAATGCGGGTTTGGTGACTACTTTGGAACAGGTATAGGAACTTGAGGCACACCTTAAACTGGCTGGCCGGACCCTACGGCTCATGATAAGAACGTCATCGAGGCTTTGTGGTATTAATGTAGAAGCGCCTTGCCCTTTGAATTGTTTGGCGCTTGACCTTTCTTGGGAGGATTACTCCTCTTCTTTTGTTTAGGTTTTGACGAAGAAGGTAGTGAAGGATTCACCACTACTGGCGGCTCTGCTCTGGGCACCCTTACCCTCCTGGTCTTCTTGCTGTGGAGGTAAAGTATACTGTTTTGAATAACTCTACTTGACCTCTCCTTCACCGTTGCGTACTCCTTGGCGTACCATTCAACTGCTGGCAATGGTTGTGTATCAGCACGCTCTCTGAAAAAGCTGAGGGAAGGACTTCTACTCCCTCATCATCGATAAACCTCCACATCTTGATAGAAATAAATCTGGCTGCAGAGGAAAGCTGACCATAGCTGGCGTCTGTGAACCTCGAGAGTGTCTGTGATTTTTCAATTAATCCTCCATAGAAGGCTCATGAAGTAATGCTTCCGACCAAGGCGAGTTGTATAATGACCTGAAAGATCATAAGCACGTGCTTCAACAAGATACTTGAGATGATATTTCTCGAGCTCTTGCCCTGCAACTTTGGCATCAATCGCCGTCTTGCACCAATACATTCCAAATTGAAGAGGAAAATTGATAGATGGTCTGTGCCTACGGCGTAAAAGACGATGAACATCATGCATTTGTCTCAGGAACTCCATAAAGATTGTCTTATCCGAGGGATAACGTGGAAGCATAGCTGGATTTCCTATAAATCCGTATACTCGGATGTAGGTATATGTCGGGAACTGAATAAACCAATCTGCCCAACTATCCATCGCTGCCCTAGCAACTGCCGAGATACGAATGTGCAACTCTCGGTCTAAATTTCTCACTATATAAGTCAGGAAAGCCTCATTAACAGCTTGAAATGACATTCATTGTAGTGAACAAGGTGATCATATCTTGATGAACTTCGAACGAGAATGCCCACAGTGTTTAGTCCTCAAAACTGACCCTGATAAGCAATCAAGTACACGAGATAAGAACACATGTAAAACTCATGAGCAACTAGGAAACCGGTGATCTGCTTGTGGATAACATCGTTGATGAAGGATGCCCAGTCATAATGCTCCTGCCCAGATATGATGTTGACCAATAATGTAATACATCCAAGGCTAAAAAATATTAGCATGTGGCTGACCTGAGACACGATTCAGGAGTGTAATTAGAATCGCATACTCATCCTTGTACTCACCACAACCCACATTGTTCGGCAATCTGTTCTTTGCTTGCTTTAACCATCTTTCTGCCATCTTTTTCTGACATTTGTCCATATCATCATTGAATGCCTGCTCACACTGCTCCATAGAAATAACCAGACTATTCGAGTGTTGAGGTATACTGAAACTTCTTTCGATGTCCACAGGCTTGAGACTACAAATAACTCGTCCATCAACTGACACTATCTCACGAGTAGTAGAGTTGTAATGCTTAATACAAGACATTCCGAACTCAACACAATGAACGGAGATAGGTATGGAAGCGGCCTCCAATAACCAGGCTAGATATTACGAATAATCCCGAACCCGATCTTAGCTGGATCTAAAGGTATACGGCTGACTCTTTTGTGAGGAATCTATCTCAAGCTGTCCCAAGGAAGTGGTAGTAGGGCGATTTGGTCCTATATTCAGTGAGTGTCGCTTTGCGCATTACGGAAAACTTCGCTGATTATTTGTAGACTGACTATGTTCTGACAAGATTTCTGGAGAGCTAATAATAGCTTGCTGAGGCTAAAAATAGCCTTTTGAAGAGTTATTTTCGGCGAAAAATCTGAGATATGGGTTTTGTCCAGAAAAAGATTCTAAGACAACCCAGAACGTCAGAAATGCGAAAATCTAACCTCTACTTCGATCATGCAAAGACTTTTCAGTTGAGAAAATTAGAAACTCGAGAACGAATGTTCTGAAGTTAAAAATTCCTGAAAAATCAAATGCACGATTTTAACTCGAGGAAATTGTATGAAAATAATCCAGATGTTTAAACTTGTCGAATTTTCCAATTTCAGGAACATGCGAATCAAAATCTGAGAGAAATCTGAGAACCAAGGAGGAAAAAGACGTTTTTTGTATGCTCTTCTTCAATGAAAATCGCCCTTGAATTCTTCAAATTGCTGATAAATGTGAACTTTTAACCTGCAAAAGAATGTGATTGGAGAAATGCCTTTGGAAATAGATGAAGAATTTGCCTTTGATCTGGAAAATCACTTTTGCTTGAGAAAAATGAATTTTCCTTGAAGTTGCGCCTTTGTTCTTGAAGAAATACGAACTTGCCTTTTGAAGAAAATACGAATTTCTTGAAGAAACGCCTTTGCCTTGAAAAATACGATTTTTGCTCTCAAAATATGAATCTCTTTGAAAAATACGAATTTCTCTTGAAGCTTGGTGAATAACAAATGAAGGCGTCATACTTAAATAAAGAAAATTCGCACCAACTTATGAACTGCAAGATTTCAAAACCCTAACTAAAATAGAAGATTTTCAATTGGTCGCCCTTCAGTTGCACTACCACTGACTCGAAGTTCAAAAATAAATAATAAAAAAATATTTATTATCATGCAATTTGCAAAAGGCGCCATTTTAGAAATTCGCCATTTAATGCAAAATAAATATTAAAAATTATTAAACTTCAGTTGACAAACTGAATGAAGCTTTAAGATTCACCATCAGTCTTCACCGATTCCGAAAAGTCATCATTTGAGCTCATAGGCGTCCATTTGCTCAAGATATTACACTTTTTATTAACTTCCTACTTTGTAGCTGACTACAAAGTTACAACTGACCATCTTCGACACTGATTTTTGAGTGACCGGATGATGCTGAGACTGAACTGAGATATTCATCGCGAAGCCTGCTGAGCAAAGAAGAAATGTCTGTTGGGAGTCGTCACTGCAAAATCCATCATTTAACACCTCAAAAAATTAGGCGCCCTTGATTAAATTCGTTTACAGGTACCAGACTTAACCATTTTCCTAAATTGCCATCTGATACTTCAAACAGCTGCTGACGGCGAACGGTGAACCCTGCTGACAGGAAACCAAGTTCACTGCGTGACTAGAAGCATTCTGCATCCAACGGATATACGCACGGCATCTGAAAAGTGCATTAAGGGCCTCAAAAGTAAAAGCTCCCCTGGCCTTTAGTTGCACTAGCAGCGTTTTGACGAAAGTTGAACTTTCCTCCAAGTACCCTACTTTTGTCCTCCGATACCGAGAGCTGGAATGCCCCGATTCGTGTGCCGATTGTCTCTCTGCATAGCTAGGAGCATTGAGAAGAGACGTCCCTAGAGGTGACGAAGCAAGAAAACTGCTTCTAAGACCTCAAAAATGCAAGTGCGTATTTTATTTAAAATATACGCTCCATACTTAGCCATTTTCCAGATGTCTTCACTTTTCAGCATTTCGCCAAAGACCTCGCACGTACGAGCGTCTGCCAAAACCCGAAGGCTGACGGCTAAGCTCGTTGGATAGCTGAAGTAATTACGCTTGAATCCCATGAAGACTTCGAAAGCGAACAACTTCATCTGACAGGCCTAAAGGCTAGGCACCTCTGGACTGTAGAAATACAATGAAAATTTTATGCCAGTCCGCCCGTGAAATTACGTGCTTGGTAGAACCTCTGCCACGATCACCTGGAATGTCGGATTAACAAGCAGGATGGTGCATCGCGAAGCTGAACTAGAGTAGTACTGATGTCAGGAATACCTCGTCAGCAAACTGGATCATCTTAAGGGTCATTTTGACAAGCGCCCCTGAGCTATAGTTGCACTGGAAACACAACGAAGAAGCTGAAAGATGTGAAATCTCTATTATAAGCTCATCTTCAGACGTCGGCTGTCGAAGCTCTGGAACTCGGATGACTGCGTTTGACAGCTCATCGGATAAGCAGACTAGTCGTGAAGAGATTGACTGCATCAGCCACCAGAAGTATCAGGATCCAACACCCCTTTAAGAAGGGCACCCTCAAGCTACAGGCGCGCTTTTGCTGAAAAAGGACAAGTTTCTACAATGTGAAACTTTGGAAATTTCAACTTCTGTCGCCAGTTGCCGGAGTTACGGGCCTCGGATAGCCTCGCTGGATAGCTCATCGAATAGGCAGACTAATTCTGAAGAGATTAATTGTATTTATGAGCATTTTCAATAAGATCTTGACCTTCAAAAAGGAGGGCACCCCTGGGCTACAGTTGCGCTTTCTTGCTTTTCTCTGAGAAATCTTCATAATTTAATCACTAAAAACTCCGTCTTGACCACTAAAATGATCATGCGAAAGCATAGTTGTTGTCGTGAAACGCTTCTTCATCGTGAAATGCTCCGTTCTGAGCCCCTGATTCAGGTTCTGATCAATGAAATGGTGCCTTTGACTGACAAACTACTGACAAAACTCCATGCTTGATATTGCCCAAAAACTGTACTTGACATCATTTTAGCAAGATTTAGACTCTTTTAAACAAAATGCCTTGATGAAGCAAAAATTTTGGTTTTGGGTACAACAAAATCTACATGTAATAAACAGCCCCAAATTTGTTTTGAAAATTGTTAAAAAACATAATGGAATGCTAAGAAACTTCCTTTCCACTTTTTGATCACCAAGTTCCTAGTTTGGGCGAGGTGAGAGCTTACAGTGTACGGGATTACAAATTCTTTTGAATAGAATTCACCTCCATTATTAGACCTAAGAGTGATTATTGAACAACTAGATTCTTTTTCTACTAATGCTTTGAACATTTGGAATTCCTTAAACACATCTGCTTTTTCTTTTAGGAAAAACACCCACATTTTCCTACTGAAATCATCTACAAACAAAAGAAAATACCTAGCATCAGTGACCGATGCCATATTCATTGGTCCACATACATTTGCATGAACCAATTGTAGAACTCTCAATGCTCTCCAAGCCTGTCCATCTAGAAACGAAGTTTTGTGCTGCTTCCCTACTTGGCAAGCTCCACAAACACCCTATATTTGCTATTGGATTTCAGGTAAACTTTCTACCATATTCTCGTGAGCCAACTGAGAGAGATAAGAAAGGTTGCAATGCCCATAATGCTGATGCCAAAGAGTACTGATAGCAAATGAACTCTTGGCTGCCAATGCACGCTCTTGAACCTCTCTAGTATCAATAAGCCAATACAAACCATGATCCTCTATGCCAATTGCGATGGTTTTCTTGGACTCCTTGTCAACAATATGGCACTTGTGTGTGCTAAACATGACGTCCAACTTGGGACAATGGCACATAATCTAACTCACTAAGAGCAAATTGACCTCCATGGCCGAAACATAGTATACATTGAGGAAAAGAAGTTTTTTCCCTCCAGAGGTTATTTGAACATTGCCTCTTCCAACAACTATATACTCCTCACCACCACCAAAGATCACTGAATCTAAGCAAGTCATATACTCAATGAACCAATCTTTCCTGTGTGTAAAATGTCGAGACACTCCAGAATCAATGTACCATGCAGAAGACTTGATCTGATTTGTTGGTCGTTTGGTCATGAAAGCAAAGAAGACTGACTCCTACTCAAAATACTCTACGATATGAGCCTTTTGTGGAGGCCCTCCCTGGTTGGATTTTTGATCAACCAACCACTTTCTTTAGTGCTTCTTCATGTGACCAAGTTTACCACAATAGTGACATATGATAGTCTTCAAATTCTTCGAAGTATCATCAGCATTTCCTTGACCTTTCTTTTGAGGCCACTTGTCTTTGCCCTTGGCCTTGGCTGCAAAGCTTTGTTCCACACTCGGTGAATCACTGCTACTACCAAACTACTTCTTCCATCTATCCTGCTGCAAAAGTTTGTTGCACAAATCGTCAAACTTCAAGTCAACATTGGTAGATGTGATGTTGAGTCTTTCAATGAAATACTCATATGACCATGGTAAGCTTTATTGCCACCATATCTTCTTCTTCCATCTTGCGATCTATGGCTAACAATTGATCACAAATATCTTTGATCTTCATCAAATGATTTTGCAAAGACATTTTCTCCTCCATCATGATCGAGAATAGCATATTCTTTATCTGACGTCTCATGCAGAGCATGCAAGTGTGTCCAAATCTCCGTAGAGATTTTGCTTGATGGAACCTCCAAAAGCATTGCATCTATTATTGATAATTTAATGAGCATGACAGCTTCATGTTTACGCTCATGAAACTTGTCCTGCTATTTACCCGCAACTGTTGGACGAGTGTATGTACCAAGGACGATCTAATCAAGGCATTTGTACTTAAATATCGTGAGCATCCTTTGTTTCCAAGTGTTATAATTTTTGCTAGTGAACCTTTGGCTACCTTCCAAGATGATGTTGGGCAGTGAAGCCATCCATCCTGCAATCCAAAATCACAGAAAACGAAGAGACTGGCTGAGTAGCAAAGTAAAAAACCCATGATTTTATAAAAAAAGTCGACAAAAAATCTATAAAAATTTGCAAAAATTCCACAAACAACCACAATTTTGTACAAAGAGTTGAAAAATTACAATATTTCTAAAAAAATCGTCAAATAATAGATCTTAAAACCTTGTGCAATATTTAATTGTTAAAAACCCACGAATTTTGTAAAAAAAATCTGCCAAAAAATTACAAAAAATAGAACCACAAATTTATTAAAAATTTTTGTCAAAAAACCTTTGTACGAATCCATACAGTGTCCTTTAGCACGTTCTTTTGTGTCTCTTGCGTGCAATTTGTCACTACCATAGTCCGTAGAATTCACACGCTCACCAATCCCAAGAATTTACAAAAACCGAGCTTTGATACCATATTACAAAAATAGCACACTGAAAGTTAACCAAGATTGCATAAAAATCTATAAAGAATTAAGGAGCAAAAGCATCCTTATATAGGATTACAAATATCTTATTCACAAAGGATAAGGATGACAACTCATAAAGCAAAAAGGTAAATCTTATCCACAGAGGATAAGGATGACAAATAACTTATCCATAAAGGATAAGGATGACAACTCATAGGAAAAATATCTAAAGTCAACATGACTTTATTAAAGAAGCTTCCTAAAGTCTATCCTAAAAGCTAATTGACCATTACAAGATAAAACATTACTTTAATAGTCACGAAACCTATTCTCAGGTTAGGCAACTTAGGATCAATTGTTGAGATGAGTAAGACGTGCTTCACTTCTAGCTTTGCTAGATCAAAGGATATTTCCCTAAAGTGTTGCAATAGATAGCACAATGGAAACAAAACATTCACCCTAACACAAGCCATACCCCTATTTTGGTTGCTATTTCGTTCCCATATGTTGGTTTGGGAGACTCAACATTAAGCACCTTATTAAAACAAATGATCTGCCACATAAAGGTCAATGGATGTGTTTTATGATAACCCCTTACAATCTTACATACATTCAAACATGGCAAATGGAACACTCTAGAAAAGATAAAATTAAAAGATGTTTATTTTGATTTGTTTTGAGTGTGTAGAAGATGGAGAGAAGGAGCTAGTAACGAATTGGAGCCTTTCTACAAAAAGGTGCAATAAATGAAATCAAGGTGATACCTTAGTCAAGACACTCTAAAAGACTATGCCTTTCAAAATGTACAAGCAAGTTGGGCTCTACAAATACATCTAGAGAATATTAAGTCCACTTAGTAATCCATGAGCATACCCATTCATTCCCTTTATTGTTCTGAAAAGATATCTTCTAAAAGCTTTGCAAGGGTTTTACAGTCGTCTAGCTAGCCAACTAAACAACACACATCCAAAAATGCATACCATACACATGGAGACACTCAATGAAGGTTGATTCTACCATTAATCATTCAATCTACAAAGGTTACAAGCGCTTATTACAAATTTGGGATGAACCCAAATCATTACAATAGAAAAATTACAATACCCAGACCTAGCAACTATGAACTCTCTAGTTTTGTTGTGTTAGTTTTTCTCTTTTCTATGCTCTTACCCAATCCAATGTCATCCTATCTTTTTTTTAATTAATGAAAATGAAGCTCTTATACCAAATGCAGGTCAGATCCTGGAAGGAAACGTATACACCTACCTATGAATCATATTTTAAACTTGAATCCACCTTGAACCGCCACCTTTGATCATTAATGGGAGGCCTTTGATCTTCAACCGCCACCTTTGATCATTAATGGTGTATAGATTCATGCACAGGAACAAGGTAACTAATATTTCTTTTATTTGAATACTCACCCTTTTGTCCAACTTATAATTTTTATTTGTCTTTTTGGCCATGTATCCACTATTTACTGTTGACCCCATTTAATAATAAATTAAGTGTCCTTTCTCCAAAGTTATAACTTAAAGTACCTTTTTGAACAACTTAATAAGTTATTATAATATTCCACTATTAAATTCCCCCTTTAGCCTATGAGGAATAAAAATAGGCTTTGGATCCTCTGACTTGATTTAGTTTGAAAAGGGGGACATTACATAACAAAGTTTTCAAGATAAAATCAGGAAAAACAATACCTATGATTTCAAGCTCCATTTGTACCTCTCAAGGTGGTGTTGTAATTCCAAAATAGCGATTTTCTATCGTTGAAAACAATTGTTTTTAGTTGTTTGTGCAGCCACAAAATTTCAAGTGTGCAACATATAATGACAAAGGTTTCAGTCTTATTGAGACAACCTCCTTCCAATCTCAATACAAAGTCAAGAACTCGTTGCTTTTCTAAACCACTACAATTCTGAGACAATAGAGATAGGCTCATTGATTGCACAAGTTCTTTACAAGTTCAAAGGTAGCAGCATATTTTCTATGTTTTTGTCACTTCATAGCTGAAACTTATAGGCTTTGGGCATTTTGTTGTAAATGTTATATATTAAGAATCTATAATGTATATGATGAATGTGTTATCCATGTTGTTAGATGAATATTTGAATTTTTTGAATTTCCCTATTTTTTAATAGTCATCCCCTTTGCTGTCCCCTAAAATGGCCTCCAAAAACTCCATTTCCAAACGCATCCCCCATCACCGGCCCAAAAGCTTGGTGAAATATAGCAAATTATGACAAGATGACTTTCATATAGCCTACAATACATAATCTTCATTTTTTCATACAGTTGTGTCCCTATTTATCCTTAACAAGATGACCTACATCACTAGGGTACTTCAATATTAGGCAAAGTGATTTTGGCATGATTAAACTTTTTCCAATTTGTATAGAAAATGGAGACAACTAATTTTTCTCCATTTGTTTTGATATAACTTCGATTATAAGAATTGATTAAAACAAAAAAGTACTTTTAATGAGCCATCAATTTTCCAAAGACATTGACAGTAATAAAATCTGAAACGAAATAAGAACACAAAGTAATAACAAGAAAAGCAGAACTAGATATAAACAGGAAACCATGGAAAACAAATAAATTAAAAACAGATGGCCCAGGTTACTACAGATGGCAAAGAGGTTTGCATTCTGGATCTGGATCAAAACCACAGTTTCAGAAGAAACCAACAACCCCCAACAGAACGAATCCTACATTAAGTCCTCTTGCAATACTATTATGCAGAGAAAAAAAAACTGTAAATTTTCTCCCATTTAACTTGCATGAATCAGAAATTAGTTTAAAAAGATCTTCCTTGTCAGACATTTTTATCAAGAGGAAGTATTTGTGTTAAAATCGAAAGCTTTATTGGGTTGTTCACATTTTGTTTTCCAATCTAGGACATCTTAAAAAAATTGTTTTAAACACTTTCCTGTAAAATCATTATGAAAGACAAACAATTATTCAATTTTCAGTAAAACTCTCTTATTCACCACAGAGGATGTCAAAATTTATTTTGCAGGAAGCAGCTTGTTTCAAGCTCCAACTCAAAATATTATGTTACAATAGCAAAATACTATCAATATAGATGCAAACACGTTTCAGTAAATTAAATAAAGTGTTTCAGAACAACCACTAGGAATGTAGTTTTCCTATTCCTTAATCTTGTTTAAGGAGTGCATATACCTCTTAGGTATTCTTTACTATGGATGCAAATTATTTCTACTATTATGCACTTCAAAATCCCTGATTGGTTGAATGATGAATCTCTGTTGTTGTGAGACTGCCTACTTGTTGGGTTGCATTTTTTTTTAACATAATCCAAATTCTAAATGAGTTAAACGATAAAGTAATACTGCTTATTTAGTACTTATATATGCAATTGTTCATATATGAGAAAAATGACTAACCTTCAATAAACTCAAAGAAAATATCCATTTTTAAATAAGATCCATATTAAATCTCATTTAAGTAATATGAAAATTTAGAGAGTAAAACAAGAATCTTGACCTGTGAATGGGTAAGGCCACATAAGCCTGCTTTTGAAGCACTATATGCTGCAGTGTTTGGTTCACTTTGCAAAGCTCGTGTGCTTGAGATGTTAATTATACTAGACATACCAGGAGGCATGTATGGCACTACACATTCTGACATGTAATAGGATCCATTCAAATTGACAGCAATTGTCTCTGCAAATACTTTCATTGGGTTCTCGTCATCCAAGGAAATAATTGTTTTTGCTGAAAAATTAACAGTATCTGTGAATTAGGAGCAGTTGATAAAGATTTTAATGAACAAATCATAAAATCCTGGGCAAAGAAAGTGTATACTGCAGAGTAAGGAAAACAACGATAACGTATATTGTGTACAGTGAGGAAATTAAAGCAGCAAATGTTTATGCAATAGTAAACAGGAAAAAGAATGCAATAACATAATAATGTGCCATTTTTTCTTGCATGCAAAGTTTGTGAAAGCAATCAACAAAATATTCTAAGATGACAGACTATTCCCTATAGATTCTGAAACCATCACTAATCCTCCACAAAACTGCCTTTCATACTAAAATACTGATCTACGAGAAGTCTAGAACCATTGTGTATTGACAGCAAACTGCTTACCAACAAGGAGGTGGTTACAAGTTGGTGTAAGCATGATAGTCTCAAGAGCTGGAGCCTTACAACTCCCCTGAACAAGAGTCAACAGTACCTTACAACTAGGGACAATGTACTATAGGGCAAGTCTGCAAACCTATAATTGGCAAGCACCCTCATACCCTCAAATTAAAATACAGATTTATTAGTTCAAATCTTAATAAAGCTGTAATAGTTATATCTGCATACAAATGAAGATTCATGTATGTAAGTGCTTGTGCAAGCAAAGATTTTGGATCCCTACAAAAATATGATGCTTAGATAGAATATTTTCTACAAATGCTACGATCATACGACCAAGGGGAAGTTTTTGCAAAGGCCTCCAAGCAAATTTGTTGAAAATTGACAAATGAACAAGCAATCCTAAGGGTTTTGGGCCTTTTGGATGCATTGGTAGGGATAGATTTGGCCCAAAATGCTCCACATGACAAGTGATCCATGGATGCCCAATAGAAATCCCTTCCTTCAAACTTCTGCAATATTTCACCTCTGAAACCTACACTAAATGAAAATGAGAGGAAAAACTACCAATGTCAAAACCTCTTGACACAATGATGTGGTGTATGAGCTTCTCCACCATTCACCAAATGTGCCTACAATACAATGCCGTGAAAGGTTGCCCACGATCCTCATCTTTTAGACTTTAATAATTCTCCTAATCATCTAAGGATGAAAGAGAAGAGCATACTAAGTTCTCAAAAAGATTTGCTATCCTCAATGGAGATGGGATATTCCACAATCCAAATGTGATGGGCCACTTGACATTGATATTATCTAAACCATTATAAAATCACAATTACACATCATCTACATTTTTAAATAGATAATAGCAGGTATCATATTCCAAACTGATTAAGAGCTAGAGAATTGTAAAACTGTTTAGCCCCTAGACATAATCATATATACCAAAGAAAATTGAGTAAGATAAATTCACTCAAGCATAGGAACGTTGCCAAATGGCAGATGAAAAAAATGTGTAGTAAGTGATCATCAATATAGCATTTATATCAATCAAAAAGGGAAACAATCAAATAAAGCTTTCTATAACATTGTATTATGATTTTGGCCTGTATAGCCAGCCATAAGAAATTTAGTTTTGTTTCCAGCTTTATATTGCTAGCTTTTAATCCAGAAAAAAATTTCTCTACAAAATCCCTACCAAATTAATATTAAATATCTTTTCATTTTGACAGTGAACAATTCACTATATCTGAACAACCCCAATGCCACTTGAAGTATATATCGCATATCGGAGAACAAGTAAAGCTCATGGAACATTCCATTTCCTGACTTTTAAATCCCAAAGGCTTTAGAATTAACTTTTGTTCCCCAAGAATCACAAATTTTTAAATACTCCCATTCATCAAAACTTTTCTTAATAAGTCGCCATTGAACCTATGTGCCAAAAATAATTTTATCATCCTAAATCCTCCCAAAGCCATGCTAATCTAAAATCTTCTAATTTTGATTTCTCAAAATAAATGAGATGCAAAAAACATAGTTGCTTGTGTGTTAAGTTTCCATTTCACAAATCCCCTTTGGAAACTAAAAATTTGAAATACCAACCAATTGTCAATTCCACCAAAGCATATATTTGAAGAAAGTTCACTCTATGAGGCCAAGGATTCAACGTACAATCTTTGGGCCAATTTTGTACCCAAAGTTCAATCAACCCAGGAAGCTTTTAAAAGCCCATCTGTAATGACAGATTTTTAAACAAGCTAAAAGTTGTCACTTATGTTCAATACCTCTACTTTCATAAGAAATCTCATTGCATCCAGTGCAAATTTTTTGCTACTTATAGTTGCATTTTTAAACGAAACCTATCCAAAATGTGCAAATATAATTGACAATGGCAACAATATCTATTAAAGTAATATTGTTATATTTGATGGTCATCTTAGTCATTTAGTTTACTTTCAGTTAACTTAGATTGCTTTCAATTAGTTTTAGCAACTTTCGGTTTATTGCTTTAGTTCACGATTGTTTCTGATTTAGAAACATCGTTCTTGTAATTTATTATTTAAAGGAGTATTCCTCTCCTTGTTTAATCAATCAATTACCATTTTAAATTTTCATGGTATCAGAGCAAAGGTCATTTTTTGGCAAATTTTTCAAATAAAATTTGTGGCTTTTTTATCTAAAAATTTTGAAAACAAAATTAGAAGTTTTTGCTCAATTTTTTAATAAAAATTGTGGCATTCCTTTGCTCTGAAAAAATCGCAACTTTTTTCTATGAAGGAATTTGACCTAGGGTTTTCTGTGAAATCGCGGATTTCTTACTGTTGAAAAATCGTGCTAGTTACTTTCTACAAATCACAACAAGATTCTTTGCTGCAAATTGTGGATTTCTTCCTCAAGAAGTCGTGTGACCTATGTAATTGTTTCACGATTTTTTGTTGGGGAAAACCATGACTCACAAAGGGTTTCTGCAAAACATGTCAGGATTTTCAATGTTTTTTTGCACGCATTTTTTGCTCAAAGTCACGAGTCTGAAGCCTTTTGTGCATGATTTCTAGAGATAAAAATCCATGAGGGTCGTGAGCCTGGTGCTAAAAAACGCACGCATTTGATTTTCGCTTTTTTTGGACCTTTTTTGGAGATCTTTTTACAATTTTTTCTGGAAAAATCGTGCTTTTTGCTCGGCTAGGGTTTTCTGAGGAATAAAAACAATCATGTGTTTTGCAAAACCTTTTTGACGATTTTTTGAAAAATCATGCCCTCTTAATAACCCTTCTTACTTACATATTACAAATAAAGTGAAATTTTGATTATTTATACTTTGTTAGAATTGTTGAATAATTATTAGAATAATAAACCTACGAAAGTCTAAGTGTTATGTCTCTTAGCGATTTCTATTACCATATATTTGTTGTTAATAAATTGTTCATTTTAATATCTTTATTTAAGTTGTGTCTTAAGTTCAACAGCTGATAAATGTATTCAAACCCGATTAATGTTAACTGGAACGCCTTTTGTCTTACATGATATCGTTCTTCTCAGTCACGTCTTTCTGAACGTGTCATTTGATGAAGTCGTGAGTTGTGACTCTTGAGGGAGGGGAGACGCGATGTTTGCACTAACCCTTCTTTCCTTTAAAGCGTCTCTTTTGTGTAGGATCAGAGGAGGGGAGCGGACTGGAGAGTCAGCGCAGAATCTTCACTCGGGATTTGGTGCGTAGTTAGAGCTATCGCCATTGCTCAGTCGGGTATGCATAAATTATATCTCTAACTGTATGAAGGGATGTTGTTATAAAATTATGGTTATAAGAGTCAGTACTTAGAATACCATTTCTTATGAGTCATGTATGGATACGCCAAATCAACATTCTTCCTCATTCAAAACTGTAGATAGGAAAAGGGGGAAGTACGCAAGGGAGAGCAAATACTAGGGTCCTTTTGAAGTAGACCACCCTCCGTGGATGACTGCGGTCTGCCATTGAGGGCTGAGGGGGTTGATGAACCGCTCTCAGGCTGAGAAGGGAGTGCTCTAAGGGCTTCCTGTTGCGTACAAGGCCTCTTTGTCACACCTACAGTATTGTTGAGCAAGGAATGATAGTTTGGAGTACGAAATACATAGTCAGTTATTTAAATCCTATTAATAGACTGATTTATTTTCTCAGTAGCAAGCTTAACCAAGTAATTTACAAGTTTACGTTAAATCTTTAGCATATAAATCATTTATTGCAAGGCATACATTTGTGTTTTAAGAATCAATTTAAGGGGGCTCCTGAAAGGGGCCATCACAATTGGTATCAAAGCAACTTTCTTGCCACCTTGTGGGAATTAGTGTATGCAGACTTATCAAAGGAGAGGTCGCAGGGCCACTAAAACTATGGGTGAACAGTTGGGAAATGAACTCAGGGTAATTATGGAAAACAACGAAAGGAAAACCCAAGCACTAATAGAGCAAAACGAAAAAACAAGCCAAGCCTTACTTCAAGCCTTGCAAAACATGAATGTTACCATAAGTGCCCTCAGAAACAATGGCTCCAATGGGAGAGATACTCATTCAAACCACTCTGAAAATAATAATAATAATGCCTCCTCTATTCCTAGGATACAAAGACCCAACTTCTTACCTAGGGAAGATGCTTCAATAGAAGAAGAAAACAACCCTCCTTTAGCAAATGCTGAAGATACAATTGCAGCCTATGCAAGACTAGATCCAGACATAAGGGAGGTCATATCCTTTAGAAATTTTTTAGAAGCAAAGAAACTAGAGACACCCCGAAGTGGGAATAGGACGTCAAGTAAGGACCTGAAACAAAAAGTTAACAAATTAACTCTGCCAAACTTTGACGGATCAAACAAAATCTCAGCTTACTCTTGGATATAGAAGTTAAATACTTACTTAAACCTAAGTCCCATGACCGAAGAAGATGCAGTGCAATTCGCTATTTTACACCTGGAGGGGGTTTGAGCACACTATAGAACTTGAAGAAGGAGCAAAACCCGTTATTACCACACCATACCGTCACCTGAGAGGATATAAGGAAGAAATTGAAAAAGCTATAAGAGAATTATTGGAAATGGGGCACATTCAACCTAGTTCTAGCCCCTTTGCCTCATCAGTTGTGCTCGTAAAGAAGAAGGATGGTACAATGAGAATGTGCATAGATTATCGAGCGCTTAACAAGAAAACCATCAAGAACCAATATCCTATTCCAAGGGTAGATGAGTTGATAGATGAACTCCATGGGGCAGTATATTTTTCCAAAATAGACCTTCGTTCTAGATACCACCAAATAAGGGTAAGAGCAGAAGATGTTCACAAAACAGCTTTTAGATGTCATTTTGGACATTTTGAGTTTCTAGTCTTACCCTTTGGTCTCACTAACGCCCCAGCCACTTTTCAGTCTTGTATGAATTATATTTTCAGGGGTCAATTGAGGAAATTCCTACTAGTATTTTTTGATGACATCTTGATCTACAGCAAGACATGGGAAGAGCATCTAAGACATGTTGATGAGGTATTGGGAATACTTGAGCAACACTCTCTTTTTGCTAAAATGTCCAAATGCGAGTTTGGGATGGAAGAGATCCTATATCTGGGTCATAAGATTAGTGCTGAAGGGGTAAGAGTTGATGAAGAAAAAATTGAAGCCATTAGGAGTTGGCCTAAACCAAGAACCCTTACACACCTTAGAGGTTTTCTTGGACTTTGTAGCTACTACCGAAGATTTGTGAAAGGTTTTTCGAAACTAACTTCTCCTCTGACAGACTTAACCAAGAAAGGAGCTTTTACATGGACAGAAGAAGCACAATCAGCCTTTGAGAAACTAAAGGAAGTCATGAGTTCCTGCCCCGTGTTGGCCATACCGGATTTTTCTTCACCTTTTGAACTATGTTGTGATGCCTCCAGTGAGGGCATTGGTGCCGTGCTAATGGAAAACAGGCACCCCATAGCCTTCGAAAGTAGGAAACTTAGGGAGCCAAAAAGGGTTTACTCTGTGTATGATAAAGAAATGTTGGCAATCATGCATGCACTAGAGAAATTTAGACAATACCTTATATGTGGAAAGTTCAATGTGAAGACGGATCACAACAGTTTGAGATTTTTCCTTAATCAAAAGGATCTAAACGATAGACAACAAAAATGGGTGAGTAAGCTACAGGCATATAATTTTGATATTGAATTTATTTAAGGGAAAAACAATGTGGTAGCAGATGCTCTCTCTAGAAGACCTCACTTGGGGTCACTAACTGTAATATCACCAGATTGGAAATCAACTATAACAGCTGAATATGCCAAGGATATTCACTCAAGCAGTATTTTAGAGGGACAAATACAAGATGATAATTATAGGGTAATGGACGAGCTTATTCTCTATAAAAATAGAATCTATCTTCCCCCAGGGTCGAAGATTAAGGCATCAATCTTGAGGGATTACCATGATAACCCTTTAGCGGGACATCAAGGGTTTTTTAAGACTTACAAAAAGATTAGAGAAAGATTTTCATGGAAGGGATTAAAAAAAGATGTGCTAAAGCATACAAAAGAATGCATGGTGTGTCAAAGGAATAAGGAAGAACATGTTTTTCCAGCAGGGTTGCTTCAACCTTTACCAATTCCCAACCAGAAATGGGAAAGCATTTCCATGGACTTTATCACGAGTCTACCTAAGGTCCAAAACAAGGACTGCATTTTTGTCGTAGTAGACCGTCTAACCAAATATGCTCATTTTATGGCAATGACATCAATTTTCAAAGCTCCTCAGGTGGCTGATATGTTCTTCAAAGAAGTTTTCAGATTACATGGACTACCGAGAAATATTGTAAGTGACAGAGATAGTCGCTTTCTCAGCCTATTTTGGCAAGAGTTATTCAGGTTAGCCGGGACTAAATTAACCCCAAGCACCAGTTATCATCCGCAAACAGACAGACAAACAGAAATTGTCAACAAATGGTTAGAGGGCTATTTGAGGAATTATGTTACAGGGCAACAAAATGGTTGGATCAGATGGTTGCACTTAGGAGAGTATTGTTATAACACTACTCACCATATGTCTATTGGTATGAGCCCTTTCCGGGCATTGTATGGATACGACCCACGTCATTTGGAGAATTGATCCGAGCAGAGAGTAGAGTACCCGAGGCTAAAGACTTTGTGCAGCAAAATGTGGACATCATGAGGACACTCAAAGATAACTTACAGCAAGCTCAAAATCAACAAAAAAAGTACGTTGATAAGAAGAGAATGGAATGAACTTTCGAAATCGGGGACTTGGTTCTTTTGAGATTACAGCCATACAAACAATCTTCTATCAAAGTCAGCGGGAAGGAAAAACTTAAGCCCCGATTTTATGGACCCTACAAGATCTTGCGGAGGATTGGAGAGGTAGCTTACGAATTGGAGCTGCCTTCACAGAGCAAAATCCATAATGTGTTTCAGCGGATAGGAAAAACTTAAGCCCCGATTTTATGGACCCTACAAGATCTTGCGGAGGATTGGAGAGGTAGCTTATGAATTGGAGCTGCCTTCACAGAGCAAAATCCATAATGTGTTTCATGTATCCCGACTCAAGAAAGTTTTGGGACAACATGTTATTCCAAGTATAGAACTACCCCCGCTGGATAACGAAGGGAAGCTGATTTTAGAGCCAGATATCATCTTGGATATGCGTACAAGAAAGTTAAGAAACAGGACTATTCAAGAGTACCTCGTTAAATGGAAAAACTTAAGCCCCGATTTTATGGACCCTACAAAATCCATAATCTTCTATCAAAGTCAGCGGGAAGGAAAAACTTAAGCCCCGATTTTATGGACCCTACAAGATCTTGTGGAGGATTGGAGAGGTAGCTTACGAATTGGAGCTGCCTTCACAGAGCAAAATCCATAATGTGTTTCATGTATCCCGACTCAAGAAAGTTTTGGGACAACATTTTATTCCAAGTATAGAACTACCCCCGCTGGATAACGAAGGGAAGCTGATTTTAGAGCCAGATATCATCTTGGATATGCGTACAAGAAAGTTAAGAAACAGGACTATTCAAGAGTACCTCGTTAAATGGAAGAGCCTACCTACCGAAGATGCTACTTGGGAAGGTGCTGAGATCAAAGATCATCCTAACTTAAGATTGCTTGAGGACAAGCAAACTTAGGGAGGGAGGACTGTAATAACCCTTTCTTACTTACATATTACAAATAAAGTGAAATTTTGATTATTTATACTTTGTTAGAATTGTTGAATAATTATTAGAATAATAAACCTACGAAAGTCTAAGTGTTATGTCTCTTAGCGATTTCTATTACCATATATTTGTTCTTAATAAATTGTTCATTTTAATATCTTTATTTAAGTTGTGTCTTAAGTTCGACAGCTAATAAATGTATTCAAACCCGATTAATGTTAACTGGAACGCCTTTTGTCTTACATGATATCGTTCTTCTCAGTCGCGACTTTCTGAACGCGTCATTTGATGAAGTCGTGAGTCGTGACTCTTGAGGGAGGGGAGACGCGATGTTTGCACTAACCCTTCTTTCCTTTAAAGCGTCTCTTTTGTGTAGGATCAGAGGAGGGGCGCGGACTGGAGAGTCAGCGCGGAATCTTCACTCGGGATTTGGTGCGTAGTTAGAGCTATCGCCATTGCTCAGCCGGGTATGCATAAATTATATCTCTAACTGTATGAAGGGATGTTGTTATAAAATTATGGTTATAAGAGTCAGTACTTAGAATACCATTTCTTATGAGTCATGTATGGATATGCCAAATCAACATTCTTCCTCATTCAAAACTGTAGATAGGAAAAGGGGGAAGTACGCAAGGGAGAGCAGATACTAGGGTCCTTTTGAAGTAGACCACCCTTCGTGGATGACTGTGGTCTGCCATTGAGGGCTGAGGGGGTTGATGAACCGCTCTCAAGCTGAGAAGGGAGTGCTCTAAGGGCTTCCTGTTGCGTACAAGGCCTCTTTGTCACACCTACAGTATTGCTAAGCAAGGAATGATAGTTTGGAGTACGAAATACATAGTCAGTTATTTAAATCCTGTTAATAGACTGATTTATTTTCTCAGTAGCAAGCTTAACCAAGTAATTTACAAGTTTACGTTAAATCTTTAGCATATAAATCATTTATTGCAAGGCATACATTTGTGTTTTAAGAATCAATTTAAGGGGGCTCCTGAAAGGGGCCATCACATTCTGCCTAGAGTTTCAAATCCGTGTTAAAATTTTGCAAAAACTATTCAATTTGTTGAAAAAAAATCATGGGATTTGTGTCAATTGATCGCCTCAGGTTTTGTGCCAATTGATCACCTCATTTTTTGTCCCTTTGGAAAACGGGAGGGATGGCATCTTCAACCAACATCATGTTGGAAAGTAGCCAAAGATTCAATGGTAATAACCAAAACACCTAGAAACAGAGGACGCTCACTTTGTTTGAGTACCGGTGTCTAGATTCGATTGTTTTGGGTACACAGACACGTCCCATAGTTGCGGGAAAGGACCAGGACAAATTTTATGTAAGTAATCGAGAGGTAGTTATGCTTCTCAAGTTATTTGTCACTGATGAGATGCGTCTAGAAATACCATTTGGCAAGACTGTTGCAGAGATCTGGAAACACTTCAAGGATCTGCATGAAACCTCAGACAAGGGCAGAGCATTCTTCCTTAAAAATGTGATCTCCATTATGATGGATGACAAGATGTCTTTGCAGAATCACCTCATGAAAATCAAAGACATTCGCGATCAATTGGAGGCTATTGGTCGCAAAATGGAAGAGGCTATGGTGGTTATCATGCTGAAAAGCTTACCATGATCCTATGAGCACTTCATCGAAACTTTCAACATTACCTCCACCAATGTCGACCTGAAGTTTGATGTACTGCGCAACAAGCTCTTGCAGCAAGACAGGTGGAAAAAGCAATTTGGGAGCAGCAACAACACACCCAGTGTGGAATAGGCTTTTACTGCCAAAGACAAAGGCAAAGGCAAGTCCTCTCAAAAGCAGAAAGGACAAGGCAAATCTAAGAAAAACTCCAAGAAGACTATCACATATGACTATTGTGCTAAGCTTGGCCATATGAAGAAACACTGCAAGAAGCAGTTGGCTAATCAAAAATCCAACCAGGGAGGGTCTCAGCAAAAGGCCCATGTTGCAAAGCATTTTAAGCAAGAGTCTGCTTTTTATGCATTCATATCATGTCGAATCGTCTATGTGGTATATTGATTCTGGAGCCTCTCGACATTTTACACACAAGAGAGATTGGTTCACGAAGTATAAGGCTTGCTCGGGTTTAGTGATTTTTGGAGGTGATGAAGAGTATACAGTTGTTGGCAAAGGCAACATTCAGATTACATCTGGTGCGAGAAATCTCATATTTCTCAATGTATACTATGTTTCGGGCATGGAGCTCAATTTGCTCTCTATGAATCAAATTATGTGACACTGTCCGAAGTTGGATATCATCTTCAGTTCACACAAGTGCGACATTGTTGAAAAGGAGTCCAAGAAAACAGTTGCAGTTGGGCTCGAGGATCATGGCTTTTATAGGTTGGTTGATACTAGAGAGTCTCAGGAGCATGCAATGGCTGTGAAGAGTTCATCCATCAACACTCTTTGGCATCAATGGTATGTACATCTCAACATAGCATACCACTCTCAGTTGGCTCGAGAGAATTTGGTGGAAGGGTTACCTGAGATTTAGCAGCAGACACATGATGTATGCGACACTTGCCATGCAAGGAAGTAGCATCGCACTCCATTTTCAGACGGATGAGCTTGGAGAGCATCCAAGGTCCTTCAGTTGGTTCATGCAGATGTTTGTGGACCAATGAATACTGCATAGGTCACTAGTGCCAGGTATTTTTTGTTATTTGTTGATGATTTGAATAGGAAAATGTGGGTGTATTTCCTCAAAGAAAAATCAAATGTGTTTAATCAATTTCAAAAGTTTAAAGCATTAGTTGAGAAAGAGTCAGGATATCTAATCATCACTCTTAGGTCAAATAATGGGGGTGAGTTATGTTCCAACAAATTCACCAACTTTTGTGTTGAACATAGTATCAAGCGTCAACTTACCACACCTTAGCAAAATGGAGTTGTCGAGCGGAGAAACCATACTATCACAGAAATGGCCCGTTGTATGCTAGAGAACAAAAATGTTCCAAAGAAATTTTGAGCTGAAGTAGTGTATACTATTGTATACCTTCTTAACAGTCTCCCACATAGGCCGTCATGAAGATGACTCCAGAGGAAGCATGATCTAGGAGGAAACCAAGAATCATTCATCTCAGGATTTTTGGTTCTACTGTGTATGTTTGGATTCCAGATGCAAAGAGCACCAAGCTAGATTCCAATAGCCAGAAGTTGATGCTTATAGGATACAATGACAATCATAAGGCCTATCGGTTCCTTGATGTGGACACTAATCGTCTAACATTCAACAGGGATGTTTTTGATGAAGGTGGGCCTTTTCCAATCTCTTCTCCCATCAAGAGTCCTAAGGACCAACCTCTGAAGACTAAAGATCTCGATGTTAGACTTCCATTTAGCTCCACCTGAAGGGAGGGATTCTGATAATTCTGAACTTGTGGAATCTCCAAGGCATGACCCTATACCAATAGATTTCACTCAAGACAACCTGGACCAACATCCAAATGATTTCATTCCAGGCAGCCCGAGTCATGACGATCATCCTAATTTGGACACAAATGCTTCTACTCTCCAACCTAAATCATGGGAGAATCTCATTGGTGATGTTCAAGATGATGAACTTATTGAGGGTAGATCGTCTAGAGGCAAGAGCAAACAGAATACAGTGAATTTTGCTCTTATGGCCAACATTCAGAATGTTTATGAGCCCCAAGACTATTCAGAGGTGAAAGGTAAACCTAAATGGGAAAAGGCTATGGAATCTGAACATCATAGTCTTTTGAAGAATAATACTTGAGTTCTGTCATATCTTCCACCAAGGAAGAAACCCACTAGCTACAAATGGGTTTACAAAGTGAAATATAAAGTTGATGGAACACTTGATAAATACGAGGCTCAGTTGGTGGCTAAAGGGTTCTCACAGAAAGAAGGCATTGACTACGAGGAGACCTTTGCACCCAAAGATGAGCACCATCTGACTTGTCCTCACCATTGCAACACAATTTGGCTAGAAGGTCCATCAAATGGATGTGAAGAGTGCATTCCTCAATGGACATTTGGAGGAAGAGATCTACATGTCGCAGCCTCTTGGTTTCAAGGTTGCAAGAAAACAATACAAGGTATGTTGATTGTTGAAAGCTCTTTATGGCCTAAAGCAAGTTCCCAGGACATGGTACCTAAAGATTGACAAGTATTTGGTTGCACAGGTTTTCAAAGGAGTCCCTCAAATGCCAATTTGTATGTCAAAAGCACTAGTAGTGATATCATTCTTCTTGTCATCTATGTGAATGATATCATCATTACTAGCAGTGGACTACATTTGTTAGAGAAAATCAAGTTGAATTTGTGTTAGGCATTTGATATGACAAATTTAGGTCTTCTGCACTATTGTCTTAGTGTAGAAGTTTGGCAAACAGGTGGCAATATTTTCATCTCTCAATCTAAATATGCCAGGAGTTTGTTGGAGAAGTTCAGGATGATAGATTGTAAGATCTCATCTACTCCCATGGAGAAGGGGCTGAAACTTTCAACCAAATCAGACTCACCAGTGGTTAATGAGTCAGCTTTCAAGCAACTAGTTGGTAGTTTTATCTATATTATAGCCACTAGACCCGATCTAAGTTATGTTGTGAGTTACATCTCTCGTTTCATGACTGCTCCTTAGGCTGAACACTAGGTTGAAGTGAAGCTAGTACTGAGATATGTGAAAGGGACATCTGACTTTGGCATTCTATATAGCAGAAGCAAAGATCCTAGGCTGGTGGGTTTTACATATTCAGATTGGGCAGGTTTTGTTGATGACAAGAAGTCTACCTCTAGATATGTTTTCAGTCATGGTATGGGTGCAGTCACATGGACTAGTAAAAAGAAACAGGCAGTAGCTCATGGACTAGTAAAAAGCAGCAGGCAGTAGCTCTTTCCTCAACGGAAGCAGAGTATCGAGGAATTGTTAAAGTAGTATGTGAGGCAATATGGCTTCAAAGGATGCTTTCTGACATGAAAATGTCTCAAGCAAGGCCTTCACCCTTGTTTTGTGACAACCAAGGGGTGCTAAAGCTTGCCAAAAATCCAATCTTCCACGAGCAAACAAAACATGTTGAGCTTCATTGTCACTTCATCCGACAGCTTATTGAAGATGGATCAGTAATGTTGTAGTATGTTCCAACTGAGGATCAGACTGCAGACATTTTTACCAAGTCCCTAAGTTTGGACAAATTTGTAAAATTTAGGGGTAAATTTGGTGTAATTAGTAGAATGACCATTAAGGGAGGGTATTAAAGTAATATTGTTATATTTAATGGTCATCTTAGTCATTTAGATTACTTTTAGTTAGCTTAGATTGCTTTCAATTAGTTTTAGCAACTTTTTGTTTATTGCTTTAGTTCACGATTGTTTTTGATTTAGAAACATCGTTCTTGTAATTTATTATTTAAAGGAGTATTCCTCTCCTTGTTTAATCAATCAATTACCATTTCAATATCCATCTCAAGTTTGCAAAGAAACTACCATGAAGATAAATTATACAAATGCTTGGAAAAGACAAAAAGAAAATTAGAAGCAAGTTAGTCTTGTTAAGTGTGCTTTTGGAAGATGGAAGGTAAGTGATAAATAATCACTCTAAAAATAATTTGGTATATAACCCTAAAATATAAGCATTCAAACAAAGTTGCTATAAAACTATTATATGCTTAATCACTGCGTAATGGAAACCAACATATACAGAAAATTCTTATCTCCTTTCCATCAAATTCTCTTCAGGAATTATAATTAGAAAAAAGTAATGTCAAAAGAAAAGTTCCAGGCCTCCATGTGCAAACCAGCATTATTGACCAACACATGAATACAATCACCAAACCATTCTACAGCTTCCTTGACAGCAAGCTTGGCTTTTAAAGGATCACTAATGTCTGCACGCACAAAGAGGAAGTGATCTGCTGGTAACTTAGAAGCAGGAACAGTTTGAAATTCCTTTTGAGTCTCCACAGTCTCATATTCAAGATCCTTGATATCTATGCCTACAACTTTGTATCCCTGTCCCAAAGTAGACATGATTTCTAATTAACTCATACTGTTAGAGACATATCACTAAATAAGTGAATGAAAATGTTACTAAGCCGTGACAGAATTTATTTAGATTTCTAATTTCCTCACACTGTTATAACTTAGAAACATACCACTGAATAGGTGAATGAAAATGTTACTGAGCCAAAACAGAATTTATTTAAACTTCCTACCACATCTGTTTACATGCTAAGTAAATGAAAAAATTGTAAATTGAATAATACGCGGATTCAGTAAATATGATATCAGATACTTCATTGCAACTGCCATTCAAGATGCCATAAGAAGCCAAAAATTGCCTGGTCCTCTTATAAATGCCCTATATCCAGTCATGATGTTTCTGATCCTCCTGTAAACATCCCACAACTAGCAGAAACATCTCTGGTTTGTCAATGATGCTTTCCATGGTTCGAATGGAAGTTTTCAACACACAACCTTAGAAAAATGTTGTGCAATTTTATTTTTAATATCTTGCTTCCTACCTACAACTAAAAAAACGAATTGACCTTACTCACTAAACAGGCCAACATGCGGACTTTTAATCTCTCAAAAAGAAGTAAAGACTTCATTGGAGTTTTGAAACACAAAAATGTTACAATGTGTGATTAAACATGTGCAGCTCATGTCTAGTTCATGTTTGCACACACCGTGTGTACAGATGCAATCACTTAATGTGCATTTATAGTAGATAAGATTCACTCAGTTCACATATGTCGTCGCATACATATCCACATGTGATTGTCACATTTTTTATCATTTGACGTTTAATAAGAACCTTATCTTTAGTGGCTTATAGAAAGTCTCTAGATACTTATCTCTTCAACAAACTCACATACCATGCCCACCTTTCAATAATGTTCTGTAAAGTATGAGGCTGTTGGAACTTGAGAATTTATAATAACAATGCATGTTAGACAATGTATGCCAAAAGAATAGCAATGTATTACACTTTTCTATGACCCATAGGCCATTCCAGATCTTTTAGTTATGATTATCTAATTCAAGATGGTTGCTATCATGGTACTACAAATAAATGCTATATTGTATGTTGCTATAGCTCTATATAGAAATTGTCAAAAACATTATAATTTGTTCTTCCATTCAAGTTTCCTTAATCATTTTATTTTTTGTTTCCTATCCTTTCCTCTTTCAAATTGCCATTTCCATGCACCATGCACCAAACCCCAAATGCTTACATGAGGGCCAAGCCTCATACCAAGACATTACTTGAGTATGAGCTCCTTTGAATGTCCAAGAGTGGCTGTAATTATGACTCTCTTCTACTAGATCATTCATTTATTTACCCCATTGGTAAAAGGCTGCATATTAATGCCCATACCAACTACTTGCCTACCACTACCCCTATTCTATTATGATCATCCTTTTCTCCTTCTACCCATCTCAACTATCATGTCCGCTTTTTGGATTAAAATGATTAATTATATTTTTTTAAGTTGGGCCTAGTCACTTTTATTTTTGGGGCAACTTAAATAATATTATTTTAATAAATTAAAAAAAATGTCTTTTTTTTTAAAACACTTAAATATAAAAAGTATTTTCAATACTTGGAGGGAAAATAAAATAAAAATAAATAACTAAAAGGAGGGCCGAAAAAGGCAACTATAAAAGGAGCACTTTTCCTCATTTAATCATCATTCAATTTATCCTTTGCATCCAATTCTCAGATTTGGGCAGTTTCTTCAATCTAGGGCATCTAAGGATGAAAACCCTTGGTTTGTTTTGGGTTTGAAAGGACAAAAACCCTTGCTTCCAATCTTAGGTGATTCTATCTGAGAATCACAATTATGCTGGTCTGTGGAGGATTTAGAGATTTTCTCAATCTGCTACAGTTTCGCTACAGTGTTTTATGTAAGCAAATATCATCATCTCTTTGCCAAAGCATAATTGAGGGTTTATATACTGAGTTTTAAATTTTTGGTGAATTTTTTAGCATCATATAGAGCTGGATCTGAGTTTTTTCAGTCAACTCTAGCTAAGCACCACGTTGGGAGAGAAAAATTTAGTCATTCTAGGTATTAGATCAGTCACACCAGCTGTTGGATACATTATTTCAGTCATCCAGCAAAAGCAACCAGCTTTTGAGTGAAGCGCCTTCATTTCTAGGAGGATACCAATCAGATCAAGGTATTTTTCTGATCATCTTCCTTGATTGCTGGACTTTAATCATGGGCAATGGCAAGGATTTTAACTACAACAACCTGGTCACAGCAGATTACAAATATTTATTATGCACAGATTGTTTCACATAGGGTGCCGATTGGTGATACTTGGTGTGAATCAGAGGGAAGACAATAGGGGTTTAGAGGACAATGATCACTCACATCACAGCTCCATATTCATCACTGTCCACATCTCACAGCCAGTCAATTCACAGCCCTTATAACCTGATTTGTGACAGCTGGCATCAAAAATATCCATCTGAGTGGTTGCAGCATACAGGCCAGTCAATTGTTTGCAGATCCATGAAGCATTGACAATCAATTGTTTGCATATGCATGGAGTTTGTAACTTTCTGGTTAACATTCCAGTTGCAGATTCTATTGAAAACAAATTCCTTCTATCTACATATATTTGGGGCTGTATGTCATGAAACAATCAAATATTTCTTATACTTTCAGTTGTTAAACTTCTCACAGAATCAGTAGATTATACATAATGATTTGCTCCAATAATTGGTTATTGATTTAAGCATACTGTACTTGTTCCCATTTCTCAGATTTGCAAATTCACATATTTCTTGTGAAGGGTTCGTGCCAGCAATCAGTTTGTGTAGAGTAGTTAGCAGATTGGCTATGGTTTCATTGTTCGTTCATAACCAGAAAACACAAAAAAATTCAAATAAATCAAACCCTTGTTTGGGGACATTACATCAACCCATCCTAGTTACTTTCCTTGTTACCATCCCCTTCCCATCCCTTTAGGCCTTTCCATCTAATTGTCATTAAAATAGTTCTTTCATTTTATCTTGCAAGTCATGAACTCAACTTTATCATAAGTTAGGCAAGTATTTATAACCTTTCCCACATGATAAGCATAAATTTGCCTTAAGTTCTGTACAGCATGCCGCTCCTCATTCCTTAGCACACTAGTCCCAAAATGGATATAAATTGCACACACCTAGGATTATGTCCTTTAGTGTTACCATCATAATTTTTATGATAACTTTGTGTGCTTCCTGCAGCAATTAAGTATGCCTTTTTTCCCTTGGCATATGAGCCTTTATATACATTCTATTGCAACAATTCTCACCTTCTCATGGTCATTTGACATGCTTTGATAGGTGATGAGCACACACACTTATACAGAGAAGGCGGGGAGGGGCCAGTGAATCAGTATAAGATAAAGCTTTTACTTATTTAAAAACAACAACCATGAACATAGCAATCACACAAGATCTACCAACTAAGAGACACAAGATTTACGTGGAAACCCTTTTGGGAGAAAACCACGGAGAAAGATTGCTTGGATCTACTGTCCAAATCCAGCCAACAATAAAATTATCTTTTACAAATCTTCATAGACACCAACCCACTGGAGACACCAATCCGCACCACTAAGCACCAACCTCCAAATGTACAAAATTTTATCTTCTTGAGTATAGCTTCTTCAAAGCATGATCATAATGTGAATCTTCTTCATAAAATCTCCTCAAAAGTCTGCTATGAATCTACTATAAATCAGCTTGGAAGGTCTGCTACAAATCTAAGATAAATCACCTTGAAAGGTCTGCTACAAATCTAAGATAAATCACCTTGAAAGGTCTACTACAAATCTGCCATAAATTGCCTTGAAACGTCTGCTACAAATCTTCCATAAATCACCTTGAAAGGTCTGCTACAACCCTGTAATAAATTACCTTGAAAGGTCTGCTACAACCCTGTCATAAATCTTGAAAGGTCTGCTACAACACTGCCATAAATCACCATCAAGATCTGCTTTAAATCTGCTCATAAGTCTGCTTTATATCTGCTCATAATTCTGCTTTAGATCTCCTCATAAGTCGCTTTGAATAGGAAAGGTATCTCGTTAATTGCAAGAGTTAGTCTTCCCACACACATCTTCTTTTATACTACACATCTTTTAAGAGCAGAAATTAGGAGAAGAAGAGCACATTTAAGAATAAGACAACGAGATTTATAGCAGACTTTCATGGAGATTTATGGCAGATTTATAGCAGACTTTCAAGAAGATTTATAGCAGACTTTCAAGGAGATTTATGGCATATTTATAGCAGACTTACAAGCAGATCTTATGAAGGAGATTCAAATGACAATTTCAAGAAGACGAAATTTTTGTTCATTTGGAGGTTGGTGCCGCCTAATTGAAGAGATTGGTGTCTCTTGCTATGTTGGTGCTTAGTAGCGGGGATTGGTGTCTCCAATGGGTTGGTGCCTACAAAATTTGTAAAAGAATTTTATTTTATTTGTGGTTGGATTTGGACAGTAGATCCAAGCAGTCCTTTCTCCGTAGTTTTCTCCCGAAAGGGTTTTCCACATAAATCTTGAGTTATTCTTGTGTTCTTATTTGTTGATGTTGTGTATTTGAAGTTATTGTGGTTATTAATTTGAAGAAGTAAAGGATAGTCTTATACTTATTCACCCCCTCCCATACCCCTCTCAGTATAAGTGTGTGCTCATCAATTGGTATCAGAGTTGGTTCCTTCAAAATATAGCTTAATCACTCGAAAGAAGATCTTAAGAGCACACATGGCCTACGAAGAAGGATTCTCCTCCAATAGGGCTCCATTGTTTGATGGAACAAACTATGCTTTATGGAGTGTAAGGATGTGCACCTACTTAATAGCTGCTGGATTCGATATTTGGCAATTAGTTGTGAATGACTATATTGCTCAATCATCTCCACCAACAAATCAAACTAGAAAGAAGGAAAGAGAGAACAATGCAAAAGTTGTCGATGTTACTTAGCAGCGTCGGGCTGCTTCTTCAGATCCACGCATTTGAAGGCAATTCAAATGATAGCCTTAATGGCTATTTGAATTGCAAGTTCATCCTTTGAAGAAGACACGACTTTCTATGGAGGTCGATCTCTTCAAATGGTGCGACCTTTATGGTTGCAATTAATTATTATTTATTGTAATTAATATTTATTGAGGAGGCACGAATTTCTATAGAGGCCGACCTCTCTTGATAGTGATTTATATTATTTGTAATTACATTTTATGAAGGCCGACCTTGCACTTGAAGAGGTGCGACCTCTCTTGCACAATGTATAAATAGAAGCTCATTCAACAATCAAGCAAGTTCGAAGTCTCTTCTCCTCTCTCAAGTGAGAATTACCAAGAGCAGATTGCGAATTCATCAAGTGCAGATTGTGAAGTCATCAAGAGCAGATTGTGAACTCTTCAAGAGCAGATTTGAGTTGCAAGGAAGTGTAGATTATTTGTCTATCATTGCCATTATTTTTATATAATAGAGAGATCTTTGTTGCTGGGTTTTTCTCCCTCAAGAGGAGGTTTTTCCCAGGGTGTCTGCTGTGTTATTGTGTCTGATTTTGAATTAATTTTCTGTGCATTACATCTGATCATAAAACAAACATGGTATCATTGCGGGTTTGAAGAAGATCTTGATCAGATTGTTATTACAGCGATACTCTTTACTCTCTTTCTCATTGTTGTTTACTTCTATCTCTTCGTCAAGATGGTGATCAGTCTTAAGCTTGAGGATAGACTTGAGGGAGCACCTAATTTCACATCTTGGAGATTCAGAATTATGCTCACCTTGGAAGAAAGTGAATTGGCTGAGTTCGTAGAGAGCAAAGTTTCTGAGCCTGCTGATGAGGAAGAGAAGATTCAATGGAAGAAGAAAGATACTGAGGCAAAGAAGATGTTAGTTGATTCTGTGAAGGATCATATTGTTCCCATCATCTCTAAGATGAAGACGGCAAGGGAGATGTTTAAGTCTTTGGAGGAGATGTATGAGATCAACAACACAAGTCGTGCACTTGCATTGAAGCAACAACTTCATCATGTGAAGATGGCGGAAGGAGAATCTATCATCGCTTACTTCATGAAGATTTCCAAATTGAGAGATCAGCTCTCTTCTATTGGTCATTTTGTTGATGTCAAGGATTTGACCATGCTTGCCCTTAATGGTCGTCTTTCATCTTGGGAGTCTTACATTCAAGGAATCAATGCAAGATCGAAACTTCCCAAGTTTGATTGTTTGAGGGAAAATTGTATTCAAGAAGTGTCTAGGTTGGTTGCGAGAGGTATTGGTCGAAGCTCTACAAATGAAGACATTCATGTTCTTTCCGCTCAATCCTCGAAGAAGAAAGAGAAGGTGGAAAGAAAGGATATTTCAAGAGGAATAGAGATAAAGGAGATGATGGTGCTCCTACATTCAAGAAGAAGTGGGACCTCTCCAAAGTCCAATGTTTTCGTTGTGACATGTTTGGTCACTATGCAAAGGATTGCCCTACCAGGCCTAATCAGCATGCTTCATTTGTGGATGTGGATGAGATCTCTCCTTAGAAGGATTCTAGGGAATTTCTATTCTAAGCCATGGGCATGTGTTCAAGCCGTAAAGGTTGTGTGCTGATCTGTATGCAAAAGCAGCGTATCTTACTGCGTCCAGTATTTGCATCCATTAGAATATTTAAAGAGATAAGTATTCTTTGTTTGCTGAGTTATATCATTTAGTTGGATCTTGTAATTAGTAAAGAGAGATAGTGGTTTCTCTTGAATTGTGTTCACTAGCAGAAGATCCTTTGAAGATTTCATTTATTGCAAGTTATTTCATGCTGGTTGTGAAAATTTATGAGTGTGACTCTGAAATAAAAAGAGAATTGCAATTTCGATGGTGATTAGTTGGTTACATCGATATCATTCTCTAATGCATGAACTGTGATAGAGCCTTGAACTCTTGGAGAGAGTTCGTTCTACATGCTAACTGAATAATGCATTCAAGAAATCTGTAGTTGTTCAGATTGTCTTTTGTTGTGCTGAGCTTAGCACTCTCAAGAGGAGTAAAAGATGGAAGAAAGAGTTATATCAAATTTCAATAAAGATAAGTTCTTTATTCCTTTCATTCTAATCTTTTGATATATTTCTCTTATAGGTTGATCTACTTATTCATGTTTTTAATATTGTTCATAAATTCTTATGTATTCATGCTATAACCTGAGATAGTAAACTTTGCATGATTCTAGCCTTGATATTTTCTTGGATAATTATAAACTATTAGTAATCTCTCTCCAAAAATGCTTCCAGGATAGATCTAGGGGCAAGAAGGTGATGAGAGATTGCTTAGTGATGAAAAGCTTGAGGCATCTTGTGAGGAAGTCATGCCAACCAAAGAAATGATCAAGCGTGAAGTCACAACTTGCAGCCATGGGACTAAGTTGGTGGCTAGAGGGAGTTCACTTCCAGAAGTCTTCTTTGCAATCTCTGAAGCAGGGATCAAGAGGGAGTTTTGTGACTCATTGAGAAGAAGTGAAGGTTGCAATGTTGCAAGGCCAAGTGTTAAATCCTTGAAAGACCTCTTCAGGTGCTGAGATCAGAATTGTACAAGACATTCATCTGGATTTGATATTGGTAGCTCCGCAAACCTATTCAAAATAGAGTGATCTGCAAAGAGGTCAGAAGGTTGATGCATGTACTTAAAGATTCAGAGGGAGCCTACTGAACCTGAAGAAGATGGTTAAGGAGGTTGCAGCTAGTTTAGATCTGGTGGATCCTCTATATACACAATTGATTGGATCGTTGTTGTATCTAGTCAATACTAGACCGGATATTTGCCATGCAGTGAGTGCACTTACTCAGTTCATGTGTGAACCAAGGCAAATACATCTAGTTGCAGCGAAACATATTCTGAGATACTTGCATGGCACAATTGGATATGGGATGAGATATTCTTCAGATGCAGATTTGAAGTTGCATGGTTATATTGATTCTGATTGGGCAGGGTGTGTCTTTGATTAGAAGAGTACCTCTGGGTGTTGCTTCAGTTTGGGATCTGCAATGATATCCTGGTGCAACAGGAAGCAGTCATCTATAGCATTGAGTACAATAGAGGCAGAGTATATTGCAACTTGTGTGGCAGCTCAGTAAGCAGTATGGCTTTGGAAGCTCCTTGCAGGATTGTTTGGGCAATCAATGGAGCCTACCATCATTCATTGTGATAACCAGAGCTGTGTGAAGCTTCCTGTCAATCCTGTGTTTCATGACAAAACCAAGCATGTTGAGATCAAATACCATTATATCAGAAATATGGTATTGAAGAAAGCTATGCAGTTGAGGTATATCAGCACTGATGAGCAAAAGGCAGACATTCTCACCAAGCCTCTCTCCAAGATAAAGTTTGAGTACTTTCGAGACAAGCTTGGTATGGTGGAGAATACAGCCCTAACTGAGAAGGAGTCTCAGTATCAATGATCCTCCTTAATAAGTTCTTTGTGAGAGAAGTTCGAGGTGAAATCCCTTGATTAATGAGTCCTTCTCTGTGAGAGAAGTTCGAGGTGAAATTCCTTGTTAATGCATTTCTCTTCAAGATTTGAGGTGAAATCCCTTGTTTCCACCCTCTAGGAGAGCCATGGTGGATGTCATGTGTGTGACTCCATGACAGCATCACATGAGAGAGTCCGTGATGATTTTTTTTCTTGTACTTGTGTTTCACCCTCTAGGGGAGCCATGGTGAAAGTCACGATGAGGTGACATCACGTTGAGTGATGGGCACTTGTACATACCATCTATGGGAGTAGCCATGATGGTTGATATCACAATGAGGTGATATCAGACATCACGTTGAGGTGATATGTCTTTTGCAGCTGGAAGAATCACCCCTAGCTGAGAGGGAGTGTTGATGTTACTTAGCAACGTCGGGCTACTTCTTCAGATCCACGCATTTGAAGGCAATTCAAATGATAGCCTTAACGGCTATTTGAATTGCGAGTTCATCCTTTGAAGGAGACATGACTTTCTATGGAGGCCGTTCTCTTGAAATGGCGTGACCTTTATGGTTGCAATTAATAATTATTTATTGTAATTAATATTTATTGAGGCACGAATTTCTATAGAGGCCGACCTCTCTTGATAGTGATTTATATTATTTGTAATTACATTTTATGAAGGCCAACCTTGCACTTGAAGAGGTGCCACCTCTCTTGCACAATGTATATATAGAAGCTCATTCCTCCTCATTCAACAATCAAGCAAGTTTGAAGTCTCTTCTCCTCTCTCAAGTGCTAATTACCAAGAGCAGATTGTGAATTCATCAGGTGCAGATTGTGAAGTCATCAACAGCAGATTGTGAACTCTTCAAGAGCAGATTTGAGTTGCAAGGAAGTGCAGATTATTTGTCTATCATTGCATCTTGTGAAGGTGCTGATTATTGGCCTTGAGATTGGCCTCATTGAAAAGAGACTTGCTGCCATTATTTTTATATAATAGAGAGATCTTTGTTGCTAGGTTTTTCTCCCTCAAGAGGAGGGTTTTCCTAGGGTATCTGGTGTGTTATTGTGTCTGATTTTGAATTAATTTTCTGTGCATTACATCTGATCATAAAACTAACAAAAGCCATGAATGCAATTTTGTGTGGACTATCGGAATCAGAATTTGTCAAAGTGATGCATTGTGCATTGGTGAAAGAAATGTGGGACAAACTTCAAAAGACCTATGAAGGAGACGAAAAGGTTAAGAAAGCCAAGCTCCAAACTCATAGAAAGCAATTCAAGAGTTTGAAGATGAAAGATGAGGAGAACATTGGCAAAGGCACGTTCATTATACTTTCATCCACAAATAGATCATGGGAAACATCCATTCATGCAATAAGAATATACTTCTCCCCCTGTCGAAGATTCTCTTATTCTCCCCCTTTCTCTACTATTATATCATTTGTTTCTATATTGCTTGGCTGACATATTTTCTCTATAGCTATCCTGTCACATATCAATTCTCTGCTTACGTAGTTTTGACATTATGTTATTTGAATTAGACCTTGAATCTTTGACACGTGTTAATCAATGAGAGATGTTTATAGATGTTAGATGTATTGTAAATTCAATGCATATGTTAGATTTTATGATGTAATACACATGTTTCGCTTTGATTATGGTTTATGGGCTAACACTATCGATGAAAATTTAAGTGCAAGTGTGTGCAAGTACATGTCAAAGATGAGAACATGGTCGAGGTAGGGGTGTTTAGCCGATTGACATCGATGGGTATGATGGAAATCTTGCACACACCACATAGATTCATATTTTTCGCATTTTGCATCTAGTTGGCCAAGTATATTTTTTGAGCGTTTGCTTTGCGTTTGTTTAAAAATGAAGATAAATAGTTGATATGCACTAGAATGTGGTAGTGAAGCTAAAATATAATTATTTTTACATTGTGCATTCTGTTTACTTTATTTGAAAACATTTTATGTTTAGGAATAATGTTAATATAATAAAATATTATTATTATCCTATTAATTAAATTTAAATAATTTGATAAATTGAAACTTTGCATGAGCAATAAAATTAATAAATAAATTAGATAGAAAATTAATTAAAATTAAATTTCAGAAGAAGTTAAATAAATAGGTTTATTTAAAAATCATGCAATAGTGATTTTAAAGAGGTCCAGTTTTAAAAAAAAAAAATCAGAACTATAGCTTAATTGGAATTGCACGACTTAAAACCTTTTAAATGCATGTTCACAGTGGGAGAGTTCTTGTCGAACTGTTATGCATGAAGTGGAAACTGCCACGAAGGTTGGGAGAGAAAGAAGAAAACTTAAGATCATTTATGATGCATTAAAAATCTTCAAAGACGTGGAGTGGGAAGAGAACTTCTAGAATGCCTCTAAAAGAGAGTTTTGTTTCCCATTTGAAAAGGGAAGAAAACTATTAATCATCATACCGAAAGTTAGTGAAGGGGGAGAAGGCAGATTTGGAGGAGATCTGACGGGTTGATATAGGAAGAAGAAGGCACGATTGGGAAATAGATTCATTCAGTCCTCTTTCTGAAATTGGAAGAAAGACATTAGACAATAGACAGAAGTGGAGGAGGGCGTGGAAGGAGCTCTAAAAGGAGGCGGCAAATTGACTTGCTCAGATCCTACGATTTCAAAGATTGTATCAGGTATGCTTACTCTTTAGTTTATTTTCTCTAAAAGCAAATCATGAAACCACAAAAAAATCAAATAATAGTTGCTCTACAGATCTGTTTGTACATACTCCAATTTATATAGTTCACTTTTAAATGTCTTCAAAATAGAGTTGATTCTGTACAAGGTAGCCTTTTTGGTTTTCTTTGGCCTTTACCTTCTAGCAAACTTCTTAGTTATTTTATATGTAAGTTGTCATGAGAAATGGATAATTCTAGGAAAAATCAGTAAAGGACTCTGTTGCAAAGAAATTCTGCAGCTAGAAATATGCACTGGGCATCAAATGACTCAAGAATTGCACTTATTTGCAGGAGGAAATCACGCCAACCATACAAATACTAAACACCCAAAATAGCAACAGCTTTTGCCCCATCTGATTAGGCAGGTGGACAAAATTTATTGTCACCCCTGATTGAATTCCCTTATTTGTTAAATCCTAAATAAATTTCTATCCATTTCTGATGTGAAAAGACATCCCCTTCCCCATGGGCCAATATTGGTCGAGCCATCGAACACATTGGCATATTGATTAAATGAAGAAGCACATTCACATACAAATTCTCTCCGTTTTGGAAACATTGTCTGTGCTCATCCACCATACAAAATTCTTGCCTTATCTATAAGCCATTATAATGAAAGGAATTTTAAAGACTAATTATTGAGAGATTGATAAACTGTCCTATAAAGTGAATTTATCTATCTCATAATATTACTTTTCTCTTATTTGCAGTCAGCAATGTGTCCAGCTAGTAGTAGTAAGCCCTTGGAATATTGATATTGTATGCAATAATTTCAATCTGACATTTTAAAGCAAAAAAGTCCACATACTGTTCAGTAAAAACATAGGGACAACTAATTATTAAGTGTGATGTCCCCATCCTAGTCAGCGCAGCTGGTTATGTGGTTAGCCTATCATTTTGATCCTCGTAGGCTGACAGATGTGTGCAGAGGATCATCTGAGGCAGTTACTTAGTGTTCTGTAGCTTCAGTGTTGCAGTTGTTTCAGGTTAGGCCTTCGCAGAATCATTCAGAGAGGTTTTTCAGAGACTTTCTATTTTTAGAAAGTAGGGCAGGCGGAAGCTGCTATTTTTGGCAGGGCACCTAGTTCAACTGGTCAGCTCAGATTCGACCCAGTACATCAGTTTGTTGATCAGATGGGAGAATAACGGAGTATTTAATGATTTATTAAATATTTAATATTTTGACTTTATATTATAAAGTCACTTTATTAATGTATTTAAATATTAATTTAAAGGGGCGTATTATAAAGTATTTATTATACTTTATAATAAAATGATAATATTTGACATAATGAATATTTATTATTCATTAATGAAGGCGCCAATTTTTAAATGATTTTCTCCTAAGTCAAAGTGCAATATTTAATCATTTATTTAAGTGATTATTAAAAGAAGACTTTGGGTCGAATTTTTGCAAGAGAGTATATATTCACAGGAAAGACAAATCGAACCATTATGATATGTTATTCAAATTTGTCTTATTTTGCTCTAAGCATTGGAGTTTGCAAAACCTAGGGTTTCAGCAGACGAATAGATTCTGGAGAACGATACCTCTTCAGAGTTTGGCATACTGAGACTGTGCAATACCAGTTGAAGATTGTCTCTTGGTGACTTCATACAGAGGTTACAGATCGAGCTTATTGATTGATTCATTCAGGGTTTAGCAGAGAACATTCATCAAGCATTTGAGGCGACCTATCGGAGGTTGATTTTACAGAGATCTGGCATTAATTACTTGAGGCCATACTTATTTTATTTGCTGTTGCAGCCAGGCCGTACATTTTTGTACCTGCAGGCCGTACCATCATCTCTAGTGAACTACGCCTCCTGTCTTCAGATTCTCTCATTCAGATCTAGTGTGCCTTGGGTCTCTGGAGATCCAGCATTGATTTCCGAGCTTGGAGATTGGTTCTTCAATCAGCCGTACATTCTTTCTCTGTTATTTTTGGCGCCTAGCAAGGAGAATCAGGTTCTTTGAAATAAAATCTTATTTTATTCATTTGTTCAATCTTTTGCATTGTAAAAGCTCTGGAGATATAATAAATTGGTGCGCCTATATGTTCTGGTCAATTTCCAAGCAATTTTATTGCCTTAGCATTTATTTTGGATTTTTAAAGCAATTTAGCATAAAATCGCAGCTTCTTGTTATTTTCCAAAAATCTATCAAAAACACAAAAAAACACAAAACTTGCAAAAAACAAAATTCACAGTTAGGGTTTCGGGGTTGAGAACCACCAGGGTTCTTACAGTGGTATCAGAGCACAGATTTCCTACCATCCTGTGCTTTTTCAGTTGCTTTTTCAGAATACAGTGTGCTTTTTGGTTGCTTTTTCATGAGCAGAGATACTATTCACTATATTAAAGGTGTAGGGACAGGCAGAGCCGAGGATTGGACAGGTCCATCGATTCCTGAAGGTGAGACAGTGTCAGGAGTATTGGTATTCACAGATCTAGCTCTAACAGCAGTGAAAACAGTGTTGCAACCCTAATGGCAGACCGTGAGATTCCTACAGAGACAGTTAGGGATTCAGGGAAAGCACATGCAGAGGGCGACATTACCGATGAGTTTCAAACGCAGGCATGATAACATGATGGACATGATGTCCCAATTGATGGGCACTATCAGACAGTATACACCCACACAGCCTCATTATATACAGATTGGACAGACGAGCGGGACTACACCAGTAGATCAGCCCTTGGCATCAGTACCACGACAGCCATCACCGATCTATCAGGAGCGTAGGCCTGGACAGCCTACATTCTTACCTAGAGAGACTCCACCTCCGACTCCGAGGGCAGAGCAGCAGGGGCAGCATCAGGAGTTTCAGCCACATATAACGGCATGTCAGTAGCAGAGGTGACGAGGTTTCATGGCGAGTACCTATCACTGGCACCTGAGATCAGGCAGGCATTATCGTTTCATGAGTTTATGGATGTTCATAAACCTAGAGGAGGAGGCAGATTTGACCGAGACCCCCTCAGCATCAGCAGCCACAGCCACAGGTGAACAGGGACTTGCAGTATGCAGTTAGCAAGATCACCTTGCCATACTTTGATGGGTTTGACAAGACGTCAGCGAGGTCTTGGGTCCAGAAATTGGACAACTATCTATCATTGAGGCCTATGCAGGAGGACGAGGCCATTAAGTTTGCTACTTTGCATCTTGATGGAATAGCGCATGATTGGTGGCATCACGGCATGTATACACTTGGCCATCATGCAGTCAATACTTACCAGGAGTTCACCAGCAGGCTCATAGAGCGCTTTGATAAGAAGGATCCGGAACTTTACTTCAGAGAGCTAGCTCAGCTCAGGCAAACAGGTAGTTTGGATTCTTATATTGGTGAGTTTCAGAGAGTGGCAGTCATGGTGACTGGTATTTCAGAACGGAGACTCATTATACTCTTCGTTGAGGGTTTGACAGAACCTATGAGAGGTTGGGTAAAGGCTTTTGACCCTCCTACCCTTCAGGAGGCCATGAGGAAGGCGCGAAACATGGAACTAGCAGCACCTCGCAGCAAGTTCAATTCAGGCCCGACACCCTACACAAGCCTAATAGGTCTTTTGACAGAAATAAGCCCTTTGACAGAAGGAAGGATCAACCGGATCCTAAGAGACAGAATGCACCACCCTTTGACAGAGAAACACTGAACGAATTGCGGAAGAAAAAGTTGTGTTTCTGGTGCAAGGCACCCTACGATGAAAAACATATATGCCCACTTCGTCCCAAGGTCAAAAACAATCAGATGGAATGGTTTTATGAAGGCGAAGAGCAATCTGATCTGTCAGACCAGCAAGCTGATTCCGAGCATTCAGATGATGACAGGTCCGAAAATGAGGGTGAAAACGAAGGTGGAAGGAAGCTACAGGAAGCCCATTTGACTAGCCTTCAGAGAGATGGGTCGTTTAGACTTCGCGGGCTCCTAGCTGGTCAGAAGGTGATTACCTTACTGGATACGGGTGCTACACATAATTTCATTGATGCACGATTGGTGGAGAGACGTGGCATTCAGACAGAGGCATTTGAGGGTATTCGAGTCAAGGTGGCTGATGGGTACACTCTCAGATGTGACCGAAAGATTACTGATCTTCCGATGCGACTGAACAACTATGAATTCAAGACTGAATTCTATGTTGTTAACATGGGAGATACTGATGTGGTGTTAGGGATGGCATGGTTGCACGATTTGGGTGAGTTCACACTCAATTTGCGTGACATGGAGATGAAGTTCAAGGTTGATGGGAGACCCCATGTCATCAAGGCTATTCGAGACAGTAATCTGAGGATGGTTTCATTCAGGCGGATGGAGAGGCTCATTCGTCATGATATGGTTGACTAGGCAGTAGAGTGCATGTTGATGCCAGCCCAGCAGGAGCAGCAGAAGGGTGAGGTATCACCCTGACATTCAGATCTTGAGGACTAAACACTCCAAAGTGTTTAGTGACATTCCACCTGGTAGACCTCCAAACAGAGGCACGGAGCATATCATTGAGTTGGAGGAGGGCGCAAAGCCCGTTATGATCACGCCCTACAGACATCCGAAACGACTCAAGGATGAGATAGAGAAGACCATCAACGAGTTGTTAGCTATGGGGCATATTAGACCTAGCAAGTCACCTTTTGCTTCATCGATTGTATTGGTGAAGAAGAAGGATGGATCACTTCGGATGTGCATAGACTACAGACAGCTCAACAAAAGGACAATTAAGAATAGGTACCCATACCACACATCGATGAGTTGATTGATGAGTTACACGGTGCTATCTTCTTCACGAAGATTGATTTGAGGTCCTGCACCACCAGATTCAGATGAGGGAGCAGGATATTGAGAAAATGCCTTCAGATGTCATTATGTCACTTCGAGTTTTTGGTTATGTCCTTCTGGTTTAACTAATGCACCCGCCACCTTCAGCTACTCATGAACAGTAGGTAGTTTCGCCTGCAACGGGAGGAGATTTGTATTGGTCTTCTTTGACGACATACTGGTATATAGCAGATCATGGGAGGAGCATTTAGCTCACTTAGATGCAGTTTTGGGTATCTTGGCTGATGAGTCTTTCTATGCCAAGGAATCCAAGTGTGAGCTAGGTATGGAGGAGTTGCTGTATCTGGGGCACATCATCAGTGCCAAGGGAGTGAGTATGGACCCTGAGAAGGTCCGAGCTATAGTTGACTGGCCGGTACCTGAGAACCTTACGCAGCTCAGAGGCTTCATCGGGTTGTGTGCTTTCTACAGGAGATTTGTTAGTGGTTTCTCACGTCATGCCGCACCCCTTACTGACTTGACAAAGAAGGGGGCTTTTACTTGGTCACCACAGGCGCAGGAGTGCTTTGACAAGTTTAAGGTGATCATGACTTCATGTCCAGCAGGCATTGCCCACTTTTATGAAGTCATTTCTGATTTATTCTGCAGGATGCTTCAGAGAGGGCATTGGTGCCGCTTTTGGATGCAGGAGCCATATCCATCACGCTTTCGAGAGTAGGGTGCTTTAGGGTCCCCGAGATTCTACAACATGCACGACATGGAGATAGCTATTATGCATGCTTTGCTAAGTTCAGTAATACTTGTAGCACCAGTACTGACAGTAATTACAACAGCCTCGGAACACTTCCTGGACAAATGAGACTCAATGAGAGGCAGCAAAATGCACAAGAACCGCAAATGATGACTTTACATCACCTTCACATGGGAAGGCATTGTAGCTAACGCCTTTGAAACTTAATTGTACCAATGCCCCGCACAGATCACAGAGGATTGGAGGCATCGGATTATTGCTGAGTATGCTAAGAACCCATGGGCTTCTAGCATTGTTGAGGACGAGCAGGATGACAGGTATACTGTTGTAGATGACGATCATTTACAAGGGGCGGATTTTTCTGATTCCTGACTTCAGAGGTGAGGGTTACAGTTTTGAGAGCCTTTCATGATCTTCCTATGGCGGGCCATCCCGGGTACTATAAGACATATAAAATGATTCGGGAACGGTTTACTTGGAAAGGGCTGAAAACTGATGTGTTACAGTATGTCCGAGAGTGTTCTGTTTGCCAGCAGAACAAGTAGGAGCACACATATCCTGCTGGATTGCTCCAACCACTTCCGATACCGAAGGTGCGGGAGGTCTGATGGTTGATCGGTTGACTAAATATGCGCACTTTTTCCCGATTACTACTACCTTCACAGCATCGCAGACTGCAGAGTTATTTTTCAGAGAGGTATTCCGGTTGCATGGGTTGCCTCGGACGATAGTCAGCGATAGAGACAGTCGGTTCATGAGCAACTTTTGGCAGGAGTTGTTCAGGCTTTGTGGGACCGAACTGACACCGAGTACCAGCTACCATCCGCAGACAGATGGCAGACAGAGATTGTCAATAAGTGGGTGGAAGGTTATTTGCGTAATTATATAGCTGGACAGCAGAGAGCTTGGGTGAGGTGGATCTATCTATGCGAGTATTGTTATAACTCGACTCACCACATGACGATACAGATGACACCCTTTATGGCTTTGTATGGGTATGAGGCGCCCAACCTTTTGGATTTGATATTGAGCGATAGCAGAGTGCCGAGTGCAGGGGATATGATGCAGAGTCAGCAGGACATTTTGAGGTCTCTCCGAGACAATATCCAGCGGGCACAGAATCAGCAGAAGCAGTATGCTGATCAGAAGAGGGTTGAGCGTACTTTTGATGTGGGTGATATGGTGTACCTTATGTTGCAGCCGTATCGTCAGTCTACTCTGCGGAAGAGTGGGGCAGAGAAGCTGAAGCCTCGCTACTATGGTCCATTTCGTGTTGTCAGACGAGTGGGCGAGGTTGCTTACGAGTTGGACTTGCCAGCTGATAGCAAGGTCCATAATGTGTTTCACGTTTCTCACCTGAAAAAGGCATTGGGTCAGCATGTGATACCCTCTCCAGTTTTGCCACCCCTTGATGACGAAAGGAAACTGATATTAGTACCTGAGGCCATCCTCGAGATGAGAGAGAGACACCTTCAAGGCGGGTAATCAGGGAATATCTGATCAAGTGGAGAGATCTGCCAGTTGAGGATGCTACATGGGAGTCAGAGGAGATTTTACAGCATCCAGAGTTGAGATTGCTTGAGGACAAGCAATTTCAGGGAGGGCGGACTGTGATGTCCCCATCCTAGTCAGCGCAGCTGGTTATGTGGTTAGCCTATCATTTTGATCCTCGTAGGCTGACAGATGTGTGTAGAGGATCATCTGAGGCAGTTACTCAGTGTTCTGTAGCTTCAGTGTTGCAGTTGTTTCAGGTTGGGCCTTCGCAGAATCATTCAGAGAGGTTTTTCAGAGACTTTCTATTTTTAGAAAGTAGGGCAGGCGAAAGCTGCTATTTTTGGCAGGGCACCTGGATCAACTGGTCAGCTCAAATTCGACCCAGTACATCAATTTGTTGATTAGATGGGAGAATAACGAAGTATTTAATGATTTATTAAATATTTAATATTTTGACTTTATATTATAGTCACTTTATTAATGTATTTAAATATTAATTTAAAGGGGCGTATTATAAAGTATTTATTATACTTTATAATAAAATGATAATATTTGACATAATGAATATTTATTATTCATTAATGAAGGCGCAAATTTTTAAATGATTTTCTCTTAAGTCAAAGCGCAATATTTAATCATTTATTTAAGTGATTATTAAAAGAAGACTTTGGGTCGAATTTTTGCAAGAGAGTATATATTCACAGGAAAGCCAAATCGAACCATTATGATATGTTATTCAAATTTGTCTTATTTTGCTCTGAGCATTGGAGTTTGCAAAACCTAGGGTTTCAGCAGACGAATAGATTCTGGAGAACGATACCTCTTCAGAGATTGGCATACTGAGACTGTGCAATACCAGTTGAAGATTGTCTCTTGGTGACTTCATACAGAGGTTACAGATCGAGCTTATTGATTGATTCATTCAGGGTTTAGCAAAGAACATTCATCAAGCATTTGAGGCGACCTATCAGAGGTTGATTTTACAGAGATCTGGCATTAATTACTTGAGGCCGTACTTATTTTATTTGCTGCTGCAGCCAGGCCGTACATTTCTATACCTGCAGGCCGTACCATCATCTCTAGTGAACTACGCCTCCTGTCTTCAGATTCTCTCATTCAGATCTAGTGCGCCTTGGGTCTCTGGAGATCCAGCATTGATTTCCGAGCTTGGAGATTGGTTCTTCAATCAGCCGTACATTCTTTCTCTGTTATTTTTGGCGCCTGGCAAGGAGAATCAGGTTCTTTGAAATAAAATCTTATTTTATTCATTTGTTCAATCTTTTGCATTGTAAAAGCTCTGGAGATATAATAAATTGGTGCGCCTATATGTTCTGGTCAATTTCCAAGCAATTTTATTGCCTTGGCATTTATTTTGGATTTTTAAAGCAATTTAGCATAAAATCGCAGCTTCTTGTTATTTGCCAAAAATCTATCAAAAACACAAAAAAACACAAAACTTGCAAAAAACAAAATTCACAGTTAGGGTTTCGGGGTTGAGAACCACCAAGGATCCTACATTAAGTACTTGTTTTGGCATTCACCAGGCACAAAAAGGCTTACAGAGCTCGAGGATTTAACATGCACAAGGTCACGTGACTTATTTTTCAAATCTAACACCAACCTAAGTTGAATCACACCAACCATATAATGCCCAATTTATAGATAGATGAATTATGTGTGTTGTTATAAACATGAGAATGTTCTTGGGGAAGTTATAAATTTTCAGATGTTCTTGTTTCCCATCTTTTTAACATATTTTGCAATCTATATCATTTGCTTATACAACATTTGGTCTATTTACATCCTATTATTATCTTAAGATTCTATGAATATAATTATTTGAACCAAACAACAAGGGGTACTTTCAGTGATATTGTTTAACTTCCTGTTTAAAATTTTTTGTTTCAAACTGCAAATGTTCTTAAATTATCAATTAGGCAAGTAATATTTAAATGTTTAGCTAGGGAAAGATTGTTTTCTTTGTGTCTATGGAAAGCTACCTTATGGGATGGGTGTCGAATATGGGTAATCAAGGAGCATAGATTCTGCTTTTTCAAGATCTACTTTTATTTTGATGTATACAACTTTATGCTTGGCCAAGCAATTTAAACCATTGAGATAGATGGACTTATTATATATATATTTGCTCTTTGCCATACCCTAGTATCAATCATAGCATGTTCTAGTATGATAGAAATGCTTGTAGATATGCTAGGCACGCACCAGATTCCATCGTGTTCCTTGATTTCCTTTTGCTAAACATCTCGTGCAGGGCTGGTGATTCTTCATGATAGGAAGAACTCTCCAAAGAAGCGTAAGCTTCATGGTTGGACGAAAAAAGCAACTAGATCATGTTCTCGTCCTTTGAGTTATAGGACAATTATTGAATTGGACAATTGAAGATTCCAGTATATTTGTACACTTCTTATACTTCTATTTGTATTATTACAACTATTTGGTGATGGACTGCCTAAATCTATTATTGTATCACCTTATCTCATATACTTATGAATTATGTATGAACGATATGTAGTATAATGACTTGGCATGAATGGAAATATTTCTCTTGTATTGATGTAAATGCAATTACTTTTTTTGTTAATTTAAATAAATTGACATTTATATGGAATTGGTACTTTACATTTGCTATCAGAGCTCTAGGTTAAACACTAGGGCCTTTGCCCCTTACACTAAGATGCATACTTTGATGCAAGATATTCCTAGTTTACGATAATGGACACTAGACACTAATCGGAGTGGACCGAGCAATGAGCAGAATGACAAGTTGGATCAAATCCTTAACCTCTTGACCCAACAGGGGGCTAGGATGGACAATTTGGAACAGGATGTTAGAGGTATGTGAGGGGGTCTAGACCAAAATGAGAACCCAAGGAATGAGGGACAGAATCAGGGAAATAAGAACCTAGGGAATGAGGACCAAGGAGTTAATGATCGGGCTAGGATTGAGGGAGAGTTGGGCAAGGACCTCAAGAGGATAGCACCGCCTATGTTCAATGGCAGGACCATTGGTGATGGAGCAAAGGCATGGGTTATAGAAATGAACAAGTATTTTGAACTCTGCAACTTATCCAATCAAACTAAGGCTGTTTGGGCTGCATACCAACTCACTAGAGAGGCAGCCACTTGGTGAGATAACGAGGTGGAAAGGAAGCTACTACTAGGGGATATCACTTGGGAACACTTCCTTCAACTTTTCAAGAAAAGGTGGCTTTCACAACTCTTCTTCAATAAGAAGAAGACAGAGTTTCAGAATTTGATCCAAGGTGGTATGACAATGACCCAATATTGGGAGTTCACTAATCTACTCAAGTTGTACCGCAGTACCAAATGGATGAATTTTTTGAATTCGAATGTTCATCATAGGATTGAGGCCCTAGATCGAAGTAGAGGTGGACATTCACAACCCCCTAACCATGGAATAGATTTTCGAGAAGGCCGCCAAACAAGAACAAAAGTTGCAGCAATTGGCTAATTATTGTAAGAGTTTGAACTCTAAGCCTAGGTTTGGTAACAAGAAGTTTCAGGATGGCAATAACCAACAAGGAAGCAGCAATCGCCAAATCTGTAATCTGAAGCAGGGTAATAATCTCCAAGAAAAGGGTGAAGGTAGCTATGATGGGAATAATAAGAGGGTCAACAACAACAAGAGGAACTTCAACAGAAACAGGTCAAGAGGACAACAAGGGCCGCATGATGGATGCTATACTTGTGGGGGAGATCACTATGCTGCTAATTGTCCACAGTGGTCCAAGGCGTAAAGAGGAGGAAATCAGCAATGGGTACCACAACAACAAATTCATGCAGCAATGGACGACAGGCAAACTGATTTTCAAGCCTCTTCGATCCAATTGACAAGTAAGCTCTTTGGTCAATTTGTTTCTATTTTAATAGATACTGGAGCCACAAAATGTTCTATAGATCCAAAGAGTTTCAAAATTACCAGATAGACCTAGGCATATGGCAAATTCTTGGGGTGTCCAATATGGAGATCGAGCAGAAAGGAGGGTAGATTCTTGTCTCTTTTGCAATGAGTTAGAGCTTCCAAATTTTCAAACCCACGTTAATCTCTTTGTAGCACCTTTAGGATTGTATGATGTAATCTTGGGGATTAATTGGTTAACTGAGCATAAGTCCATGGTCAATTGTGAGGATGAAATTGTCAGTTGCTTAGATGACTTTGGGAACTCGGTTGAGATTCATGGCTTTCAAAGACCACTTGAACTAAGGTAAATCTCAGCCATGCAGCTTAAGAAATCCCAGATAAAGGGATTCTCCATCTATGCCATGCACATTAGTGACCTTGACAATATGAAGCTATATCAAGATGATTATCCTATTCTTAAGGAATTCCAAGATGTCTTTCCAGAAGAACTAATGGAGTTACCACCTGTTAGTGTGCGTTTTATCATCCACCGAACACACAGAATAAAATGTCCAAAGACACTCTATCCTCTCTTGAACAAAGTCACCGCGTATGCTAAGATTGCGAGAAGATCATATGGCAACTCCAAGGTTTCTTTCATCAGGTCATGACATGTGGATAAGCTCAATGGGCGTTGTGATTTGCTGGTAATACACAAAGGGACTTACGTTAAGAATTTCTTACAAGTTTGGGACTCAGACGGATTTATCATTAAAGGCTTCTACGATTGGGATTTTAGTTTGGATCTCAAAAAAAAAGGTGCAAAATGATAAGGGTTTAGAGAATCTAATCTACGCCTAGGAATTCAAGAGACAGTAAAGATCAAGTGAAATGGATAACCATGCTTTGTTTCACCTCCCTGGGACAACTACGCAAAGTGGGTGCAATCTTCAAAGGGTGTGATCATAATTTTCATGCCTTGAATGAGACCAAAGTTAAGCATCCACAATCACAAGCTCAGGCTAACTTTACGCATTGAATGAAAATCATCCATCCGAAGAAAGTATGAGCAATATTTCACCATTAATCTATACAATCAAATCTTGCATTCACTTAACAAACATTCAAAGCAAATTCTATTTAATTGTAATCTAATTCTAATCTATGGTTGAAGAAGTTATGCAACCTTGCACACTACTTGACAATAAAAGTGGTTCAAAGCAAATCATGCATAAGAGCTTTTATTATTGGAAATAGTCTAACGCAACAATTTCATACACTATCTCCACACTTTACAAATGAGGGGCGAGCTCAATTTATAGGCTCCCCAATTAAATTCAATGGCCAAGATTGACTTAGGATCAACGGCCGAGATTACAAAATAAAAACCTAATTAAGGTTTGTCATAACCAACTACCTCTCGACCAATGAGAAAATTACATTCTGGGACACTTGTCCTTCTACTAAATATAAACCAACAATAAAATAGAAAGTTGTTGCATGTTGATTTGGAACAATTTGATTGGTTGGAAGATGACAAGGCACCACCTCAGCGTGTTGGATGTCTTCTTGGTCACTTTGTTTTTCTTCCACGTGCTTGCCTTAGAATATTTTTCTTTGCCAACGACTTTGTCTTGGCTTGTTTCTTCCTAGCCTTGATCTCGGATGGAAATTTGTTTGGAATACTTTTCTTGTCACCATCTGATTCTGATTGGAAGCTTGTCTTTAATTCTTCAAGAGATGAAATCCTTCAAGAAGTTGTCCTGATTGCTTCTTTCAAGTGCCTTGAATTGGAAGAAGAATGCCTCTATGCTTTCGCCACAATGGAGGAAATTGGAATTTTCTCTGTGAAATATTTCCCATACTTAACCAAATTTTGGCCATTCAATTTCATTTTGTAACACCTTCATGTGGACCATTCAACATTTAGCCAAGATTTTGGCCATGCTCGAATGAACTTTGCCTGTGGATTTGCCTTCAATTCTAAATCTGGCTTGTACTAAGTAGGGCAAACTCCATCCTTGGACAAGGATTTCCAATACTTAGTCAATTTTTTGAATTTCCCTCCCCAAGGTATCAACACTTAGCCAATTTTCTTATCCTCTCCTTGGGCGAACTTTATCAATACTTAGACATTTTTCTTTCTTAGGCCATGTCGGAATTCATCAATGTTTGGACATTCCATATTTTAGCAAAGTCAGACTTTGTGAGGCTTTGGACATGCCTAGATCAAGGGAAGTCGGACTTTCTCTTGCTTGCGTCGTCCATCCATTGAGCAAGGTCGGACTTCACTTGTGTCTTTCCAATTTCTTTTTTAATTTTTTTACTTAGCCAATTTTCTAAGTTTCCTTGGCTGGGCGGACTTCATCAAGTCTTGGACAAGTCCATGGCGGACTTTGTGATGTGTCTGACATTGTCTCCTTGATGCTAGGGCGGACTTCCTCGGTGCCTCTCCATCTTGACCAAGTGCTAGGCGGACTCACAAGTGCTTTTGCCATCTTCTATCCTTAACCATATTTTGCCAACACTTAGCCAAAAAAAAAAATTAAGTTTTCTCTCTCCCTCTAGGCTGAGCAGACTTTGAACTTTCCTTTCCATACTCCCCTTTGGCATGGCGGACTTTGGAGTTGTCTTGAATCCTTGATATTTCCTCTCTAGAGATTCATGCCTTAGAATATTTTCATCATGCTTGAGAGCGGACTTCCAAACTTCTTTTCCATATGTATTTTCTTTTCACACTTAGCCAAATTTCGAATTTTCTATCTTGCTTTAGGCTGGGCAGACTTTGTGAATGTCTTGCCAATCCATCATCAAGGTTGGGGCGGACTTGCCTTATGTCTTGCCATTTCATGGCGGACTTGCCAACTTTCTCGCCACCTTCTCATCCAAGGCATGGTGGACTTTCCATTAGTCTTTCCATTGTCTTCCAAATGCTGGGGCGGACTTCCAAGTCTTTGTGCCAAGAGGTGGGGCGGACTTTGAGAAAGTCTTGCCATTCTTCTTGCTGGGCGCACTTCCTTAGACTTTTGCAATTTCAGCCATGAATGTCCCTTTGCCATCTTGATTTTTCAGATTTTTCAATGGTTTTTGGTTGATTTTTCAATGATTTTCCAGATTTTTGCATACTTTTCACCTGATTTTCACTTGTTTTTCATTGATTTTTGCATGCTTTTATCTAATTTTTTATTGCTTTTTGACTGATTTTCTTGATTTTTCTGATTTTTTTTGCTTGATTTTTCCAGATTTTTGGCCTATTTTGGTTCTAAAAGTGGAAATATTGACTTGTTGACCAGGATTGACTTTCTAAAAATAGGAATTTCTAAAAATAGAAAAAGAAAAATCCCTAAATAATAGGGAACCCAGATTGGTCCAAAAATGCCAAAAATGAAAAAAGCAAAAAGCAAAAAAGCAAATTCCCTAAAAAGTAGGAAGTGTCAGAATTGGCTCAAAGCACAGGCGATCCTCGTCTCCCAGACCTTCTGAGCACTTCTATGACATTTAAGCATTGTTTAAGGCATGGATTCTCAAGTTGGCTCGGGTGACTCTTAGAAGACTAACTTAAAACTCTCAAAATGATGACCTCATTGCAAAAGACTAGTGATAAGCAGTTGCGATGCCAAGGCAAAAAGCGAAAACAAGAGGTCCCCATTTGCAATGGGGCGATGTGTGAAAAGGTCACAACACCACCAAAAAGAGAATTTGATTTCTCTATTGACCTTCTACTTGGAATTGAGCCACAGTCCAAGGCTCCTTACAGGATGACTACTACTGAATTGTATGAGTTGAAGGCCCAATTGAAAGACTTATTAAGCCAAGGGTTCATTAGACCGAGTGTATCTCCATGGGGTGCACCAGTTATTTTTGTGATGGTATCTTGCGTTTATGCATTGACTACAGGATGTTGAATAAGACCACCATCAAAAATAGGTACCCTCTTCCAAGGATTGATGAGCTTTTTGATCAAATGAAAGGGGCTACGGTGTTCTCCAAGATAGACCTCAAGTCAGGTTACCACCAATTAAGGATCAAGGATGAGAACATGTCAAAGGCAACGTTTTGAACTCATTATGGTCACTACAAGTTCACAATGGTACATTTCAGGTTGACCAATGCTCTAGTAGCTCTCATGAATAGCATATTCAGAGACTGTTTGGATGATTTTGTGCTAATCTTTATAGATGATATTATGATCTACTCTAAGTCTATTGAAGAGCACGATAGACATTTGAGGATGGTACTGCAATGCTTGAGAGAGGGGAAGCTTTTTGGTAAGCTCTCAAAGTGTACCTTCTATCAAGACAATGTGCACTATTTAGACCACATCATATCAGCAAAGGGAATTTCTGTGGATCCAGAAAAGATCAAGGCAGTTGTAGAATAGCCGGCACCACAAAGTGTGACAGAAGTTCGTAGCTTCATGGGTCTTGTTGGGTATTACAGGAAGTATGTGGAAGGTTTTTCAAGTGTTGCAGCACCAATCACATCACTCCAAAAGAAAGGAAAGAGATTTGAGTGGACTAAGAGGTGTGAGCAAGCATTTCAACTTTTGAAGCAGAAGCTTACAATAGCCCCAGTTTTGACTATACTTGATCCTAATGGGCAACTCACGATGATCACAGATGCTTTAGGAGAGGGTGTAGGAGCAGTATTGATCTAGAATGGGCAAGTGGTAGAGTGTGAGTCGAGGAAATTGAAGCAGTATGAATTGAATTACGCCCCACATGACTTGGTGCTAGCCGCCATAGTACATGCATTGCAAATGTGGAGGCACTACCTTTTGGGAAATCCTTTTGAGCTAAAGGCAGATCACTTAGGACTCAAGTACACCTTCACCAAACGAAATCTCAATGCACAACAGAGAAAGTGGCTAGAGTTCCTTACTGAGTATGATTTTGGAGTTGAATACATCAAGGGAAAGGAGAATAGAGTAGTGGATGCTCTTAATAGGAGGCACCTAGCAGCTATGACAATGACAAGGTCCAATCTGAGGCATCAAGTGGTCCAAAACTTGCAAGGAGATGAACATTATGCTAGAGTCAAGCAAGCCTTAGAGGAGGATCCTTCAAACTATTGATTTGATGGGTATGTGTTTGAACCAAATGGCAACTTGAGATATCAAAGGAGGATGTACATTCTAGATTCTAGGGATTTGAGGAAGTTGATCTTAGAGGAAATCCATAATGCACCGTACTCAAGGCACCCGAGAGTGACTAAGATGATCACAAAGATGAGGCCCTTATACTTTTGGCCAAGACTAAGGAAAGATGTGATTGAATTTTTAGCTAGATGTTTGGAATGCCAACGAGTCAAGGCTGAGCATGTGCATCCAACAGGGCTTTAAATCCCCATGATATACTTGAATACAAGTAGCAATGATTAGCATGGACTTCATACAAGGGTTACCCATGAGTAAGAATAGGCATGATGTCATCTTAGTAGTTGTTGATAAGTTGACCAAGGTGGCACATTTTATTATATGGAATCTTAAGGATGGACCGTTGACTTTGGCCAAGAAATTTGTCCAAGAGATTTTCCGTTTGCACGGAGTACCTGAGAGCCTCATCTCAAAAAGGGATACACGTATGACATCCAGATTTTGGACAACCTTGAATTCAGCTTTGGGAACCAAATTGAATTTAAGTTTGGCATATCATCCTCAAACAGATGAACAGACAGAGAGAGTGAATCGGGTAGTGGAGGATCTACTTCGGATGTATTGTATGGACCAACAGTATAAGTGGGAGAAGTACCTACCATTGGTAGCATTTGTTTACAATAACTCTTACCATGCATCCTTGGGTATGGCACCTTTTGAAGCTCTTTATGGGCAAAAGTGTCGTACACCCATTAGTTGGGATAGAATTGAAGACAGGAATATAATTGGTCTAGAGATGCTTAAGGAGATGGAAGAACAGATGAGGCTAATCAAGGGTAGATTGAAGGAAGCGGCAAATAGACAAAAGAGCTATGCTGACAGGAACAGGACTTTCAGGCAATTTTCAATAGGAGATAAGGTCTTTTTGAGGGTTAAATCTCATAAGAGTTCTATTTCATTTGGAAAATCTTCCAAGTTAGCTTCGAGATTTGTGGGTCCTTTTGATGTGTTGGAAGTGATTAACCCAGTTGCATACTGACTTGCTCTACCACTTGCTCTAGCTCGACTCCATAATGTATTTCATGTTTCTATGCTTAAGCCATACCATCCAGACATAGCTCACATATTTGATTGTCATTCTTTACAGGTGCAAGACCCAGGAGTGGTGCTAGTGGAGCCTAGTCGAATCCAAGATAGATGCAACGTTAAGTTGCAAAATAGAGACATTATCCAATATAAGGTCCAATGGGACCAATATTCCATGGATAGTGCCACATGGGAGGATGTGGAGGAGATAGACCGTTCCTTCCCTCATTTGATTTCATAGTTTTACACACTTGGTTGTTTAGATGAGATACCTTGATACTCTATTATTTTGGTTTTGCATATTGTGATACTTGATTTAGCATATTGGATGCTTATTTAGCATAGAGTGGTACTTTATTTACTTCAGTGTTTGTTTAATAAGACATCGGGACGATGTCTCTTCCTAGTGGGGAAGGATGTCACATACTGATTCTCTACTTGCATAGTTTTGACAATATGTTATTTGGAAAACTGAATTAGACCTTGAATTTTTGACACGTGTTAATCTATGAGAGATGTTTATACATGTCAGCTAGATGTATTGTAAATTCGATGCATATGTTAGATTTTATGATGATGTAATACACAGGTTTCGCTTTGATTATGGTTTATGGGCTAACACTATTGATGAAAATTTAAGTGCAAGTGTGTGCATGTACATGTTGAAGATGAGAACATGGTCGAGGTAGGGGTGTTTAGCCGATTGAAATCAATGGATATGATGGAAATCTTGCACACACCACGTAGATTCATATCTTTCACCTTTTACATATAGTTGGCCAAGTATATTCTTTGAGTGTCTACTTTATGTTTGTTTAAAAATGAAGAAACATAGTTGATATGCACTGGAATGTGGTAGTGAAGCTAAAATATAATTATTTTTACATTGTGCATTATGTTTACTTTATTTGGAAACCATTTATGTTTAGGATAATGTTAATATAATAAAATATTATTATTATCCTATTAATTAAATTCAAATAATTTGATAAATTGAAACTTTGCATGAGCAATAAAAATTAATAAATAAATTAGATGGAAAATTAATTAAAAATTGAATTTCAAAAGAAATTAAATAAATAGGTTTATTTAAAAATCATGCAATAGTGATTTTAAAGAGGTCCAGTTTTTTTTTAAAATCAGAACTATAGCTTAACTGGAATTGCATGACTTGAAACCTTTTAAACGCATGTTCAAAGTGGGAGAGTTCTTGTCGAACTGTTACTTAACTGGAATTGCATGAAGTGGAAACTGCCACGAAGGCTGGGAGGGAAAGAAGAAAACTGAAGTTCATTTATGATGCATTAAAAATATCAAGAGACGTGGAGTGGGAAGAGGACTTTTGGAGCGCCTCTAAAAGAGAGTTTTGTTTTCCATTTGAAAAGGGAAGAAAACTATTAATCATCATACCAAAAGTTAGTGAAGGGGGAGAAGGCAGATTTGGAGGAGATTTGACGGGTTGACATAGGAAGAAGGCGTGATTGGGAAATAGATTCATTTGGTCCTCTTTCTGAAATTCGAAGAAAGACATTAGTTGGAGAAGGGCGTGGAAAGAGCTCTAAAAGGAGGCAGCAAATCGACCTGCTCAAATCCTACGATTTCAAATATTGTATTGGGTATGTTCACTCTTTAGTTTAAATTCTGTGAAAGCAAATCATGAAACCACAAAAAAATCAAACAATAGTTGCTCTATAGATCCGTTTGTGCATACTCTAATTTATATAGTTTGCTTTTAAATGTCTTCAAAATAGAGTCAATCATGTACACTGTAGCATTTTTGGTTTTCTTTGGCCTTTTCCTTCTAGCAAACTTCTTAGCTATTTTGTATGTAGAAATGGATAATTCTAGGAAAAATCAGTAAAGGACTCTGTTGCGAAGAAATTCTGCAGCTAGAAATATGCACAAGGCATCAAATGACTCAGGAAATTGCACTTACTCTATAGATCCATTTGTGCATACTCTATAGATCCGTTTGTGCATACTCTAATTTATTTAGTTTGCTTTTAAATGTCTTCAAAATAGAGTCAATCATGTACACGGTAGCCTTTTTGGTTTTCTTTGGCCTTTTCCTTCTAGCAAACTTCTTAGTTATTTTGTATGTAGAAATGGATAATTCTAGGAAAAATCAGTAAAGGACTCTGCTGCGAAGAAATTCTGCAGCTAGAAATATGAACAAGGCATCAAATGACTCAGGAATTGCACTTACTCTATAGATCCATTTGTGCATACTCTATAGATCCATTTGTGCATACTCTAATTTATATAGTTTGCTTTTAAATGTCTTCAAAATAGAGTCAATCATGTACACGGTAGCCTTTTTGGTTTTCTTTGGCCTTTTCCTTCTAGCAAACTTCTTAGTTATTTTGTATGTAGAAATGGATAATTCTAGGAAAAATCAGTAAAGGACTCTGTTGCGAAGAAATTCTGCAGCTAGAAATATGCACAAGGCATCAAATGACTCGGGAATTGCACTTACGTGCAGGAGGAAATCACGCCAACCATACAAATACTAAATTCCCAAAATAGCAACAGCTTTTGCCCCATCCAATTAGGCAAGTGGGCAAAATTAATTGTCACCCCTAATTGCATTCCCTCGTTTTTAAAATCCCCATCAAAATATATTTCTATCCATTTCTGATGTGAAAAGGCATCCCCTTCCCCGTAGGCCAATATTGGTCGAGCCATCAAACACATTGGTATATTGATTAAATGAAGAAGCACATTCACATACAAATTCTCTCCATTTCGGAAACATTGTCTGTGCTCATCCATACAAAATTCTTGCCATATCTATAAGCCATTATAATGAAAGGAATTTTACAGAACAATTATTGAGAGATTGATAAATTGTCCCGTAAAGTGAATTTATCTATCTCATAATATTACTTTTCTCTTATTTGCAATCAGCTATGTGTCCATTTAGTAGTAGTAAGCCCTTGGAATATTGATATTGTTTGCAATAATTTCAATCTGACATTTTAAAGCGGCAAGGTCCACATACTATTCAGTAAAAACATAGGGACAACTAATCATTAAGTACTCGTTGAGGCATTCACCAAGCACAAAAAGGCTTATAGAGCTCGAGGGTTTAATATGCATAGGGTCACATGACTTAATTTTCAAATCTAACACCAACCTAAGTTGAATCACACCAACCATATAATGCCCAATTTATAGAGGAATTATGTTTGTTGTTATAAACATGAGAATGTTCTTGGGGAAGTTATGCATTTTTAGATGTTCTTGTTTCCCATCTTTTTAACATATTCTACAATCTAAATCATTTGCTTCTACAACTTTTGGTATATTTATATCCTATTATTAGCTAAAGATTGTATGAATATAATTATTTGAACCAAACAACAAGGGGTACTTTTAGTGATATTGTTTAATTTCCTGTTTAATTTTTTTGTTTCAAACTGCAAATGTTCTTAAATTATCAATTAGGCAAGTAATATTTAAATGTTTAGCTAGGGAAAGATTGTTTTCGTGTCTGTGGAAAGCTACCTTTCAGGATGGGTGTCGAATATGGGTAAGTAATCAAGGAGCGTAGATTTTGCTTTTTCCAGATCTACTTTTATTTTGTTGTATACAGCTTTATGCTTGGCCAAGCTATTTAGACAATTGAGATAGATGGATTTATTATATATATATATTTTCTCTTTGCCATACCATAGTATCGATCATATCATGTTCTAGTATGATAGAAATGCATGTAGATATGCTAGGCACACACCAAATTCCATCTTGTTCGTCGATTTCTTTTTGCTAAACATCTTATGCAGGGTCAGTGGTTCTTCATGTCAAGAAGAACTCTTTGAGGAAGCGTAAGTTTAATGGTTGGGCGGAAAAAGCGCCTGGATCATGTTCTAATCCTTTGAGTTACAGGACGACTATTGGATTGTACTAGTGAAGATTCCAGTATATTTGTACACTTACTTCTTGTACTTCTATTTGTATTATTACGACTATTTGGCGACGGATTGCCTAAATCAATTATTGTATCACCTTATCTCATATAATCATGAATTATGTATGAATGATATGTTGTATGATGACATGGCATGAATGGATATATTTCTCTTGTATTAATGTAAATGCAATTAACTTTTTTGTTAATTTGAATAAATTGACGTTTATATGGAATTAGTACTTACATATCCAAAACTAATTTGGATCATCTTCTTAAATTTAACAAATCAGGAGTTTGTTTCGCTATCCTATTATTCTCTACACATCTTCAACTCTTCCTTCTCTATCCATGGCTACTAAATGAAGGTCATCCTTTTGACATCAATGGCATCATTCTCCCTTTTCTTATAACTCTCCCTCTTTCTGAAATTCACTAGTAGATCTCTCTCTAAGTTGCCTTCTGAGGGCATATCATCAAAAATATGGAGCTAAAAGATAATGCAATGATTAGCTCCCCTTGAATTCGTACTTCTCTTTTATGGACTTAGTAATACCTCTTGTGCATGAAGCATAGTTTGCATAAGTATAGATTTCTCAATCTCTTGCTCTTGCTTCCTGTTCCAAACTTTAGTAGATTCTTTCTTTTGCTTACCCATGGTTTCCTTCTTGCTCAGTTTAGGTTTTATAAGACAACTTCTACAAAATCTTGCTTTATGCCCATAGTTGTTGCATTTGTAGCATATGACATTATAATCTAGTAACAGAGTAAATGAGTTATAGTTCCTATTTGTCCACCCATAAGAACTATTTTTGTTCCAACCATAATCATATCTCACATGTGCTCTACAATCTCTTGCCTTCTGACCAAAATGATTGCATGAAAAGCAATAGCCATAAAAGGAACTTTTGAACCTAGTCATATGAGGTTGTCTTGGAGGGAAAGATATTCTAAATGTATTTTTATCCTTTTTGTCTTTGTGAGGAGTGCTTGTTTTTTGTGTAGCTTGACTCTTTTTCTTCTTGTTGCTTCCACTTTTGATAGGGCTTTTTAAAGCTTCAACATACCTCTTTGGTTCCCCTTTGGAGTCTTCTTTATTTGCTATCTGATTTTCCTTATATCCAAAACCCATCTTTATAAGTGGTGACCTTTGTCCTGTTGATGCGTGTTTTATGACACAACAAACATTCTAGAATAAAGAGTCCAAAGACGCTCTATCCCCTCTTGAAAAACTAACTCGTATGCTAAGATTGCAAGTAAGATCATACGGTAATTCCAATGTTTAAGATGAATGTGGATAAGCTCTGTGGTTTGATGTGATTATGCTGGTAACACAAAGGGACTTACGCTAGGCTTGTTCAATTCACAATGAAGGTCTAGACAATGAAGCTCTATTGTTTGTCATGGATGAAAAAGGAGAAAAGGGTTCAGGTTCTAATCTACTCCTAAGAATTCAAGAGACGGTATTGACTTGGTAACCATTTGCTTCGCCACGCAACGACAACTACACAAAGGGGGTGCAATCTTCAAGGGAATGTGCTTATGATTTTCAAGTCGTGAATAACTACCATCAAATCGAACAATAATTATCCAGACAGAAGTTAAGCATCCACAAAATAAGTTCAGGCTAACTTTACGCATTGAATGAAAATCATCCATTCAAAGAAAGTATGAGCAAAAGTTTCACCACAAATCAATACTTATCAAATCTTGCATTCATCTAACATACATGAAAAGAAATCTAAACTATGATGAGGGATAAGAACCATGACAACTCCAAAATAAGAGAAGCAATCACCATCAGAACAATGCATGCATTACTTATTACTTTGGCAATCTTACAACAGTTGCTTATCTCAACATGTTTTGCAACATGCTCCCATGCTTTACAAATGAGGGGTTGAGCTCAATTTATAGGCTCCCCGATTACAGTTCAATGGCCAAGATTAATTTAGGATCAACGGCCAAGATTACAAATAAAACCCTAATTAGGGTTTGCTACCCCTCGACCAATGAGAAAACTTCATTCGAGGACACTTGTCTTTTTTGCTAAATATGAACCGACAGATAAAATAGAAAGTCGTTGCATGTTGATTTGGAATGATTTGATTGGTCGGAGGATGACGAGGCGCCACTTCAGCGTGCTGGAGGTCCTCCTTGATGGCTTTGTTCTCTTTCCATGTTCTTGCCTTAGAATATTTTTCCCTATCAATGATTCTGTCCTTCGCACTTTGATCTTGGATTACTTTGGCTTCTTCTCACCTCGCCTTGGAGAACCTGCTTAGACTTGAAGTTATTAAGTCTTTCTTCTCGGATTGCTTTGGAATTCCTTCATGTACCTTGAATTTGGAGAGGAACTCCCTTGTACCTTTGCCGCAATGAAGGAAATTGGCACTTTTTCTGTAGAGAATTTCCATACTTAGCCAAATTTTGGCTACTTTGTAATACCTTCAAGATTTTGGCCATTTTTGTGCTCAAATAAACTTCGCCGGTCGATTTGTCTTCAATTTTGAATTTGGCTTGCGTAAGATGGATGTACCTGACGATGTGCCTGCCGTTGTCTTCATGATGCCAAATTTTTGGTGGACTTCCCGTTGGTTTTGCGATGTGCAAGGGTGGACTCCCCAAGTTTTCTTTCATCTCCCTTCAAGTCGGACTTTACACTTTCTTTGCTATTTTCTCCTTCGCCTTGTGTAGCCATCCGCCTGCAAGAAACAAAATAAATTTATTCTAGATATTCTCTCTCCTAAAGATGACTTTTCAAGATAAGTTTTGAAAGATTTTTATAAATTTCACTTTCAAGCTTTTAATTCTCCTTCCGTCCAATTTATTGGCCATAAACTTCTTTCTTTTTTCAAAATTTATTTCGCCATGTCCAATTTTATTTGGCCATAAATCTTTTCGTCCAAAATAATTTGCCATGATTTTCGATCGTCCAACTTCATTTGGCCATATTTTCTTGCTTTTTTCCAAAATTTATCTAGCCACGTCCAACTTTATTTGGCCATAATTTTTTAATCGTCCAAAGTTATTTGGCCAAAATTTATTTCATCTTCCTAAATCATCTGGCATGGCGAAATTTTTCTCTAGACACTTTGATGTTTGGACTTAGGCATATTTTAACACTTTCCAAAGCCCATACTTAGGCAAAAATTTTTTAATTTTCACACTCCTCTATGCATGGCGGACTTAACTCATTTCTCTGCCACCTTTTGGGCGGACTTCATCACTTCTTAAGCCATTGTCTTATGCTCAAGGCGGACTTGCCTTGTTTCCTTGCCACTTCACATTTGGACTTCACTAAATTTCGTGCCACTTCAACATTCCTCAAGGGCGGACTTTGTCTTTTGGCTAACCATTTGGAGGGCGGACTTTCTTCACATTCATGCCATTCTTTCTTTTGTTGAGGGCGGACTTCATCCATTTTGTTGCCATTTAGTCTCTTGGCTAAGGCGGACTTCATTGATTCTCTTGCCACTCAATTTTTCTTGGCTATGCCTTAGATAATTTTTTCTTTTCCAAGGGCGGACTTTGGCAATGTTTGGGCTATTTCTACATATGGCTGGGCGGACTTGGCAACTTTCCTTGCCATTTAGTTGAGCGGACTTTCTTCATTTTGTTGCCATCTAATGCTTTGTCCAAGGGCGGACTTGAGCTATTTGCATGCCATTCAAGATGTGGCTGGGCGGACTTCCTTTACTTGCTAGCCATTCAAGCTTTTTCTTAGCTATGCCTTAGACAATTTTTTCTTTTCTCCAAGGGCGGACCTGCTTAAATGTCTTGCCATTCAATACTTTGTTCAAGGGCGGACTTCAGCCTTTTGTTTGCCATCTCCTCATTGCCTTAGACAATTTTTCTTTAGCAAGGGCGGACTTTACATATGTTTAGGCCATTTCTACATATGGCTGGGCGGACTTGGCAACTTTCCTTGCCATTGGAGGGCGGACTTTGGCTTGTGGCTTGCCATTTAACACTTGAACATGGGCGGACTTCCCTCTTTGGCTTGCCATTTTAACATTTTGATAGGGCGGACTTGGCTCTTTGGCTTGCCATTTCATATGGCGAACTCACTTCATGGCCTTGCCATTTAACCTTATGTCCAAGGCAGACTTAAGCTCTTACCTTGCCATTCACCATTTGACTAAGGCTGAAGCTTTCTGACATTACTTTCCCCTTCTCCATGCTGAGTAAACTCCATACTTAGGCGAATTTCTCGCAAACTTCAGTCTTCTCCATGAATTTTCAGTCATTACCTTGCCATGAATGTTCAGATTTCCAGATTCTTTCCATGGATTTCTCAGATTTTTTATGAATTTCTCAGATTTCTCATTATTTCGAGTGATCTCTAGACTGATTTTTTCAGATTTTCCACCATTTTTCTGTGATTTTTGAAAGATTTTTCCAGATTTTTTAACTTTTTCAGTGATTTTCCAGAATTCTACCATGATTTCAAAAAAAATTCGAATCCATTTTCTGAGAGTTTTGTTGATCTTTTCGAACTTCTGAGTGGATTTTTGAAACTCGAGCCCTTTCCAAATATAGAAACTTTCTAAAATAGAAATTTTACAAAAATAGCAACTTTCCAAAAATAGACCCTAAAAAATAGGGATCCCAGAATTGCCCAAAAGTGCCAAAAAAGTAGGTCCTAAAAAATAGGGGGCCCGGGGTGAGAAACCCTAAAAAGTGGGAGGTGTCGGAATTGACCGAAATGACAGTCGATCTTCGTCTCCCAGGCCTTCTAAGCATGATGGCGATGTTTGCACAACGATCCAGGCTAAAACTCTTTTACTCGACTCGAGTGACCATTCAAAACTCAAACTCCTCATTGCAAAAAGATTGGTGATAAGCAGTTGCGACGCCAAGGCAAAACCCAAAAGCAAAAAAAACGAAGGGTCCCCATTTGCAATGGGGCGATGTGTGAAAAGGTCACAACATGTCCATATTTAATATCATCCAGAATCTCGGTACACTTATCAAACTTGAGGCTTCGATTCAACTTAGTAATTTTCTTTTCTAGTTTCTTTCTCAAAGAAACCATCTCAGGCTCTAACCTTTCACAATCTTCTTCCTTTGCTTTCAATTGGATTCTTACCTCTTCTTCAATCCTTTTCCCTTCTTCAATTTGAATTTTTAGATCAATGATCATCTTTTTGGATTCTTCAAGACTTTGTGATAACTTTGACATAGATTCACACTCCCTTCTTCATATTTTTGAAGTTATAACTTTTTTTTCAAATTCATTTTCTTAAGCTTCTTTATTTCACTTAGAGCACAAATGAGCTCTCCTTCCAAATCTACTTCCCCTTCAATTTCACCATATTCTTCGTCTTCTAAATCTATTTCAGCATTCTCTTCTCCAACTCTTCTTCCCTTTCTTGGGTTTTCTTTTTCAAGATATCTTTTGTTTCTATTGCCATGAATAGAAGCTCTTCCCTATCGTTATCAGAGAATCTCTCTTCAGAAGAATTGCTTTCCTCTTCTGAATAGAGGCTTTTCTTATATTTGTAAAAAATATTCTTCTTCTCATTTTTACCATGCTTATGGCTCCTTTTGTATTGATAATATTTGCTATTATTCTCCATGCCATAATCTTCTTCATCCTCACTACTTGCATATGCGCATTTTGCAGTAAGATATCCTACTTTTCAACAATTAAAGCATTTGAAAGGTAACTTAACTTTGTGCTTTCTAGATCCTTTCTTCAACTTCCTCACAAAATGGTCTACTTCATTTGATTCATCATTGGAACTATCACTTGGCTTCGACTCTCTATTTTTAATTTTCTTAGAAGCTTTGAAAGTTGCTTCTCGTTTTGAGGGCTTCTCATTTTTAGTCCTCATTTCATATGTTGTGAGGACCCCATGTAGTTCATCCATTTTGAGTTTATCTAGATCCATTATTTCTTTGATAGCAAAGACTTTGGCATCAAATCTCAAGGGAAGAGATCTTAGAACTTTTTGCACGATCATAGATTCTTTAACCATCTCACCAAGACTACTTATTGTGTTGACAACTTCATCCACTTGAAGCAAATAGGCTGCAATGTTTTCTTCATTTTTCATTTTCAAACTCCCAAATTGACTTCTATGAGTTTGAAGCTTGGAATTTTTAACGTTGTCATCCCCTTCATAGGTCTTTTGTAGTTTGTACCACATCTCTTTCATTGATTTACAATGCATCACTTTTACAAACTCCGATTTACTTAGACCACACAAAATTGCATTCATAGCTTTTGCGTTATTTTCACTTACCTTCTTTCCTACCAAATCCATTGGAGGAGATGCAAGAGCTTTATAACCACTTACTACAAATTGCCAAATATCGAAGCCAAGAGCCATTAGATAGGTGCACATCCATATGCTCCAACAAGCATAGTTGTACCATTGAACAATGGAGCCTTGTTAGAGGAGAATCCTTCATGGCAAGCCATGTGTGCTCTTAATATCTTCCTTCTAGTGATTAGGCTATACTATGAAGGAATCCAGCTTTGATACCATTTGAAGAATACACGCTTATACTAAGAGGAGGGGTGAATCAATATAAGACAAAACTTTTACTTTTTCAAAACCTAACAACCACAAAAGCAATGATATCCAAAATATCCAAGATCCGCACAAACAAGAAGACAAGATTTACATGGAAACCCTTGTGGGAGAAAACCATGGAAAAATATTGCTTGATATTAAAATCTCTTACAATCTTTGTAGGCACCAACCAACAAGAGACACCAATCCCCTCTTATAGAATTTGTGAGCACCAACCCAATGGAGACACCAATCCTTGCTAGTAGAATTTGTAGGCACCAACCCACTGGAGACACCAATCCTCGCAACCGAGCACCAACCCAATAAGAGACACCAATCTCTTGTTAAGGCACCAACCTTCTATGCAATAGGATCACTATCTTCTTGTGAATTTCCTCTTCAATGGATGATGAACAATCACATTCAAATCAGCAAGTTCTTCTCTTCAAATCTACTTATACTCTTCTCTATAGATCAGCCATAAACTCTTCTCTTAATTTTGCATTTATATACATCTTACAATGATCTTCTTCTTATATTTCCATATGCAAATTTGTAGGTGTAGATATGATATTTATCTTTAATGCTCACATCCTTACTTCCTTCCACAACTCTCCACACATTTCCATTTTATATCCTTATGTCTCTATGAATAGAGACATCCTTTTGAAGATTGATATCCTTTCAGAAAGATATGACCTTTTGTTAAGAGATGATTGCTGCCTTAAACTATTCTTTCTTTTAATTTCAAATGTTGCCTTTAAGGATCGTTGTAAATTAATGAACCACTGCCTTTTAATGATCGCTGCTCCTTATAATGTGCTCTTCATAATATAATCTTTTTCATGTTAAAATTGGATGATTTAATTTTTATTTATAAAGGTCTTGGAGCATATGCCAAGGTGTGGTCGGCCAACATAGGATATAATAATTTTATTTATATGTCATAGTGTGGTTGGCCAGCCTTGATAAACATCAATTTAAATTTACTTTTCTTAAACATGGGACACCAATAAGGAAGGGAGTCGACCAGCATTCAAGGTGGTCAGTCAACATTAAAGGTGGTCGGCCAAAAGTATATAAAGTTAATTTAATTTATTTTCCATATTGGATACTTAATGAAGGTCAGCCCAACAATGAATGTATTGACTTCATAGTTGTTGCCTTCCATCAATCAATCTCATTAACTTGATATATATATGTAAATACCTTTGAACATATATATATGCCATTGAACACATAATCAATTAGTAGCCTTTGACCTCTTTCGTGGACCAATGAATTTCTTCTTGATATCAAGGACATTATTTGCAACAATTGTCTTGACATCAATCACAACAATCTTGTTCATTCGCTTTGACATCAATGACAATATTCTAACACCCATTCTTCTGTGCCATAACCAACTCTCATCTTCTTTCCCCATATAACACTTTTCACCTTTGATTTCACCGAGGCTGTAGAGGTTGTTGGCTGTTCTACTCGCATCTCAATCAGTTTCCCTTCTTGATTTCACATCCTTTAGCATGAAATGTGAGAGTGTGCCCTTGGTCATAAATTTGACTCACACTTAGGAGATTATGCTTCAACCCTTCAACATATAGAACATTCTCAGTTTTTGTTCTTTCATATTCCAAGCTAAGAGTACCTTTTCCTATTATCTTCGTCGAAGCATTGTCCCCAAATTTCATTGTTCCTCCATTCAGTTCCTTCAAGGTGAGGAATTTTCTCTTGTCACCAGTCATGTGGCTTGAGCAAACACTATCAATATACCATTTGTCTCTCTTATTTTGAGTATGTAGGGCAATTTGCACGAGCATGGATCTCTCCTTTTCTTTCCATATTTTTGTATTTTCCTCCTCTTTATTTGCCATAGTATCCTTCTTGTTTTGTTTGGAAGGATCTACAAAAATACGTTGTGTGCCCAAAATTATTGCACTTATAGCAAATAGCATTATAGTCTACTAGAGGAGAAAAAGAGTTACAATTCCTATTTGTGAATCCATAAAGACTTATATTCCTATTCCAACCAATACTTCTTGCACGAGTCCTACAATCAATTGCTTTATGACCGAATTGATTACACAAGAAACAATAACCAAAGAAAGAGTGTTAGAACCTAGTCATGTGCGCTTGCCTCAGAGGAAAGGGCTTTCTAAATTTGTCCTTTTTAACTTTTGGAGGTGGAGCTTAACTCTCTTTCTTTTAGTTGCTTCCATTTTTGATGGGACTTTTGAGGGCATCAACATAACTCTTTGGTTTTTACTCATTTGTCTTCCATGATGGCTCTTTGGAAACTTGATCTTCCTTTCCTTCATAAGCAAGACCTGTCTTTATGAATGTTGACCTTTGCTCATTTATAATATCATTCAATATCTTGGTACTCTTTTCAAACTTAAGGCTTTTGTTCAACTTAGTGATTGTCTTTTCTAGTTCCTTTCTCAAGGAAACAATTTTAGACTCTAACCTTTCACAATTTTCTTCTTTTTTCTTCAATTGGATTCTTACCTCCTCTTCAATCATTTTTGCTTCTTCAATTTGAATTTTTAAATTGACGATCATCCTTTCAGACTCTTCAAGACTTTTTGATAACATTGCCTTAGATTCACTATCCTCTTAAAGTTGTAGTTTTTGCTTCAAATTCTTCTTTTTAAGTTTCTTGATTTCATTGAGGGCACATATAAGTTCCTCTTCCAAATCTACTTCCCCATCCATTTCATCATTCTCTTCCCCTTTTGTCTCCTTCTCTACATTTTCATCATTTTCCAAGATAACATCTTTTGTTTCTATCGCCATGAATAGAATCTCCTCTATTGCTGGTGGATAAACTTTCTATGGATAAGCTACTTTCCTCCTTGGAGTAGAAGCTTTTTCTTGATTTTGTAAAAACTCTTCTTTTTCTCAAATTTTCCATGCTTGTGGCCCTTTTATGGTGATAATGTTTGTTGTCTTTGTTCATGTTATGTTCTTCCTTATCATCACTAATTTTGCTTTCATATGGACATTTAGCAGCAAAGTGTCCTACTTTTCCACAAATAAAGCATTTAAACAACAACTTACCTTTATACTTGTTGGATCTTTTCTTTAGCTTCCTCACAAAATGAGCTTCCTCTTCATCTAATTCATCATTGGGACTATCACTTGGTTGGACTCTTTGCTCTTCATTTTCTTTAAGGCATTGAAGGCTACCTCTTGTTTAGATGATTTCTCCTTTTCAGTCCTCATCTCATTTCCAATGAGGATCCCATGCAACTCATCCATTGTTAGAGTATTTAGATCTTTCATTTCTTCAATGGAAAATACTTTAGCATCAAATCTCAGAGGAAGTGACCTTAATACTTTTTGCACAATTATTGCATCCTCGACCTTTTCTCCAAGGCCTTTGATAATGTTAACAATTTCATCCACGCGAAGTAGATAGGCTGCTATGTTCTCCTCATCTTTCATCTTCAAGCTCTCGAATTGTCTTCTATGAGTTTGGAGCTTGGCTTTCTTTACCTTGTCGTCTCCTTCATAGGTCTTTTGAATTTTGTCCCACATTTCTTCCACCGATGCATAATGCATCACTTTGACAAATTTTGATTTTGATAGTCTAGACAAAATTGAATTCATGGCTTTAGCATTATTTTCACTTGCCTTCTTTGCCGCCGGATCCGTTGGTGGAGATGGTGGAGCTACATATCCATTCACCATCGATTTCCAAATATCAAATCCAAGAGCCATTAACTAGGTGCACATCCTTATGCTCCAAAAAGTATAGTTTGTTCCATCAAACAATGGAGCCCTATTGGAGGAGAATCCTTCTTGGTAAGCCATGTGTTCTCTTGAGATCTTCCTTCTAGTGATTAAACTATACTTTGAAGGAACTCGCTCTAATACAAATTGATGAGCACACGCTTATACTAAGAGGGGGGTGAATTAGTATAAGATTATCATATACTTTTTCAAATTAACAATCACAATAACTTCAAATACACAACATCAGCAAATACGAACACAAGAAGAACATAAGATTTGTGTGGAAACTCTTGCAAGAGAAAACCACGGCAAAATATTGCTTAAATAAAATTCTTTTACAAACTTTGTAGGCCACCAACCTACTAGAGACACCAATCCCTAACACTTGAGCACCAATTCAATAGGAGACACCAATCTCTTTCAATATGAGGCACCAACCTCTTCAATATGAGGCACCAACCTCTAACTCAACAAAGTCTTTCTCTTCTTGATAATTTTCCTTCAAAAATTTGCCTTTGAATAATCTTCTATTATGTTCTCTTCACACAAATATGTTGGTGTATATATAATATATTTCTTTATTTTCCACACTCACTCTTCTCCACATTCCACAAACTCCTCTTATATCTTCACCAACATAGACGACTTTATGAATGGATGTGATGTTTGAAAAAGGAGGCAACGCTTCACAGTTTTACATCTTTTCAAAGCACCTTTTAATACCAAACTTGGGCACTCCATAAGGGGTGGGTTGGCTCCTATATAAAAAAAAAAAAATTAATTTCTTTTCCTTTTCGGGCGCTAGACATGGGTTGGCCCATATATTGATTTATTTATCATTTTTAATTTCCAAATTGGGCGCCACTACAAAGGGGGTTGACCGATATAAAAATTATTTATTTATTTATTTTTTAAAATATCAATGAGGGCGCCAATATTGAAAAGGTCGACCAGCACGAATATGGATTTAACTTTATTTTATTGCTCCCTTGTGAGGAAAGATTAGTAGCCTTTGGCCTTTATTTGATATCCTTTATTCACAATACGAATGGTGATTAGTTCTCCTTTGACATTGCCTCTAATATCAATGACAACCTCGTCCATACGTCTTTCACATCAATGACAATATTTCTAACAGGGATAGTGTGACAAGCCTAGCCTGAGCTGACTCATAAACCCTTCTTTGTTCCCTTGAAATTTTGTTAAACAATTGAGCTTGCTGGTCTGAGTTATCAGTTTGATCTAGTGCTTATAATCGATGATAGATGCACAAGTGATGTTTTAAGAATGCCTTCCTTAATATCAAAATGAATTACTAGATGTAATGCAATCAAGTTGGGTGTTTTCAAATGCATATAAATGAGATACTACTTGTGATAAATGCATATACAGCCTATAAGCCTTATGTCAAACAGTTGACATACATCCTCATACACTGTTCAAATGATCATTATAACTCCAACTGATGTTATCTTTTCCATGCATGTTTGAATAGAGATATGCTTCAAAACAGAGTTTCACTTCTGATTTGCCAGTGGACCTTAATTCCTTGATAATGTTCAGATATCGCAGTAACAATAAAGACTAACATTAACTCTTAACATCAGTTACAAGTGCAGATCTATAAAGCAGCTTACAGAGGGTTATAACAATAATTTTTCTGAGCATAGAAATGACTGATTTTTAACAGCAGTTTGCACTGAAAGTACAACAGGACATCACCCAGAATTGGAGAATGTTGTTCATACTAAACATATCAAACATTTATCAAATAGATACATTCATTGTTCAGACCTGGAAGTTGTAGAGAGACTGAACGTTTGCAGCAGTTGGTATTGTGTCTGAAATCCACCAGTAAGGGTCACGTCCAGCACTATGGATGTTGTACAGCCTTTAATGGCTTCACATGTGCTTGAGAATGAAGCTTGAAAGCTGGAAATGTAATCTCAAAAGCAACCACAAAGGAATACTACTGTTCCAATAATAATCTATCAAACCCTTGAAAATCCTTGTGATAAACTCCACTAAAATACCTTAGTACTGTAGCGCGGCACTATTCACGTGTACTGTAGCGCGGGTACTGTAGCAGCAATGAAAAATATTCAACGATCTAAAATCTACTCTTCAAACCCTTGTTTGTATCTCCTCAATGATGCACAAATGAAAGGACCGAATTATCCTCTTCTCAATTTGCAACCCTTCAAGAGATCTTTCACTCCCTCAGTTATGCTATCAATAGGAAGTTTTCGTTAGAAAGTTTTCGTTTCCTATGATCAAAAAAGAAAATTGCGAAAGCCCTAGGCTCCACAAATAAAAATCAATCAAAATATTATTCATCAACTGGATGCTGAGAATGAGCTCTTGCCTCTCTTTTTATTCTATCCTTAAGAGAGCTCAAACACTTTCCTAGCCAATGTAGGATAAAAGATTTATTCCCACATTAAATTATTCACTTAGCGCACTTTATTATATTAAAGTGATTTTATTATTATAAAGTTACTTTATAACTTTATAATAATATTAAAATATTAAATAAATCACTTAAGTCACTTAAACTTTAATATCTCTTGATGTACTTGTCTGATTGCTAAGCCGTCTGAGCCAGGAGTCGACTCTCCCTGTTCTCAATGTGATTGGATGCCTGTCTAAAAATAGAAACCCTGAATAGTGACTTACTATAAATAGTAAGTATGTGAAATTGAGTCTAGAAATAGCTGCAAAGGCCCAATCAAGGTCGACACTGCCAATATGCTTTGCTCAGGTGTCTTTCTATTAATAGGAACCCGGACTCTCCCAAAATAGTAACTTACTATAAATAGTAAGTGTGCCAATCTGAGTCAAATAACCTGTGCAAAGGCCAAAACCTGAATCCAGCTGAAGAGTAATGTCTCAAAATCACCGGTAACTGCCACAGAAGACCCTCTATCCATAACTGTTAGCCTACGAGGGTCAAATGATAGGCTAATCCTTACGAACTCTAATGCTCGCAAAATGGGGACATTACAGATAGGGCCAGGGAATCAAGAGGAGGGGAGACATCCCCACAAAACATATATATATATACACACTAATTTGGTTATTCATTCAAAATTTGAAATGTTTTACTTTCTCAAGAGCTTGGGGTACTAGTTATTCACAAGCATATTTCCGAACTCTAAATTTATAACACCATCGACACCAAAAAATACAAGATACAATAAATTTGTGCATAAGCATCATTATCTCACACTATCATATTAGCAAAATTCAATATTTTACCTGTTCAAGAAAATTGTGGACAAGATTCCTGCCTATTCCAAATGGTTTGGAAACTCCAGTAATAATAACATTGCGCAATCCATTGATATTCTTATGTAGCAACTGGTTGTTGTTTTGTCCAGACTCTTCCATTTGAGCCACTACAGTATTTTCCTCTTTCCCGCAGAGATATCTGTGTTTGAAAGTAAACGGTTTTATGGATCCCACCCTTTCTTTTGCTAGAGAAGACCAATTACTGCAGCATTTTGATGCAACACCGGTAATCCTTAGGTTGAGCATTAACCTAAAGGATAAAAAAATAGAGATCAGCATTACTGGAAAATTTAAAACATTCAAAGTCTTACACTGCATGTCAAGTGAACCTTGAAAACTATATCCAAAGATATAAAACCTCTACATGTTGCATAGAACAAAGAATGTTACAAACTGGTCTCAACATTAATAGTACTATTAACCCTAAGATAAAATGATCACTAGTGATCTAAGACAGCAAACAGAAGTTCTGTTGTACTTTTCACCCCAATATTCCAGAAAGAAACAAAACAAAATTACATTATTGATAGAATTGGTAAAACAATAGAACCACAAATACGAATACATAAGCAGTTGGATATCGTAGACAAGCAAAGCAAATTCAATATAGATTTGAAGATCAAATCTGAATGGTTCTGCAATGCACTGAAATAGGACTTGAAAATGCAATGCTAGGAGCATTTATGTCACAATAACTAATTCAATTTCAACTCAGTTCATGCTCTCCATTGAAATTAGCATGTATGTAATTATCATATGTGTGGTAATGAATGTGTGTGTACAGATATGCATATACATGTATGTAAGTGTGTTTATATGTTTGCATATCCATGCATACCACTTTCCCAATCATTATGTCTACAGAGGAAAGGTGGTTTCTTTAAGACTTCCCTCCACAAGATGAAAGAAACAAAAGGAACTAGCAGATCCTTTAATTAGTGAGATAACATGAAGAAGTTTACAAGCATGTCTGTGCATGCTGAGAGTTGCTTACACATAGATCTCAAACAGGAACAACCATTTTAACAGGTTTTAATGACTTCCAGGTGTAGAGACTCCAGATGACTGGTTCATGGAAAAGCATGCATGGCCATCAAGGCGATAAAAGAAACCTACCTCTACAGGGGTAATAGCAACTTGATGGAGAATCATCACAATTGTCTAGGTGAATCAGTCAGATAGCATCCACCTTGGATAGGGGTGATGAAATGCCAGTTGAATCCAGCTTGATGACAGCAGTCAATACAAGTGTGTAACCTATAACCGACCCATGATTCTTAAAATATGAGAATAACATTAGGAAATACATGTTAAATTTAGTGATCAGATAAGTGCACAGAAAATTAATTCAAAATCAGACACAATAACACAGCAGATACCCTGGGAAAACCCTCCTCTTGAGGGAGAAAAACCCAGCAACAAAGATCTGTCTTATATATATAAATAGAGGCAACAATTCACTTTACAATGAGGCCAATAACAAGGCCAACCTTCAGCACCTACACAAGATGCAGAAGCAGATAATAATCTGCACTTCACAGTATCCAATTCTGCCCTTGATGAATTCGCAAATACTCTTAGAAGAATTCGCACTGCTCTTTGAAGAATTCGCACTTGTATAAAAATATTTGAACTTGCTTGAATAATCTACAAAGAGAATATCATTGAATATATATACAACATAGATAGGGAGACGTGTCTCTTCCCAAACAGGTCGGCCACAAGAAGGAGTCCATCCAAAAGAAAGAACATGACTTTTAGAAAGTCGCGCCCATGAGAGGAGGAAAGTCAGCCCTTAATAAATTGTATCTCTTCATTTATTCGTGGCTCTTTGATAAGGTAGTTAATGATGACTCTTCATAACATATGTCGGCCTGAATGAATATTCACACCTCTTCACAAGAGGTCGGCCACCTTTAAAATTCGTATCCCAAGAAGAATGAAGTCAGCTCCATGATAAGCTTCGCACCTCTTCATTAATAAATATATAAATCAAAGTATGTGTCTTCATTTAATCGCATATAATAATAATTAAATAGATGAAGTCTATATTTAATTATTATCCTCATAATATGTATATGCTGGAAGAATACAACTGCAGCTGTATTAAACATCAACAATACAATCTGGATATACTGCTAATACATTACAGTTTACACTACAGATATCCATACTTATGGTAAATAATTCCACAATATTGTGTAATGACTACTCTTTGTGACAAGGAATACAAGTTTCACTGAGAGGACTGCCTACCTTCTTTACATGGTGCAAACACTCTATTCTACAACATATATCATCTTATATAGCCTTCAGTTAAGAGACAACTCTAAAACCTAGCTCTCCTACTACAAGATAATATGATTATTCACTCTACATCTAACCTCTAGAAATTGATTAAGAGTCCTCACTAAGTCCTTTCTTTTACCATTGGTAGTTGTAGTTATACTTCTTTGTAATAGTATTTTGTGAGCATCATAGAGCTGGGTGAAAAGAATTCTCGCTACACTGCCACATGCTAATTTTGCTTGTGTATGCTGCTGGGTCATTCCAAAAATCTGGATGAAGATCGTATTCATTAATATGGTTTATTTGGTCATGTAATGAAAGATTTGAGATGCTATTTGAAAATTTCAAAACTGATGTCTGTTACAGCTTTAAACTAGCAGCAGCAAAGCAGCAAACTAGTATATTCTTGACAGGTACTAAGCATTGGTGAGCTTCAAAATTTAATAAGAAATTCTACCTTGAGGGGCAGGGTATTCAGTAAGTTGAAATGGCAATCCCTGAAGCTGAACTATATATGCTTACTGGAAAAGAAGCTGTGAAGAAGAAACTATTGAATTATGATTAAATGTTATTTTTAATGATTTTTTGCAGTGTTATGCATCATCTGTATCTTCTGCATGGGAGCACACAAGAAGCCAATAAAACTATGATCAGCAAAACATTGTTTTTTAAGATTCTCCTGGTGTGGTTTTGAAAAACAGACTAGAAGCTTCAAGCTGCCTAAGGTGCTGAATGGAAAAGGATAAAGTGAATGAAGCAGACATTTTGCAGGAACTGAAACTGTATCGCGTGCTGAGTGTCAAATCCTAAATATGCCCCATTTGCCCTTACTGTTGAAGACATCAAAGCAACAACAGATTGAATTAGAATAAATAATTACCTCAAAAACAGGGGAAAAAATGTATACCCTTAAATAAGAAAACAGAAACATGCCTTTAAGCTGGAATTCTGTGAACAAAGTACACAAAAGCGTGGAATGCCGTTCTCTGCTGTTTCAAATAGTTGTGACTGTAAGAACCAGAAAAGGGTTTAAAATTCTTTATCAAGTGTGGGCAATAAGAAAATTTTGGCATTGCCTTCTTGTCAGTTATTAGGAACAGAGGAACCATAAACATGGAAAGTATATGCAGCAAGGGAAGCAACAAAATATAATGACTAAGTTCATGCCATTCAAGCATAGCATAGGTAGGAACATTTCAAGACTATGTATCTAATTGATGTTGATCAAAGTACATACAGGAAGGGAAGCAACAGAATACAATGGCTGAGCACATGCCATTAAGAAGCAGCCTAGGTGGAAACATTTCAAGATTTTGTATCCAACTGATGTTGATCATAGTTTTGGTGCATCATCCAACAAAAAATAGGGGGAATCAGAATGGTTCCTATGTAAGTCAAAGGTTAATCATATCCAAGTTGTTTTAGTCTTATAGTATGTAAAATGTATCTTCTGGTCTTGTTCTATTTATGTTCAACAATTTAGCGTTAGGTTAGATTTGCCATTAGTATATGGTTCTGTTAATAGCTATGTAATCAATACCTGTGAAGGATGTTCTCAAGTACACACATAAACCACAAAATTGTGTAGGCAAAGGCTATCTTAGTTAGCTGTAACAAGTGATATCAAGAAGTGAGATCAGGGTGACTTGCTCAAGAAAACATGCATGTAAGGAACACATAACCTTATTATGTCTAAAATGCTAACAGTAATAAGGGTTCCGTCACATCTCTCATGGTATATGGATGGCTGCCATTGGTTGTGGTTAGATCCATTAAATTCTAGTTGCATGGTTTACTGTCTCCTTTCATTTTAACCTACTAGTCCAACAGAGGGATTTCCTAGATTTTTCTTAGCAAGTGCTATGAATTAACTTATGACTCTTTTGCAGTAAAATGGTGCCCCAGGCCTGTCCAATTCTCAGCTCTCTCAATAGGAAAATCCATCTGCAATTAACAGTAAATGCATTGGAAGCAAATTATCAGAAAATTCAGAAAATATGGAGACTGAACTTTTGCAATAAAAATTTTTAAGTCATTGTTACAAACTTCCAGCCCCTTTTCTCAAGCAGATGCTAGAAATCCACCACATACCATGGCATCCCCTGGCACACAAAAATTAGAGCTGTCAATCCCTCCATGGTGTAAAAGTATATATCCACTTCCAATATACACAAGAATTTCACATTCACTTCATAATAAACACACCCAAAATAAAATTAATGGATCAACTATCCAAATATTATCTCTGAATTGTACTTTCACTTACAATTATCAACTTAGGTGATGTTTAGAAAAAAATCTCATCCCTTTAAATACATTAATTATGAGCAATCCTACAAAATTTCACTTAGAGTTTAAATAGATAATTATTAACATCAGCTTTTATTAACCCTACTAACTCACTCACACCAAGAAAATTCAATTTCATATCCTGTCCTAGGGCGAACACAGCACTTATCTTGCAGATTAATGATGCCTAGGTACTGCAAAATTTTAAGTTTAATCTCAAATCTCCTTAGAGATATCTTGTGACTGATAAGAAGGTAAATATAGGAAATTCTCACATCACAGAAGTTCAAATCCCCAGAAGTTAAGGTGGCAACCACCTTGTTAGGGTGACCAACACATTTTTAGAGGAAATCGAAACCCATTAATTGGGTGCAATGATAATGGGGTTTATGTTGTGGACACAGTTACTGCCACATAAGTGCTGGGGCCAGTGACATCCCTATATGGCACAATTAGACCCACACCAGTGCTGAGGCCAGTGATGTCCCCATATACCCTAAGCAACAAATAAAAAATAAATATATCTCTTTATAATTTTATTATCTACCTGATTATTTCACAACCATTGCCTTGCTTTGTACCCTAAGCCCACTACAACATTTCTCTTGTTTCTACTGAATGCCTACTCTCCATCTAGCTAAGGAGGTTTCAATCATGCGAAATATCTCAGAGAACGGATTTAGTTAGGGAAAATTTTAAGGAACCAGAATATTTTGAAAAAATTTATTATGTAATTGTTATTATTATTACTAAACAGTCTTTTTCCCCTGACGATGAAAAATAAAAGTTTTGTGAAGAAACTTTGGCCAGATTTTGGAAGATTAGAGATATCTATGAGTGTTTTCCAAAATCAAATTAATTTTACAAGCATAAACTCTGAATTTAGCTATGTACATAGATCAATAATATGATATAACAATTTGTCTTCATACAGGGTAAGCAAATTAATGTGCATCATTATTATTATAAGAATTATTAGTACAAGTTTGTGAAGCATCAAAAGTTGAAGGCCATGACAAGAATGAGGAGGATTTTTACACTACATTCACTAAAAGCTTAACTTAAAAATGCAAAGAGCAACTAATAATGATTTTACCTCAGAATTTTTCACATCCTCGCATCCAAAGTTGTTGATTTCTTGAGCCATTTAAAAGGCTTCAAGAGCCAAAAATTCAGACCTAGAGGATTTCTAAATATTTAAGTGGTATGCAGTGGAGTTCACTACAGTTCAATTGTTGCTAGGTGTGGTTAGGGATGGATTGGTGTAATGTCCCCGATTTGGGAATTACCCTAAAATCTGCCCTAGAATCACAAATTCCATTAAAATAAGAATTCTCAGATAGCTAGAGATATAACTTACCAATTAAATGCCTTTTAACAAGATAAATCCTGAATTAGGTCTTGTAATCATATCATACAATATTGCATATGTATATATAATTCATAAATCCAATTATTTCTATTAGGGTTAATAATCGCACATATAAGTACAAATAGGTAAAATCATCATAACTCATTAGATAAGCCATGTTACATCTATACTTATGTTTAGTATTCAATCACAATAGGTTTGAATGAGGAAGTATGATAGGTTGACCCATAGCAAGCCCCACACTAAGCCCAAGAGCGGACATTCACCCTCTTGGCCCCAAGTGGCAAGCACATTGGACATCCAACATGGGTTAGTCTACCTAGTGGGGTGCTTGTATCTGCCCTCCCTACTCATATCTTCGTATTCATCCTCTTATGACTTGTGATTTCTCCAACAATCAACCATCGTAGAGGTTGGAAAGGAAATCGCAATAGGGTGCCCAGAAATCCTCCTATCTAAGCCCAAGAGCGGACACTCACCCTCCTGGCCCCAAGTGGCAGGCACATTGGACATTCACAATGGAGTGGTCTCAAATCTGCTCCCTTTCCTTGCATTTCCTCTTCTCCTCCACATGATTGCTTGCCGGGTTATAGATAGATTACTAATTTAGAATATGCATTTCACATCATCACACCATAATTATTGATTCTATTATTCATACCACTATTCTTCTAGAAAATAGAATTATTGCAGATTATATATGTATCTTCAGACTCCTGTTGTGATTTAGACAGATCTAACTTTAATACTGCTTCCTTCTGGGGATGCTGATCGCTGCTCTTTTTGGATAAGTACTTCTGCTCCTTGGCTCGATCTACCTATTTTATTGCTGGATGCTGTTCCTTTTCCATCTCCCTTGATGCCTTTCCTGATTTTATTTTATATCTCCATATTTCTATGAAGAGATACAACACTTCATCATAGATAAATCTTTTCAAGAGCTGTCCTTAATAACATCCTCTTTTGTTCAAGCTTGATCACTGCCTTTTATGAGTTTAGTAGTTGCTGCCTTAGAGACTCTAATAACTGTCTTTACAACTTTCTATGAATCGCTGCCTTGTTTAAAGATATAATTGCTGCTTTTCATGAAATCGCTTCCCTGCTTTTTGTCTTTATTGCTTCCCTTAGTTACTTTACTAATAGTAATCGCTGCCATTATTCTTTTTCATATTTGCTGTAGCTTGTAATATATTATATGTTTTCTTATTTTTTAATATATTTATTTTTATATTAGTTTTATTTATATATTTTTAATATTTATAGTATTACATTATAATAATTATAATTATAATAATATTAAATTGTTAATATTTATATTTATATATTTTTAATATTTATATAGTTATTTATTTTATTTATTAATTTATTTGCATTTCAACCTTTGCAATTTTGGGGGCATGACAGTCCGCCCTTCCCAAGATTGCTTGTCCTCAAGCAATGCCAATTTAACCAAAGCCTTTTTAATGTCGTAGATATCTTTGAATCTTAAAGCAAGAACTTATATATATTAATATGAGGATTAGAAGTATGACATATATTTGTGTAATGTTCTATGAAGAGGTTTTCCATTTACTTGACATGAGGATTAGAAGTATGACATATATTTGTGTAATGTTCTATGAAGAGGTTTTCCATTTACTTGACAAGGAAACTTTAGGGGTCTTATGAAGAAATTTCAAGTTGACATCTTACAATTCTTACAGGGGAGACTCGTCGAGTAATCTATTTCTAGATCTTGAGGGTGTAAAGACATCGTAACTACTAGATTTGCTCCTCCACAAAGCTCCAGTTGTTTATTGTCCTTTCTTCTTTTGATTGGATGCTTTTGAGATCTCCTTCATTGTTGTACCCAAACCAAATTTTTTGCTTCATCAAGGCATTTTGCATTTAAAAGTCTAAACCTTGCTAATTTGATGTAAAACACAGTTTTGGGCAATGTCAAGCATGGAGTTTTTGTCAATAGTTTGTCAATCAAAGTCAGTTATATTGAACAAAACCTGAAGCAGAGACTCAAAATGAAGATCTTCACGATGGAGGAGCATCTCATGACGACATTTCATATTGCAGACGGTATTTTCAATGATCGAAACAGAGTTTTTAAGAATCAAATCATGGAGATTTCTCAGAGGAAAAGCCCTAAAGCGCAAGTATAGCTCAGGGGCGCCCAGTTTATTGGAGGTTAAGATTCTGGTTAAAATGTTCAAGCATCCAGTCAATCTCTTCAGAACTAGTCTGGCTATCCGTCGAGCTATCCAGCGAGGCATTCCGAGACTCACAGCTCCGGTTATCAGCGACAGAAGATAAAATCCCTAAATTTTAGGAGATGAGAAATTTGTCATTTCCAGGCAAAAGCGCGCCTCTAGCTGAGGGCGCCCATCTTGAAGCAGGGGTAAATCTCGACAGTTTTGATGCCGGTTGCAGTCAATTTGTTCACAACTAGTCTGCTTATCCGACGAGGTATCAAGCGAAGTCATCCGATTCTCAGAGTTGAGGCGATCGTCCAAAGTTCAGCTTAAAATGGGGTTTTCACGTTTCTGAGCCTCTCCGTTTATGCCCAGTGCAAGTACAGCCAGGGGCACTGGCTTAAAGGACCCTCCAAATGGCATATTTGAAGACAGAATCTTCATAACATCAGTAGTATTCTAGCCCAGCTCCGCAACGCATCATTCAACTGTCGATCCCACGTTCGGGTGGTCGTGGTGGAGATTCTACTAAACACGTAATTTTATTTGGACCAACAAATGGTTTTTAGTGCATTTTCATAGTCTTAAGGCGCCTAGCCTTAGGCCTGGTCAAAGAACCCGTTCGAGTTAAAGTCTTACGACTTTTAGCGTAATCAATTTATCTTTCCAGCGAGCATAGCCATCATTGCCTTGCATTTGGCGGTCGCTCGTGCTTGTCGCGAGTCTTTAGTGTAATACGTAAAGAGAGACGTGAAAAATGACTAAGTCTAGGAGCGGTAATTTTATTTAAAATACGCATTGGAGTTTTTGAGGTCTTAGAAGCAGTTTTCTTGCCTCGTCACCTCCAATGACTTCTCTTGTAGGCCCTCCTGGCTGTCCGTTAAAACAGATAATGCCTGAATCGGGTCATCCCAGCTCCAGATATCAGTCGTCAAAGTAGGGTATTTTGATGATGTTTGATTTTCGTCGAAATGACAAAAGTGCAACCATGAGCCAGGGGCGCTTTTGTTTTTGAGGCCCTTAACACAGCTTTCAGGTGTCATGAATACAGCCATTGGATGCAGAATGTCTCCAGTCATGCAGTGAGCTTCGTCTCGAATCAGCAGGGTTCACCGTTCCTTGTCGCGGCGGTTGAAGTGTCGGGAGCAGCTTAGGAAAATGGCTAAGTGAACCCCGTAAAAGCAATTTAATCAAGTCGTAATTTTTTAGGGGTTAAGATGGATTTTGATAGTGTCTCCGGTACATTTCTTCCTTGTTGTTCTTCCGTGAATTCTTGAGCAGTCTCGGCATCACAGTCATCCAAAAATATTAATAAAGTTGGCGTCGTGGCCGTGCTGTCGGCTATTAAATAGGGAGTTAGTAAAAAAATGAAGTATCTTGAGCAAATGGACGCCTATGTGCTTAAGAGATGACTTTTCGGAATCAGTAAAGTCAAACGATGAATCTCATAGCTTCAACCAGTTTGTCAACTGAAGTTCAGAATATGCTTGTCTATAAATAGCATTTTCTATTTTTGGCGCCTTTGCATGATAATAAATATTTTATTATTATTTTCAAATTTGAACTTCCAGTCAGTGGCAGTCGAACTGAAAGGCAACCAATCAGAGGATTTCTATTCTGGTTAGGGTTTATGAATTCTTGCAGTCACAATTCAATGCGAATTTATTCTTATTTATATGAGGCGCAATCTTCATTGTTGTTCACAAGCTTTCAAAGAGAATTCGTATTTCTCAAGAGCAAAATTAATCTTGAATGAAATTCGTATTTTTCTAAGGCAAATTTATATCTTCAAAGGGAAATCGAAGTTTAGAGCAAATTCAAGGATAAATTTGTATTTCTTCAAAGGAGAAGGGCGCACTTCCAAAGCAATTCGCAATTCCTTGATTCTCAAAGGCGTATTTCAAATTCTCAAAGGCGTATTCAATTATCAATAAAATTCGCAAGTTCTTCAAAGATTCAAAAGCGAATTTCATAAACAATCAAAGGCGAATCCTCAAATTCAAATCAATATAAAATTCGTATTTTCTTCAAGGAGAATTCGAATTTCTTCATATTTAAAAAGGCGCAAATTTCAAGAGGAGCAATTCGTGGTTTTCAATTCCAAACAAGGCGAATTCTTCCAGTTCAGAGGCAAAATCTTCATCAATTCACAGAGGCGATTTTTCCTAACATATCTTTTTGCAGATCAAAGTTCACAGATATCAGTTATTCAAAGAAATCTTGAGCGATTTTCACAGAAGAAGGCATAATAAAAACGTCTTTTTCATCCTTTGATCTCAGATTTCTCACAAAATACAAATTGCATGTTCCTGAAATTGGCGAATTTGGCAAGTCTCAGTATCTGGATCGTTTCCATATAATTTCCTCGAGTTAAATTTGTGCGCTTGATTTTTCACGAATTTTAGCTTCAGAACATTTGTTCTCGAATTGCTAATTTTCTCAAGTGGAAAATCTTTGTACAATCAAGTAGAAGTTGAATTTTCGCAAATCTGACGTTCTGGGTTGTCTTAGAATCCTTTTCTGGACAAAACCCATATCTCGGATTTTTCGCTGAAAATAATTCTTCGAAAGGCTATTTTTAACTCTCACAGGCTATTTTTAGCTTTCCAGAAATTTTGTCAGAATATAGTCAAGTTCACAGTCAACAGGCAAGTTTTCCAGAATGCAGTTCACTCAGCTCGAATACAGGACCAAAACCGTCCTTACCCATGATTTTCGCAGGTTGGTTGAGACAGATCTTCACAAAGTATTACCAGAAGCAGTGCTAGACCCAGTTAAGATCAGAAGTTCAATCATTCAGAATATTGAGCAGTCTGGTTTACTAGAGGCCGCTTCCATACCTATCTCCGTGCACTGTATTGAATTCGTGATGTCTTGCATTAAGCATTACAATTCTACTACTCGCGAGATAGTGTCAGTTGATCTTGATTCCGTCATTTGCGCCTCAAACCTTTTGACATCGAAGTTGAAGTTTTTGGCATTCCTCAACACCGTAAATGCCTCTAGTTGTCTCTATGGGAGCAAGCAGCAGCATTTGATGCCGATATGGACAAGGTCGAAGAAGATGGCGTAAAGATGGTTAAAACAAGCAAAGAACATTGCCAAACAATGTGGTCGCAGGAATACAAGGATGAGTACGCGACCAATCACACTCCTAATCGCGGTCTCAAAATGATGCAACGTTTTCCAGTCTTTGGATGTATTACATTATTGGCCTTATCATTTCTAAGCAGAGCATTATGACCGGGCATCCTTCATCGCGACATTCTCCACGTGCGCATCACCCGCTTCTTAGTTGCCCATGAGTTTCACATGTGTTCATATCTGCGGTACTTGATCGCTTATCGTATCGGGCTTCCAAGGACTTTAACACCGCGGCATCCTCGCGTTCGGTTTATCAAGATATGATCGCCTTTGAGTTCACCAGCCGAACGCCATTTCCGCTGCGCGTTCACTGCTTTGACTTATACAGTGAGGAACTTGGACCGGGAATTGCATGTCCGTATCTCGGTAGTTGCTAGGGCAGCGATGGATGGATGGGCAGATTGGTTTATTCAATTCCCAACATACACCTACATCCGAGTTTACGGCTTCACAGGAAATCCAGCTATGCTTCCACGTTATCCTTCGGATAAGACAGTTTTTCAGGAGTTCCTAAGACAGATGCATGATGTTCATCGTCTTCTACGCCGCAGGCACAGACTATCTCTCAACTTTCCTTTTCAATTTGGAATGTATTGGTGCAAGTCGGCAATTGATAGTAAGATCGCAGGGCAAGAACTTGAGAAATATCATCTTAAGTATCTTGTTGAAGCACGTGCCTATGACCTTTCAAGTCATTATACACTTTGCCGGAGGTACATATCACTCTAGCCTTCAAGGAGGATTACCGCAATTCATGCCACATTCTGAGGTTCGGCAGACGCCAGCTACGGCCGCCTCACGATTTATGTTTTCTTGTCGTGAGGATGTGGGAGGTTTATCAGATGATGATGGAGAGGTTCTTCCTCAGTTTTTCAGAGAGCAGGTCGATACACAACCGTTGCCAGTAGTAGATTGGTACGCCAAGGAGTATGCAACGGTCAAGGAGAGGTCTAGTAGAGTCATCCAGAACAGTATACTTTACCTCGACAGCAAGAAGACAAGAAGAGTAAGTGTTCCTAGAGCAGAGCCGCCAGTAGTGGTGAATCCTTCGCTACCTTCTTCGTCAAAACCTAACAAGAAAAAGAGGAGTAACCCTCCTAAGAAAGTACAAGCGCCAAACAATTCAAAGGGCAAGGCGCTTGCCACTGTTTCACACACGTGCAGCCCGACAAACGTACCGCTATCCATGGCCGCTCGTGATCAACTCCGGGACCCGCCAAGAGGTTTAGCCTCAAGTTCCTACACCAGTTTCAGAGCCTTCACCAGTCCCAATTCACATCGAATTGGATTTAGACTCTCCACCTCGCAGTGGGTCTTCTACACATTCACTCTCATCAGTACCTCCTGTCGCTAGTGCAGACCCTTCTAGTAGCATTAGCCGAGATCAATCTTGGATTGAGACTCGAAGGAAGAGGAGGCAAATTATCCATGTTCTCAATCATTCTCGATTTCGGCGACATTTACCAAGATGTGATAAGAGAGCCGCTAAATGCTGGTTCGCGTAGAGAGAAACACTGACATGGAGATTGTCGTTGAGACTGCCGTACCTCCACAGGGGAAGAACTTGGCTGAATTAGAATCTCAGGATTTTGAGGTTATCACAGCCAACCTTGGTCGCAGCACACGCCAGACTCAGGTTGATCTTCTACAAGTTGCTACGGACAGTGCCAGGGATAGAATACTAAAGGACGAAGAGGATAAGGCAGCCCTCAAGGCTGAAATCAGACAGCTTCGTCAGTATATTTCTAGCCTTGTGCATAGACCCGATGCCATTAGTACACTCCCACCGATGCTTGAGCCTCCAGCAGAACAAAGTCAACTCAATCACTTGGTTGCATATGGCAAGCGTTTGGAGGAATGGGAGGAGGAGTTCGTTGCTAGAGGCCATACTATGCTTACAGAGTTATATCAGTTGCGGTACAATGCACGTGAGCTCTGTCTTCGTCTTCAGGATGAGGAAAGAGATATGGCAATTAACAAACCCCGGGACGAGATTATGATTGCTCACCTGAGTGTGGCTTATGATACAGTCACGGATGCAGAGGACAGAGAGGCTATCTACTCTTGGAAGACAGAATTGGTTTTCAGGGTAAAGATAGAGGACAGTTTAGCATCAGAGTTGGCTGAGAGTAGAGAGCACGTCACTAGTGCACTCCGGCTTGTGAGGACTTTAGTGTCCCGCTTACCGTGCCGTTATCAGATCGAGGGTGGTGCCTACGTGGAGCTACCGGTCGTTCGGGCCAGAGCTCCGCGCACTCATTCATACCATTTTCAATGGGGAGATCATTGGCTGTAAGGTTACTCAACTTATAGTCATGTCAGCATTGTTCGACGAGGCAACAAGGAGTAGAGGTGAACTTCAGTCTCAGATCACAGCTGGTGAGGATATGCTGCACTGACATAGTATTCTTCGACAGAGTCTCATAGCTCCAAATAGTGATGCAACAACAATCTCGAGGATCGATTGCTCGAGATCATCACTCAAGAAATCCAGCTCCCACCTCTCAGATATTACACACACGAAGTTGAATCAGTGTTACTCCTTTCCGCTAACTCGAGGGTTGTCATCACATGCATATCTATTCTGAGACTGCCTTTCACACTTGGAGTTTTTTTTAGGGTTTTCGTTAACTGATGCGGTAGTCTTCCAGTTAACATGCTTTCAATAAGGACGTGCATGCTCGCACATTGTCCATTTTAGATTAGATGTTTCAGTTAAACTGAGGGTAGTTTCCCAGTTGACTGTATAGTTTACTTAATTAGGGTTTGGCGCATTGCTTGCATGCATTGCAGAACTATAGATGACACAAGGTGATTTTAGGGTTCCCTACACCTTGATGTATATAAATAAGAGCTTATGCTCATTTGTAAATAACTTTTGCTTGAGAGAGAAATATATGCTGCGCCTACCTTGCCCTCAATATTGCTCTTTTTGGTACTTGTTCATGTGTCTTCACTATTGCAATTGATTGTTATGCCACATAGGGTTTCGAAAGATTGTAATGCTGAATTCTTTCCATAGTTTAGATATATCTGTTTGAACATCTTTATCATTGAAGTCAATTGTTATGCCACATAGGGTTCCAAGAAATTGAGATGATAAATCTGTTTTGTGTTAATTTACCATTGTGATCAATCGTTATGCCACATAGGGTTTCGAGAAATTGCAGTGATAAATCTGTTCTGTGAATCTTTATCATTATAATTGAAGGTTATGCCACATAGGGTTTCGTGAGATTGTGGTGATAAAGGCTGTTTTGTGAAGACTTTGCTTTTTCAATCAAGTGTTATGCCACACAGGGTTCCATAAGATTGTCTTGGTAAATTCTTAAATCTGTTTTGTGCCCAATAAGCTGGTTTAAATTGAGATGATAGTTGCGCCACCTTGCCCTCAAGTAGAGAATTTAAACCCGTTTATCGTCAGTTAGTCAAACCTTGCTCCGTTTCCTCTCGCTCTGTTTTCCTGAGGAGATTGGATAGATTAAATTTAAGTTGTAGTTAGTAGATCTGCAAAACCAGAGAAAACTCAGCTGCAACGTATAGGTTCTTTCAAGAAAGCCTTGTGCCTCTACAGCTGAAACAAAAAGACAGGACATAGTTTTAGCTTATTTTCCTTTGCAAGTATATTTGTCAAAGCACAACGAGGGAGCTTCCCCTCCTAATTTGAAGAGCACTCATTGCGTAGTGTACATAGGCTGTTCATAACAACTTCTACTCCAGAGGTGTTAGTTATTTAAAGAATGCAAAGGTAAATCGATTGTTTATTAAAGGCAAAGCAAGATCTAAGGTTTCTACAAGAGGAAAGAGGAAAACAAATGAGAGGTCAAGGACAAATACAGGGATGATGAATGTGTAATCACAATAATTGAAAAATATTTTAGTTGCCAATTTTTTTTGCCCATGCCATCCCATTTCATATGGCACAATACTTTTATTTCAAACAAATGTTGTTGGTCCCTCATATGCCCTTCGTGGATAACATAACTACACACTAGCCTCCTTGATAGAGAGTATTCTAAAGCAAGATTGTCAAACAAGCACCGCGAGTCCCAGCCACCATAAACTTATCCAGCCTGCCGTATATTTCATCATAGGACTCATACGAAATATTTAAGTTATCACTACTTATTCAAGGGGTCGATAGACAAGCAGGAACCTCTCTTCAACCACTGTGCCAACACATCATTTCTCCAAGGTGATCGCCATACTCAAAAGGTCGTTTAAAATTAAGAGAGTAGTACTTCAATGTTGGCCGCCCTACTAACTGGAGGACTGCATAATAAATATATTCCTGAAGCTTCAGGTCAGCAATAAATATAATATTGCATTTATTATATTTCTGTGTAATTTTCAGAATAGCAGCAATATAAACTACAGACATATGCTATTATGGAATTTCATGTATTCCTGGACATTATTTAATAACAGACTCTTCAAAACAAATTGCAAAATATTATCATATTGTTTATAAAATTGTATTATCATATTGAATGCTCTGCAAAACCTCCAAAGAAACCAAAAGAAATTATCTCAGCTGTACACAGGAAAACTGTTTGACAAAATGCTTACATTGTCAAACTAAACAAATCGTAAAATTTCGACAAATCTCCAATGTCAAACTGAGAAAATCGTAAAAATATTGTGCCATCTGAGTTGGGTACTTTACAAGCGTTTTTGCTTTTTCGTTGCTTTCTCAAAAAAGCGTTTTTTGCTTTTTCATTGCTTTTTATAAAAAAGCACTTTTTTACTTTTTCCCAAAAAAGCGTTTTTTTAAAATAACTTTAAATCCCCTTCTCCCCCTAAGCATCCAACTTGGAGAAATAACCTTTGAAACTTAATAATATTTAACACTAAAGTAATATTTAAACATTACTTTACGACTTTAGTGTAAATATTAAAATATTTCCAATCACCTTACGAAAAGCACTGACAAGGCATCCGAAATGAAAACTAACCACACCAAGAAACTCTTGATGACGAGGGAAGATACCACGTGCCAAAATGGACACTTACTAAAAATAGTAGTGTTCTCCAAGAAATGTCAAGAACAACCCAGATGGCCAAAAATGCAACGAAGATCATCATCACCATCCTGAGGGCCAAAAGAATACCAACACATCATTGGACGCTAAGAAAAAACCATCAAAGAGCTCTCCAAGAACCTTGGAACTCTCCCAATTCACTTGGAAGCCTTCGAAAAACCCTGGAAACTAGTCAATGCTCACCGAACAACATGGCATAAAAATGGGGACATTACATATGATTCTGTGAACACTCGAAAAACTTCATATATTTTCATCTCTAAAATACTTGGTAACTCAAACTCCATTAAAACTCAATGTGCTTCCTAAATGAAAACACCCAACCAGCTAGGATGTATCTTGCACCATTGAAACTAATGAATATTGACGAGGGTTTTCATCCTCAATCAACTAATGGAAGAACTCAATGTTCACTCGGACAACATCCTGTTATGTGTGCAAACATCAATAATGCAAATAAGAGCCCCAAACCTCTTTTTATAGCTTTTTCGCTGCTTTTTCAAAAAAATCATTTTTTGCTTTTTCATTGCTTTTTCGAAAAAACACTTTTTGCATTTTCGTAGCTTTTTCAAAAAAAGTACTATTTTGCTTTTTTCCAAAAAAGTATTTTTTGCTTTTTCCCCAAAAAACACTTTTTTGTTTTTTTAAAATAACTTTATGTCTAAGTCCCCTTTTCCCCTAGACGTCCACTTGGGGGAACATAACATAACTTTATTAAATTAAAACACTAAAGTAAATATTATAATATTAACTTTATAACTTTAGTGTAATAATTTAAATAATCCAAACCATTTTGCGGAAAGCACCGCCAAAGCATCGAAAACCAAAACCAATCACGCCAAGAAGAAGTTGATGTTGAAGAATGATGTCGGGTGCCAAAACGGGCACTTACTAAAAATAACAATGTTCTCCAAGAACTGTGGAAAACAACCCAAAAGGCCCAAAATGCTACAAAGAGTGTCATTGCAAACCTAAAAGCCAATTGAACTCCGCACCACCACCAAATGCCAAGAAAACCCTAAATTGAGCTCTCCAAGAATGTTGGAACTCTCCCAAACTAACCAGTTAGCCTCTGGAAGACTTGGAAACTGGCTAAATGTGCACGAATTGGGTAAGCGCCAAAAGGGGACATTACAAGGTGGTACACCAAGAACTACAAGAGCATGCAATGTAGCTAGAGTTTACATGATAGTTAAAGTGTTAATGAGCCTTGAGCATTGGCACAAAGTATTGTTGAAGTTTGTCATTGGCACAAAGATCTATAGCCATCTACACAAGGTTCCCTAATGCTTGTGCAGCTGCACTCTAATCATATCACCTCAAGATCTATGAGATGTTGTTAGAGATTCCTTTAATATAGGTAAGGAATGCCACTAGACCACCAACTAAAACCTTCATCACTTGTCTCCAAGCAACCCTCTATAGTTTGTCTAAAACAAGAAGGTCCATTATGGCAAGGATCATGGAGCATGTTGCTGACACGCATATTGAGAAGAAAAAAAATCAGCTTTAGCAGAGTACTCCATTAAATTTAAGCATGTCATCTACATAGTAGATACCAAGGTCATTGCAATGGAGTTGGGAAGCACACTCAAATAATAAATAGATATGATTATTTGGGTTTGATTCATTCGTGAGACCTATTATCAATGAATTAAGGAAGGTGCCCTCACTTTCAGAGATAAAATTTAACGTTTTCTAATTAGCTGTACAAAAAATTAATATTTTGCATTGAATTCTTTTTGTATTTAATATTTGTCTCACAAAAGTTAGTCCTACAGGTATCTTTTTTCACTAGAGTCATCTATATAAGGAATACATGTATACTATTCTTACACAAGTCTTGTCCTGATTATGATAACAGGTTGTGATATGAAATATTGAACAAAAGTACTTGTACAGTTTTCCCGAAGTCTCTTTTCTACGTACTAAAGTTTTATTTTTTTTGCTGAGAATAATTCAAAATAATGTGAGCTTATTTGGTCAAGGTAAGAACATTACTGTTCCAAAACAAAGAGCAACAGCTCAAGATTAGCCCTCAAAATCAAAGACCATCCTACAAATTCCTCACAAAAGAAGATTATGTATATAATATTGCATAATACATGCATTAAATGCTGAGAGAACATTAAGCAATTCAAAACTATGATAAATCCATCTAACACTGAAGAACCTAAGAGACATTACATGTACAGTGTACCATTGGTATTGTTCTTTTTTCTTCATAACATGCTTCTATAAAATGTTAAGAATAACAAGCAGCAAACCATTAGTTAAGTGATGTAACATGCTTCTTGTTATATGATATGCATACCCTTCAACTGTCACCAAGCAGCGGCAACTAGGAATAAGCCGACGAAAAGACGCCTTTTCATGGACTGATTCTGATCGAGCATTAAACTGCAAAAAGAATCCCACTAATTGCTAAAACAATTGAAACAAAGAAAAATCAAATTACAAACTTCATCTTAACAATATGATTGAACTGACAGCAAACTTTATACAACAATTTTCAGACACCACTTATCATATAAAGTTATAAACAACTTAAAAGCAATTCTTAATAGCATTTCCACGCATATGATAAGATGGCAATCCTAGCAGAAAATATGAAACCTATTAAATAACCGAAGATACACCAAGGCAAATATTGAAATGAAATGATCTACTCATATCTATGGTATCAGACCTTAAAAAATTTACAGTATACAAAATATATCTAAAAAATGAGTATAAAATCCACCACTAAAATAGCCAATCAAACACATCATTCTAAGGTATTTTCCTTACACCTTTCCAAAAACATAATCAATATGCATACATAATAATAGACACATGTACTCATCATAGACTTCAACTGAGCACAATATATTTAAGTAGAAAAATATAAGATTAAAATCAAAATGAATTATTCCTTAATTAAACATGAACGTTATGCAATATAAAGACACATACCCCACCCCTGCATAACTGCTCTACCAACTGTTAACACACTCTTTATCAAAATTGTTGATAGAGGCAAGGATGCACAGTTAATGACTTTAATACATCCAATATCAAGACACAAGTGACAAACATGATGAACTATGTGATGGGTTTTACATGAAAAGCATATTATTTTGCCCAACATATGCATTGAGTTTCATGGATAGTCTCATACAATAGGCTTTTCTGTATCACTCTAACCCTGAAGAACAAATTTCAATGGGATGCCTGATATAGATACATTGTCTCTCACATGCAAAGGTTCACAACAGTTTGGGAGCAACCAATTACCAGACTAATTAAAATCGCCAACATAATGACTCATTATAATACTTACTCTATGTGCTTTGATAATTACATTCTTAAATCACAATTTGCATGTTTGGTGATTACACCCTAAGTGATTTGGTAGTCATAATAACTGTCAAATCAACAAATCTCCATCGTACTCCATCACAATTTACCATCAGTTTGGTTATTTACAATGGCATATACATTTTATCGCAGGTTACAGATAATGTCATGTGTTTTATTACAAAGTATTTGCTTTATTCATGAAAGCCAAAATGTCAAAATAGTATCTGTACAAAGCAAGACTTGTTTGGGATCAACACCTGCCATACAATCATTGGTGAGAGCTCCTCACAGAAGTATCTGAATTGCAAAAAGGTGGAAAACTGGTGTTAAACATCTAGAATCATTAGCCATTGATGCTAAAACATTGAAGAAACTGAATCACAAACTTTTAACCCAGTGTTGCTGCTGAACAAGAAACTCACAAAATATTGGTATTTTAAGTCTAAATTACCAGTTTGCTGGATTTAGGCCCCTGGTCTGGGTTCGATTTGACCTGGGTACGAAATTCTGGTTTGGTTCGAGAATGGTTCGATCAGGGTTCAATTTTTGCACTGTGGGTTCGGTCATGGTACAAAATGCTGACTGTGGGTTCGATTTATATCATGACATTTGAGTACCAATCCTCCATACCATGACTCTTTTTTGTTATCTTTATGAATGCCTTCTTGGGTGGATTCAAAGAACTGGAAATTCTCTCCTTTGCACAAAAGGATGGTATGGTTTTATGATTTACCACACATTCGGCAGCAACTAGGCTGCTTCTCTCTGATATGAATTTTTTGTCTAGATCAAGGATCATTGTCACTAGTTTCATCTTTTGTGACCTTTTACCTCTGCAACTAAAATAGGGATTGATGCAATAGAACTCAAGGAGCTTTGAAATGCAACCATTAGAACATTTGGAAGAGTCATGATATTTTCCTTTCTTGGCTCTGTATAGTCTGGAATTGAAAGAGAAACCTTATATCATGACATTTGAGTATCACTAATATTTTAATATTTGACTATAAAAGTGGTGGTGTATTTTTGCTATGTTATTTGAGTATTAATATGGTGGTGTATTTTGAACTTAATTACTGCTGCAAATATGTATATATTTCTGATTTTTATATGTTTTTGTATTAACGAACCCAACCCCAAAAAAAATTTGCCCAAACCTGCAAACCGAACCCTTGAACCCAAACCAGAACCCAAAACCTAACAGGTAACTTATTTTTAAGTTTTAACTACATTTTGGCTGGATTCTGCCAAAGAAAAACTAGATGCATGCACACCCATACCTTGCATGAAGAACTCCAAAGCTGATAATCGGTGGTCACAAGAACCCAAGGTAAGACGCAAGGTTTAAATGTTGAGTTAACAAACTTGCACAAAAGGAGAAACAGTCCACCCAGCAGAAGTCCCCAAGGATCTAAGTGGCTGAGATTGTAACATTCGATACACTTTCACACTCAACCATCAACACAAATGAAGACAAATAAAAAGCAAATCTCCATTAGAAAAAGTTCAAGCACACAATTCCCTAGACTTGTCACAATCTCATAGCATCTCTCGGTGGCATGGGTACCAAAACTAATATTCAATGGAGGTTAAAGTCTAAGTTTTTCAAAGAGTTTGAGGGTCAAGTCTAGATCCAATGGAGAATTATATTTGGCCTAGAAAGTTGTTCTCAGGTCCATAAGCCCAATTAAACAAAAAATCAACTCAGAGAGAAAAGTATTAAGTGTGGGAATTCCAAACACATGGCAAAATTAAATACCTATTAAATTGAAGGTTGTCAAACAACAGAGAAGCTATACTCCGTCTAAGGAAAAGAATACCAAGTCGACAAAGACACAAACGCCAAGACACAATGAACCAGGGAACTTAACTCACAATCCTAACTTGATCTTGCTATCATGCCCCCTTTTCAAAATCGAAAATATTAATTGAAGACCCATAGCCTATTCTTTATCTCCTATAGGCTAAGGGATAAAATAAGGGAAACAACAATTTTATAATAATATTTTAAGTTGAGCCCAATCACTTTATTTTTAAAAGGGCAACTTAAATATTATTATAGGGCCTATGTAATATTTGATTTAAAAACTTTTTAAACACTTGATGTAATATTTTATCAAAAAAGTGTTTTTAAACACTAGGAGAGAAAAAGTAAATTCAAATGGAGGACCCAAAAAGGCAACTATAAAAGAAATCATTTGCTCAAAGTAAATTATCCATTTTTGTTATTTCATTATTCCTTCCATTTTGAAGATTGAAGCATTCAAGGATGAAAATCCTTCTTCTAGGAGATCTGGAGGATGAAAACCCTCTTGGTTTCCATATTTGAATTTGGGAACAAAATCCCTCTTGTGTGTTGATTTGTTGAAGAATTTATTGAAGATTTGATTGTCAAGGATTGGATTGATAGGGTATTGCAAGCAAATCTACCAATATCAAGATAATATTCATATTTGCCATAATTTGGAGGACACCTATTAATGTACCCTGCTTTTAGGCTTCTGTAATCATCATTTGGATCGCTAAAATTGCAGATTGGTCATTGCTTTACAACATTTTACTACTGCACCTCGTTTGGATCTGCCATAATTAATATTTCTAGCTACCATCAAAGATTGTTGATTTTGAAGGGGTTTTCAAATATTGTTGCTGTTTAAATGGGGATTTTCAACCACTGGGTGTTGCTGTACCATCATAATATTCTTGATTTTTAGGGTTCAAGAGTTGGATTTTCTGTTTGTTGTTGTTTGCATGGTTTTAGACATTTCACTAGCAATTTCCAAGCTGCCGCATCAATTGCACATCATCTAACATCATTTCCAGCTAGCATCATAACCTTTTGGGACTGCTGTACCTTCATTTCTACTTGCACTAGCCTATCATATGGTTTATATAATTCTACCTTTCCTGAAAATAATAAATAATTTGGGTGCCAGGTTTGTAGATATGATTTGGGAGATTTATGAGGGTAATTGCTGCTGTACTTGTTGAAGTAAATTAATGTTCTTAGGCACCATAATTGTTGGACTGTTATTTTCTGTTGTAAGTGATTTGAATGCTGATTTCTTGGTTGCAATCATTAATTAACAGCAATAATGGTCTGATTTTCCGTTCATAAACAAATATGATTTGTATTTGAAGATCTCATATTTATATCATCAATAAATAACTCAGAACTGCTGTCATAATTACCATATTTTCATCATACAAAGGTTTTCAAGTACATACCAGCCCTTGTAGTTCTGATCTACTATTATTATTGATTAATTTGTCATTCAAGGGTTTCCAAAAATTATATTAGCGCTGTGGAACATTGGATCTGCTATTCATGGTTGATATTTTGTTTGATAAGAGTTTCCTAAGTTTGTTGCTACTACTTATATTGTTGAACAGCATTTATTTCATTGGGGTTTGGCATCTACTTTGGTATTTCTCGTCATTTCAACTTGCACAGATTAGGAAAACTTTGTATTTCCTAAGGTTGTTCGAATGGGGACATTACAGCCACTATCTGAGAGAAAAATATTGACCACCGAAAAAAAACTTAAGAGTCCTACAACTCAAAAGCATCACTACCACGATATTATTAAACCATGGATCTACATCATAGGTCCAAAAACATTTCAGTTTTCTCAACACAACCATTTAAAACTTAGGGCACTCATACAAAAAATTTCCCTTATTAGTTGGCTTCAAAATCATATAGAATCATATACCCCCTTTGGTTTATGATCAAGAAGAGATTAGGTCCAATTATCCACTAGGCATGCAAAAGCTTGGTCTTAGATGACGAGAAAATAAAACCTACATTTTGAACTAACATGATTCCACCATTTACAATTACCACAAAGCGACACCAACTAGAGTTCAAAGCACCAAACCAACCACAAAACACAAGAGTAAACCAAGGTAACTTCTCGGGTAGAGATAACTCACTTGAGGGCTTGAGAACCCTAAAGTCCTAAGCACAAGACAAAGATTATTAGACGTGGGGTTTCTCAGATTGTGACACCTATAACAACCTTGAATACTCGAGAGCTTTGATTCACACTAAACTTCCCCATGACAAGTTCAAGAGACAAACTTCCTAGAGTTACAATACGTTTCACAATCTTGAAAAAGTCAAGTTTTGACAATACACCATGCACACACAACTGAAAATTCTAGGGAAAACATATGTTATAGAGTTGAAGAAAATGGGTTCAAGAACAATTGAACAGCATGCCCAAAAATGGGAACCTTGTAGACATAACTAAAGACTCAAGACAAGTGAGTCACTCAATTGGGAAGAAGATTCAAAGACGTCAAGGTGAACCAAGAAAACTGCTAAAGCAACAACACAATGACAAATGCATAGGCCCATGGCCGAATAACAACACCAAGCAAGTCAATCCAAAAACTCAAGTAGAAGAGAGAAAATTTAAACCTAAATGCAACTGATATCCATACCCAAGCTTAACAATTTATCAGTGTTCCACGGGGACGCATCCCCCCCAAGAAAAAACCCCGCGTTTCCTAGACATCCCCGTCTTGGAGACTTGGGGACTTAGGGGGGACGTCTTGTTGATGTGTTTTTTGTGACCGCACCAACATAGAATAAAGTTGCCAACGGCAACTCTATCCTCTCTTGAATAAAATCTCTTGCATGCTAAGATTGCTAGAAAGTTCATGCATTCAACTCCAAGGTTCCTTCACGCAGTGGACAGTCTCAATTGGCTCGATGTGATTTTGCTGGTATTTCAAGGGGACTTACAAAATTGTTCAACAACGAAGAAAGGAATTTGAATGCTCGAAAGGTTTGTCTATAAAGCTCTCGTTTCCTAAACTAACCAGAAAGTACTGAATTTAAATGGCTGCAAGGATAAGAAGGCTCTAATCTACTCTAAGCCGTGGGACATGGCAATCAATTCTCACAGACTTCAACCAAGCTTTGTTTTGCCTCACTTCGGACAGCTTCCACAAAACCGGTGCAATCTTCAGAGGAGTAATCAAAGGTATTCAGATCATAATTCAATACGAAGACATCGTCACAATGACGCATACCAACATATGGATTACAAATGAATTTAAGTCTGCAATGTTCCAGTTAACCACACAAGGCGAATTCACCATCAGCGAACACACTAGTGGTATGGATAGACAAAGTTTGCTCGAATCAAACACCACATTCCACTACTAGCATCTACTTGCATGAAATGAAATTTATTCTACTTTAAGATTCTACTTGAATCGGAAGGACGAAGAAATCTTGCTAGCTACTCACAACAAAAGATGAAATCATCATTAATGAAAACTCTTTTTATTGAGAGAGTGTTCACAAAAACTTCTTACAAAACATTTAATGAGAAAGTTTTCCTTCCTCTTCAATCTGCACTATACTATCAAACTATGCTCTGTACTATGCTATCACCTAGCTGTCTCTCTATTCTAATCTCTACTCTAATCTAATCTAATGAGGTACAAATGAGGGGGGATGCCCCTTTTATAGTTGGCCCAGTCCAACGGACGGCCCAGATTCAATTACAATGAAGGGCTCAGATTGAGCCATATAAACCCTAACCCTAAAAAACGCCACCAAGAAGAGTGGGGTAATAAATGAGCAATTAATGTCCACCACCCTTTTAGAAGATTCTTGTCCATAGACGCGTTCGCATTGTTCTTTCTCCGACTGCAAATGGCCTGAGTTGGTCAACACTGCTTCAACACGTTCTCGATCTAACTTCAAGCCTGCAACCTCTTTCTCCTGGTCGACGATGATTTTCCTCCTTGATGTCGTTCTTCAACTTTGAAGTACTTGATGGTGACCATTAACGCTTGGGTTCCCATCTTTCCCTCCATCCTAAGCTTGGAAGGATTCTCTCGTCTTGAACTCAAACATTTCTTCTTTGCCACTTGAGTTGGGCACATACTAGGTCTCAACACTTAGCCATTTCTTCCAACATCTCCCTTCATGCAATGTTGTCTTAGAGTACTTGCTCCATCTTCCTAAGTCATCATGCCTTGCCTCGACGTTCATTCTGCAAAACAAACAAAAGAAGAGCATCAAAACACTTTTAATATAAATTCACTTTACTTACCTGATCTCTATGTTCTGATCTCCAAGGCCTGAGTGATCTCTGGATCTGATAGGGTTCATCGTTTTTCTCTAGCCCACTTTGCTTTCTTCATGATTTTTCAACATCAGTAGGCTCGGTGTGTATCATCCTGATATTTGAGTTTCGCTTCATCTTCAAATTCTTCATGCCTTAGACAAATTTCCCCTTTCTGAGGGCGCATTTGAGGTGGGGCCAAGGAATTTCAAACGCCCCAGAATATTTTCATATCTTCAATCTGGCTTGGAAAGTTATTTCCCCTTAGAAATTTCATCACAAATCACCTAGGCATCCATCTTCAATATTTCTCCCTCTGACTTAGAAAATTTTACATCCTCTGCCTAGAAAACTTCATCAACCAAGCGCCCATCAAAAAGCTTCATCTTAAAATTTCCAATGAAGTGTGGAAGGCTTCAAAATCATTTCCTTATTGAAAATATCCAATACCCAGAAGAAAATTCCCCTCAGAAAATGCAAAATTTTTGTGTCTACAGACGAAGGGGTACATTTAATTTTTTTATATTTTCCACCTTTGAAAAATATTTTCTCACCAAAGTTTATTCTTACTTGTTTTCCTCTGGGCGCTTTTCTTCTCTTGCTTTAGGAAAATTTTCAAATCCATCCTCCTCAAGTTGGGCGCACTTTCCTATGTCTACTACCAGTTTCTAACCTTCAAACAAATTTCCCATCTCCTAACCCACTTGGGCGCATTTACAAGGTGGTGGAGGAATTTCCACACTTAGAATAAATCTGTCATCCTCCTCAACATGGGCGCATTTAGGGGGGTCTGCAGGAACTCCAACTATGACTTCACAATTTTCTACATGCTTCCCTAGATTGGGCGCATTTAGGGGGCTCCTTCCAATTTCTAATACTTAGAAAATTTTCCTCACTTCATAACATGATGGGCGCATCTAGAGGGTGGTACTTCCATTTTGGACACTTACAAAAATTTCAAGGCTTCTCTTCCAAGTTAAGGCGCATTTGCCTAGTTGTGCTTTTAATTTTAATGCCTTAGAAACATTTCTCACTCCTCAAAGTCCAAGCGCATATGGGGGGTCTTACTTCCAATTTGGGTGCCTTAGAAAATTTTCAAACTCATCAAGGTTGGGCACATCTAGCAAGCTGAGCCTTCATTTTTCAACACTTAGATATTTTCCAAACTCATTTGTCTTAGGCTAGGCGCATTTGAAGAGGGCTTGTTCCAATTTCCTTGCCTTAGAAAAATTTTGATGGCCTCTCTCCTTCTTGGGCGCATATGAGGGTAGCTACTTCAAATTTCAAGCACTTAGCAAAGTTTCCAAGCATCTCTCTCTTCAAGGGCGCATTTAGCTAAGCTAGCTTCCATTTCACATGCCTTAGCCAAATTTTGATGTCATCAACTTCTCTTTACCTTGGGCACATCTGGGGGTAGCTACTTCCATTTTCTTGCCTTAGTAAAATTTTCACCCCCTCCATTAGCTTGGGCACTTTCAAGGGTCCTAGCATTCGTTTTCAACACTTAGTCAACTTTGCTCACTCACCCTTTCCAAGTTTAGGCACATTTAGCCCATGGAGCTTCCATTTTTCATGCCTTAGCTAGATTTTCATCCTTTTTCAGCTTCTTGAGGCGCATTTGGGAGGTTGAGCTTCCATTTTGTCAAACTTAGAAAATTTTCCTCACTTCATAACATGATGAGCGCATTTTGACAAGGGTACTTCCAGTTTGCCCATGCCTTAGAAATTTTCAAGCTCCATCCCAAGGCAGGGCGCATCTGAGGGGTCTTGCAGGAATTTCACAAGACTTAGCGACTTTTCCAGCTTCATCTCAAGACATGGTGCATTTAGGGGGGGCTAGGAGGAATTAACAATACTAAAAAAAAAAAAACACCACCTTCAACAACTTTGGGCGCATTTGAGGCATCAAGGAGGAATTTATAACACTTAGCAACTTTTTTCCCTAGCCACCAGCCAACTTGGGCGCATTTGGGACCCTCTGCAGGAATTTTTACTTAGAAGATTTTCTAGCTCCATATCCATCAAGGGCGCATCTAGGGGGTCCTGCAGGAACTCAACACTTAGAAACTTTTTCCATGTCCTCCATAGCTAGATGACTTGGGCGCATTTGGGGTGTGGAGCAGGAATTTCACACATTTAGCAACTTTTCATCCTTCTACTAGTCATCAACATGGGCGCATTTAGGCTAGGCAACAGGAATTTCTCACTTGAAAACTTTTCCATCCTTCGGCTAGCTTCACCTTGGGCGCATTTCAAGGGATGAGCAAGAACTTTCTCAGACTTAGACATTTTTTAGCTTGCTCACCCTTGTTTACTATATTTAGTAAGTACCTCGGTTTTCACTCTTTTGTAGCTTGCATTGATTTGAATTTTACACCATAGGATCTTCATGATCTAGTTGATCTGTTCACATTGCCATCTCGCACTGACTTGCTATTTTTAGCCCATTTCGGAAGTGATTTACTATTTATAGTAACTGCTTGGTTTCAGGACTTCTGCAACTCTGTTTAATTTGAAATCTGACTAACGTGATCCTCATGGGTTGACTGGCCTGTTCACACTGGTGTCTCGCACTGACCTGCTATTTATAGCCCATTTCAGAAGTGACTTACTATAAATAGTAAGTGCTCAGATTGCCTTCAAATTTTACCAGTGGATTCCTTGAAAGATACAGATCACAGTGGGATACATCAATTTTCAAAGATTCTGGCGTTTGACCCTTCATTTTAGGCCCCAAGGCTGGAAACCCTAATCTAACTTGCATGTTGCTCAAATGATCTTCGTTTGACCCCGTTTTTGTTGCATGTCGCCCTATTCGTGATACTGAAGTGTTGGGTAGCTGTCAGAATGATCCTTGCTAAAAATAGTAAATGCTTGAAAAAGTGACCAACCATTAGCTGGATGAATTTGCATGTCACATAGTCCGAGAGATCTCACAGAACCCAGAAAAACCCAGCAAACTGGACTGCATGCGAGCACTGGCTAAAAATAGTAAGTTTCTGAAAAGTGATCAATTTTGCCTTCATGTTATCTTGCTGTGTAGCTCTTGAAAAACCCATGATGAATATGCTGACATGAACTGAAAAGTCCTGCATGCAAACCTTAAAAATAGTCTCCGAAGACATCTCTACAAAAGGTCCTGATCCTGATTTGCATGTTACATCACTGCGAAGCTTCCGAAAAACCCACAAAGAATAACCTGACATGCATCGAAAACTCCTACATGCAAACCCTAAAAATAGCCTCTGAAGCCTGAGTGCTGAAAGTTATCATCTCATCTTGCATGTTATACCATTGCGTAGGTCTCGGAAAACCCAGAAATATTCTCCAGACATGCACTGAAAAACTTTGCATGCAAACCCTAAAATTTGCTTCTGAAGGTGATACTTGCTAAAAATAGAAAGTTGTCTGTTTCAGCTCAAAATTTGTAGGCAAGCAGTCTGACATGCTCTGGATGCAGTGTAACGGATAGAACTTCAAAAGTGGTGAGAAAATGCCCTAAATTAGGTACTTACTATTAATAGTAAGTTGTCGGAATTCAGTGAAAATTTAATAGGGACCTGTCTGCAGCCATCTGATTGCAACGCCAAGCTCATATTTCAATTCACTCACTCCATTTGACTTCAAACTGACTAGAAGATTCAAAACCCTAATTCTTAGACTTAGCCAAAATTTCAAGTCTAAGCTCAAAGACGGGCACATCCCGGAAAGACAGACAAAAACGAGAGAGACAGAGAGAGAGAAAGACAAAACCAAAGCCAAAAGACCAGGAACGGAGCGAAAATTAGGGGGTCCCCATTTTGAATGGGGTGATGTGTGAAAAGGTCGCAACATCTACACGTCCCCCCACCAACCCACCACCAATGCCACCATCCCACCACCAGTGTTGTCGTCTCCAGGACGCCACTAGGACTTCGAGGACGTCGGGGTGTCCTCAAGACATCGAGGGGACTCCTAGTTGTCTCCAAGATGTATAATTCTTATACTTATACATCTTTTTATAACTATTTTTTCAAGTAATGTATGTATTTTAGTGCCCTACCACCACCCAACCATCGTCCCCCCGCCATCCCCCTATCATCCCCAAACTTAGGCCCTTGGTCCCCCCGTCCTTGAAACCCGTCCCCACGTCTCCACGTCCCTCCGTTAGGAAACTCCGTGAAACCATGCAATTTATTACAAGAGATGGAATTCTTAAAATTATGGAAAACATGAAACTCATCACAAAGCATATCTTCACCTCCATTCATTGAAATAGAACCAAGGGCATAATTTATTACAAGTAGCAAGAGAGAGTGGCAGACAAATACTCAATAACCCTTATAAATATACATAACAAATATATACAACATAGGAATATAAATTGCGTAGTGATCATCCCCACAAAATAGATAAACTATGGTAATTTTATTCTCTTTCAACTGCATGAAACAATTAGATGAGTACTATTAGATGAATTAAGGCTCCTTTTAGTAGCAACATCTCATTTGAGCACCTCACAACAAATGCACTCGTGTCAAACTTATATAAAGCTTATCATCTTAACTTTCTTGAATGCTAATAAATTCTTTCATGAATGTTAGTCAAAATGAACAAGAAAATGGTTGGAAGAATATCACCTAGATAAACCAACTAAAGATGATCCCACCAAGATTTTCTACTTTAGCCAAGCAGAGGAGGTAGATATGTTTTTCCAACCGACCCTCCTCATAGCAAGTGCAAAGGAAGTGGATCTTTTCCTTTTGATAGCTAGACCCAACACCAAAATTGTTTGCAAATGCTCTAGAAGGTTCTTTCCTACTCAATAATTCCAACCATACAATTCTTTCATTCAACTATACATGTCTTGGTCTAAATATTTAAGGTAAAAGTTTAGGGAGATGCACCAAGTTAGCCATAGGGCAAAGGCATTGCAAACAACAAATTAGGTTCCTTCAAGTGGTAAATAAAATCACATTTTCCAAAGACAACCTAATAAAACTCAAAGGTAGAGAATGTATTTGTGGTATTCTATATTGACTTTATAGCAATAAAATCTATCCAAGATACCTTGTCTTAGGGGAACAAACACTGCAGACAATATTTGTCATCATCACTTAAATATTAAGGACTAGATTTATTTCATAAAATGACTCAAATCAAGACATAATCATAATAGGGGAAATGATATCAGCTCGTGTAGTTCAATTGGGAATATAATAAACTAAAATTTTGAAATCATCAATACAAAAGCTTGATCCATAGCAACACAATAGCATCAACCTGTGGAGTCAATCCTTCAAAATCAAAAATAGTAGGCGTCAATCCTTCAAAATCAAAAA
>VDFB02086081.1:247816555-247854815 GCA_007258455.2 Sequoia sempervirens | reverse complement strand
AAAAATATATTAATTATCAATACATTTATTATTAATATATAAAATATTTAACATTAATTTTAAATATATTATATGTTTAATAACTATCTTTAATATATAATATATTATTTAAACTATATTTAGTTTAATATAATATCTTTAATAATTATTTAATATTATTTAAATAATATATTAAATATATAATTTAAATATTAATAAGAAATTAATTATTAATTACTAATTATTATTACATCTTAAGTTAAGGGTTAGGGTTTTTAAAGTCCCTATATATATATTAAAATGAATTAAAGTTATTTTTATAATTAGTTTAGATCTATTTATGAAATAATTTATTTTATTTATATTTTTGAAAGAGTTCATTTATTTATTTAAAAGTTGGTAAAGTAAAAAATAGCTCTTCAAATAAACTTCAAGTAAATAATAAGTGTATATTATTTCAAAAGATTTCAACTATGTTAGTCATAATTGAGATTAGCACAAATCAAATTTGGGGTCAAGGTTAAACCTAACAACTATAAACTCACTATTAAAGTAACATTTGAATCGATTGAATTTGCAAGACTCTATTGATATCAAACTATTACTAGCTTACCTCTATATCATATCAGCTCGCCTATCAACTAGATAACACATTATTTACCTCCCTCTAAATCAACAACAAATAATTTTATTACATTACTACCTACTATTAATTACTATAAAGACACATACTTGTTATGACACTTGTTTATTAACTTCTTCGAGATTGACTTAATCAATCTTTTCGATAATCATTGCTTTAAAAACAATAAAATACAAGCAGATTCATAATAGAAAAAAGAAGTGCAAAGGTCTGCAGTTTTCACCATTACACTTCTTGCAAAATCGAATTAGAGTGGACATTAAGAATACATTTAAACTCATTTTGCGAACCTGACCATTAAGTGGCATATGAATAATTCGGGAATTTATAATTGATACGATGCAGTACCGAATTATTCCCGCCCTCTTTACAAGGATCATTTTTACCATGTAATCGATATTCCAAATGTTATTTGGCAGAAGCATTTGGAGGAGGAAGAATGTGCGGGAGAGCTCGGTGTACGTTAAGGGTGGAGGATGTTCCCAAAGCATGTGGCTTTCAACACTCCCTCCCCACAATGAACGTTGAACTGTATTCTCCTCTACTGCATAACTTCTTTGTGTTTTTGTTTTGTTTTGATGAGTTACCCCAATTTCAACACGGGTGCATGCTTGGCTTAAATGCGGTATACTGCTTAATATAGCGTTTTTAACACGTTTTTAGTTGCGGGTAAAACAAACCTCATTAGAAAGTGAAGGGGATCCTTTTATTGTAGCACGGTGGTAGACCACTCCAGCATGTATTTGCGAGGTTGTATGTTTGTGTCTTGGGCTGATATATAGGAGATTTAAATAAAAGTCTCTGCCATAAAAGTTTCATGGATTCTTTGTTGGAGCTAATCACAACTGAAATTTTCCGTGGTCCTAGGCTCTTGTTAATTTTTTGTATAATAAATTTTCCATTTTTGAGCAACCTTATGGGTAGTCACACATGACTTCATGACTTTTACCAGGCCTAGTCTGTTGGGTTATGGGCTATGCTACGTGTAGCATGTTGATGTAATTTGCCCAATTTTAACACTTTATCACATCTCTTGGTATTTGACTTTATCACCAGACCTAGTCTGTTGGGTAATGGTTTATGCTACACGTAGCATGTTGATTTAATAATTTGCTTAATTTTAATACTTTGTCATGTCTCTTGGTATTTGATTTTATCATGGTATTAATTATAATGATAATACAAATTATCTAGTTATGATGAGCACACTAGTTTTTTTTTTTTTTTTTTTTTTAATATGTAGGTAGTTTGGCTTTAGGTCATGAAAGATACACATTTGTGGCACTTCTTTCTATATAAAGAATTGCCTTTTTGAGTGTTCTTGAGCACAAATGATGTTGGTATTTTAAGACAAGTTAGCTGCCTTAGTCTATTGGTGTCTCTCTCAATCATCTTCCTCCATTTGGATGCTTCTAAGATGTCCATCCCGATTTTCTTCCTTTGAAGGAGGTGATTAGTAGAGTTTTTGGAGAGCATTTAGGTCATTGGGCTTCTCTTCTACAACCTTTTGGTTCAAGGATGCTTCTCAAGGCCAAATATTTTCTTTAGATTGTGGAAGATGCTATTGTTTGACATATATATCTCCAATATCATTGGTGGCATTTTGGGTAGTTGAATGTGTGCTACCACCATTCATGAGCTAGACAAACAACCATATTTCATGATGATAGTGTTTGTTACTTTTATTCACTTCAGGTATTAGAGAACACAACATTTTGTTTTTAGATATTGTATCTACTATAGGATATACCTCCATCTATCAGACACTCAAGGTGCACTACCACCATTTATGCTACTATAGGATATACCTCCATCTATCAGACACTCAAGGTGCACTACCACCATTCACAAGCATAAACAACCAACCATATTTCATAAAGATAGTGTTTTTCACTTTTATTCTCTTTAGACATTAGAGAATATGAAGCATTTTGTTTTTAGATATTGTATATATGAGACGACATATCCCCATCTATTAGATACTCAAGGCGTGCTACCACCATTCACAAGCATAGACAAACAACCATATTTCATGATAACAGTGTTTGTCACTTTTATTCTCTTTAGGGATTAGAGAACATGAAGCACTTTGTTTTTAGATATCCTATCTGCTATAGGATATGTCCATATATCAGATACTTAATAGGTTTTGTATTCACATTCTTTCAAGACAGATTAAAGGTGTGTGCCACATTTTCTTAGAAGGATTGTTACTTTTAAGGATAGGATTTTTAGATTAATTCCTAGAACTATCGAGCTTATTATCTCCTTTCAGACCACTTGTAGTGTTAGAGGTTTTAGTCACCATCTAGTAACTATGAAGTGATGCACATATGAAGACATATTAATGAGATGATACTTTTTTTTATTGCTAATATAGTACCTCATTTCGTTAACTCGGTTCATGACATTCAACTTATATACATTTGAGGTAGAGATCTGAAGTTAGCAAGTTGTATGCATTAATGGGAAGAAAAGAGTCCCCCTTACCTTTTGGAAATATCATGGAATTGTAAAATCTTATTAAAGGCAATTGGGAGGGGGAAGGTCATGTTTGAGAAGCCTGTTTAGAAGTTACCAATTGTATGACATGGCTAAAGAAGGAATGACACACTTGAAAGCTATTAACATTATATAGGGAAAAAATGGTAGAAAAAATATATTGTTTCTCAAAGTTTATGAGTTGGGGGGATACGGGGATGGTAGGAGGATAGAAAGGGTACAACTTTACAGTGTATGTGTGTGTGTCTACATGTGCACATGTGTAATTGAGAACATGCTACACAACTAATAATTGATAAGTTGATGAGACCATTGGAAAATTCTTTTTTGGTAATGGGAGAAGAAACAATTTCCCACTAATTAGAACAACATAGATATAAAGTATCATCTCTTGATAAAGGTCTCATTGAGAAAAATAAAGTAAAAATGCATCATGCCTAGATCATAAACTAAATTATACTCTTAGAGACTCTAAAATATAGGTAACTATGAAGGGATAAAAACCAAAAGAGATAAGGCTTCACAAAGAATAAGCAACATTGATAGATTGAATTTAACCTATGTTATTGGATTCACCTTTGGTAGGCAGGGTACGGGTTCAGATTTGCACCTAGTTTGGATCCTGGTCCAATTCACCTGTGGGTTCGGCTAGTATTCGACATTTCTTGGTCAGATTTGCCTAGGCAAAACCCAAGCAAACCCGGGCAGAACCCAGGCAGAACCCAAGCAAACCCGGGCAAAACCCAGAGCGAACTCGGGTGAATCTAGATAGAACCCGCGTGGCTAGGCTACCATAAAGTGTTTTTTTTAGCATTTTTTTAATGTTTTATGGAGTTTGACTTTGACCCACGCCCAAGGAAACCCTAAAAGTGACCTCTAAATCACTCTAAACACCTAAACTACCTCATTCTTATTCATTTGTTTTGCAAACAAGCATTTTCATTCCAAGAGGCTGAGCTTTCATTTTTGCTTGTTGGGTTGACAAAAGGAGTTGAAGATTGATCATTGAAGCTTCTACAAACTGCATTGCCATTCCTACAGATTTGCAAGTGTTCATTGGCTGCCACAAAGATTGTTGAAGGATATTTTTGCAAAGAGGTAAGTTTTTCTCATTTTTTTTTAGTTTTTTCATCCATTTTTTTGTTTTACAAACATGAAACTTTGTTTTGTTTAATTTTATGATTTATCTATGTTTTTCCATTCTTCTATGAATGTATGCAAGATTCAAAAGAGCTAGGTTTTATAAATCAATATTTTGTTTTCAAGTTTTTTGTTCTCGTTTTGAAATTTCAAATTTTGAATGTGTTGTTTGCAAAAAAAATTGCCATAGGAATCACAATGTCAATTTGTTCTACCTTCGGCTTTGCAACTAAATCAAAGTTCAAAACAGATCCAAATTCTCCTCTATGGAAGTATGTTGAAATGATAAAACCGGTTCCAAGTGGTGGTAGTTATGTTTGGAAATGCAATGGATGTGATGTTCAATATTCTAGTTCATATTTTAGGGTGAAAGCACATTTGTGTGGCATAACTGGAAAAGGCATCAAGCCTTGCCCTGGAAAAGACAATGTACCTATTCCACCTGAGACAATTGCAAAATACATTATGGAGCAAGAAGCAACAGATGAATGGGAAGCCCAAAAAGGAAATCATCCTTTATTAAAAAAAATCAAAGGGAATGCAGCCCCCATCTAATCCCAATATTGTGGTAGAAGACCACCCATTTATGGTCACTCCGGATTCTCAAGATCAAAGTACACAACATATTGCAAACAAGAGAACAAAGGGGCCTTTGGAACTTGCATTTCAAAATGAGAGTAGAGCCATTGCAAACCAAAATGTAGCAAGATGCATATATGCCAATGGAATAGCTTTTAATGTTGTTCATTCTCCATATTGGAAAGAGATGTTGAGAACGGTTAATGAAGCTCCAAAAGGGTTCAAGGGCTCGGGTTATGAGGTGGTGCGTGGCACCTTATTGGAAAAGGAGGTTTCATTGGTTGAAGATTCATTGAAGCCCATAAGAGATTCATGCGTCGAGACAAGTGTGTCCATTGTTTTGGATGGTTGGAAGGACCAAAAAATTGGCCTTTGATCAATGTCATAGCGGTGTCCCCTAAAGGGGCAATGTTTTTGAAAGCCGTGGATTGTGAGGGGCAAGTAAAAGATGGACAATTTATTGTTAATATTCTCATTGCAGCCATTGAGCAAGTGGGACCCCGCAACGTTGTTCAAGTTGTAACGGACAACGCCAAGAATTGTAGAGCTGCAGGGTTGTTGGTTGAGGAAAGATATTCACATATCTTTTGGACACCTTGTGCGGTCCATTCACTCAATTTTATGCTGCAAAAGATTGAGAATGACATTGCATGGATCAAAGAATTGTATGCTGAGGCTGAGGACATTTAGATGTTTGCCACCAACCACCACTTGTCTCAAGGGATCTTTAGATCATTTTCAAAATTGGAGCCGTTGAAGGTAAGTGAAGTAATATTTACATTTTCTGATTTTCATAATTTGATTGTGTATTCTAATTTAAATTTTTCTTTAAAGTTTATTTTTAAATTTTAATTATTATTTTTAATTTGCAATAGGTTGTAGAGACCTGCTTTGCCTCTAACACAACCGTCTTGAGACGACTTGTGAAAGTTAGAGAGGCACTTTCTAGCATGGTGATTAGCAACAATTGGTCTATATGGAGGCAAAGCAGCACTGAAAGAGCAACAAAAATTAAGAACATGATATTAGATGACTCATGGTGGGATTGTGTGGAGTATCTCCTTAGTTTCACCAAGCCCATTTTGAGTATGATTTGCTATATTGACATGGACAAGCCATTCATTGGAGAGATATATGATGGCATAGACTCAATGCTTGAGAAGATCAAGCGCACCATAAATGCGAAAGAGCAAGACCCTGAAGAGACTTTCTTCAAACAAGTGCAAACAATTGTTGAAGAAAGATGGAACAAAATGACAGCTCCATTACACCTTCTTTCCTTTGCATTGACTCCAAAATACTACAGTAGTTAGATTCTTCAGTGCTAGGAAGGCTTCCTCCATATAGAGATTTTGAAGTGGTTGAAGGGTACAAGGCAACATTCATGAGACTCTTCCCCGATCCTGATTTGTGAAGTGTAGTCACGAATGAGTTCATTGATTTTGTGCACTCAAATGGTCTAGGTGTTGATGCTCTTCGTGATAGGTTCTTAAAGGATGCTCATAGTTGGTGGTACTTCCATGGGCAATACTTCCAACATTTGTAGCCCCTTACAATCAAAGTTTTATCACAAGTAAGTTCAATAAATTTTCATATTTTAGTTTTAAAAGTTTCATAATTTCATTTATAATTTATAATTTTTTAATTGTTTACTTTGTCTTCATAGGTTGTTAGTTCATCTGCATCTGAGAGGAATTGGAGCACATATTCTTTCATCCACTCAGTAAAGCACAATAAATTGCTCTAAAAAAGAGTGGAGGACTTAGTATATGTGCATTCCAACTTGCGTCTCCTTTCACACAAACAACGTGACTACAAGGAAGGCGAGACAAAGTGGTGGGATATAGAGCCAGAGGATACTAACTTGGATGCTTCCACTTCCCACCATATTGCATATGAGGAATCCAATATCCAACAACAGCATGGGCACAATACTAGTGCTAGTGACGGTGCCATTGGCACTACTTGTGATTCATCTAGTCTTTCTACTTCATCTAATGTCAATGTTGACATTGATATTGATGATTTAGAGAATCCATTTGATGATTAAAACTTTAAAAGTGTTGTAATATTGAACTTGAAGTTTGAACGATGAATATTTATCATGCATGTTTTAAATGATATTCAAGTTTATGGTGGTTTTGTTGTTTATATGATGTTATGTGATATTCTAATCCTAATTCATGCTTCTAGGCTGCATATATATATATATATATATTTATTTATTTTTACATGTTTTTTGTACTAATGAACCTATCAATGCCCGATACAACCACCGGATTTATACAAGATCCAAGATCCATAGGAGGTGGTTAAACCATGTCACGAACCCAAGTGCCGTGCTGCACAACACAAGGAGACCAAGGGCGAAACTCTTGCAACAATCCCCCCCCTAGCGCAAGCGAGGGGTTCGAACCTGTGACCTCGGCTTTGATACCAATTGTTGCACAGGCGGTTACTATTGCACCAAAAGATTGACCTGTCAATGCCCGATACAACTACCAAATTTATACAAGATCCAAGATCCATAGGAGATGGTTAAGCCATGTCACGAACCCAAGCGCTGTGCTGCACAACACAAGGAGACCAAGGGCGAAACTCTTGCAACAGGGGTCGGCCTCATCAAATAATTTAATTACAATTTATTTTCATTACTTTAAGGTTCGGCTAGCATTGATAGTTAATGGTTTAACTTTGTCTTGCATATAATGAAGATTAAAGTGTTGCAGCAAGCTGTCATAAATTCCAGATTTCCATAAAAGTTTCATACTCGCATTTCCGGGTATGCTCTATTGTTAAATAAGCCTTGCATATATTCTAATATCAAGAAAAATCATTTGCAGCCTCTATATATTTAGTTTTACTTCAGTTGTTTATTTCATTGCAATTTCATTTCCTGGCACATTATTCAAAAATATCATATATTGACAAAAACACAAAAAAATTACAAACCATAAAAAACAAACAAACTACCATCATTCAGCATCAGTTTTAGGGGTTAGAGACAGCAGGTCTCTTACAATCCCATTGCTTAATATTGTAAAGAGATACTTCAACAGCAGCCGTTAGTTAACATAGCAACATGACACTTTGAGTAAGGTTGGTTCAAATAGACCGTTGTTTATCATTTCTCTGCAAATATCTATAATCATATATCAGAAATCCAGATCATCCCATATTTGCTAGAGAATATGAGTAACTTCAAAAGCAATTATATGATGTTTTAAATTCAATGGATGGGGATGTGCAGATATCGTCCATCATACAATGTTTCACCTGGATCATACATGCCGGTGGTTTGCAAACAAAATACAGCAACTGGGAAAGAGCCAGTTGTACGTTGCATGAAATGGGGTCTTGTTCCTAGTTTCACTAAGAAGAATGAGAAGCCTGATCACTTTCGCATGGTGAGCTCCTTGTCTCAACTCTATTTTCTCTCTCTATGTTATTGTGATTCTTGTTTGTACTGGTTGATCCTATTCATCTTAATTGAAATGCTGAGAAAGATAAGTTTTTGATGCTTGTTGAATTGGGTAGAGAGTTTGGAATCTAGTTAGTGGTCCATTATGTTTTATTAATTTTTAGTATTTTCGTAGTATAGATACTTAAAAAATAATCAGTGCATATAATAATTCTATATAAAAGTGACCCTAGTGACGTGAGTACCCCCTTTAATATGGCATTATAATGGAATGAGTTAATAGCCATTATTGGCTAGGTTTTAATTGCTAGATTTAAAAGCTCACAAGAATCTCGAATTTTACAGTTCTTTAAACTTTTATCTTATCTTCTGACAAGAATGGATTTAATCGATGTGTAATCTTGATTATTGTTTTTCTCTGTGCTTTGGTAGTATGTAAATTTGTAATCCCTTGTGGTATATGGTGCTAAAATGAACTTATCACACTTGCATGGCTTAAGAATGTGTTTTCTCTGACCTGAATGATGGTCACTTTCATAATTGTTGATCTGATTGACTTTTCAAGTAACCAAAAAGTAACCTGGCCAGCTACTGTCATTTTCTCCTGCAACTAAATCAACTTTTAATTGTCTTCTTTGATTGTTATGACTGCACTTTTTGCGTCATTTGTTCTATGTCATGTTCCTTTTTGTTCCTATTGTGCTTCTGACCCTAGTATGTTCTCGCTTAGCAGTATGTGATATGTTAAATAATTTAGTATGGGGCATTAACTGGTACAAATGATGATTTTAGTTCTCACGATTTCTCTTTTCTTTACAAAGAAAATGATTGCTATATTTCAACTTTTTATTACATGGCTGATTGGCAGGTCAGTCACTATGCTGGATTGTATTTATTTCTTATACTTAAGAACAACTATAGTTACCTCTATAAAGTAGGTTATGCCTTTTAAAGAAACAAAGTTTCAATATTGGGCTTTGACTATTAGGTAAATGTTAGTATTCCACAAGGACGTGTCCACGAGGGATTGGGTGATGTCCTGGATGTCTCACAGTCTTGGGTACTTGGAGCGGACATCCCCTTTTCTCAGGACTGGACAACATGCATTATTTGGTGCATAAAAATAAAAAAGGAAAAATGGCAAAAAATCCCTAAAATACTGAAGGGGGAGGATTGTTGTTGCAAATTCAGCATATCATGTTTAATTTTTTAAAATTTCAACTTCTTTTAGTTTGTTTAAGTTTTTTAATAGTTATTTGAGAAAAGTTCTGCTGTCCTTGAATTGCATCCACATGCCCTAGCATCCCCACATCTCGTAAAATTGGAGACACATTGGTAAATGTAAGCTCTATAAAAACAATCATATTGTGTAAATTGGCAAAAAACACTCTGCTCTTTGAACATTGTCCTAGCTTTACAAATGTGTAATGTCTTGATAGGATTGTTAGCTTGAATCCACTAATTTTTTCTTACAATCAATTCAAATCCTAGCTCCTTCTGATCACTAAGTTCTTGATGTGAGCAAGGTGAGAGCATACGGAGACTAGAATGAGGACAATGAAAAATACCTAACAAGATATTGGTGGCTAGCTGACCAAATTACATCAATTTCAAACTCATAGAATTGATCAATGCCAAAATGGTAGAGAATGATATGCAAACTCCGATTGTATCAAACTGACAAATAACAAGCGGAAATGCATCAATGCTAAGATGGTAGACTATATCATCTGATTTTGATACACGCCAAATTGGTGGATAAATGGACTAGGATCTTTTACAATGATAGCAAGGATTTGGTGGTGAACCATTCCGGATCTTTAATAAATTAAAATCAAACTATTTGCAGTAGACCATCCAATTATTATAATATTTGATTTTTGAAAGCAATTGTTATTCAAATGATTATTCTGTAAATTTCAATAAATTGACAAACAATGCTCTGATATTGAAAATAAATTGATTCCTTAAAAATGAAGTTGAAGTCTAACTGAAAATTGATAATATACCACTGCAAACTGATTTGGATGGCCTTTTGAGTTGTACGACACACTTTGGAAAAAATGTATGAACTTGTAAAGCTGTAGGGCAGAAATTATGTGCTTAGACCAGCCTATCACAAGTTGCTGTTCACTTCAAAGAGGGTACAAACATTCCTAGAAAGTACGGCCAACCACTTAGCCTGGTATGGAGCCTTTTAAAATACTTGCTGCTGTTACGATTCAAACCAAAATCAGTACAATAGGGTTGAAATTGATCACAAAAGAATGAATGGCCAATTATAAGCTGTACGACTTGCTATTAATTAGAAATTTGGTACAACTAGTAGAGAGAAATAGTACAAACAACATCACAATGATCTGGAAAAGGCTACAATTTCACAACAGAATTGGTATAGTCTACACATGATATTAATCTCTTCAAAATATAATTGATAAATAGACAACAAACTTATATCACCTTCAAATGGAATAAACTCAGGAAACTTCACACCAAAGTGTGGAACCCTACAAACTCAAATCAATAATTGGATATTGGAAATATTTATCAGTTGGAGCACACAGGCAATCCTTGTGTAGAATTGCATTGAAAGGTTAGGAGGGTTTTCGTCCTCAAAATCATCATACTAGAGGTTTTTTTTCCCTCAGGTGAAGAAAGAACTCATGTTTATTCTTGGGAATTGATTTTTTTTTTTTGAAAGGGGTAAACGCTTTTGACCTAGAGCTATGAACCAATGAGGTCACAAATGGGGGACCTCATCCCCAATTTAAACATTCAACTATAACACCCTAGTGGGGTTTGAACCTAGATGGCAAGAACAATACCACAATAGATTAACCATCATACTATGCCACTATTGGCTTCTTGGGAATTGAAATTTATAGAATGAGCAAGAAGATTTTTTTTTGAAAACAAACCTTCTTTTATAACTTTTCAAGGAAAAGTAATATAATATTATTTTCTTTTACTTTATTATATATATATATATATATCAATCATTTACTTTTAGGACCTTGTGCCTAGCGACACTTTATAATTCACTTATAATGATTTTTTTAAATAATTAAATAGAAGTATGGTGCTGATCTGCATATAATTTTTGTTGATTTTGAGCATGATGGAGGTTGTTCTTAAGATTTTTTAAGATATTCTAACTTTGTTGAATAAAATCTTTGGCCTTGAAACCTTGCTGTCAGAAATAACAAGTTCAACAAAAGTTTGAGCCTTATAACCATACAAAGCCATAAATAGCATCATCCCAATAGACATGTGATAGGTAGTATTAAAACAATGCTCTTCCAAATAGAGTCAATTGATCCATGCCTTTTGATGACCAACAATGTAGTTATTCAAGTATCCTTCCACCCATTTGTTAACAACCTCAGTTCGACCATCTTTTTGTGGGTGGTAGCTAGTGTTGTGGGTAAGTTCAAACCCTGTCAAATGAAAAAGCCCTTGCCAAAGCATACTTAATAATTTACTATCTTTATCACCCATGATATTTTTAAGCTACCCATAGAGCCTAAACATTTCTTTGAAAAACAAACCAACAACTTGAGGTGCCTTGAAATCTGAAGAAATGGCAAAAAAATATGCATACTTTGTGAGACTATCCACTACAACATAAATGCAGTCTTTACCTTGTAGTTTAGGAAGTCTAGTGATGAAATCCATTGAAATACTCTCCCATTTTTGATTTGGAATGGGTAGGGGCTACAACAAACCAACTGGAAATGTTTGCTTAGTCTTGTTTTGTTGACAAACAAGACACTTTTTGATATGCTTAAGGACATCAGCCTTAAGTCCCTTCTAGAGAATCTCTCTTGAATTTGCTTGTATGTCTTGAAATACCCTAGATGGCCAGCCCTTAAAATTTTACCTTTCATTTTAGATTTGAGCACCAAAAAGACTCTATCCTTGCAAATAGTGAGTTCATTAGCCATTACATATCTATCATTCTTTCAACTTTCCTTCCAATATGTCTGTGGCAAAGGCATTTTTAGAATATTCCACCAAAATTTGAACCTTGCAATCTATTGTAATTTCCCTCATAGAACATAGAGTGGGTTTTCTTGACAATGCATCGACTACTATGCTCTTTTTCTCAATGCATCAATCTCAAAGTTGTAAGCTTGACATTTATTTACTCATTTCTACTATCTTTCATCGAGATCTTTTTGGTTTAGGAAGTACTTCAAACTATTGTGGTTAGTCTTCACCATAAACTTTCCACCTACAAGTTATTGTTTGAACTTGGCCAAAGCATGCATGATGGACAACATTTCTTTGTCATAGATTGAGAATTCTCTTTCCATTCCTCTAAGTTTGGCTCTAAAAAGCAATGGGATGCTTATTTGGCATCAAAACAACTCCATTTCCTTCCTTAGAAACATCACACTCCAACACAAAATGAAGAGAGAAATCAGGAATGACCAACACAAGACGCAAATTCATCACCTCTTTAAGTTTTTCAAAAGCTTGCTGCATTGAATTAGACCATGTGAAAGCCCCTTTATTTGTCAAATCAGTCAATGGAGTTGCCAATTGAGTAAATTCTTTCACAAATCTTTGTTAATAGTTGTAGAGGTGAAATAACCCTCTTAATTGTGTCAATATTTTTGGGGTAGGCCAATCCAAGATGGCCCAAATCTTCTCTTGATCAACTTGCACTCCTTAAGCATCGATTACTTGCCCCAAATATAGAATTTTGGTCATACTAAACTCACACTTAGAGTCTTTCGCAAAAAATGCTTGTGCTTGTAGAATATCCAAAACTTTGTACACATGTTTTAAGTGATCTTCCCAAGTTTTGTTGGAGATGAGTATGTCATTGAAGAAGACCAAAACCAACTTCCTCCATTGTTTATTGAACACTTGGTTCATACATGATTGAAAAGTAGCAAGAGATTTAGTCAAATTGAATGGCATGACTAGAAATTCATAGTGTCCATAATGACACCTAAAGGTTGTCTTATGAACATCCTCTTTTTGAACTCTTATCTAGTGGTATCTTGATCTAAGGTATATTTTCAACAACATGTAACTCATCAATCGGCACATCGATCTTGGGAATTGGATATTTGTTTTTAATAGTCCTTTTATTTAGAGTTCTGTCGTCGATGCACATTCTCATAGGCCCATCTTTTTTCTTGACCAAGACTATTGAAAAAGCAAATGGACTCAAACTTGGTCTAATGTTACTCATATCAAGAAGCTCCTTGATGGCCTTTTCTATTTCTTCTTTATGCTTTCTAGGATGGTGATAAGGAGTGGTAATCATTGGCTCGACATTGTCTTCTAATTCAATAACATGCTCAATCTCTCTATTAGGTGGCCTCCTAGGAGGTATGCCATTGAAAACTTTATTGTGGTTGTCTAGAAGAAACTAAACATCCACATGGTAAGATTTCTCGCCCTTTGAAGAAATGGTAGGCATTATCAAGCATTGGGTTTCCCAAGCAACTTGTCCATGGCTGAAACAATTTTTGGAACTCCATTTGATATTCCACGAAGTACAACTTTTTTGCCAACTTTTTTGCCATTTGATTGGAATTTAAGTTCCATGTTTTGGAAGTTTTGAGTAATTTTACCCAAAGAATGCAACCATCAAATTCCCAAAATTGCATTTGCATCTCCTATATTGACAATGTAAAAGTCATCTTTTACCTCATAATTTCACAAAGTGAGACTCATTTGGGGAATTTTCTTTATGCATTGGATGTTGAAAGTTGAAACCATCGGTAATCATCATGCGGCAAGCCTTCAAATTTTTTAGTTTTTAAACTTGTTTTTGCAACTACTCTTCATCAATGAAATTATGAGTTACTCTAGAATCAATGAGCATAGAAATTTTTTGCCAACATAAAACTCCATAGAGTTTGAAAGGGTTATACTTAGGGGTACTAGAAAGTTTGGCAAGGGTACCTCTTGAAGTATCTTTGTCTTCCTAATCCTCCTGCAAAGACTCTTCTTCTTCACTTTCTTTCTCCAATTCTTTAGCTCTTGGTTCTTCATCTAAAACTACCTCAATGGAATGTGCTTGTCCCTGTTTGAGACATTTATGGCCTAGTGCTTGTGGCTCTTTGCATGTGAAGAAGAGTTTCTTCCTTAACTATTTTTTGCCTCTTTCGCTTTTCTTGAAGGAACGTTTTTATTTTGATCGACACTTTTTTGAAAAGGCTTGTTTGGAGGAAAAGTCTTCTTTTCGAATTTGCTCTTTGGAATTGAAGTCTCAAGTGCCAAGGACCTTTTGTTAGCCTCTTGTAGAGATGGAGGTTTGAAAGCTTTGAATAAACCCATGAGGGGTTTAGACAAGACTTTAGTGAACAACATGATCAACCTTCTTTTTGTGATATTAGGAACCATTATGGAAAGCTATGTTACCGGTTCGAGGGTCTACATTGGCGGATATTGGTCCAGTTCGGCTCAGGTCCGAGGTCCACGTCCGGTCCAACCTGGGTCCTGTAATGTCCCCATTTTTGCGAGCATCAGTTATTGTTGGATTAGCCTATCATTTTGACCCTCATAGGCTAATGGACTTGATTAGAGGGGCTTCAGGGGCTATTACTTGGTCGATTGGCAACATTACTTGTCTCCAGTGCTTTGCTAGGTTCAATATTTGGCTTTGACAGTGGGTTTTGAGCTTAGACTGATGCACTTACTATTTATAGTAAGTCACCTTGGGAGTGAGTCAGAGTTACTATTATTAGCAGGGCACTTGGTCATATGTGGATTTGCAGTGTTGACTTCAGTTTCAGTGGATATGGCGTAATAATGTGTATTTAAGGAGATATTAATATTTTAATGGCTTTTAATGATATTTAATTATAAAAGTTATATTATAAAGTTATTATTTAACTTTATAATGAGTGGGGCCATTTTAAGTGAATGTGCAATTAATACTTCATGAAAAGTACACCATGACATGAGAATATAATATAAGGTCAACAAAAGCAAATTTAAAGCAAATATTAAATGATGTGAAAAAGCACACTTGGATCGATGCTTTTTGGAAAAGTATAAATAGAGCATCAAAAGCAAATCAACCTCATTATTGTATGAGCATTTGACTTTGCCTTTTGTGTGTTCTTGGGATTTGAGCTTGAGACCTAGGGTTTCAGCTTTTAGTCTCCATACCAACATTGAAGAACGTGCACTCTTCAGTGTTTATGCAATCTTGAAACTGTGAGAGATCAACCGAATAATTGCCTAAGAGTTGGCTTCATTCAGGAGTCATCATTGAGCAGATTTGTGAGATTTCGCATTAGGGTTTCTTCATCAAAGGATCATTATCCGGGTATGAATGTTCTCAATGTAATTTCATGATAATAAAATCTCTGATATAATATATTACAATTGTGCTTCTGTATTTCTTGGTTCTGTGAATTTTTATGCATTCTTGGTAAATCTTTCAAAAAAAATTCAAACCCTAGTCAATCAGCAACAATTAGCAGAGGTTAGAGACGGTAGGTCTCTTACAGTGGTATCAGAGCCATTTTCCTGCCATCTTGTGTTGGTGTTGAGGAAAAAAATAAATAATAAAAATAAAAAAATTCAGAGTTTAAAATAAGGGGTTTGCAGATACAAAAAGAAATTTCTCAGAATTTAGGGTTTTAGAAATTAGAGTATGGTTTTATAAAAGATTCAGTAATAATTTATTGGTATTTGAGTTCTCTGGTTGCTGTTTGAAATTGGAAGTGGGATCCTTTGGTAATACTATCTGCCGTCAACATTTATTACTGGGAGACGCTAATTTTCGGGTCTTGCTTGATTGGAATATTATGGTAAAGATTGACGCATAGCTGGGCATATTGTTTATTTGTTAAATACAAAATATATGAGGATTGAGGAAGAATTGTCTTTTTCACGGGAGCTGCTAGTGAAGAAATTTGAGGGCATTTCTCATGGTAGACTTCTAATCTGGATTTGGGATCCAGGTATATTTGGTTGGACACACTTCAGTGTACTGTGGGTTCCTTCGTGTGTATCAGGGTTCCAATTTGGGTTCATTGGGGAATATTGCAATATGTACATGGTGAGGATTACTTGTGGTTTTACTTTTGGCTCCCATGTACATGATTCGTTTGAGATGCACAGTTCAGTGCGCAGGGCAGTTGGTTTGGTGTTCATCTTTGCGCGGTTGTGGTTATGTTGATGTTGCGGCAGTTGTTCTTCAGTATGGGACATTTCACGGTCTTCCTTGGGATTTCCAGTGTAGTGGAGTTTATTTGCAGTTGTGATTGCTTGGGGACAAGCAATCTTAGGGAGGGCGGACTATAATGTCCCCATTTTTGCGAGCATCAGTTATTGTTGGATTAGCTTATCATTTTGACCCTCGTAGGCTAATGGACTCGATTAGAGGGGCTTCAGGGGCTATAATTTGGTCGATTGGCGACATTACTTGTCTCCAATGCTTTGCTAGGTTTAGTATTTGGCTTTGACAGTGGGTTTTGAGCTCAGACTGATGCACTTACTATTTATAGTAAGTCACCTTGGCAGTGAGTTAGAGTTACTATTATTAGTAGGACACCTGGTCATATGTGGATTTGCAGTGTTGACTTCAGTTTTAGTGGATATGGCGTAATGATGTGTATTTAAGGAGATATTAATATTTTAATGGCTTTTAATGATATTTAATTATAAAAGTTATATTATAAAGTTATTACTTAACTTTATAATGAGTGGGGCCATTTTAAGTGAATGTGCAATTAATACTTCATGAAAAGTACGCCATGACATGAGAATATAATATAAGGTCAACAAAAGCAAATTTAAAGCAAATATTAAGTGATGTGAAAAAGCAAACTTGGATCGATGCTTTTTGGAGAAGTATAAATAGAGCATCAAAAGCAAATCAACGTCATTATTGGATGAGCATTTGACTTTGCCTTTTGTGTGTTCTTGGGATTTGAGCTTGAGACCTAGGGTTTCAGCTGTTAGTCTCCATACCAGCATTGAAGAACATGCACTCTTTAGTGTTTAAGCAATCTTGAGGCTATGAGAGATCAGTTGAATCATTGCCTGAGAGTTGGCTTCATTCAAGAGTCATCATTGAGCATATTTGTGAGATTCCGCATCAGGGTTTCTTCATCAGAGGATCATTATCTGGGTATGAATGTTCTCAATGTAATTTCATGTTAATAAAATCTCTGATATAATATATTACAATTGTGCTTTTGTATTTCTTAGTTCTGTGAATTTTTATGCATTCTTGGTAAATCTTTCAAAAAAAATTCAAACCCTAGTCAATCAACAATAGTTAGCACAGGTTAGAGACGACAGGTCTCTTACAGGTCCAGATAGGGTCTGGCCCCGACATACCTGAGAAGGACCCGTTTCGAACTTGGGAGAATTTGAGAAAGCTATCATCGTATTTCTTGCTACAGAGTCAAATATATGGTGGACTTGGGCACTCCAGTTGAGGCGAATCCCATTTCAGCTATTACATCTTCCATTACTATGTCCCCATATGCATGAATACCCCCGTTAGTTGGCTTTTGCAGCAAATTCTATTCGTCCTCCACCGCCCTGAGTTGCCAAAAGGTTGCCTGAGGCTTCGAGGCTTCATTGTTTGAAAATAATAAATTCACTACCAAACTTTTAGGATACCGATAGGGCTATATTCACTTTTAGAATGTTTGTTTACTTTTTTAATATTAACATTTTAGTTTAAATATTTTATTTAAAATATATAATCACTAATATATTTAGTTTTTTTAAAAATATATTAATGAATATTAATATGTTATAATTATAGTCACATTAATATTAATATTAAATATTTTATTTAAAATATCTAATTATTAATATATTTAATATATTTAATGTATTTAATTTTTTTTATCTATATTATTGAATATTAATATGTTATAATTATACACATTAATATTAATATATATTATATTTAATTTATTACAAAAGAACCTTATATATGTAATTTTTATATGTTTTTGTATGGAAGAACCCAAATGAACCCAATCCCAAAATTTTTTTGACCGAACTTGCGAATTGAGCCATTGAACCCAAACCTAGACCCAAACTCGAACCCGAACCAGGAACTTAGATGGAAAGTTATGAGAATCAATGTAATGTCCCCTTCTCGAGCCTAGTCAACTTTGTTGATCGATAGCCTATTCTTCAGGTTCCTGTAGGCGAATTGGGTTGTTAAAGGAGCTCCTGTCATGTCCCCGTTTTAGCTGACACTGTTTGTCGAGGAGTTAGCCTATAATTTCGATCCTCGTAGGCTGACAGGGTGTGCAGAGGATCATCGGGGGTTTTAGTGTTTGTAGCTCCGGTTTCGGTTGTGTCGTTAGCCTACTCTTCCGAGTGCTTTTGAACTTTCTATTTTTAGAAAGTTAGGTCAGGCGGAAGCTGCTATTTCGGGCAGGGCACCTGGTTCAACCTTTCAGCTCAGAATCGATCCAGTTCAGCAGTTTGATGATCAAACGGAGGAATAAGGGATATTTAATGCATTATTAAATATTTAATAATTTGACTTTATATTAAAGTCACTTTATTGAAATATTAAATTATTTAATTAATTTGGCCTGTTATAAAGTATTTAATATACTTTATAATAAAGTATTTAATATACTTTATAATAAAGTATTAATTTTTGATTTAATGAATATTTATTATTCATTAAAATAAGCGCCAATTATTAAATAAATTTCTCCTAAGTCTTGAAAAGACGAATTTAATCATTTTATTAAATGATTATTAAAAAAGAGCATTGGGTCGAATTTTATTGAAGAGGATATATATTTTGCAGTCAAGACAAATCGAACCATTTTTATGAAATGTTATTCTAATTTGTCTTTTGCTCTGAGCATCGGAGTTTGCAAACCTTAGGGTTTCTGGCAGACGATCGTTTCTGGAGAACGAAAACTCTTCAGAGATTAGGCAGACTGAGACTGTGAAATATCAGTTGAAGCTGGCACTTGGTGATTTCATCCAGAGATCACAGTTTGAGATTATTGAGTTATTTTAGCAGAGATTCACAGAGAACTTCATCTGGCAGTGAAGGCGTAATTTATCTGAGATCATTCATCAGAGTTGGCACAATTTTCAAGAAGCCGTACTTCATTAAATGCTGCTGCAGACAGGCCATACTTTTCTGTACCTTTCTTGGCCGTACTATCTCACCTTCAGAGAAACGCATGTGTTCATCAGTGTCTGGTGATTCTAACTTGGGCGCTTGGGATTGCTAAAGAATTTGCAGTGTCTTTGGGAGCTTGGAGAAGCCTTCTTATTTCTGGCCGTACCTTCTTTATCTGCTGCAGCCGCCATTAAAAGAAGAAAACCAGGTTTTTGATTTAATAAATTTATATTCCCTTCATATATTGTATTTGCCATTTGTAAACTTTCTGGAAGTGAAATAAATTGGTGCGCCTATCTTTCCTGAGCATTTTCAAAGCTTATTTGGATGCTATTTATTTATTATGAATTTATTAGCATTTTATAAGGGAAATCGCAGTTTTCATGATTAATGTAAAAACCTCAAAAACACAAAAAAATCGTAAATTTGCAAAAACAATACGAAAACAATCAGGGTTTGAATCAGAGAACCACCAGGGTTCTGACAGTGGTATCAGAGCACAGATCTCCTGCCATCCTGTGCTTTTTCAGTGCTTTTTCAGAATACAGTGTGCTTTTTAGTGCTTTTTCATGAACAGAGATACCATTCACTACATTAAAGGTGTAGGGACAGGCAAAGACGAGGATTGGACAGGCCCACCTATCCCTGAAGGTCAGACAGTGTCAGGGGTGCTTGTTATTCACAGATCCAGTTCTGACGGTAGTGAAAGCAGTGTTGCAACCCTAATGGCAGAACGTGAGACTTCCTCAGAGACTCGCAAGGATCCAGGGAAGGCGCATGCAGAGGGTGATATTACCGAGGAGGAGTTTAGACGGAGGCACGATAATATGATGGATATGATGTCTCAGCTGATGGGTACCATTAGACAGTGTACGCCCACACAACACACTACATTCAGATTGGACAGACGAGTGGGACTGCACCAGTGGATCAGCCATTGGCATCCGTACCTAGACAGCCGTCCCGATCTACAGGAGCGTAGGCCAGGCCAGCCTACTTTCTTACCTAGGGAGACTCCACCACAGACTCCAGAGGCAGCATCGAGGCTGACATGGGGAGTTTCAGCCACACATTGGCATGTCGATTGGCGGATTTGCGAAGATTTCGTACATGTCATTAGCGCCTGAGATCCGGCAGGCACTTACATTTCATGAGTTTATAGATGTTTATAAACCCAGAGGAGGAGGCAGATTTGACCGTAGACCCCCACATCATCAGCAGCAGCCACAGGTGAATAGAGATTTGCAGTATGCGGTGAGCAAGATTACGCTGCCATATTTTGATGGGTCAGAGAAGACATCAGCTAGGTCTTGGGTCCAGAAATTGGACAATTACTTGTCACTTAGGCCTATGCAGGAGGATGAGGCAATTAAATTTGCTACTTTACATCTTGACGGAGTAGCACACGATTGGTGGCACCATGGCATGTACACGCTAGGCCATCATGCAGTCAATACCTATCAGGAGTTCACCAGCAGACTGATAGAGAGATTCGATAAGAAGGATCCGGAATTGTATTTCAGAGAGTTGGCTCAGCTCAGACAGACGGGTAGTCTGGATGCATACATTGGCGAGTTTCAGAGAGTGGCAGTCATGGTGACAGGGATTTCAGAGCGGAGACTTATCATACTATTCGTTGAGGGTTTGACAGAACCCATGAGAGGCTGGGTCAAGGCGTTTGATCCTACTACACTTCAGGAGGCGATGCGGAAGGCAAGGAGTATGGAGCTTGCTGCTCCGAAGAAACAATTTCAGCCTAAGGCAAACAACTTACCTGTCGAGGAGAGTCAGACACCAGTTGCAGAACCAAAAAGGAAACCAGTTGCGAGAATTGATGATGCAACTCGGGAGGAATGCAGGAAGAAACAACTCTGTTATTGGTGCAAAGCACCCTACAGCAAGGAGCATGATTGTCCTTTGAGACCGAAGGGCAGAGCCAACCGCGCCATGTGGGTTTACTATGATGATGACGAGTCTGATGATTCAGACCAGCAGGTTGTTTCAGAACATGCAGAGGCCGGGAATGCCTCTACAGAGTTTGGGCCCGATGCCAACTTATCCCCGTTGGTATTATCTACTAGTGTACGGGATGACTCATTCAGGTTCAGGGGATTAGTGGAAGGACAGCGATGTATTGCTATGCTCGACACTGGAGCCACACACAATTTCATTGATGAGGGCTTCGTCAGCAGATGTAGACTCCAGACAGAGGATTTCGCTGGATTCAGAGTTCGGGTGGCAGATGGATATACACTCACTTGCACTCGACGGATTTGTAATCTCACTCTCATGCTGACTGATTATGAGTTGCAGGCAGACTTTTATGTAGTCAACTTGGGTGGGATGGATTTTGTGCTGGGTATGAGATGGTTACAGGACATTAGTGTGTTCACCCTCAACTTGCCTAAAATGGAGATGAGATTTGAGGTACAGGGCAAGAAATATGTGTTGAGGGGGATTACAGATGGCAGCCTTCGTTCTATCTCTCTCGTTAGTGGGAAGAGCGAGAAGGTAGAGCAGGATTTTGCGCAGACCAGGCATGGTTATGCTCAGTACCCCGGGGGTTCTGAGGCAGTCGTTTGGGATCAGCCTAGTGGTTTGGTTCCGTTTGTGACCAATCCATTGTTTGAGACAGATGTTATATCTACATACGACAATCCGCTCTTTGAGTTTGATATGAGTACACCTGATCCTGGTCTTGAGCAGAGTGATGATAGCGTTTGGGATCCTACTAGTGCACTGGGATTTCAGACTCAGCTCACGGAGGAGTATCACAGTGTGTATATGGTGCAGAGTGCATATAGCTTCATGATTAATCCGCATGTACACGATTTGTTTCAGGTGCACAGTGGTGGTATGCACGTGCTTGATATGTTGGATGATAGTATATCTCGTGCAGTTTTAGGGGGTAAGTGTTGCTTGTCGTTTGACTTGCCTCCTTCTGAGTTTCTTGATCCTATGCCGGACCGCACTGAGGTTAATAGGGAATGGTATTTTATTTTTGCTGATCAGTTGTGGGAGTTACAGGAGTCAGTGGTGACCAGCAGGAACATTGTCCGGTACTTCCCATGGGATCCAGGTGGTGCAGTGCAGCTGTATTTGCAGAGATTGCTTGAGGACAAGCAATTTCAGGAGGGCGGACTGTCATGTCCCCGTTTTAGCTGACACTGTTTGTCGAGGAGTTAGCCTATAATTTCGATCCTCGTAGGCTGACAGGGTGTGCAGAGGATCATCGGAGGCAGTTACTCAGTGTTTGGTAGCTCCAGTTTGCAGTTGTGTCAGGTTGGGCCTTCGCAGAATCTTCCAGAGTGCTTTTTCAGGAACTTTCTATTTTTAGAAAGTTAGGTCAGGCGGAAGCTGCTATTTCGGGCAGGGCACCTGGTTCAACCTTTCAGCTCAGAATCGATCCAGTTCAGCAGTTTGATGATCAAACGGAGGAATAAGGGATATTTAATGCATTATTAAATATTTAATAATTTGACTTTATATTAAAGTCACTTTATTGAAATATTAAATTATTTAATTAATTTGGCCTGTTATAAAGTATTTAATATACTTTATAATAAAGTATTAATTTTTGATTTAATGAATATTTATTATTCATTAAAATAAGCGCCAATTATTAAATAAATTTCTCCTAAGTCTTGAAAAGACGAATTTAATCATTTTATTAAATGATTATTAAAAAAGAGCATTGGGTCGAATTTTATTGAAGAGGATATATATTTTGCAGTCAAGACAAATCGAACCATTTTTATGAAATGTTATTCTAATTTGTCTTTTGCTCTGAGCATCGGAGTTTGCAAACCTTAGGGTTTCTGGCAGACGATCGTTTCTGGAGAACGAAAACTCTTCAGAGATTAGGCAGACTGAGACTGTGAAATATCAGTTGAAGCTGGCACTTGGTGATTTCATCCAGAGATCACAGTTTGAGATTATTGAGTTATTTTAGCAGAGATTCACAGAGAACTTCATCTGGCAGTGAAGGCGTAATTTATCTGAGATCATTCATCAGAGTTGGCACAATTTTCAAGAAGCCGTACTTCATTAAATGCTGCTGCAGACAGGCCATACTTTTCTGTACCTTTCTTGGCCGTACTATCTCACCTTCAGAGAAACGCATGTGTTCATCAGTGTCTGGTGATTCTAACTTGGGCGCTTGGGATTGCTAAAGAATTTGCAGTGTCTTTGGGAGCTTGGAGAAGCTTTCTTATTTCTGGCCGTACCTTCTTTATCTGCTGCAGCCGCCATTAAAAGAAGAAAACCAGGTTTTTGATTTAATAAATTTATATTCCCTTCATATATTGTATTTGCCATTTGTAAACTTTCTGGAAGTGAAATAAATTGGTGCGCCTATCTTTCCTGAGCATTTTCAAAGCTTATTTGGATGCTATTTATTTATTATGAATTTATTAGCATTTTATAAGGGAAATCGCAGTTTTCATGATTAATGTAAAAACCTCAAAAACACAAAAAAATCGTAAATTTGCAAAAACAATACAAAAACAATCAGGGTTTGAATCAGAGAACCACCAGGGTTCTGACAGCTCCATAGTTCTTGGAGTGGTGTAGTTCAACATAATTCTAGTTTAATTTGTGGCATTGCAATCAATTGTCAATGTGTTTCATAATGTTGCTTTTAGAAGCATTTTCAGACATTTGGTCCGTGCTCCGCATTTCTTGGAGTTCATTGCTATTTTTAGAAAGTCATCGTTTCGGCACCAACTTTGTCTCTTGGCGACAATTACAACTCGGCACATTCAATTTCAGTATTCAATGTCTTGGTGTTGCATCTCGCGAGTCAGGTGGTTGATTTTAAATAAATGCTTAAGTTATAATATTTTATTATAAAGTCACTTAAGTGTTTATTTAAATATTAGAAAAAATGACTCACTTTATGGGAATTTTTAAAAAGTGATATTAATTTATCTTTTAAGGCGTTGGGAAAAGAGACATAAAAGAAATAATTACAAAAAGTATTATTTTAATTCGCAAGAGAGGCGTTGAGATTTGTGAAGGAAATAAAATACTTTTTGGAGATCATTTTGCACTATGCATGAATTATTATTGTTATGAAGATTATGTAGAGAATTTCTCCAAGAACTTCCTGAGGATGAAAACCCTCACGAAGAATATCATCCACGATGGTGAAAGATTTTCCCTAGTTGATTTCTGATAGTTTCACATAGAGACTATGCGGGTGCTTTATTGATGTGATTTACAGTTTTTATTGGAAGGGGTTTGATTGCAAAAATCTTTTGATAAATGATTTTGGAAATCAGGTTGCAGGTATGATCAGAGTTGTAGAAATGGGGGTAGAAGCTAGACCAAAGAAAGGAGTCTAGAGGCAAAGGAAAATATGGATAATTGAACCATCCAAAAAACCAAGAACCACTATTCCAAATGAAATCCTGATCTTCCATAAACTCCAATTGCACCAAGAAGATGCTCGTTTTCAACAAAGAGAGAAGGTTTCACTATCTTAAACTAGGCCAAATATTTCCAAGGGACAAAATCTTCATAAGACAACCTCTACCCCATGCACTTGCAAATCAAAGAATTATTCTTAACATTCTCACCAATCGAAGATACAATCCTCCAAAAACTCCAAAACTAGCACCTCAATGTAATGTACCCAATTAGACAACCTTTGGAAATAGATGAAATTTTGACCAATGTGCAAACTGAAATGATGAATGAATACCAAATGCCCAATTGTAGATGCCAAAACTTTATTGAAATTAATGTTGGTCTGCAAAATGCCAAAATTGTAAACCTTATCAATCAAAATGCATACCACGAACAACAAACCTGACCATCCTCAATGCTATTATGAATTATAAACCCTCAAATGCTGAAATGTAACCAATTGACTAATGTATGACAGCTAGAAATGTATGAAACCTTTGTGTATTGCTCGAACATGGACCCCTTTGCTACTAAGCATGACTTTGAATGGAAGATAGTCATTTGCTCACTTATTGCCAACCATAATGACCAATATTATGGCACATGCATTTGCACTTTCTTTCCAAACATCAAATTTTAACCCAACGAAGATGGTATAACTGTATATGTATGAATCTGCTTACCTTGTTTCTAAGTCACTCCATTGTCATTTGCCTTGAGAGCACTATCAAATGTGAGGTGACATGTCATGCCCTTTTTTTGAAAGTAAATCCATTGGGAGAACTTGTAGCCCGTTTCTTCATTTCTTATAGGCTAAGGGATAATATGAGGGAAATAACTAATAATTATATTTTAAGTTGAGCCCAGTCACTTTATTTAAAAAAGGTAACTTAAATATTATTATTTTATTTAAAAAAAGTGTTTTATTAAACACTTTGGAGGGAAAAAGGGAAATTCAAATTGAGGGCCTAAAAGGACTTAATAAAAGGAGGCTGAATTGGTCAAATGCATCATCCATTGTCATTGATTATCAATTCCTTTAATTAGAGATTGAGCACGTGAGGATGAAAACTCTTGTCATAGGAGATTTGGAGGAAGAAAACCCTCTTGGTTTCCATTGTTGGATTGGAGGATGAAATCCCTCTTGTCCTTGTGAAGTGATTTCGTTCGGGTATCACATTTGTGCTAATTATTGAGATTTATTTGAAGATTTCAGTTTGTGAATGTTTGGATCAATTAATATTTGCAAGCAAATCAAGTGACATTTTATTATTGGTGTTTTTCAAAGAATTTGAGGGCATTGTTGCTATTGTGCAACCTTCAGTATATCAGTATTTAGTAGTGCCGTAAGACAAATAGTGAGTCACTAGTCATACTAGTCTCTATAGTCTACTGTGCATCCTGTAGTAGTTCATGCAGTGTGGCAACAATACTTCCTAAATAGTAACAACACTTAAATTATTTTTTCTGCTGCCATACTGGGGTCAACCCATAATAGTGTGTCTCCCTTTTTGGTCAAAGTTGGACATTAAAATTAGCATTTTTAACCAAATTCTGACTTTCTGACACCTATAGCAACTAAACAATCAATAATTTGAAAATGATGTGAACTAGTGATTTTTGAGATTTTATATGTAGATTCTAAATGTATTTTTTAAAAATTTCAAGAAATAATATGTAATTTTTTTTATGCAACTTTTAATAAGCCATACTATTCATGGATATCTGATCACACAATCTGCAGTGTACCAGCCCATGCATAAGTCATTGCTGCACCAATTAATTATTATATGCAGATTGTGGCTATATAGCCATTGCCCCTTCTGCACTATTAGCCACATCATTCAGTCAATCCCCAATCACAGTTGTTTGTGAGTTGACTATTTATTTGTGATAGTTGGATATAAATTCCTACATTTCTTCTGTACATTACTGTTGCAATTACTATTTTTATTTAATTTTAGTTTGCTGCAATTAATTAATTTGCAAGGGTTTAATAACAATACATGGGTATTTATTGCTGCTGATAATTGTTCATTAATACCCTATTATTGCATAAGTGAGAATCATGAAAATTTGTAGGGTTTATGAAATTTTTAGAAAGTGACATTGCATGATATGCCTTTGGACCTTGCATTGATCCATGAGTTTCAAGGTCTTCATGATAGTTATTTTGAGCATATCTTGTCCATGCATTCCATGATACTTCCATTGGTTCATTCACAATGCTCACACATGTATTTATGGACCGACTAGAAATCTGATTTCTAGATAGTCCTTCTACCACACTTTTATTTGTTCCTTTGTGGTAAGGATGGATAAAAGGATCAATCAACCAAACTTGCAAAATAAAAACTGATTGCTCTGGCATATCTTTCTGTGGTTCCCATGCATGATGTTGAATCATACCTTATTGGTGATGAATGCTTTGCTGTTGCAGCTGCTGATTTGTGATTTGCAGATGGGATATTTGACCCTTTTGTGACATGTTAGCTGTTATGAGCTCTTGAGTTTTTGTCAAATAGTACATGCCTTTTTTCTTGGGAGCATATTGGGGTTTTACTCAACTTGAGAGATGTTTCGTGGACACCATTAGAAATTATTGGAATATCTTTTACAATCATGGAAACTTCACATTCGGTTGGTGATGCTTGTTTCTCATTGACTTTATGAAGACAAGTAGTTTTCTTATTAGAAGTCGTTAAAATACTTTTTACTATTAAAGGATCCTTACCTTCAATTTGCATGGTGGATTCCTTCTGTTCTTGCTCAATAGTCTGTTCCTTCTCAATGTCTTGTAGCTTTGATTCTGACTTTCCTTCTCTCTTCATGAAAGTTTGCTTTGCGGCTCCTCAATGATTTCTTCCTTAGCAAATTCTTGTGATTTTGGTTCTAGACTTTCTTCTTTCTTTTCTACTCTCCTTTTGTATTTTTATTACTACCTCTATATTTTTCTAAAATTGTTTACTTACATCTTGCATTTGCTTCTACAAAACCAATAAAATTTTCTATAGATTTTTGTCATTGATTTCCTGTCATGATTCATAGTCTGGCAAGATCAAGAATTTAATAACTCTACAATTTTTCCCAAATTCCTATATATGCAATTTTGGAATAAATATGGAATGCTGAACAATAGTAATTAAATGCCAATACTTATCATTGAAATAGTGGCATATCAAATTTATTATTATTGAAGCAGTTTATAACAAACAATGTGCAACAGAAATCTTTTGTTTGTTTATTTTTCAAATTACCAAAATAAATAGCAAAACTCAACTCTCGAAATATGTATGCAACAAGGACTGCTTTAGAAGGTATGATGCCTTAGGTACCACCTGTACATCAGACAATACAACTGAATGGTGCAGGGGGAACAACAATTGTATGACCATGTTCAGTTACAGGGTGCCAAATGGTATGACAGCCTCTCAAGTACAATGATTTGCAAATAGGTATGGTTACAAAGACAGGTTGCAACCATAATACTAAATGTTGTGCAGTAGCAGAAAATTGTTGAATCAACAGCAACTAAAAATTAAATTCCCACCTTCCCTTGACAGTCTTCTTGAATGCTCAGTGAAATAACAAATCATGCTTAGATACAACTAGTTGGAACATACCAAGCTGAAACTGGAAACACACTGTAGCAGTATTGTGGTGTCACAGTAGCAACATAGTGTAGTAAACTGAAATTGGAAATGAATTGTGAACTTTTAGCACAAATGTAATTCTTGAATGAAACTGCCTCAAAATGACAAGAGGGTTTTTGTCCTCCAACTCCAAGGGTTTTCGTCCTCAGGTGAGAAGATGAACACAAGTCCTCAAGCTTTGAAAAAGGCTTTGATTTCAATAAACAATGGATACTTTCTTTTGAACAATTCTCTTCCTTTCTTAAACTCTATTATGGTCCAATTTAATTTGAATTCTCCCTTCCCTCCAAAAATTCCCTCCAAACTTGTTCACTTAAAACACCTTTATAAAATATTACATAAGACCTTATTGTGACCCATTTAGATGGTCCCCACTTTATAATAGTAATATTTAAGTTGTCTTTTTACAATGTTTTAACATAAAGTTACTAGGACTAACTTAAAATATTATTATTAAATTATTTCCCTAACTTTAAGCCCATGAGAAATAAAAAAATAGGCTTTGAATTCCTTGATTATTTTATTTTTGAAAAGGAGACATGACACTTGAAGGGGATGATGAAAGAAATTGGGAGAATCTAACATGGATCTCAAGGCAAACTGACCACCATTCAGATTTGAGAAAATCTTTTCTTTTGCAGAGTGAATTGTGATGCAATTTCTACATGCATATTAGCATGGGAAAAAATTAAATGTTGGATGGGAAACTATTAAATATTGGAGGTTGTTAGATTGTGGAAAAAGACATTGTAACCAATTAAAGGTGGGCAATGGTGTCTAGGAAACCAAGGAAGAAATCAAATTCAAATTTGACATTAAATAAATGAAAAGATGGAATTGGGTTTTGGGGAAAGACCTGGGTATTGCTAGAAAGAGAAATTTATCAATGACATCAATGTAGGAAAGAATTGAGTTTGTGAAAGTTGAGAAAGCAATTGGGATTGGATGTAGTAGGCAATTGGATAGAGTAACCATATTATAATAAATTTAGGAATTTAATCTAAAAGTGATAGGTGGAGTTCAAGATTTGTAAAGTCTTTAGAAGTGTAGTAAATAATAAAAAAGGAAAAGACATAAGTGGCATTGGATTCTAGGAAAGTCAAATTTATTGGGAAAAAGGAGGGAGAGAGGCTAAAAAGGCAATAAACTAGAAAGAAAATGCAATGGAGAGGGGATTAGCAAAGGGATTGATGGGAAGAAAGAACACAATAAGGGGAGGAGCTGTGGAAAACTTTGGGAAGACAATCCCTTTATGGGATTAATGTTTCTTTTGCAGGACTTAACCCAAAGATCCTAGCCTTGAACTTGCATTGTGTGTAGAGTTTTATCTTTTGTTTCAGATTTTGTCCTCTTTGCTGAGGGTTGCTAGGGCATGTAGCTTGGTGTTTTGGATAATTGAAAGCCTTTGTGTCATTGTTATTTGCATATTTTAGTTTCATCTTAGTTTCTTGTCCAAGTAATGAATAATTTTGGGTCTTTTCTAATGTTGTATTGAAATTTGGTTTTGAAAACTTGGTTGTGAAGACAATTTGGTTTGCTATTCCCTATTCTTAGTGCTTTCAACTTGGTTTTTTTCCACTCTTACCTTGCTTGTCAATCCATCCCTATCTATGGTTGTTGGACATTAGGAACAAATAAAACTAGTTTGGAATGAGATTTCAAGTGTCTTTGGTATGAAAATGGGAGGAATGAACTTTGTGATTTCAAATCTAGGATGGTAGTAGTCCTTTCCTGTTGCCTCATTTATCCATTTATTAATGAGTCTTTGGGGTTGGTGTTTGAAAATATCTCGTTGTTGTTGGCTTGCTTTATGGGTTTGACCTCTTGCATCTTATCTTTTGAAGCCATATGTGGTATTATCATCTTGGTGTGGAATTGGATTGAAGTTGAGGCTATTTATTGCTGCTTGCTTGATAGTTTGTACTTGTGTTGTTGATTCTACTGATGTGGAACCTAAGCTTGAGCTGATGTTATTGTTGGTGGAAATTTAGCTTGTGCCTTTCCCTAGTTTGACTATTTGGGTAGGTGTTGTTTCTATTGGATTTATTAGATTGTTGAATCTTCTTGGGTTGTACTTTTATGCAATTTTGATGTTGGGCATTGTTAAGGGTTTGAGCTCTAGCTTGTTAAATTGATAATGCTATCTATGTTGTCATCCCTTGATATTAAGTTAGCTTGGATTGTAGCCTACTATTTTTGATTTTGAAGGATTGATGCCTACTATTTTTGATTTTGAAGGATTGACTCCACAGGTTGATGCTATTGTGTTGCTATGGATCAAGCTTTTGTATTGATGATTTCAAAATTTTAGTTTATTATATTCCCAATTGAACTACACGAGCTGATATCATTTCCCCTATTATGATTATGTCTTGATTTGAGTCATTTTATGAAATAAATCTAGTCCTTAATATTTAAGTGATGATGACAAATATTGTCTGCAGTGTTTGTTCCCCTAAGACAAGGTATCTTGGATAGATTTTATTGCTATAAAGTCAATATAGAATACCACAAATACATTCTCTACCTTTGAGTTTTATTAGGTTGTCTTTGGAAAATGTGATTTTATTTACCACTTGAAGGAACCTAATTTGTTGTTTGCAATGCCTTTGCCCTATGGCTAACTTGGTGCATCTCCCTAAACTTTTACCTTAAATATTTAGACCAAGACATGTATAGTTGAATGAAAGAATTGTATGGTTGGAATTATTGAGTAGGAAAGAACCTTCTAGAGCATTTACAAACAATTTTGGTGTTGGGTCTAGCTATCAAAAGGAAAAGATCCACTTCCTTTGCACTTGCTATGAGGAGGGTCGGTTGGAAAAACATATCTACCTCCAATGCTTGGCTAAAGTAGAAAATCTTGGTGGGATCATCTTTAGTTGGTTTATCTAGGTGATATTCTTCCAACCATTTTCTTGTTCATTTTGACTAACATTCATGAAAGAATTTATTAGCATTCAAGAAAGTTAAGATGATAAGCTTTATATAAGTTTGACACGAGTGCATTTGTTGTGAGGTGCTTAAATGAGATGTTGCTACTAAAAGGAGCCTTAATTCATCTAATAGTACTCATCTAATTGTTTCATGCAGTTGAAAGAGAATAAAATTACCATAGTTTATCTATTTTGTGGGGATGATCACTATGCAATTTATATTCCTATGTTGTATATATTTGTTATGTATATTTATAAGGGTTATTGAGTATTTGTCTGCCACTCTCTCTTGCTACTTGTAATAAATTATGCCCTTGGTTCTATTTCAATGAATGGAGGTGAAGATATGCTTTGTGATGAGTTTCATGTTTTCCATAATTTTAAGAATTCCATCTCTTGTAATAAATTGCATGGTTTCACGGAGTTTCCTAACGGAGGGACGTGGAGACGTGGGGACGGGTTTCAAGGACGGGGGGACCAAGGGCCTAAGTTTGGGGATGATAGGGGGATGGCGGGGGGACGATGGTTGGGTGGTGGTAGGGCACTAAAATACATACATTACTTGAAAAAATAGTTATAAAAAGATGTATAAGTATAAGAATTATACATCTTGGAGACAACTAGGAGTCCCCTCGATGTCTTGAGGACACCCCGACGTCCTCGAAGTCCTAGTGGCGTCCTGGAGACGACAACACTGGTGGTGGGATGGTGGCATTGGTGGTGGGTTGGTGGGGGGACGTGTAGATGTTGCGACCTTTTCACACATCACCCCATTCAAAATGGGGACCCCCTAATTTTCGCTCCGTTCCTGGTCTTTTGGCTTTGGTTTTGTCTTTCTCTCTCTCTGTCTCTCTCGTTTTTGTCTGTCTTTCCGGGATGTGCCCGTCTTTGAGCTTAGACTTGAAATTTTGGCTAAGTCTAAGAATTAGGGTTTTGAATCTTCTAGTCAGTTTGAAGTCAAATGGAGTGAGTGAATTGAAATATGAGCTTGGCGTTGCAGTCAGATGGCTGCAGACAGGTCCCTATTAAATTTTCACTGAATTCCGACAACTTACTATTTTTAGTAAGTACCTAATTTAGGGCATTTTCTCACCACTTTTGAAGTTCTATCCATTACACTGCATCCAGAGCATGTCAGACTGCTTGCCTACAAATTTTGAGCTGAAACAGACAACTTTCTATTTTTAGCAAGTATCACCTTCAGAAGCAAATTTTAGGGTTTGCATGCAAAGTTTTTCAGTGCATGTCTGGAGAATATTTCTGGGTTTTCCGAGACCTACGCAATGGTATAACATGCAAGATGAGATGATAACTTTAAGCACTCAGGCTTCAGAGGCTATTTTTAGGGTTTGCATGTAGGAGTTTTCGATGCATGTCAGGTTATTCTTTGTGGGTTTTTCGGAAGCTTCGCAGTGATGTAACATGCAAATCAGGATCAGGACCTTTTGTAGAGATGTCTTCGGAGACTATTTTTAAGGTTTTCATGCAGGACTTTTCAGTTCATGTCAGCATATTTATCATGGGTTTTTCAAGAGCTACACAGCAAGATAACATGAAGGCAAAATTGATCACTTTTCAGAAACTTACTATTTTTAGCCAGTGCTCACATGCAGTCCAGTTTGCTGGGTTTTTCTGGGTTCTGTGAGATCTCTCGGACTATGTGACATGCAAATTCATCCAGCTAATGGTTGGTCACTTTTTCAAGCATTTACTATTTTTAGCAAGGATCATTTTGACAGCTACCCAACACTTCAGTATCACGAATAGGGCGACACGCAACAAAAACGGGGTCAAACGAAGATCATTTGAGCAACATGCAAGTTAGATTAGGGTTTCCAGCCTTGGGGCCTAAAATGAAGGGTCAAACGCCAGAATCTTTGAAAATTGATGTATCCCACTGTGATCTGTATCTTTCAAGGAATCCACTGGTAAAATTTGAAGGCAATCTGAGCACTTACTATTTATAGTAAGTCACTTCTGAAATGGGCTATAAATAGCAGGTCAGTGCGAGACACCAGTGTGAACAGGCCAGTCAACCCATGAGGATCACGTTAGTTAGATTTCAAATTAAACAGAGTTGAAGAAGTGCTGAAACCAAGCAGTTACTATAAATAGTAAATCACTTCCGAAATGGGCTAAAAATAGCAAGTCAGTGCGAGATGGCAATGTGAACAGATCAACTAGATCATGAAGATCCTATGGTGTAAAATTCAAATCAATGCAAGCTACAAAAGAGTGAAAACCGAGGTACTTACTAAATATAGTAAACAAGGGTGAGCAAGCTAAAAAATGTCTAAGTCTGAGAAAGTTCTTGCTCATCCCTTGAAATGCGCCCAAGGTGAAGCTAGCCGAAGGATGGAAAAGTTTTCAAGTGAGAAATTCCTGTTGCCTAGCCTAAATGCGCCCATGTTGATGACTAGCAGAAGGATGAAAAGTTGCTAAATGTGTGAAATTCCTGCTCCACACCCCAAATGCGCCCAAGTCATCTAGCTATGGAGGACATGGAAAAAGTTTCTAAGTGTTGAGTTCCTGCAGGACCCCCTAGATGCGCCCTTGATGGATATGGAGCTAGAAAATCTTCTAAGTAAAAATTCCTGCAGAGGGTCCCAAATGCGCCCAAGTTGGCTGGTGGCTAGGGAAAAAAGTTGCTAAGTGTTATAAATTCCTCCTTGATGCCTCAAATGCGCCCAAAGTTGTTGAAGGTGGTGTTTTTTTTTTTTTAGTATTGTTAATTCCTCCTAGCCCCCCCTAAATGCACCATGTCTTGAGATGAAGCTGGAAAAGTCGCTAAGTCTTGTGAAATTCCTGCAAGACCCCTCAGATGCGCCCTGCCTTGGGATGGAGCTTGAAAATTTCTAAGGCATGAGCAAACTGGAAGTACCCTTGTCAAAATGCGCTCATCATGTTATGAAGTGAGGAAAATTTTCTAAGTTTGACAAAATGGAAGCTCAACCTCCCAAATGCGCCTCAAGAAGCTGAAAAAGGATGAAAATCTAGCTAAGGCATGAAAAATGGAAGCTCCATGGGCTAAATGTGCCTAAACTTGGAAAGGGTGAGTGAGCAAAGTTGACTAAGTGTTGAAAACGAATGCTAGGACCCTTGAAAGTGCCCAAGCTAATGGAGGGGGTGAAAATTTTACTAAGGCAAGAAAATGGAAGTAGCTACCCCCAGATGTGCCCAAGGTAAAGAGAAGTTGATGACATCAAAATTTGGCTAAGGCATGTGAAATGGAAGCTAGCTTAGCTAAATGCGCCCTTGAAGAGAGAGATGCTTGGAAACTTTGCTAAGTGCTTGAAATTTGAAGTAGCTACCCTCATATGCGCCCAAGAAGGAGAGAGGCCATCAAAATTTTTCTAAGGCAAGGAAATTGGAACAAGCCCTCTTCAAATGCGCCTAGCCTAAGACAAATGAGTTTGGAAAATATCTAAGTGTTGAAAAATGAAGGCTCAGCTTGCTAGATGTGCCCAACCTTGATGAGTTTGAAAATTTTCTAAGGCACCCAAATTGGAAGTAAGACCCCCCATATGCGCTTGGACTTTGAGGAGTGAGAAATGTTTCTAAGGCATTAAAATTAAAAGCACTACTAGGCAAATGCGCCTTAACTTGGAAGAGAAGCCTTGAAATTTTTGTAAGTGTCCAAAATGGAAGTACCACCCTCTAGATGCGCCCATCATGTTATGAAGTGAGGAAAATTTTCTAAGTATTAGAAATTGGAAGGAGCCCCCTAAATGCGCCCAATCTAGGGAAGCATGTAGAAAATTGTGAAGTCATAGTTGGAGTTCCTGCAGACCCCCCTAAATGCGCCCATGTTGAGGAGGATGACAGATTTATTCTAAGTGTGGAAATTCCTCCACCACCTTGTAAATGCGCCCAAGTGGGTTAGGAGATGGGAAATTTGTTTGAAGGTTAGAAACTGGTAGTAGACATAGGAAAGTGCGCCCAACTTGAGGAGGATGGATTTGAAAATTTTCCTAAAGCAAGAGAAGAAAAGCGCCCAGAGGAAAACAAGTAAGAATAAACTTTGGTGAGAAAATATTTTTCAAAGGTGGAAAATATAAAAAAATTAAATGTACCCCTTCGTCTGTAGACACAAAAATTTTGCATTTTCTGAGGGGAATTTTCTTCTGGGTATTGGATATTTTCAACAAGGAAATGATTTTGAAGCCTTCCACACTTCATTGGAAATTTTAAGATGAAGCTTTTTGATGGGCGCTTGGTTGATGAAGTTTTCTAGGCAGAGGATGTAAAATTTTCTAAGTCAGAGGGAGAAATATTGAAGATGGATGCCTAGGTGATTTGTGATGAAATTTCTAAGGGGAAATAACTTTCCAAGCCAGATTGAAGATATGAAAATATTCTGGGGCGTTTGAAATTCCTTGGCCCCACCTCAAATGCGCCCTCAGAAAGGGGAAATTTGTCTAAGGCATGAAGAATTTGAAGATGAAGCGAAACTCAAATATCAGGATGATACACACCGAGCCTACTGATGTTGAAAAATCATGAAGAAAGCAAAGTGGGCTAGAGAAAAACGATGAACCCTATCAGATCCAGAGATCACTCAGGCCTTGGAGATCAGAACATAGAGATCAGGTAAGTAAAGTGAATTTATATTAAAAGTGTTTTGATGCTCTTCTTTTGTTTGTTTTGCAGAATGAACGTCGAGGCAAGGCATGATGACTTAGGAAGATGGAGCAAGTACTCTAAGACAACATTGCATGAAGGGAGATGTTGGAAGAAATGGCTAAGTGTTGAGACCTAGTATGTGCCCAACTCAAGTGGCAAAGAAGAAATGTTTGAGTTCAAGACGAGAGAATCCTTCCAAGCTTAGGATGGAGGGAAAGATGGGAACCCAAGCGTTAATGGTCACCATCAAGTACTTCAAAGTTGAAGAACGACATCAAGGAGGAAAATCATCGTCGACCAGGAGAAAGAGGTTGCAGGCTTGAAGTTAGATCGAGAACGTGTTGAAGCAGTGTTGACCAACTCAGGCCATTTGCAGTCGGAGAAAGAACAATGCGAACGCGTCTATGGACAAGAATCTTCTAAAAGGGTGGTGGACATTAATTGCTCATTTATTACCCCACTTTTCTTGGTGGCGTTTTTTAGGGTTAGGGTTTATATGGCTCAATCTGAGCCCTTCATTGTAATTGAATCTGGGCCGTCCGTTGGACTGGGCCAACTATAAAAGGGGCATCCCCCCTCATTTGTACCTCATTAGATTAGATTAGAGTAGAGATTAGAATAGAGAGACAGCTAGGTGATAGCATAGTACAGAGCATAGTTTGATAGTATAGTGCAGATTGAAGAGGAAGGAAAACTTTCTCATTAAATGTTTTGTAAGAAGTTTTTGTGAACACTCTCTCAATAAAAAGAGTTTTCATTAATGATGATTTCATCTTTTGTTGTGAGTAGCTAGCAAGATTTCTTCGTCCTTCCGATTCAAGTAGAATCTTAAAGTAGAATAAATTTCATTTCATGCAAGTAGATGCTAGTAGTGGAATGTGGTGTTTGATTCGAGCAAACTTTGTCTATCCATACCACTAGTGTGTTCGCTGATGGTGAATTCGCCTTGTGTGGTTAACTGGAACATTGCAGACTTAACTTCATTTGTAATCCATATGTTGGTATGCGTCATTGTGACGATGTCTTCGTATTGAATTATGATCTGAATACCTTTGATTACTCCTCTGAAGATTGCACCGGTTTTGTGGAAGCTGTCCGAAGTGAGGCAAAACAAAGCTTGGTTGAAGTCTGTGAGAATTGATTGCCATGTCCCACGGCTTAGAGTAGATTAGAGCCTTCTTATCCTTGCAGCCATTTAAATTCAGTACTTTCTGGTTAGTTTAGGAAACGAGAGCTTTATAGACAAACCTTTCGAGCATTCAAATTCCTTTCTTCGCTGTTGAACAATTTTGTAAGTCCCCTTGAAATACCAGCAAAATCACATCGAGCCAATTGAGACTGTCCACTGCGTGAAGGAACCTTGGAGTTGAATGCATGAACTTTCTAGCAATCTTAGCATGCAAGAGATTTTATTCAAGAGAGGATAGAGTTGCCGTTGGCAACTTTATTCTATGTTGGTGCGGTCACAAAAAACACATCAACAAGACGTCCCCCCTAAGTCCCCAAGTCTCCAAGACGGGGATGTCTAGGAAACGCGGGGTTTTTTCTTGGGGGGGATGCGTCCCCGTGGAACACTGATAAATTGTTAAGCTTGGGTATGGATATCAGTTGCATTTAGGTTTAAATTTTCTCTCTTCTACTTGAGTTTTTGGATTGACTTGCTTGGTGTTGTTATTCGGCCATGGGCCTATGCATTTGTCATTGTGTTGTTGCTTTAGCAGTTTTCTTGGTTCACCTTGACGTCTTTGAATCTTCTTCCCAATTGAGTGACTCACTTGTCTTGAGTCTTTAGTTATGTCTACAAGGTTCCCATTTTTGGGCATGCTGTTCAATTGTTCTTGAACCCATTTTCTTCAACTCTATAACATATGTTTTCCCTAGAATTTTCAGTTGTGTGTGCATGGTGTATTGTCAAAACTTGACTTTTTCAAGATTGTGAAACGTATTGTAACTCTAGGAAGTTTGTCTCTTGAACTTGTCATGGGGAAGTTTAGTGTGAATCAAAGCTCTCGAGTATTCAAGGTTGTTATAGGTGTCACAATCTGAGAAACCCCACGTCTAATAATCTTTGTCTTGTGCTTAGGACTTTAGGGTTCTCAAGCCCTCAAGTGAGTTATCTCTACCCGAGAAGTTACCTTGGTTTACTCTTGTGTTTTGTGGTTGGTTTGGTGCTTTGAACTCTAGTTGGTGTCGCTTTGTGGTAATTGTAAATGGTGGAATCATGTTAGTTCAAAATGTAGGTTTTATTTTCTCGTCATCTAAGACCAAGCTTTTGCA
>VDFB02086081.1:247792043-247816455 GCA_007258455.2 Sequoia sempervirens | reverse complement strand
GAGGCTACGTTCTCAAATTGCCAAAACAACAGTACCAATTTTCATTCTTTTCCATCCTACCCAGAGAAATGCTTCGATACTCCTATAAGCTTCGCCACCTTCCGTTGAAATAACCGATTTATTTATCACAAGACTTTATAAAAATGAAGCAAATATTTGTAATAACCTTTTATAAAGTCTTTAAACATTAATTAATTAAATTTTCCAAAAGTCATATGTAAGCAAATAAATAAATAAGACTTAATGGAAATTTAATTAATTAATTTGCAATTTGTTTTTAGAGCTTCAAAAGGGACGGGGACATCACAGTCCCCCCTGCTCGGCATTGCTTGTCCTCAAGCAATTGTAGACCTGGATGTTGCAATATTCGCTCGCCTTCCCACGTGGCGTCCTCAATAGGAAGATCCTTCCATCTAATTAAGTATTCTTTGATTGATCTACTCTGCAACTTCCGTTCGCGCACATCTAGAATAGATTCCGGCACTAAAATCAACTTTCCTTCCTCGTCCAGTGGAGGAAGCTCAAGAGATGGGGTAGTATGCTGACCAACAACCTTTTTAAGGCATGAGACATGAAATACATTGTGGATTTTGCTTCCTGCAGGCAGCTCCAATTCATATGCGACTTCACCTACCCTTCTTTTAATCTGGTATGGTCCATAAAATCGAGGTTTGAGCTTTTCTGCACCACTCCGTTTCAATGTTGATTGCCTGTATGGCTGAAGTCGCAAGAATACCATATCCCCAACTTCAAACACCCTCTCAATCCTGTGCCTGTCAGCGTAAAGCTTTTGCTGATTCTGAGCCCGAAGTAGATTTTCCTTGAGTGCCCTGAGAATGTCTTGGCTATCCTGCAACCATTCCTTTGCCTTGGGTACTCTACTATCATCAAATGCTAGATCTATGAAAGACATAGCATCATATCCATATAGAGCTCTGAAAGGAGACATACCTATTGACATATGGTATGTTGTGTTGTAACAATGTTCACCCAAGTGTAACCATCAAAACCATGCCTTTTGTTGGCTTGACACATAATTGCGCAAATATCCTTCAATCCATTTGTTGACAATCTCAGTCTGCCCATCGGATTGAGGGTGATAGCTTGTACTAGGGGATAGCTCAGTTCCTGCCAGCCTGAATAGTTCCTGCCAAAAGATGCTGAGAAACCTGCTGTCCCGATCACTCACAATATTCCTTGGAAGTCCATGTAAACGAAATCTCTTTGAAAAATAATTCTGCTACCTGAGGTGCCTTAAACTCAGTGGAAATAGCAAAGAAATGTGCATATTTCGTTAATTTGTCAACAACAACATAGACGCAATCTTTATTTTGAACTCGTGGCAGCCCTGTAATAAAATCCATGGATATACTTTCCCATTTCTGATCAGGAACGGGTAAAGGCTGCAATAATCCTGCTGGTAAAGTCTGCTCAGACTTGTTTTGCTGACAAGTCAAACACTCCCGAACATACTGCAAAACATCACTTTTGAGGCCCTTCCACGAGAATCTTTCTCGAACCTGTCTATATGTTTTGAAGAATCCCGGATGTCCTGCCAAAGGAGTATCATGTATAGCCTGCAAGATCTTACTCTTCATTTTAGATCCTGGCACCAAGAATATCCTGTTCTTGTAGAAAATCAAATCATCAATCACCTGATATCTGTCGTCCTGCATATTCCCATCCATGATATCACACGCAAGGGTGTTCTTGGAATATTCAACCAACAATTGAGATTTCCAATCAGCTGAAATCTCTGACAAGGAGCAGAGAGCTGGTTTCCTGGATAAAGCATCAGCTACCACATTCTTTTTGTCTTTAACATATTCAATATCAAAATCGTAAGCTTGAATTTTGCTTACCCACTTCTGCTGACGTTCATTCAAATCTTTTTGTTCAAGGAAATACTTCAAACTATTGTGGTCCGTTTGAACCACGAATTTCTCGCCAACGAGATATTGTCTGAACTTTGTCAATGCGTGCATAATAGCGAGCATTTCCTTGTCATAAGTAGAATAAAGCCACTCCACATCTCTCAACTTCCGACTCTCAAATGCTATAGGATGCCTGTTTTGCATGAGTACCGCACCAATTCCCTGTCCTGAAGCATCACACTCCAATATAAACGGTTGAGAGAAATCCGGTAGAGCCAAAACCGGACAAGAGCTCATCACCTGCTTAAGCTGATCAAATGTAACCTGTGCCTTGTCTGACCATTTGAAAGCCCCCTTCTTTGTGAGGTCTGTAAGAGATGCAACTAACTGAGAAAAACCGTTAACAAACCTCTTGTAATAACTGCATAGACCAAGGAAACCACGCAGATCGGATATATTCTTCGGGGGTGGCCAATCCAAAATTGCCTGTATCTTCTCCTGATGAACCTTCACACCACTAGCGCCAATGACATGCCCCAAATATAATATTTCTGTCATTCCAAATTCACATTTAGATGCCTTTGCAAACAATGATTGGGCCTCCATAATACCTAAGATCTCATCTAAATGTTGAAGGTACTCCTCCCAAGTTTTGCTGTAAATTAAAATATCATAAAAAAAAACCAATACTGATTTCCGCAACTGTTTCCTGAAAACATGATTCATACAAGACTGGAAAGTTGCAGGAGCATTTGTCAGACCGAAAGGCATTACCAAGAATTCATAGTGGCCATAATGGCATCTGAATGTAGTCTTATGAACATCCTCATCACGGACCCGAATCTGGTGGTATCCCGAACGCAGATCAATCTTAGAAAAATAGACTGCTCCATGTAGTTCATCCAACAACTCATCAATTCTTGGTATGGGATATCTATTCTTAATTGTTTTTTTGTTCAGCGCACGATAATCAATGCACATACGCATTGTGCCATCCTTTTTTTTCACGAGCACCACTGATGAAGCGAATGGGCTGGAGCTAGGCCTGATGTGCCCCATATCAAGCAACTCTTTGATCATTTTCTCAATTTCATCTTTGAAGCGCTTTGGGTGTCGATATGGCGTGGTAATCACAGGTTTGGCACCCTCTTCCAACTCTATCACATGCTCGAAACCACGATCCGGTGGTCTACCAGGAGGGAGATCTCCAAACACCAAACTATGCTTGTCTAAAACGGTCTGCACATCTACTGGATAAACTCTATCTTTCCCGATGGCAGAGTTAGAAGATATAAAGCATTGGGCTGCCCATGCAACCTCACCATGTCTGAATAAAGCTTCCATACGCTTGGCTGAAACTATCTTAGGAGCTCCATCCGATAATGCTCTCAACACCACATTCTTGCCTCCTGCTGTGAACTCTAACTCCATCTTCTGAAAATCCTGACTGTATCGACCTAGAGAGCTTAGCCATTGGACTCCCAATACTATATCAATATCCCCAATTCCGACTACATAAAAATCATCTGTGACTGTATAATCTCCTATTTGAATGCTCAATTGTGGGACCTTGGTAGTGCAATTCATCTTAAAGCCATCTGCTACTGTGACGTTGAACCCAGCAAAGTCCTCCACCTGTAATCTCCTTTTGGCCACATATTCCTCATCAATAAAATTATGTGTAGCTCCACTGTCAATCAGGCAAGTTACCCGCTGTCCATTAATAACTCCTCTAACTCGGAATGGATGATACTTAGGCACACTAGATAAAGTAGCAAAACCACCTTGAGTCTCCACTTCCTGAGAATTGTAATGTTCTTCCTGCTGCTCGTGTTCACTTTCCAAACTATCATCAATTGTTTCCACATCAGAAGTGACTTCTATATAATGTACCTTGCCTTTTCCTAGGCATCGGTGATTTCGGTCCCATGGCTCCTTGCAAGTGAAGCATAGCTGTTTTCTGCGTAATTCATTTCTACTTTCAAAATCAAGCTTAGGAGGATTTGGCTTGGGCTGATTGAAAGTTTTAGTGAATGGCTTGTTATTTTTGTAAGTTTTTTTCGACGGTTGTGAACTGGAATGAGAAGTCTCAAGATCCAAAGCCATTTGAATAGCATCCTGCAAGGTCCTTGGCTTGAAAGCCTTCACCAACCCTCTCAAACTGTAATGTAGTCCCTCTGTAAATAATACTACCACCCGTCTTTCTGATATATCTGGAACCATAACTGCCACCTGCTGAAACTCATTGACGTAGCTATCAACATCACCACGCTGTTTGATCAAAGCCAACTCCCTGAAATATGCCTCTTCATCTTTCCTGTCAAATCGAGCAATTAATTTGCTGCTAAACTCCTCGTACGATTGGATTAAAGCATGATTCTGTGTCACCAATCCATGATGCCACCAGTCATATGCTGCTCCTTCCAAATGTAATGTTGCAAATTTAATTGCTTCTGGTTCCCGCATTGGTTTTAAATTCAAGAAAGTGTCCAACTTGTGGATCCAAGAACGGGCTGTAGTTTTACCGCTTCCTCAAAATTAGGCAACGTAAGTTTACCTAAAGCATGCTGGTAATCCCTATGGGGTCCTTGAGGTCTGTATTCCTGTTGCGTTCTCCTTCTATCCCTACGTTGATTCATATATTGATTCAATGTAATCTCCTGTCTGATAGCATGCGGAAGAGTGTGATATTCATCGTAAACTACTGTCACCTCATTAACCAAAGGCTGCTCCACTTCCGGTTGTACCTCTTCCTCCTCATTCCTAGGGATAAATGTGGGCTGAAAGGGCCTACTCAATCCTCCTGAATTAGCTCCCCTAGGTTCATGGTTTCCAACATTGCTGCCATCCCCTGTATTCTGACCCACTCTCAATGTATTCATATCCTGAGACATCCGACCTATAGCATCTATCAACTGTTGTTGGGACTGCATAAACTGCTGCATCATTTGCTGCTGACCACGGGCTAAATCGTTCAGAATATTCTGAACACTCTCATTACCACTCCTGTTTCCTCTGTTATGTGAACCCTCTCGATCTGAATCACCCATTGCTTCAATTTCTGGTGGGTCACCAGGGAATTGTCGGGCTGCAAGCACTGCAGAAAAAGTGTCTTCTTCTGGATAGGGGTCGGCTACCTGAAATTGCCTCTGTCTCTGTTCTCTTTCAAAATATCTTCGGGCCCTGTCACTAGTGTTCATGAACCCTCAGGCTGGCAGAATTTGTGGCTCTGATACCACTGTGATGTTCCCTTCCTAAGGATCACTGATAAGGAATTTGTGCTAGCTTATTTTTGTTACCAGTCAAGTCCAATTCACAGATAATTCCTTGTAGATTCAAATGTTGAGATTGTATTCATGTAATTTCATATCTTAGGAGACATTTTGACATAATGAATTGAGCAACACATCAACAGATTACCAGTTTCCAGTTATAACAGGATATACGTTTCCAGATTTAACAGGATATATTTATTTTAATCTAGTCTGGCCCACTACAGGACGCCACAGATTACAAAAACTAATTTTCAGATGCAGAGAATTGAAACTGGAAACATTATACATTAATTTCTCAATATGCATTTTTTCGTCCAACACTGATAACTATAATTTTAAGTTCCATGTACATACCCGTAGTTAGTAGCCAGGGGATAACTCGACAGCAACAGAAATAAGAGCCAATACCAATGACGCTATACTCAGAACGAATGCCCCTGTTCCGCCTATGATTGTTGCCGACTGAATACCCGATATCGGGTCTTAGAAGAAAATCGCGATATGGTTCCCCTGACGCCAGAAAAGACAGATGCGCACCTTGCTGCAACTATTAATATTCATCTCCATGCCTTGAATTGGATTTCGTGGCTACCAGAAGTGATATTCAATTATAAATTCAAATACGCGTCCCGGCACTGAAAGAGCCACCCGAACTTGATATCGTGATTTTGAAATTATCGCGTCTGTGAATGCTCGCCAGATTACTCATTCATTGATAGTAAGATAATCATAGGAAATACCTGATCCATGGTGAAACAAAAACGCCGCAACAGTTATTGACTTTCTCGCCTCTATTTACAGAAATTCACAACAGTGGTTCCCAAATCACCTCACACGACCATGCCTGGGTTTCCGTCCATTCATGGCACAAACAACCTGAGAGGCTACGTTCTCAAATTGCCAAAACAACAGTACCAGTTTTCATTCTTTCCCATCATACCCAGAGAAATGCTTCGATACCCCTATAAGCTTCGCCACCTTCCGTTGAAATAACCGATTTATTTATCACAAGACTTTATAAAAATGAAGCAAATATTTGTAATAACCTTTTATAAAGTCTTTAAACATTAATTAATTAAATTTTCCAAAAGTCATATGTAAGCAAATAAATAAATAAGACTTAATGGAAATTTAATTAATTAATTTGCAATTTGTTTTTAGAGCTTCAAAAGGGACGGGGACATCACATCTCTCTTGTGCAAAAGTTTGAGACTACAAATAACTCGTCCATCTACTGACACTATCTCACGAGTAGTAGAATTGTAATGTTTAATACAAGACATTATGAACTCAATACAATGAACAGAGATAGGTATGGAAGCGGCCTCTAATAACGCGGACTGCTGAATGTTTTGAATAATCGAACCTCTGATCTTAACAGGATCTAGAACTGCTTCTGGCAACACCTTGTGAAGATTCGTCTCAACTGTCCCGAGGAAGTCGTGAGTAAGGACTGTTTTGGTCCTGTATTCGAGCTGAGTGTACTGCATTCTGAAAAACTCGCCTGTTGACTGTGAACTTGACTATGTTCTAACAAGATTTCTGGAGAGCTAAAAATACCCTGTTGAGGCTAAAAATAGCCTTTTGAAGAGTTATTTTCGGCGAAAAATCTGAGATATGGGTTTTGTCCAGAAAAAGATTCTAAGACAACCCAGAACGTCAGAAATGCGAAAATCTAACTTCTACTCGATCATGCAAAGAGATTTCAGCTGAGAAAATTAGAAACTCAAGAACGAATGTTCTGAAGTTAAAAATTCCTGAAAAATCAAACGCGCGAATTTAATTCGAGGAAACTATATAGAAATGATCTAGATGTTGAGACTTGCCAAATTCGCCAATTTCAGGAACATGCAAATTGTATTTTGAAAGAAATTTGAGAATCAAGGAGGAAAAATGTGTTTTTATAAGCTCTTTCTTCTGTGAAAATTGCCCTTGTTCTTCAAATTTGCTGATGAATGTGAACTTTATCCTACAAAAAGAATGTGTTTGGTGAAACACCCTTGGAAATTGATGAAGAATTTTCCTTTGCCTTGAGAATTCGCTTATGCCTTGAGAAACTACGAATTTCCTTGAAGCTGAATGAATAATGAATGATGGCGCCATGTTTAAATAAGGAAAATTCGCACCATGTTGTTCACTGCAAGATTTAAAACCTTAACCAAAATAGAAGGCTTCTAATTGGACCCCCTTCAGTTACACTGACACTGACTTGAAGTTCGAAATTTAAATAATAATAAAATATTCATTATGCAATTTGCAAAAAGAGGCACCAATTTTAGAAAATCACCATTTAATGCTTAAATATGCAAAAATAAATATTAAATATTATTTAACATCAGTTGACAAACCAAGTAAAGCACTTGGATTTACCGGCGAACTTCACTGATTTCAAAAAGTCCTCATTTGACCCTATAGGCGTCCATTTGCTCAAGATATCACGTTTTTTATTAACTTCCTACTTTGTAGCTGACTACAAAGTTACAACTGGCCATCTTCGACACTGATTTCTGGGTGACTGGATGATGCTGAGATTGAAATGATGTATTCATCGCGAAGCCTGCAGAGCAAGGAAGAAATATCTGCTGGGAGTCATCACTGCAAAATCCATCATTTAACACCTCAAAGAATTAGGCGCCCTTGATTAAATTGATTTTCAGGCACCAGACTTAACCATTTCTCCAAACTGCTATCTGACGCTTCAAACAGCTGCTGACAACGAACGGTGAACCCTACTGACAGGCAACCAAGCTCACTGCATGCCTGGAGGTATTCTGCATTCAATGGATATACGCGAGGCATCTGAAAAGTGTATTAAGGACCCCAAAAGTAAAAGCGCCCCTAGCTTGAAAAGGCGCGAACACCATTTTGACGAAAGTGCAACTCTCAACCAGATGCCCTACTTTGATCTCTGATATCTGGAGCTGGGATGACCTGATTTGAGCACCGTCTGTTTCTACGCGTAGCCAGAAGGACCTACGAGAGACGTCTCTGGAGGTGACGAAGCAAGAAAACTGCTTCTAAGACCTCAAATAGAAAGGCGCCTATCCCAAGATGGAATAGACGACCAGACGGCCATTTTCTGAGCTGTCTTCGTTTTTCAGTATTTTCTCAAAGACCTCGCACATACGAGCGTTTGCCAAATCTTGAAGGCTGACGGCTGGGCTCGTTGGATAGATGTAGTAATCACGCTCAAGTCTCGTGAAGACTTCGAACGTCAATAACCTCATCTGACAGGCCTAAAGGCTAGGCGCCCCTGGCCTATAGAAATACAATGAAATTTATATGCCAGTCCGCCCGTGAAATTACGTGCCTGGAAGAATCTCTGCCACAATCTCTTAGAATGTCGGATTAACAGGCAACTTGGTGCATCGCGAAGCTAGACTAGAGTAGCACTGATGTTAGGAAGACCTCGTTTGCAAACTCTGCCATCTTAAGGGTCAATTTGAAGGGCGCCCCTGAACTACAGGGGCGCAATTTCACCATTTGAAGAAGTTCTGTGATGTGAAGTCTCTCCATAAGCTCATCTTCTGATGCTGACTGCCGGAGCTCTGGGACTCGGATGACTGCATTTGATAGCTCGTCGGACAGGCAGACTAGTCGTGAAGAGATTGACTACATCAACCATCAGGAATACCAAGATCTAACCCCCTTTAAAGAGGTGCGCCCTTGAGCTACAGGGGCGCAAAAGCTGGAAAAAGACAAGCTTCTGCAAACTGCAACTTTAGAATCTTCAACTTCTGTCGCCAGTTACCGGAGTTACGAGTCTCAGATAGCCTCGCAGGATAGCTCGACGGATAGGCAAACTAATTCTGAAGAGATTGACAGTATTCATGAGCATTTATCACAAAATCTAGGCCTTCAAAAAGAAGGGCGCCCCTGGGCTACAGGGGCGCAATTTTGCTTTTCCTTGAAAAATCCTCAAAAATTGACCACCGAAATAATCATCTCAGCCATTGAAATGACCATACAAAAGTATAAGTGTCGCCATGAAATGCTCCTTCACCGTGAAATGTTTCATTCTGAGACTCTGATTCAGGTTCTGATCAATGGAACTGCCTTTGACTGACAAAACATTAACAAAACTCCATGCTTGATATTGCCCAAAAACTGTATTTGACATCACTTCACCAAGGTTTAGACCATTTTAAGCAAAATGCCTTGATGAAGCAAAAAAATTTGGTTTGGGTACAACACTATACTTGAGAATAAATTTGAAAGCATTTACCCATAAGCTTTATCATTCACTTGCTGCCAACCTAAATGTAATAACCAAATCATGGTAAATTAAATAGACTAAGTTGTAATCCATTGTTAAATGACTCGTAAAATTGCAAGCCCGATAGAAATACTTATAGACACCTAAATTTATCCTCCGACTAATCTTGCTAATTCTTCATTGTCACCCTCTAATTAATTAAATTATTCCTCCAACATTAATTAAATAATTTGAATAAAATCCATCTCATAATTCTTCTATTAGTAATTGGATAAATCAGGATCTTTTATTCGATTAATTAATCCTTCTTCTAAGGTTCAAACTTAAATAAATAGATACACATTCATAAAAAAATAAGTAAATGATTCTATCTATTTAATTTCTTATTTTGTTCATTTTCTTAATCACAATTATTTAACTTGATTAATCATTTGCACAAAGTTAAACATGATTAATTAACAATCATTAATCACATCTAAGTCCACTTACCCATAAAAGTCTCCTAGAAATCAAAATCCTTCATCTTAATCTTAGAAAATCTACACCATTCACAATACCCCATATGATCTCTCACACATGTCAAATCTCTCTCCCCCATGAGGCCTCTCACACATGTCAAATCCCTTTCCCCCACGAGACTTCTCACATGTGTGAGAGATTACATGTGGTATTGTGAATGGTGTAGATTTTCTAAGATTAAGATGGAGGGTTAGGATTTCATAGAAGGATTTTATGGGTAAGTGCACATGTTGCATTTCCTCTTCCCCATTTATCCTCACACTTGTGAGAGGATACTTGTCATAATCTTCTTCCCCATAAATATTCCCACGTATGTGTGAGGAGATTTAATCTTAGCCACTTGATCTAAATAAGAAAATCATAGCTATCCAAATCATATCAATCCTTGACTCACCTAAATCCACCCATCTTGAGGAGCCACTTGAAAACCTCTTCTTTTCTAATGCTCTTAGGAATTCCTAGCCCTTGATCCAAATTCCAAAGTTCTATAAATAAGACCTCTTGGAGGCCATTTTCAAGAGGAAGAGTCCATTAATTCTATTATTATGTTGTAAATTTGAGAGCAATGACATCCCTTAATCACTCCATCAAAACATCAAGAGCACATAAGAGGAACATAGTGTTGGAAAAATTATCATTGTCATTGATGTCAAAGATGTCATGTCCCCTTCTTAGTGACATCTCTCAGAGGACAGGATTGGCCTATCACACGACCCTCGTAGGCTGATTGATTGGATAGAGGGTCACTTCGGAGCTTGGCTCAGCTTCAGTTAGCAGAGATTGATCAGTGGTCTTTAGATGGCTCGTCAGAGCTTTTGCAGTACTATTTTAGCAGTTCTGGCGCGGTACTTTATTTTTAGGATGGGGCTTTATCGTCGATCCGCCGAGTTAAATGATACGGGCCGGTAATCAAATGAGATATGAGAAAATATTAATATTTAATTATATTGATTAAATATTAATTATTTATGATTTATAATATAAAGTTATAATGTTATATTATAACTTAAGTGATTTGCCTTGAGTGCCCCATCATCATAAGGGGCCAGTTTGGCAATTATTGATTATTATAAAATATTTCACGGAGACTATTGAAATATTAAAAGATGAAAATGTGAATATTTTATTAAAACCCTATTCTTGAGGAAATCGCACTTTTCAGCATAAAGTGGTTTTTGCCTTGGGTTTTGAGCCATTATGAGATTATTGATATTGAAACTGGTCAAGTTTTGTCTGAGCAAGAGACTCTAGGGTTTCGCGTTCGAATTCCTTGGGGAACGAGCCATCTCCATCGGAAAGCAATTCAGAGGGTGTGGAATACCACTTGATTTATTGCCAGCAGAGGTTTTCTCATCCAGAGGAAACTACAGAGCTTCAGAGAAATTCATATCTTCAGTTCTTTTCAGTGTTTGCCATCCAGAAGGCATCTATCCCTTTTGGCGCATCTTTCAGAGACTACAGAGGGAGGCCGTACCGTCTAAATCATTGCTGATTGCTGGAGCCGTACTTACCAGGCCGTACCATCTGATTTCTGGCCGTACTACCCAGCCTTGAGCCGTCTTTTGCTTGAAGGAAGAAACGCCTCTTCCCTTGGCTTCCTATCTTCTCCAGTGCAGGCGCATACTCATTGGGCTTCATCAGAGATTATCATTCAGAGGGAGAAGATCATTATTTATTGCAGCCGTACATTTCTGTACTTCTGTAGCAGCAAATACCAGGTTCTTAAAATATTGAAAATTCATCATTTTATTCATTGCATGTATCTGGGTATTTTTTTGTAATCAGTAGAGAAGGTCAAATAAAGTTACTGGCATCCATTTTCTACAGTTTCCAGAGTTGTTTTATTTTTATTGAATTTATTTCAATTTATTGCAAAAAAATCGTACCTTTCATTTATTGCATCAAAAACACAAAATTTGCAAAAAAACCAAAAACCTTCAGAAAAACGAAAACTCAGTCAAAAGCAGTGTCAGGGGGAAACTAGGGTTTCTACAAAAGATGGCTGATGTAATAACCCTTGCTAATTTGAACGATCTTTTCCCGATATTTTAATTTGACACATTGGAAATTTTGTCAAATAGTTAACATAAAAACTGAACTGAACCCTTCCAATGTCATTGAAGTTTGCAAACACCATAACAATTTCATATAACTCATCATCATATGACATAATATGTTTCAGTTTAAGGTTCATACATTACATTTATATACACTATAAACTCATTCAATACACTACAGACCAAATACAAGATCCTTACAAATGTATTTCTGAACAGAAACAGTATATTCAGCAATTACACTCAGAAATATATAAATACCAATGTATTACTCAGAGATAAATACCCGGATAGCAAATGGCTCCAATATGAGGCACTTCCAGGTATAGATAAACACCCAGCAAGCAAGACACTTAGTAAAATGGACGATGGCGACTGATAGGTGGCTGCCAATTGCACTCAGAGTCACATCCAGGTCTGCAATCATGCCCAGCAATGATCAAACACCTACAGCAGTAGTTTGGCGCCTCAGTTCACAAACCACAGCCCACAAAAAGGGGTGATATCATCCCAAGTAAATCCGTGCCTTCCTTCCAAATCCTTCACGGCTGCTTGCCAAGGTTTCATGCCTCCAAGGACTGTAAACACGTCCCCCACTCAGAACTATCTGCCCGCAGCCCTGAAAAGACTCTCATTCCTCAATGAATGTGTTCACACCTCCCCACAATGGTGTAAAATACCACCCTTAATTTTTTCAAAACTTCACAACTTGCACCTGTTAGCGTTAGCCCCAAAATGCAATGATAGACAATCGGAAGCAACCCTTCACTTTCTGATCACCCAAATCCTGGACGGCAAGGTGAGAGCGTACGGTGTAAGGGGATCTGAAATGTATTAATAATGCTGGAAGTAAACAAGTAAGCTATTGGTGGCAAGCCAACCAATAGAAAAAGTAAAGCACTTGGTGGCAAAGCTAGCCACTTCCACTTTTCAGCGGGCTACAAGAAAGTAAATTAAAGTAAAGCACTTGGCGGCATAGCCAGCCACTTCCGCTTTTTAGTAGGCTACAAGAAAGTAAATTAAAGTAAAGCACTTGGCGGCATAGCCAGCCACTTCCGCTTTTCAGCGGGCTACACGAAATGAAAGGAAAACTTGACCACTTATTTAGCGGGAGTGAAGTACCAAATAACTGAAAGTAAAAAGCTGAATGTTACTACCAAATTAGCGTTACAATTATTGTCAGATACAAGATATAGTGATATGAACTACTCAAAATGATAACCTATTACAACATAGATCAATCCCTGCAACATACGATCAGTTAGGCATCATAAAACAAGCAAATTTCATGAATATATCAGGTCTGAAATACTGTGACAGCAGTCTGATTTTCTTGGACAGCGAGCTTGAAACCTCATGAAATGGTCATATTTCCCTCATAACTCCATGGAATGATCTCCAACCACAAGCAAATGCAAGAACAGACCTAGGCATCCAATCCCAAGAGTCTAGCTGCCACATTCAAACCCCAACAACATTGGCATGCATTTCAATGCACTCCCAGCCAAGGTGTTCGGCCCCCAAGGAGGGCGACCTGCATTTAAAATTCTGAAACTCCACCTAACATCGCCAAACTTGGCAAGAGGGGGCGCCCTAATATGAGAAAACTATTTAGCCAACACTCACAAAAAGTTCTCAACTTCTCCGGTTAGAATGAGCAAAAACATGAATTAGCCATACATAAACCAGCAACATGAAAATCTGATAAACACTCCAAAATGAACACCAAACTGCTAACTAACACAAACCCACACCAAAAATGCTAGAAAACATCAAACCCAACAAGAATGAAAAGCATAAAGAAAGCCGTCACCAATGTCCGCACTATTGCAACCTTTAAAATTTTAAATGAAGCTACAACCACTGTTTAGCTAGGAGTTGTCTTGCAAACTCTAAACTAAAGTAATCTTGGAGGGCTTTCATCCTCAAAGCCCAAGAGTTTTGTCACCAATTCGACAACAGTTCATTATCATAAAATTGCATAACAAAATGAAGAGGAGTGGCACATAAATAAGCTCCAAACCCAAAAGTTTGAATTCCAAATTCCCTCCAAAATGGGATGCCAACTTCCTGGGGCAATATAATATTCATAAAAGTCTTTTTGACCAAGACTTGGGCATCCAACTTTTGACTTGCAAATAATTTCTTTTTAAAATGCATAAATTCCTCAACATGATGTCCAACTCCAATGACCCCTTTTTAAAACAACTTAATTTGCTCAACCTAGGCGTGGGGGTCAAAAAGCAACTCAATAATAAAACATACACGTAAGTTGCAAACTTTCCATTTTCGGACTCCAAGGACGTTGGAAGAGCCACTGCCAAAAACTGCACTACCACGTTGCCAAAAATAGAAGCCAAGCGCTGAACTGCTGCCATAGCCCACTTCGAGAAATAACACTCACTAAAAATAGCATACTGCTAAAAATAGTGACTCCAAACACTATTTGAGCACATTCCAGGTAGCCATCATAACTTACTAAAAATAGTAAGTCTAAAAGTAGACATTGCTAAAAATAGTAGTAACTTCCCACCAAAGCTCTTTGAAAACCCAGAAAGACCCAAAAAACACACTAGCAAACTCCTGCAAAGAACTCCTAAAAAATTGCCATGAAACCTGCAAGAAAATAGGAAACCCTAAAAAACTGCTTTCGAGTAGCCTACGGGCCTTTGAAATAGGCTAATGGTCTCAGAAAGGACTAGGATTGAGAAGGGGACATTACAAATGGTCAATGATGTTGGTGCAGGAGTGACAACAGGTTCAGTAACCAATTCCTCATGCTCAAATTTGCAGATAGGTAAGTATAAACTTAGTGATGGCGATTGAATGACTACAGGTTCCTTAACTGCATTCGCCCAGCTCTAAACTGTGCAAGGAAGCTCTTCTCTAAAACCCACGACTTGAGTCTAAGGTCTTCAATCTGCAATGTGAAACCCTTAACACTAGTTGTCCAACAATATGAAATGCAATAGAATCGCCCAACACTGTAATAACTGATAATGGCACACTTCTAAGACCCACGACTTGACTGTGACTTTCAATCAGCAATAGAAAATCCCTCTATAGCAGTCGACCGGCTAGAAATCCTCAAACCCAAGATATGCAAATGGTATAATTGTTAATCTTCAAGTTTGTCTCTACAGGAGACTCACAAACTTGAGCAATTTCGCACACAATGGAAGACCTGAGTGATCTCCCCTCAAACCAGCTAGGGTGGAATCGTTTCACCATCGAAACTGATCTTCTCTAGAGGGTTTATGTCCTCCAGAGGGTAAGATGAACCAGGTTCAATCTCTCGACCCACAAGGGTTTCAATAAGAGAAATAAAATAAACTCGACATAACCAAATGAGCTCATATAACCTCCCTATTATCACAGAATCTAGCAGCGCTCGTTCCACGGATAACCCCCCTACGAAACTTGTTCGTTTCCTAGGTTCGTGAAGTTCAAGCACGCAAAACGAGGTGATTTTCGAGCCACCTCGAAATGCGTTCCAAAGCCTCAAACAGTCAGTTTGAACATTCCCCTATGTTTGCCTCACGAAGACCTTCGAAACGAGCTCCTTCGTGAAGTCTCACTGTTCATACTTAGTTAAATTGTGAAATATGTAGTTGCATTCAAAAAGTGCGCTCTTGCTCACAACCAAAATTGGCTAAGTGTTGAAAAGTGCAGGGGCGCTGCATAAAAGTGATCTTGTAAAAATGTAATAGTGCTTAATTTTAGCGCCCTTACATATTCTTTCTAAACTTAGCCAATTTTTGGCTTAGGCGCGTTTCTTCATGTCTTTTACATTTTTCGCTTATCGTGCCTTATTTCATGCCACTTTTTATTGGGTCAACTTAAGTTCTTCTAAATCACTTAAAAATGATTTTAGCTTTCTTTTTCCTCACTTTTGGCATTTGTTTTTCACTCCTCTTTGCTGGGTGCATATCTACCTCATTCAAAACACGCGTTTTGGTGAAGATTTGAACAATTTTAACAACTAGGTTTTGAGTTTTTATTCAGGTATGTCGTTCCTCTCTTCTTTTCTTTCTTTCCTTCGCACTTAGTATTTGTTTGATAACTTTTTGTGCTCTGAAAATGCGTTCTAAATGTTACTCGTGTGTTTTCCCCTTTTCTTCTTATGTTTTCAGTAAACCCTCGTGTTTTTCCTTATTTCTTTTTGTTTGTAGTGTCTTGTTCATTCGTGGGCTTGTCTTTCTCTTACCCAAATTGCGTTTTCTTAAGCTTCATCGCACAAACGAACTTCCATTGTTTGTTTTTGACGTGGCTTTCTTCTTTGTACGCGTTTTCTCTTTTCATTCATTCTCCCATGCTTGTTATATCTCCTCACATCGCCTTTCAGCAATGATTTAGTGCGAGCAATGAAAGAAACTCACGTTTTGTGAGTAAAATTGCATGGTTTTTGTTCACTTGTGAAATGGCGGTGATATGAAGGTCGAATGCAATCCGATACATGTTTTCAAGTAGTGATTTTAAGCATTCCATGCTTCGAGATGGTCAAGGCACTTTTCTCTAACATCATTTCACATTTGTTTCCAAGTTCATGCTTCAAATGCAGTAGCGCCAAAAAATAGCGCCATTACACCCAAAGATCATAAAATATCCAACGCTGGAAGGTGCAGAAGCGCTGTTTTTCAGCGCCTCTGCACCAAGAAAAGTTGCTCAAGTGCAAGGGCGTTGAATTTTGGCGCCCTTACACTTTTCCCAATTTTTTGTCTCAAACACCTCATAACTTGCCAGTTTCGTCTTGAACCTCACTCCTTCCACTTTGTGCATCATTTTGCATGCCTTGTCATTTGCTCCATGCTTGCTCATCATCGTTGCTTGCTTCACGCATCCCCATGCTGTTTTTCGACTAACGTTTGACTCTACATCTTGCAGTCTCTTTTCAAGATCCTCAAAGTTGTTAATCGTAGATTTAGTTGCTCTCTAATGACTGCCAGAAAACCTCCATTGTCCTCGAAAGCTAAAGACAAAATGAAGTATAAATATCAAGGTGTCTATCCGCCGACTGTAGTGGTCTCCAAGGTGGAAGAGATAAAAGACACAGAGGTTGGTCATCAAGACTTAGTTGATTTTGCACAGTAAATTGAGAAGAAGCCTCTTCTTGATTCTATGAGAGCAACTGTACACAGTAACCTGCATTTGGTATCTATGTTCTCTACTGCTGCGCACAATACAAAATTTGTCCTTCAAGTTGCATCCCACTACATCAGGGAGAGCAAAAGTGTGATTGATTCTTTTGGGCATGAGATTTTGAGACTCGACCCTGACTTCTTTGATATTGTGTTTAAAGTTCCACAGATGGAGAAATACATTGATATTTCGATACAAAAAGCACAAGAAGTCTATGACGCTGATCCCAATAAGGCTAAAAACCTGATAAATAGCCAATGGTTGAAGAAGCCTAGGCAAACTGTTTCCAGATGGCCAAAGGGACTCCTGCGAAGTGATTTCAAAGATGATGTCAAAGATATGATCACATTCTTGAGCAGAGTGAAGGGCTTGCTTGAATCATCCACTTTTCATGATTAGATGTATGAATACATCAGGATCATAAGAAGACAAAATGTTCACATTGACTGGGGCAAACAGATCAGCGATGAAATACATGAGCAACTAATCAATGCGCCTTCTACATTAAAATTCTATATGACTTCTTATCTGGTGTATGCAGCAGTTGTAATGAGGCAATTTCTAGGTCTATCCACAAAAGGGACTCGGATGCTGGTACCTATGTATAGATTTTTCTATCAACTGGAGTTGAAGGAAAGCTTCCATCATTTCAGGAGGGTTACTAATGCTTTCTTTGTGCCTTTGCTTTTCAATTTTGATCCGACTCTCGAGAGGAGAAGGGTATTTGATGAGGCCTATAAGGCGGTAAGTAAAGTTGGATGCATATTTCTACAATTCCCAACATTTACTTATTTGAGAGTAGGGTGCTACATTGGCTACCCTTACATGCTGCCACGATATCCTTCGGACAAGTGGGTTCTCATGGAGATGTGCAGACAGCTGATTTCAGTGCACAAAGAACGAAGAAATATTCACAAGCGTGGATTCAAGTTCCCATTGACAATCGGTAGATATACTATCCTGACAGTACAAAAAGCCAAGTCTGTTTATGCTGAGATGCAAGTCATGACAATTAGGACCTATAGGTATAGGTTTGATTTTGATTACCGGAATGTCAGAAGGCAATTGCAAAAGGGTCATCATCACAAGTACCGTTTTGAGGACATTTGGGCTGATTGCAGAGATGAAGAAGCCATTCGCAAAATGGATTATTTGCAGGTTGACCATACAACAAATCAAGAGACATGCGATATTGCTTTGACCTTCGAGGAGGATTTTATAGGTCTAGCAATATCATGAATATTCATTTATGATGAGCAAGGAATTTCTAAAGAAGCCATTGCACCGCCGAATTCAATGGTCTAGAAAAGAAAGTACTAGCATTAGAGATTTATCGCGATCTTATCCAACACTACAGAATGGTTACATAAGCATAGTTTTGAAATGAAAAGTTTTAGAACAGATTCAAAAGGAGAAGAATCTGAAGTAGAAGCTCGCTGACAGTAAGAACTCCGCATGAAAAATAAATCAGTGGTTGTTCCCACTTCTTCACGAAGAGGTCCTAGGATCAAGTTTATTGTTGGCAAGAAAGATACCCGAGGTCATCCCGGAAAGGATAAACCACAAAATCTGAACCATCTCGCTCCAAAGGTAAAAGGGCTGTTTTAGAGGAGATAGATTCCGATGAAGAAGGTATTTCCAGTGACCAATCCGCTGAAGATGAAGACTTAGCAGAAGGAGACTCCGATGCAGAAGAAGTTTTTGAAAGCGGACAAGAGTCTGAAGAAGAATCTGAAGGTGATTTCGAAGGTGAACTAGAATCGGAGAGACAAGAGGGTGATCAACAGGAACCCAAGCATGATCAAGAAAGAACTATGTCTCCACCTGAGAATGTAGTTGAGGAAATTCCCAGAACGTCATCGCCTGTGATTTCCAGTGTTCCTCATACTCCTCCAAATCTGAGTACTCCTCCACCTCCTGTTCCTTCATCACCTATTCCTACCATAGGCATTCCTGCAGCAGAGGTATCCACTATTCCTGCAACATCGACCGTGCTTGATACTCCCTCAGTGACAAGCATTCAGACGGTTGATATTTTGTCAAGTCCTCCATCATCTATTCCTAGCCTGCCATCACCGTCATATGATATCACTTCTGAAATTGAGTTCAATCGGTTCATGAATGAATCAATACGTGATCAGCTCAATGTGTAGTCTGCAGGTGCAATGATGACAGACACTTCGCCCATTGTCACAATACCAATGGTAACTTTAGAAGTGACAATAACGACAGAGTTGACGGTGAATCCAAAAGTTCACACCTCCTTTCTTCCCCCTTGGTTGATATCTCAAGTGTCGAAGAGGAAGAAACAAATGATTTCTCTAGAGGAGCTCGACCTCGAAGAGATAGTCCCTCCAAAAGCTAAAGGGAAGAAAAAGGCGAAAGTATACTCAAGACTAAATGTTGACAAGACTGGTCACAAGTATGCGGAGATTGGCATACCATCGCAGGAAGAAGGAGATGTCAATATGGAGGACTACACAGTAACAAGAGTCCAGCTTGGCAAACTTACCAATGAAAGTGCAAAAGTGCACAAGTGACATTGGACATCTTGGTTGGAAGACGGGATAAAATGGAGCAAGCTCACAATATGTACAAACAGAGGGCAGAGCATTATGCCACTGTTTTAAAGAGACTTGTAGGATCTTCAATTAATGCACAATTGTTGGCAATGGTAAGTATTGAGGACCCAACTGTTAAGAAAGCTGAGAAGTTCGCCTACAGAGGCAGGGTGTTGTATGATTTCGTTGAAAAGATCATAGAACACGGATCTTAGATTATAATTGTTGCAGACAAGAAAACTACTTTGCTGGCCAAGCTCACCATAGAGCTTGATAAGGAGAAAAGTGTACTTTCCCAGGAGTGCAAAGATATGGAAAAATGCCTGTTGTCATGGTCACAAATGAAACAGGTAAAGCTCAGTAAATTGGTGGAAGCCGGAGTAATTCCCGATAAAGAAAAATTCATTGAGGTAAGAGAATCCTTGAAACATCGAATTCAAGTAATTCAATCTCTTGCGGAGGATCTCCACCAAGTGCAGGAAGATGTCGAAGGACATTGTGTGATTCTTGAAAAATGTATCAAGGAGTTACCGGGACAACTTTTTGAGGAAAATCATATCTTCCTGCCAGCCATAGAAATATCCCAGATCTTCAAAGAAGCCATCATGAAGTTGACTGACAGTGCAGACTTTTCAGAAGCCTCTCTGAACGTCATTTGTGATACAAGGCTCACATTGGATAACCTAAAAACGCACATCTTAACAGGTGCAAGAAGGTTCACTCATCTGACATGAGATTGATCACAAGAATTCACACCATTGTGGATTACACCGTTGGTTCGGATGAGAAGTTCGTGTAGGAGACCAGGAAGAAATACGAAGACTTCCGCGCCCAAAGCAAGGAAACATGAAGGTTCATGATCTCCAGTGTTAGACATTTTTGATGCTTCCCATTATGCATCTTGTAAATATTTCCTGACATTTTATGTCTTTTTGTAAATTGTAATTGCACCAAGTTCGAGATGTAATTTCATTAAGAAAAATTACACTTTGACTTTGGTCAAAGTTAGGTGAGATCTCCTAGAATCGCTCACCCAACTTTCCTTGATTTTCTCAAATTAGTTTCCTAATTTTGCTCTTCCCTCTTTCTATATATATGAGGGATTCCTATTGTATTGTCCATCCTTTAGTATTTTCAACGAAGTGCTGCCCTTTTTGAAGCAGAATTGTAAAACTTTGTGTTCATGCTTTGTGAATGAAATCTGATCAATAAAGAAGAAGATTGCAAACCAAACTTTGTGTTGGATTCGATAGTCTTGTGAATTGATTTCATTTGGTGGTGATTAGTAAGTGATATTTGAAGGGCCCTAAGTAATTCATGTAAACTTTGTGTTACATCCTTTAGTTGGATTTACATTTGTGTTTTGTTTAACTATTGTTGAATGATCTACAAGACTTTGTGCTTGTAATTGTTCATGCTCTTTGGATACTTTGGTTGGATGATCTACAAGACTTTGCGCTTGTAATTGTTCATGTTGTTCGAGGAATTGTTGCATTTAAGAAGACTTTGTGTTTCTAATGCAACAAATGATACGTCCTTCACAAATCCACCATTGAAAAAGCTACAAAATGACTTTATGCCTTTGTGAGCTTTCCCTTTTCTTTTCTTTTATTTGTTTATTGTTTACTTCCGTATCTCTAAATGCCTTGTTTTATTGCCAAGATAGATATTTGGTATTAATGCTTCGCGAAATGTTTTAAGCTTTATTGTGGAATTAAGAACTTCCAACAAAGGAAGCATTGGTAAAACATCTTCTCCTAAAAAAGAGAGAAGGGATGAATGACACACCCCCACTTTGTAAGTATTGTGTACATTTTGTAATTACTTTTATTTGTTTTAATACTATAGCCTCACAATGCAGAAGGGCTTCTCCCTCTCGAGAGGAGAGACTTTATGTCTCTGCCATAGCCGGCTGAAGTCCTAGTTGTGTAATTCATTGTCATGTCCCTTCTAGTTGACATCTCTGTATACATGATTAGCTCTATTATGCACTTTGTAGGTCATAGGATGGTTAGAGGGTCTTGATGGAGCTTACTTAGTCACTAAGGTCAAGATTTTGATCGGGCCATTTCGTCAGCTCATTCTCGACACTCTTACCTGTTGCTATTTTTAGCAGTATCTGGCACTCAGCGAGGGACCCCTGCTATTTTTAGCAGTATGGATTGATCACGTGCAGAATCACTTCCTTAGTCGTCAGCTTCAGACGGTTTGTGCATCGGGTAAATATTGAGAGAGATATTAATATTTAATTGATTTAATTAAATATTAATTATTGGAGCTTATAATATAAAGTTATAATATTTCAAATATTATAACTTAAGTGATTTTGGCTGAAGGGGTCGCCCAACATGGGAAGGGGCCATTTGAGATTATATTTTATAATTAAAATTTCATTGGAGACTATGGAATTAATAAAAAGAAAAGTTCGAATTATTTTAATGATCCCTATCTTTAAGGAATTCGCACTTTTCATGAGTATAAGGCATTTTCATTGGAATTCGAGCCATTACGTTATTGTGAATTGAAAATTGATCAAGTCTTGACCAGAGCACGGAAGCCAAGGGTTTCAGTCTCAGAGCATTGGGGAACGAGCCATCTCCAGTGAAAGCAATTCAAAGGGTGTGAGATATCATCTGATTTATTGCCAGGAAAGAGATTTCTTCATTCAGAAGAAATTACAGAGCTTCACGGTTGATTGTATCTCAGGGTTTTTAGCCTATATCTATTCCAGAAGGGTTCTAACATTGAGACATCTTTTTTTATTGATATTCTAGAGGTTTAAAGAGAGCAGTACTTTGCATTCATTGCTGCTGCTGCAGCCGTACCATTTGTCAGGCCATACCATTCAAAAGGGCCGTACTTTTCCTTATTGAGCAAATTGCCATCATTTTTGCCAGTCAGACTGCATATCTGGAGGCGCCTATTTCTCTGGCATCATCTACAGGCATTGGACAGAGGAAGAAGTGTTCATTCATCTCAGCCGTACCATCTTCAGAAGATCATTTATTGCCGCTACTCTGTGTTTCTTAATAAAAATAATACTGCCTTTTATTTTGCATAATTGGATCTTCACAATCATTTCAAAGACTAAATAATAGCTTCCAAATGGATGTGTAAATAGGATTCCTCGGCCATTTCCAGAAGCCAGGTGAATTCTATTTAGGATTTTATATTATTTTTATTAAAATCGCCATTTTCTAAATATTTATGCAAAAACACCAAAAATCCAAAATCACAAAAAACAAAACAAAAACAGTCGACATTCGTAAGAAATGTGGGAAACTAGGTTTCTTACATCTATCAAAAAGTTGATTACATAATTTTCACCCAACAACACTTTCATGGTGAAGCTTGATATCACCTTTTAGGTGGGCCTTTGTTCAAAAATCCACAACTTGATAAAACTCAACAAATCCAATTTTGACTAAGACTTTGGCAAATTGGTAAAACTTGGCAAAACTCAAGAAACTAAAAAGATACTATAAGTTTCTTTTAGAAAAAAAATCATGCAAAATAATGTTTTTGATAATATAAGCTGCATTTACAGGGTGAGAAACTAAAAAAATACTTTAAGTTTCTTTTAGAAAAAAAAATCATGCAAAATAATGTTACAAAACATATGAAATGAGTATTTAGAACATTGGTTAAAGAGTTTTCTATCATTATTGAATAAAAAAAGGTACAATATCACATCAATGTGTGAATATAACAATTAATTAAAAATCATCAAAATTTATGATTCCGTGCAAGTTACTACAATTTAGAATTTCCTATTCCCCATATATTGTAATATCCATTTCTTCGACTTAGGCATTCGAGGGAGTTTCATTAGCTTATTTTATTCCCGTAGGCTAATTTGGAGAATTAAAAAGGGAATAATTTAATTAATTTAATTAAGTTGCCTTAAATTAAGGTTGTGGACAACTTGTATTTAATTAACTTTTTATACAGTGACTGAAGTCAAAAAGCAGAAGTAATATAAAGTCACTTTATGTGGGCCAAAAAGATTATTATTTTAATAAAGGTGAATATAAAGTATAACTTCTTGAAAGTTCCCTCGGAAGTTATAAAAGAGGAATGAAGGAATTCATTTATAGATCTTGGTCATTTTATTTTTCCTCATTGTGAAGTTTGGATTGCATGTTCAACTTAAACCCTAGGACGTAAACCCTACGAGTATTTGACTTTAGAGATGAAAGATTTCTTCCTAGTCAAATTAATGGTGGATTCATAGTTGCGTATAAATGGAGAAAACAAGTTATTGTTGATAGTTGTAGGCGCTGAAACTCAAGGTACAAATTTATTAAAGATTTGCCAACAAATAATAAATTTGTAAGTGTGGTGTGTACAAGTGAGAAATCAAACAAAAAAATGCAGTAAAGTGTGTGCATTGATTAAATGATTTAAAAATCATATAATTTATGGCTGAGTACCTTTAGCCGTACCGTTTTGTGGCTCCCCAAAGAGGCTGTACCATACTATAAATCAACCAAGAAAAGGTATGATGCATAGAGAAAGGCATTAAAGCCCTAATATTTCCTATCACAGCCTTGGTAATCTCTAAAACAAGTCAATGTAGCATTTTAATAAGGGGAATGCAGTTTATTATAGCTGCCGTACACTTTCAAAGGAATTCATACTTGTTTGGAGAATGCCGTACAGCTAAAGGAGGGTTAAAATGAATGTTGATAAGGTTAAATGGAACACTGGTTGGACTGTAACAGAAGAGGTCAGCATTTGAACTTATTAATATTTTATTTTGTTTAGTATT
>VDFB02086081.1:247770419-247791943 GCA_007258455.2 Sequoia sempervirens | reverse complement strand
TGCTTAATTTTAGCGCCCTTACATATTCTTTCTAAACTTAGCCAATTTTTGGCTTAGGCGCGTTTCTTCATGTCTTTTACATTTTTCGCTTATCGTGCCTTATTTCATGCCACTTTTTATTGGGTCAACTTAAGTTCTTCTAAATCACTTAAAAATGATTTTAGCTTTCTTTTTCCTCACTTTTGGCATTTGTTTTTCACTCCTCTTTGCTGGGTGCATATCTACCTCATTCAAAACACGCGTTTTGGTGAAGATTTGAACAATTTTAACAACTAGGTTTTGAGTTTTTATTCAGGTATGTCGTTCCTCTCTTCTTTTCTTTCTTTCCTTCGCACTTAGTATTTGTTTGATAACTTTTTGTGCTCTGAAAATGCGTTCTAAATGTTACTCGTGTGTTTTCCCCTTTTCTTCTTATGTTTTCAGTAAACCCTCGTGTTTTTCCTTATTTCTTTTTGTTTGTAGTGTCTTGTTCATTCGTGGGCTTGTCTTTCTCTTACCCAAATTGCGTTTTCTTAAGCTTCATCGCACAAACGAACTTCCATTGTTTGTTTTTGACATGGTCGGGTTTCTTCCTCATGTTTACCAAGGGGTTTTGGTTCGATCATCCCCTTCTATCTTTTGTTCTTGATCATTCCTTGAATAGCTTCATGCGCGTGGTTTCTTCATGTGATGACACTCTGCTTTTAACATTAGGTGAATGTCCCTCATTATGCCAAGGTGTCGTCCTTAGAAGAGTTTGCACCTTAACATATTCTATGTTTTGAAATCTCCTAAGTGATGAAGTTCTCCAACAATGGCGCATCATTCTAGTCCACATTTTCCTTACACAAGATATGAGCAAAGTGTTAGGGCGTTGAATTTCAGCGCCCTGACATTTTGAAATTTGTTTTAACACTCCAAGTGCAGGAGAGTTGTTTTTCAGCGCCCCTGCACCAAAGTCAGCTTCCTCCAAGTGCAAGGGTGCTGATTTTCAGCACCCTTACACTTTTCCCAATTTTTGTCCTAAACACTAGTTTTGTCCCGAATCTCGCTCCTTCCACTTTGTGCATTGTTTTGCCTACCTTATCACTTGCTCCATGCTTTCTCATTATCATTGCTCGCTTCATGCATCCCCATGCTATTTTTTGACTAACGTTTGACTTTACATCTTGTAGTCTCTTTTCGAGATCCTCAAAGTTGTTTAATCGTAGATTCAGTTGCTCTCTGATGACTGCCAGAAAACCTATGTCGTCTTCAAAGCTAAAGACAAAATGAAGTATAAGTATCAAGGTGTCTATCCCCCGACTGTAGTGGTCTCCAAGGTGGAAGAGATCAAAGACACAGAGGTTGGTCATCAAGACTTGGTTGATTTTGCAGAGAAAACTGAGAAGAAGCCTCTTCCTGATTCTATGAGAGCAATTGTACATAGTAACCTGCATTTGGTATCTATGTTCCCTACTGCTGTGCACAATACAGAATTTGTCTTTCAAGTTGCATCCCACTACATCAGGGAAAGCAGAAGTGTAATTGATTCTTCTGGGCACGAGATTTTAAGACTCAACCCTGATTTCTTTGATATTGTGTTTAAAGTTCCACAGATGGAGAAATAGATTGATATCTCGATACAAAAAGCACAAGAAGTCTATGACACTTATCCCAATAAAGCTAAAAATTTGATAAATAGCCAATGGTTGAAGAAGCCTAGGCAAACTGTTTCCAGATTGCCAAAGGGACTCCTGCGAAGTGATTTCAAAGATGATGTCAAAGATATGATCACGTTCTTAAGCAGAGTGAAGGGCTTGCCTGAATCATCCACTTTTCATGATTGGATGTATGAATACATCAGGATCATAAGAAGACAAAAAGTTCATATTGACTGGGGCAAACAGATCAGCGATGAAATACATGAGCAATTGATCAATGCGCCTTCTACATTAAAATTTTATATGACTTCTTATCTGGTGTATGCAGCAGCTGTAATGAGGCAATTTCCAGGTCTATCCACAAAAGGGAATCGGATGTTGGTACCTGTGTATAAATTTTTCTATCAACTGGAGTTGAAGGAAAGCTTCCATCATTTCAGGAGGGTTACTGATGCTTTCTTCGCGCCTTTGATTTTCAATTTTGATCTGACTCTCAAGAGGAGAAGGGTATCTGATGAGGCCTATAAGGTGATAAGTAAAGTTGGATGCATATTTCACAATTCCCAACATTTACTTATTTGAGGGTAGGGTGCTACACCGGCTGCCCTTACATGTTGCCACGATATCCTTCGGACAAGTGGGTTCTCATGGAGATGTGCAGACAGCTGATTTTAGTGCACAAAGAACGAAGAAATATTCACAAGCGTGGATTCAAGTTCCCACTGACAATCGGTAGATATATCATCCCACCATACAAAAAGCCAACCGCTTTTATGCCGTAGATGCAAATCATGATACCAGGACCTACAAGTATAGGTTTGATTTTACTAACGGATGTCGGCGTACTGCAAAGAGTCAACATCACAAGTACCGCTTGAGGACATTTGGGCTGATTGCAGAGATGAAGAAGCCATTCGCAAAATGGATTATTGTAGGTTGACTGTATAGCAAATCAGAGACCTTGATATTGCTGACCTACTAGAGGATTTTATAGATCCCAACGATATCATGAATGCTATCTATGATGAACAAGAGATTTCTAAGAAGCCGTTGCCTGCAATTCAATGGTCGAGGAAAGAAAGTACTAGCATCAGAGAGAGATTGGCACCAATCTTATCCAACATTGCAGAATGGTTACACAAGCATGGTTTTGAAATGAAAAGTTTTAGAATAGATTTGGAAGGAGAAGAATCCAAAGCAGAAGCTCGCCGACAGCAAGAACTCTGCATGAAAAATAAATCAGCGGCTATTCCCACTTCTTCACGAAGAGGTCCCAGGATCAAGTTTACTGTTGGCAAGAAAGATACCCAGGTCGTCCCAAAAGGAGAAAGCACGGAATTTGATCCATCTCGCTCTAAAGGTAAAAAGGCTGTTTCAGAGGAGATAGATTCCGATGAAGAAGGTATTTCCAGTGACCAATCCGTTGAAGATGAAGACTCAGCAGAAGTAGACTCCGATGTAGAAAAAGTTTCTAAAAGCGGACAAGAGTCTGAAGAAGAATCTGAAGGTTATTCCGAAGGTGAACCAAAATCGAAGAGACAAGAGGGTGATCAACAGGAACCCAGGCATGATCAAGAAAGAACTATGTCTCCACCTTAGAATGTAGTTGAGGAAATTCCCAGAACGTCTTCACCTGTGATTTCCAGTGTTCCTCATACTCCTCCAAATTTGAGTACTCCTCCACCTCCTATTCCTTCATAACCTATTCCTACCACAGGCATTCCTGCAGTAGAGGTATCCACTATTCTTGCAGCATCAACCTTGCTTGATACTCCCTTGGTGACGAGCATTCATACGGTTGATATTTTGTCAAGTCCTCCATCATCCATTCCTAGCCTGTCTTCACCAACATATGATATCACTTCTGAAATTGAGTTCAATTGGTTCATGAATGAATCAATACGTGATCAGCTCAATGTGCAATCTACAGGAGCAATGATGACAGACACTTCACCCATTGTCACAATACCCATGGTAACTTCAGAAGTGGCAATGACTTCAGAGGTGACGATGACGACAAAGTTGATAGTGAATCCAGAAGTTCACATCTCCTTCCTTCCCCCTTGGCTGATATCTCAAGTATCGAAGCGGAAGAAGCAAATGATCTCTCCAGAGGAGCTCGACCTCGAAGAGATAGTCCCTCCAAAGGCTAAAGGGAAGAAAAAAGAAAAAGTAAACTCAAGGCTAAACATTGACAAGACTGGCTACAAGTATGCGGAGATTGGCATACCACCGCAAGAAGAAGGAGATGTCAATATGGAGGACTACACAGTAACAAGAGTACAGCTTGGCAAAGTTACCAATGAAAGTGCAAAAGAAGATGCGCAAGTGACATTGGACATCTTGGCTGGAAGACTGGATAAAATGGAGCAAGCTCGCAATATGTACAAACAGAGGGTAGAGCATTATGCCACTGTTGTAAAGAGACTTGCAGGATCTTCAACTAATGCACAATCACTGGCAATGGTAAGTATTGAGGACCCAGCTGTCAAGAAAGCTAAGTTCACCTCCAAAGGCAATGTGTTGTATGATTTCACTGGAGAAGATCATAGAACATGGATCTCGATCATAATTGTTAACGAGAAAAATCCATTTCATAATAAGCTCACCACACAGAGTTTACGTTATAAAAAGTGTACTTTCTCAGGAGTGCAAAGATATGGAAAAGTGCCTGCTGTCATGGTCACAGATGAAGCAAGTAAAGCTCAGTAAATTGGTGGAAGTCGGGGTAATTCCCGATAAAGAAAAGTTCATTGAGGTAAGAGAATCCTTGAAACATCGAATTCAAGTAATTCAATCTCTTACGGAGGATCTCCACCAAGTGCAGGAAGATGTCGAAGGGCATCGTGTGATTCTTGAAAAAGGTATCAAGGAGTTACCAGGACAACTTCTTGAGGAAAATCGTATCTTCCTGCCAGCCACAGAAATATCCCAGATCTTCAAGGAAGCCATCATGAAGATGATTGACAAGCACTTTTTAGAAGCCTCTCTGAACGTCATTTGTGATACAAGGCTCACATTGGATAACCTGAAAACGATCTTGACAGGTGCAAGAAGGTTCACTCATCTGCCATGAGATCGATCACGAGAATTCACACCATTGTGGATTACACCGTTGGTCCGGATGAGAAGTTTGTGTAGGAGACCAGGAAGAAATACGAAGACTTCTGCACCCAAAGCAAGGAAACATGAAGGTTCCTGATCTCCAGTGTTAGACATTTTTGATGCTTCCCATTATGCATCTTGTAAATATTTCCTGACATTTTATGTCTTTTTGTAAATTGTAATTGCACCAAGTTCAAGATGTAATCTTTTGAAAACAAATTACACTTTGACTTTGGTCAAAGTTAGGTGAGATCTCCTTGAATCGCTCACCCAACTTTCCTTAATTTTCTCAATTAGTTTCCTAATTTTGCTCTTCCCTCTTTCCATATATATGAGGGATTTCCTTTGTATTAGGCATCTTTTAGTATTTTGCAACGAAGTGCTGCCCTTTTTGAAACAAATTGTGAAACTTTGTGTTCATACTTTGCGAACAAAATCTGATCAATAAAGAAGATTGCAAACCAGACTTTGTGTTGGATTCGATAGTCTTGTGAATTGATCTCTTTTGGTGGTAATTAGTAAGTGATATCTGAAAGACTCTAAGCAATTCATGTAAACTTTGTGTTACATCCTTTACTTGGATTTACATTTGTATTTTGGTTAACCATTGTTGAATGATCTACAAGACTTTGCGCTTGTAATTGTTCATGCTCTTTGGATACTTTGGTTGGATGATCTATAAGACTTTGCGCTTGTAATTGTTCATATTGTTCGAGGAATTGCTGTATTTGAGAAGACTTTGTGTTTCTAATGCAACAAACGACACATCCTTCACAGATCCACCATTGAAAAAGCTACGGAACGACTTTGTGCCTTCGTGAGCTTTCCCTTTTATTTTACTTGTTTATTGTTAATCACTTATGGTATCTCTACGCTTTGCTTTGACAAGATAGAGGTATTGGCATTACTGCTTGTTGATCGTTTTAGGTTATTGTGAATTGAGAACTTCCAACAGTGAAGCATTGTAAACATCTTCTCTGAAAAAAGAGAGAAGGATGAATGTGACACACCCCCCCCACTTCGTAAGTATTGTGTACATTGTGTAATTACTTTATTTGTTTTACTATCGCTTCTATCAGCAGTAAGAAGGGCGCCTCCCCTTTCTGAGAGGAGAGATTCATATCTCACATAGTTGTGGCTGAAGTCCTAGTTGTGTAATCTATCGAAAAGTTGATTACATAATTTTCACCCAACATAGTATACTCAGTAATCTTGGCTTCCCCATTTTCTCTGCCTTCTTAATGACCTCGTCATTATATGTGTAAGCTTAAACTTCATGTATAACCACCTCTCCAAGATTGATGCTATAAGGTTTACCTTGGGCTCCTAGAATTCTGAATGTGATGACCCATGTTGTACCCTTTGGAAAATAGTTTAAATCGGATTGTAAGAGTGCTGATAAGTGATTCTAGCAGCTTGCCCCAAAATTTACCCCCAACACTTCTGACAATATTGGAATATATGTACTTAGTGCTCTTTGCATGTGGCACCACCTACTCACTACATTTGACCAATAAACCTCCTCCATACCTACTAGTTTAAAGCTTCCTGAAGATGATACAATTAGTTGAAGCATCCCACCATGGCTGTCACCTTGCTTTTCTTTGCTCAAAAATAAAGATATAATGGCTGGAAACCTTCTTGTATCATTCACAAATACCTCTTTAAAGATCAAAGATAGGAGATGCACCCTCCATGTAATTCATAACTTCTTTATGGCTGCCAATAGTATGTAGGGGAAACTGGAAATACTGGTGACAACAGTTCTAAAACTTGAAACACTCATCATGATCCATGGGTCATAGCTCTTACTACCTAAAATCCTACTAGCCATGTTAAGTTGATGATTTTGACCCAAAGCTCTTGATTTTCCAATACCTCTTTAGGTAGCCATCTTTGGTGTGCCACAATGAACATATTCAAAATGGACCAAGCATTATCATGATGAAGTATTTTACCCTGGAGTGGATTCCTGATTACCTCTATGCATTGAGTGACTTGGCTTCCTCGAGCACTCACCTCCATTCTATTCACTTCAACCATGCTTGGGGCTCCCTTCGATATGCCTTGGAGTATTACCTCTTTTTCCTTGAACTTTACCTCTATAATGTCCCTTTCAACGAAATGTGACCAACAAATGCCAACAATTTTACTTACCTCCTCTAAGTTGGTGTTATAATATTTACCTTGAACTTCAAAGACTCTTACCATGATGCCCCAAGCCTTACCACTTGAAAGATGGTTAGGATCAAATTGTCGGCAGGCTGGAAGGTGGCTGTAACAGTCACATTTTGCTTGGGATTTCCCCCAAAACAACAATATATCAGCTGGAATATTGGCAGCTAGTATCCCCAAAGGATGAGACCTCTTACACACAACATCAAGCAAGGAAATCTTCCTTATACCTACAGATCTGTAGCTGCTCATGAAAGATAGCATCAATCCAAAACATGAATTTATCAAAATGATCAATAGGAACATAATACCCTGGCTGCAAAATTGAGTTCCTTTATTCAAGTTTAAGAAAGTAAAGGATGGAAACCAACTTGCACTAGCCGAGAACACTTTGGCAATGGTAATGGGCTGAACACTCCTCCACCATGTGATTGAAAACTCTTCTTTGGCTGCAAGGAAAGTGTGGGATGTACAAGAAATGTTGAGGGCAGCAGATTTGAAGTTGGGATCCATACTCAAAGTGGCCCTTGGTTTGTGTCTATTGCAACCAAGACTCAATCTCATTTGGTCAAGTTGGTGGCTCTCAACAAGAAAGTTCCATCTCACTATTATTTCATTTGGTGGCCACCTTAGGAGTGTAATGTTGAACTGGATTAAGTATTTCACCTTTGGAAGAAGTTGTAATTGTCACCCAATGGTCTTCCATCCACATAACTATGGCAACTATTGGATCTCATTCTTCAATGCCTTGAAGTTCTACCTCCTCTCCCTTGGATTTCAACTCCATAGTGAACTCTCCCATAGGATGTATCCTTGGCATGCCCAATATTAGTTGAACTCTTCTATGACATAGAAGTTGTTGCATTCCCTATATCTATCCACTATGTTGGCACGTTGTTGTAAACATTTATTCTTCTTATGTGAATAAGGATCCCAAATATTTATTTGAGCTTCATGGCTATATCCTTGAGCCCCAATGAGACCCATAATGCTACTGTGAGCTGATCCTTCCAAAGCATGATATAAATCAGCTGGAAATAAATAATAACGCCCACAAATCACTCAGAATTTCATCCAAATCAGTGCTAAGATGGATAATCTTTCCACTAACATTACCATGCAAGGAAATCCTCTCAAAATGCATCAATCTACTGCTGTATGTGAATGGAAACATCAAAAACAGAACTATAAAAATAATGTAACAGCTGCAAGTATGACAAACCCATGCAAACATCAACCATGTGATCAATGTAGAAGTGTTGGGCTGCCATACATGGATTGAAAACTCTCCATTAGAAGTTACAAACTGAAAATTATTCTTTCCCATGGCTAGGAATCTTTGCGTGAATGCCAATGAAGTAATGTGCTATTTGAAATTAGATCCATTATTTTCATGGGAATGGTTCCACTGTCATATGAGGGTATCACCTCATCATCACACAACCTCCTCGTGCCTTGTTGGTGATCTTTGGCACAAATATCCCAATTTGAGGTCAACCCATCATGCTCATGTTGTGCCACACTAGCATTCGTGTGAACTTCTCCTTTGAATCTTCTTCTAGTGCCTCTAACTCCACCAATAGGAACACCATGCCTCCTCAACTCATGATAATACTCTCTACTCGATGGTAGCCTTGGAAATGAAAAATCAAGTACTATGCAAATGTTGGTCCAAAATAGGAACAAGTATAACCACCAAACAATGTCTCACCCAAAGTGATGACTCTTAAGAGATCACTTGGATCCCATATGCAAACACAATCTCGAACTTGAATCAAAGAGTCCACATGCCCTATACTGCGAGTTGTATCCCTTATTGTATCACCATGATGACAAGTATTTTGTTGTGACGTAGGAAAAAGCAACAAATCTGAAATACGATCAGCATTTTCATACCTTAGACTACCAACAAGGAGCTCACCCTCCTCCTTTTCTGAAATAAGAATTGTGGAGATACCTTCAACACTTCTATCCTTGTGATTCAAAATATTTTCTTCCAATGCATGTCCATCCACAATGCTACTCTAAAGATCAATCCATAGCTCACCCTTTGGAAGTTTGAAGGATATTGCATGAATTGGTGCATCTTTGTCCATCTTGAACTCTTTGCATCCAACAAGTGATGCCTTTTCCTCAGCTAATTTTCTTATGTATTCATATAGGCCTCTTTTGTAGGGATACCAGCCCTCGAGTGTCTCCAAGTAATCATCGAAGGGGACATTAGCTTTGAAATCACTTGACAACCTTTGATATTGGTCAAGAGTTTTGGGGGCCTCAAGTTTGTACCTTTCTTTGTCCTTCTATATTTCCATCAATAATTCTTGGACAAGATCTATGTCCTTGTCATGCACCCGCCAAAAATTTGAAGGCAACAAATGTATTTAAGAAGTACAATGATTACATTATAAAGAAAGGAGCGATTAGTATATCTAAGAGGCGCAGCGATCATTATTCAATAAGGAATAAAAAAAGGCGGTGCTTGGGAATAAGACAAAACAACATTTAGTTTCAAACAAAAGTTATGTCCTTTTGAAAGGAGATCTCTATTCAAAGGGGTGCATCAATTCATTTGGATATGAAGATATAAAAGGAAGATCCTTTCCTTGTGGAGAATATTTCAAGTGGAAAAAAGGAGAAATAATAAAAAGAAATCTAAAACATCAATTTGGAATAGAAATTGAAAACAGCAATTAATAATATTCAGAAATATAATTGGTGGCAACCATTTAAGAATAAATTTATCATTTCATCAAGAGGTATTTATTTATATATAATCTAGCAAATTCCTTGAGAAATCACTTTTTAATTTGAGGAACTGTTTTGCAAATAGGAAGGACAACCAGCCTTCCAAGTTCACAAGAGGTGAAAGGATGATCAGCCTTCATGCTCTTATTAGGTATGCCACCCAGAGATGGAATGGATGGCCAGCCTTCCATGCTCGTGGTCCAAGAGGTGGAATGAATGACCAGCCTTCCATGCTCTTGGGCTTGATTAAGGAGGAGCCTCCAAGGTGGACTGAGGGATGGAAGGGCGGCCCACCTTCCATGCTCTTGCAATACAAGGATGACCAGCCTTGAGATTGCCGTTTGCAAGCATTTCCAATGAATTCACAAGGTGATTTGCTATAAAGAATGTGCTATGATGTATTGATTCAAATATTAATGATGCTATGATTTATTGATTTAAATATTATGATGTTTTATGTATGGATTTGAATATTATCATACTTTCTTGTTACCTAATATTACTATTATGAGTTCTTAGTGAATAATATTGTTTGCAATTGTAAAATCAGAAATTTCCCAAATAGGGACATTACAGTCCTCTTCTTTTTGTAAGAACCTTGGCTTAAAAATATTGTATTGGGCCTCTATAGAACCTTTCATCTCTATCTTCCTTGTAAACTCTCAAGTGTCTTTGACTAGAATGCATCCAAAATTGTTAGCTTTACCCTACAAGCTGACAGGATCAAAGCTCTGATACCACTGAAATTTTCCCTTCTTAGCCTAACTACTATTATTATTTCTACTGGATTAAATTCTATTTCTGTTCCTTTAGTTAAGGGGTTAGTAACCAACATTCAATGGGAAATTTAACAAATCACAAGCATCAAACCAAGGTTGAGAACAAACATATATAATTTTGATGCCACAACAAATTGCAAGTTTGATTCAATCATAAAATAAGCAGTTCTGAGCACAACCCTAAGGGTTTGTAATGTTAAATTCACATTATTCAACAATCTGTACTCAGATCATAACTGAACCTACACACATGAAGACTGATTTTTACTTACAAACAGTTTGTTTGCCTCTGAGGAGGTACAAGGAGTGCTCAAATCTGAAAATGGATAACTGTAGATCCAAATGCAATGCCCAGATCAGAAATGAATGGCTACAGGCTTCAGCACCTATGTTCTGATTCGGGGCAGCAAACACATATATATACATGACAGTTGTTAGACTCTCCTTCCTCTACCCACGAAATACCCTAAGTGATGAATTTGTCCATGATGGAAGGTCTAAGTTATAAATCATATTCAAACTGTGCTTGGTTCTCCTGACAACTTGATCTGGTATAGCGAATTGAATTTGTGGACAAATGAAGTGCTGTCCCTGCTGCTGTCTCACCCTCTTTATTGTGAAATTCCTTTAGGACTGACAGTAATGGCAGTAGGAGTCTAGACCTGGATCGTGTGATCAACAACCTACAGAATTCCCTCTTTGGCACCCTTTCAAAATGGAGTGATCTCAAAATAATTGATGGATGGCTTCTTACCAGGCAGCAGTTGAAACAATCCTAATCTCCTTCAGCACCTGTACCTTGAAATTGAAATGATTCACCAATTATTCACTCAATCTGCAAACCCTATTTAGATTTGCTCGGATAGAGGTAGGTTTTCATCCTAACCTCGAAAGTGAAATTGAGGCTTTTCATCCTTCTTGCACAGCTCAATGAAAACTCACCAAGATTCTGTTATGCCTCCAAAAGACTTCGCTGATCAACTTATATCTGCTGGCTGTAAAAGGTCCAAGGAACTTGTCTTTAAACCTGTGACAAATCAGGCCCTTGTCTTCTAAAACTTAAGGTAATAAGATAGTGCCTATTCAGGATTCCCAACTTCGTAAACCTGCAAATGACTTTGTTGACTTCAGCTTGGATGTTGCCACTACGGTGGAACAGAAAAATTATTGTGTCTATGATATCTCTAGCTGAGTCCTCATGTTGTGGAAATTCTCAACAACATCCACCTGCACTTGGTTACAAATGCTTTTACAAAGGACAGGGTTTGTGATGAGGATCTGTGGTTGGTGATCAAAGTGGAGGAGAAGCTCATAGCGAAAATTAGCATACAATGAGGTGGTGATTTTGTTCCAACCTTTTTCATGTTATTTCTTGTGGTACAGTTCAATCTTGAGAGAGGGTATATCCTCTATAACCAATGGTTTAAATATGGTTTTCTTGGATAGTTTTTTAACCAGGATTTATGTTTTAGACAGCAAGTTTAAACTGACTGCTGATTGCAGTTTTGATGTTCATACTTCAACAAGTGTTGATGATAGTCAAATGAAAACAATGTCAGCTCAGGCTTGTTCAATTTCCCTGAAAATTCAGATTTATATTTCTGCAACTTGTTGTAAGGTTGCTAGACTGATACTCTGATCTTGTACGTTTTCCATGTTTTCTTAATAATTAACCTCCTCTTCCATATTTTACAGAAAAAATCAATACCTCCCAAAGGGACCAGGTTGATGTCACTCAAGAGTAAAAAATATTGAGTGTAAGTTTTGAGATTTTTATAGTACATTTATTTGAGTAAACAGAAATTTGGCTCATTGAGAGTCCATTGAGATTGACTCCCTGGAGCTGCTAACTGGGGTCAGAGACAATCCCTTCTGTGAATTTGATATAGTAGCTCTTGCCCAGGCAGCTTAGCAAAATGTAACCAGGGAACAAGGATATATTTTGTCTTTTGTGGCAAATTGGATATTGGACAGAATCTTGTGTCAAAGCAAGATGCCAGTTGATTTAAAGATGATAAAGTGTTATTCATTCTGTGAATAGATGCTCTAGAAGTAATTCAACCAGCAGCGTTAACAGAAATATTAAAAACTATAATAGACAAAACAAAAGACCAAACCATATTAGCAGCTTTACCCAGAAAAAGCGATATACACAAATCAATCATGTAAAATAAGAAATTTAATATATAATTGTCGGATTGAAATTGAAGATACGGTGCTGGGGGCAAAAAGGGGATCTTGCTTGCCAGCATGGATAAGTTAAAATATCCCCTTTCAATCGTAAATCTTAAGTATTGTTTAATTCCCCACAAATGAATCCTGAGTCTGGAAAAAACGAAAAAATGAGGTTGTCTTTAAGATTCTTTCTGAAAAAAATTCCTTGCTTGGAGCTGAATTGATATTGTTTGGCTCTTGCTACATCATGCGCGTATTCTTTAAGCTCAATCCATCTAAATTTTCAAATTATAGTCTCCAAATACAACGCTCCGTTTAAGTTAATTTTTTTCTACTTTGATTTCATCAGCTATAATCTCCGCACCACAAAGAAAATAAAATTTTCCACAAGAATTCACTCTACACTTTATAAATCACAGTCTCAAAATACAATGTTCCCAATTAAATTCAAAAAAAATCCCTACGATTTCATCAGCTATAAACCTCGACCCCAACAAATAAAGAAAATTAAATTTCCTACAACAATATTCTCTACACTTTTGCTTGATATAGCATGATTGAAATTTCCAGAGAGAAATGTTAATAATTTAAATTCTCCATGAGATTTACCTAATTTTGAGCAGGCGCGGTCAGCTGCAAGTAATTTACACTCTTCGCCCAAAAAATCTAAAAATTCCGCAATATGAAAATCTCAAAATGAATAGAATGCCGCACAATTTGAGCTATTCTTCTCGGCCACGACCTTTCTAAAATCTTCAAATAACTATCCAAATCTGTAGATATCCACCCAATTCAAACAACTTTTCGCCAAAACTTTTCTAAAGATTCACCGGAGATATAAAAAATCGCTCACGTCTGCAATATTTCAGCTCTTCTTAGCCAAAATCTTTATAAAAACTTCCACCAAATTATATGCAAACAGAGCTCTGATTTAGCAGCAGAAATTCACAGATCAAAATGGCTCACGTCTGCAATATTTCAACTCCTCTTAGCCAAAATCTTTCTAAAACTTCCACCAAATTATATGCAAACGGAGCTCTGATTTAGCAGCAGAAATTCACAGAGCAATTTTAGAGAATTCAGAATCTTCGATTGTAAGGCAATGTAGAATATATAAGCATACAAAGGGTATTTGTTGATGACGTTTTTAACTGTTAAGAGACGGAGCATAGTGCGATACTGTTTCTGTCAAGAACACGATATAATTGAGGCTCTTTTCTAAATCCCGTCGTTCGACGGATGGTCAGAAAGTATCAACCGTGTCTGGTAGCGACCGCTCTAAGCTATGGACTACGTGAATCGAGTGTATCGTGCTTGACTGATGGATCTGACTGGTCCGTGTGATATACGTCGATTAACGTAAAAAGCTTCGAAGACATGTCGGTTAATCGAGGGCTGTCGAATTTGCTTTTGGCCACGCGTTTTTTAACGTCGATTGCGGCCGCTCTCGTTTTGGGTAAGCTGACAGAGACTTTCGCATGGGCTTTGGACTTTCTAGATATTTGATGAGACTTAAAAGAATATTAGTTTGACACGTAACTAGTCGAATGCAATCTTTTTCATCATATCAATTAAATACTTTTTTTAACGCAACTTCTGCCCAAGTCTGTTATTTGGACTTTGTATAGAATATTATCAAAAATCAGGGTACCCTCCTACCATGTTTTATTTACTTGAATTGAGAAGTGTATATATTAACCAAACTAAAATTGATGTATAACTACCATTGAGAAAAACAAAAATGGTGAAATCTTTTGTATCATTAATTACTATCGATACCTTTTATTTTATTTTTTTTAATTGGAAGTATTTCATTGTCATATATTAACAAGTGCCATTAGTGGGTAGTACTTGTCTTAATAGTAATTATTATTTTTTAGATTTGGAAAAATTATATGTAAGTTTTATTAATGTGAATAAAAATAAATGTAAGTTTTGTTAATTATAGTGTTTTAGTATTGTTAATTAGTTATTTGCATGACCTAACCCTAACTCTAATTTTATCATTAACCCAAACCTTAACCCTAACTCTAACCCTAACAATAAATTCTCAACTATTATCATAATCTTAGACCTGTCTCTAACTCTAACTATGGTTTTAACACTATCCATAACTATGGTCATAACTCTATCCCTAACAATAAAGAATTGTAGAGTGATTAAAAAAAACCCATGAATTAATATTGTGAATAAGATTTGGAATAAAGATCCCGACGACTACCAAGTGGGCAGTTTCGAAATTGGTGTCGTCGTGGGACGTGGCCGACGACATGGTCTTGGCTGGCGCGGTGAAACAAGGTGGTGGCGAAGGGTGATTAATGAAGGGAAGGTGGTTGGAGTTGAAGATACTTCTGTTCGGCTTCATTAATGTTATGTCTTGTCGAAGGACGGGGAGGAGCTGGAGCTCGGAGTTGATGCAACACCAAAACTAGTTGAGGTATTATTTGCCTTTATTAACCTCGGTGCTCCTCATTTTTTCACAAAAAGTGATGGAGACGCTAGTGTGTCTGTCATCTGCTAGAAAGTTGTGGGCTTTTGTAATGACCCTACTCAAATCTGACTTCAAATTTGTTGTTTATGACTCAAGGAATTTCGTCAAACACTTCAGATGCAAACTTTAAGCTTGTTGGTCTGAGATTACAGTCTAATTGTATGCTTGATAAATGACTAAAGAAGGCTCCAAATGCTTGCAATTCAAGCTATAATGTCCAAACTACCATCTAGATGCATAAGTAACTTACTTCTATCTTTTACAATGCTCATATATGACTTCTATATGCAAAACATGCACCTACAGCCAATTGGTATTTCATCAAACAATTGGTATGCAACACTACAAGCAGAGTACAATGATATTTAAATGCTCAAAAGATAACTACAAATAACCGGCAATTGGTATCTCCTTATTGTAATATAATGTTTCAATACAATGCTCATGAGTTGGCCAAGACTCTTGGCAAATTACAATATAATTATTCAATTTCAAATAATGTTGGTAAAGAAACTTCCACCTACAGCAACAAATGTAAAACCAATCTAAATGCAATGCTAGAGCTTATTTAAATAAGGAGAACCTGACCAATTGCAACGCCTTTGATGATAGAGGAAGAAGTAATCGTTCCCACTCAAAAATGTCCACTCTTAAGCAAGAATCGATGGTCCCAAAACTGTCGCCCCTATTTTGAGTATATATGATCCTATAAAATAGTATGCAGCTTCTTGGATTTCTGTTATACACCAGAAATCATCTGCAAACCCTCAAATGTTGAGTGCTCCATCTAGGGAATTAAATCGATGGAGTTTAGAGCCTCCATGATAAAATTGTGGTATCCATAAGAGGTTCAATTGGCTGTAATTTTGCATCAGAACTGTGGGCAATCAAAGGATGGAAGTAAAGTCGACCTCCCTAATACTCAATCGATGAAGATGCAAGACCCCTAAATATCTCAGTCAACTTCAAATTGAATCATGCACAACTGTAGCATCAAAATGCAAACTAATGAAGTCTGAAGCAATATGTCAGAATTCTGGAAATGACTAAATGTTGCATGTTGATGAAGACTTGATCACCAAAATGTCTCCAACAATCCTTCAAATCGAACCATACCAAAAACTTGGCCAAAGGCCATTAAGTTTTTACAATGATGCACAAATAGAAAGTCTGAAGTGACTTCCTCCAGTTGCAATAATTTAGGCGATATTTGACATCCTCAAAATTGAGTACCAATTGAGAGTTTTCATTATCAATGGCCAACTGAAACAACTATAGATGCCCTATGCTCCACAACTAAAAACATCAAACATCAACAACAACATCAAATCTGGATGATAGGCAATGAGCTCCTCATGCCTTTTTATACTTTTCCCTCAAGAGGTCGGCCTCCTTCTAGAACTTTCCCAAGTCACCTTCTAGAAAGAATATTATAATATTATTTTATTATTTTAATATTGCACTTTATAATAATATAAAATATTAACCAACTCCAAAAGTGCAATATAACATTATAATATAAAATAAAGGTTTCCATAAATAGAAATATCCGCTATGATACTAGGAAAACCTTTATGAAGTCACGAAATGAGCCAACCAATCAACTGGTTATCTGCCAAACGACCCTCTTATCAAGCTCCATTAGCCTACGAGGATCAGGAATAGGCTAATTCCTCTAAACTCCAACGCTCATGAAAAAGGGGATATTATAGCTTTCTATGGGAGAATTCGGCATGGGTGGCTAAAATCAGTGTTTAGAGACTGGGATGAATTGGTTTTGGGGGGCGGTGGAGTTGCTATTGGGAGAGGAGTTTATGAATTCGGTGGAGCGCTGGCGGACGAATGCAGATATAGTGGCTCATTTTCTTACTGTGCTTTTGGACTTGGAGGTGTCGAAAGTAATGGTTCTGCTCATGGCGCAGAAGCTTGTTTGGGAAATTTTGTTAGAGGGTGCCATGAATGTGGTGATTATGGTTGAATTGGGTGTGGGAATCCCTCGGCCTCGAGACTTGCATGGTGCTCTTCTTCCTGGTGTGAGGATCAAGCAATATCCCTTCATCTTGGATATTAAAGGCGAGGCACTAAGGAGGCACCATGACCGGGGGTGTGGGTTGATCTTCCTAAAACATCACTTGTTCCTGGAGCCGTCTAGAGGGGTGGATTGGCATCGAATCTTCAGGGATCTCTTACTTGTTGAGGGCATGTTATTAGAGGAATAACTGGTACTATAGGGGCTTAGTGTTGTGTTTTGATGCTTAGTGTTTTTGTGTTGTTTGTAAGTGTCTCTCTAGTTGTTTGGGGTTGTTTGGCGAATAGTGGTTTAGTTTTTTGGTATTTATGAATGTTGGTTGTGTCTAGTTGGGGTAGTTGTTGGATGATTCTAGGGTCGGTTTGGGAATTTTGACAGTATATTGACTGTAATGTAATATCCTTTTAGAAATCAATAAAATCATATTTACGAATAAAAAAAAAAGATTTGGAATAAAGATATTAGATGAATTAAATTTTAGAGCATTATATCTATTAATCATATTTTAGTGATTTTTATTAGTAATATTTTATGTATGTTTTGAAGTTGATAAAAGTTGGAAAACAAAAAAAGTAGCATAAATAGTTTAAGATTTGATTTAAATTTTATATTTTAATTATATAAAATCAAACCCCTAAGAAGATTATTTTATATACTAATTTATGCATGTGCTTAATTTATTTTTTATTTTATTATTTTAATAGTGTGAATCCAAACCTCTATAAAATAGCTAATTGATTTTTGTGAGATTTTCTTTAATAAAAAAAAAAAAATTATATGCATAAATATAGAAAATTTATGTATGTATTAGAAAATGGCTTTATTTAATTTAATATATAAATATTATATGAGTAAAAATATAAAAATAAGTAACATTTATTTAGAAAGATTTAATAAAATGACTTTATAAAGATAAAAGTGAAAAATCATTCATAAAAAATTTAAAAAATAGTTTACATTGTTTTTTCCTATAAATTTGCCCATAACACCCCAAACTTCTTAACCAATTATGTTCAAAAGAAATAATTTTTACAATTTTTAAAGTTAAATATTTAACATGTTCACTTTTATATATATATATATATATTTGAATAGTATAAAATTTTAGTTTTTAATTAGTTCACAACCTTATTAATAGCTTTAACAAAATGAGTTGAAGAACTCATTGCAATATGACAAGTATTAATAAGTGATGTATTGTACCTAGTTTATCGGTAAGATGTGTAATATGTTAATTGGTTTAAAATATTGTTGTTTAGAATAATTAATTTATCAATATTATTAATATAATGAAATTTTATCAAATTGAACAATATATTAGAGATGAAATTGTTGAGCTACTTGCAAAATTTTGCCTCTACAATTATGTTAAAAGTTAAAATTAAAAAAAAAACCTAATTAGTTACAACTATGTTGCAAATGTTAATCAAAGAGAGGTGATGTCAAATAAAAAGTAAAGCTCTAAATATGGTGCAATTTAATAACTACATTTGAAGATGAATGCATTTAATAATTTACAAATATAACATTTCTTAAGTCATTATCCTTTATTAAATATATTACTTTTCTTATTGATAATTTTAAAAATATTTTAAATTAATAGGGGTAAATTTTATTTATTTATTTATTTATTATTAGTGGATAGGCTACATATAGTGTGAGATTTGAACCTCAAATAAGTCTCACACCTGCAAATCACTATTAAGTCATCAAAAAATGGGTTTTAGTTGCATTTAATGGTAAAATCCTCCAAAATATCAAGTAAAAGCCTCCAAATTCTCATTTATCACATAAAATCCAAATAAATATTGATTTGACAAGTGGATGGAAACATTATATTTCCATTTGCAGTGGTTTTTATCAATTTGATAGCAACTTTCTTTTTTCATTTGCATTGCTTTATGTTTTAAATCTATATTCAAATATTTCATCATCAATAATACTTAATTTCTTTAAGGAAAAAATCTAGATTTGTCTAAGTTTATTTCATTATATGCAAATTCTTTAAGAAAAAAATCTAGATTTTTCTAAATTTATTTCATTCCATTATTTAGCATTTATTATATGCAACTAGAATTTCCATGCACAAACACATACTCTCTAACATATTAACATACATATAGTCCTCCTTTTAGATGCAAGCGCCAATTTTAATCAGAGCCTCTCATATTTTCTCTTTTACACATTTTCAATAAATGAAAATTGCCTCAAATATGATAATAAAATATTACTTCTATTGACCCACAACCTTTTAAATAAAAAATAATATCATTTATTAATGAAGACAATAAATAAAATTAAAAAGTGACATGAAAATAAGTTTGCACTCTTAACTGTTTTTATTGTTAAAATGAAAAATGTAAAAAGATTCCATAGCTTACATCACACTAATATTACTATTCACAATTATTATCTAGTAGAATGATAGATAAATTAATTTTGATATTTTAAAATAAATTTGAAAAAAATATACATTAGAAAATTTGGTCAAACCATTTTAATTCTAGTATCTCATTGCTTCATTTGTTACCAACTAATAAAACCTAAAAGATGTATCAGTATTCCTACTTCCAACCAAAAAAGTTAAAGAATATATAAAGGTTTACAATAAAGGATTGTTGTTGGTATGTAAGACTTACAAAATTAAAATATAGACAAGTGACACATTATATTTGGTTTCTTTGTTAATCAGTATGTGTATTTATTAGAGATAAAGATAATGAAATAGTAATTATTTTTATTGTGTAGGATAATACAGTTGTTAGAATATGTCGAGTTGTGAACTTAACTAAATCCAAATTAAAGTAGCTGTTACTTGATTTTTGGATCAACAATATGCTTGACCACATTATATGTGATTCATATTGGTGATTTGATGGTTGATATTGTAGTTGGAGTGAAGGTTAGTGGCTATTAGATTACATAAATAGTTCACTATTATAGTAATTGTGAGTCATTAATCATAGACGAGTTAAATTATTGCTATTCATTTTTGTTGGAAGGTTGAGGAGATTGTCATTGATACTGTTGTTGGCAACATAAGCATGAACTTATACATTGTTGTCATTGATGTCAACATTGTTGTTTGATGTCTACATTGAGGTACAGTTGGTTGGTGAAACATGAGTGAGCATTGAGATGGTAATCCAATATAGAGATGCAAATATTTTGTTTCAATACAAAAAAAATATGTTAAACATTTAACTAAGTCCAGAATATAGTTTTTAGTGTATAGAGCACTAGTTTTTTGGTTTGCATTGGTTCATCTTGGGGTGATCCCACAATAATGGGTTACACTTTTTGGCCAAACTTGACATTGAAATCAACATTTTTCACCAGATCTTCACTTTCTTACACCTATAGCACCTAAACCATTAAAAATTTGAAGATGATTCAAACTAGCGATTTGTGAGATTTTCTGTGTAGATTCTAATTATATTTTTTTTTTTAAATTTAAAAAATAAATTATGAATCCTTTTATGTATGTTACAACCCGATTGTATAGCTACTATTTTCATAGGGCAATTGATTGCAATGATTGAATCATGGAGATGAATAAAACATGTTGTTCCTTGTTATCAATATGAGTGTGCTTCCATTTAATGATTGTATCATTTAATGTTACTTCTATTGATGTTATCCTTGATGAATGTTGCATGCAAAGTTATTGAGTAATGTTTATTCTAACTTTTGAGATGTTTATATATACTGCTTATGTTGTGAACATATGACTTCTGAAAATGTGTGCCATTGGATGCAGGTATATGAACCATTCCTCCAAGTGGAGGGGAAGTATCACTCGGAAGAGGAGCTTGGTTGAGTAATCGGTAAAGTAAACCATCTAAGCATACACACACGTCACTTAGATTGAGTAAGCTGAGTCAGTTTGTGTTGGCTATACGTAAGTCATCTATAAGCTTGTATAATTACATTAGGAGTCTTGTCTACTTCTATATGCATTTATAAGTGATGTTTGTCTATGTATCTGTCTTGTGATATTACAATCAGTGTGATGGTAATGTTAATGAATATAAGTGAATAGGAAGTGCACATATATACATGTATATAGTATATGCACGTATCCATATGTATATACATATCGATACAAACGTATGTTGGCAAATGGATATAATCATATGAATACATCGATATGGTATACCTACATATACGTGCACATTGAGGAATATATACAAACATATATACATGTATATATGCACACAACCTATATTATGCGGATATTATTAATATTATATTATTATTGCCTAAAATTTTTACATATACATATCGGATATGCTGACTGGCTTATGATAAGCTTATAGTGGAATACATATATATATGTAAATTTATATTAATATTATATATATATATATATATTGTAAAATAATACACACACACACATATAT
>VDFB02086081.1:247725657-247764298 GCA_007258455.2 Sequoia sempervirens | reverse complement strand
AATTGCTTTCATGAGCGCTAGTTTCAAGGATAGTGAATCACGCTATTCTCAGATTGAGAAGAATGCGTATGCTGGCATTAGAGCTATCAAGAATTTTAGGTTCTATCTTTTGAATTCATATACAATGGTGTTTGTCACCGATCCAGTTGTTAAAAGTGTGCTAACTCAACAGGAGATGGGCACGAAAAGAGGAAACTGGATTGCAAAAGTTCAAGAGTATGATCTAGAAATCAAGCCGACTAAGCTCGTTTGTGGGCAAGGTCTTTGTCGATATTTGGCGGAAGATGGAGATAAAAAGCATCAGAGCAATGGTGGAATTGAACCTGAGCAAGAAATTGAAGAGGACCTTCCTCTGGTCCTATTTGTTGATTCTGTGGAAGAATGGTACACACCCTTGTGGTATTATTCAACTTATGGAGAATGTCCACGTCACATGGACAAATAGCAGAAGAGAACATTGAAGTTGAAAGCACAAAATTTTGTGCTTATTAATAACGTTCTGTACAAGCGTGGCCTTGACGAAACTTTCCTGTTATGCGTCGGAAGGGACCAGCAACAGAGGTTGTTGCAAGCTTTTCACAATCAAGCATGCAGAGGACACTTTTCATTGAGGGTCACTACATTCAAAATCCTGCGAGCACAATTTTATTGGCCAACTATGTTTCGCGACGCATATGATTGGGTGTACAAGTGTCAGCTATGTCAGCAATTTGTGGGCAAAGTCAGATTGGCATCTCTTCTACTCAGGCCAGTGATTATCGATGCTCCATTTCAGCAATGGGGTATAGATTTTGTAGGTCCTATTAACCCGAGTTCTAGTAAGGGGCATGTCTATGTCCTAACAGCAATAGATTATTTCACGAAATGGGTTGAAGCGGTTCCTACCAAACGAGCTACTTCCAAAGTTGTTTGTGACTTTCTGAAGGAGAACATCATTTCACGCTTCAGAGCTCACTTCCTCTTTTTTTTTTAATTAAAGAAATCCGTCTTATATTACTCTGCAAGACAAACGATTTCCATTAGTTGAGCATTAGGATTACAAGGAGAAACCCCTCTACATAGGCAAGGGAAGAAGGTGCCTGGCCTTGTGCCCCAATGGAAGAGAGTTCTGTAATGTCCCCTTCTCAGTAGCCACCTGGAGAGCGCTTTAGCCTTTAATTATTCCCGAAAGGCTAAAAGGAGAAATAAGGGAATAAATATTAAATTAATTATTTGTAAAGTTATCTCAATAAAATAATATCATAAAGATAGCTTTATATTTAATTAATTTAATAAAGTGACTAAAATAAAATGTTATATTATAAAGTCACTTAAAGAATAAAATATTATTATTTTTTAGAAGCTTCTTGGAGGTGATTGTGAATTCTTTATAAGGAGCTTATTGCAAGCCATTTGACATATCTTGAGTTCATCTATTTTCATGCCTGTGAGGTATAAGCTTGATTGTTTGCATTGCTCGAGGGTTTGAATACTCTAGAGTATCGGTTTCGGTTGTGCAATATCAACCCTAGCTAGATTGGAGAGGGAGATACTTCAGTCTTCCATTGGTGGCAAAATTTAATGGCCATTGGCCAAATTTTGGAGAGATCGATTGAAGATTATTTCCAGACCTTTTGGTTGTTCAATTGTGGATTGGAAAAGAAATCGACTTTGTAGATTCGAGCTTGAATTGCAGTCACAGAAGAAACGTTCGATTTTTATCATTTTATCATCGTAAAATCATGGCATCTCAAGATCTTCTTGGCGCGGCCTTTAGAGATCATTGGGGACAGTTGCAGTGTCAAATCTGGGTGTCACTACCAGCAGCAAATACAAGGGCGATTTTGAGAATAAAAGCATAGAAAAATTCAGTTTTGGTTGGAGTAAAGTAGCACCTCTACAGAATATAATTTGCTGTCAGCAAGGGCAAGGAGGACAATTTCAAGAAGCATTCGGTATATTATATGTTGCTGCATCATCTTCAGTCATGGCATCATTTCCAGGTGCTCTCATTTTTGTAAACATTGCATTCATTTAGTGGTTGGTCTGTTAGTAAAGTGAATCGCTCCCCAGCAGCAACTTTCATTTTGTAACATCTGCATTTTATGAAAAACAAGTCTGCATATAGATTGTTTTGATTAGGCTTGGAGTGGACTTAGTTTGCTGTCCAATTGCATATGGTATTGTAAATCAGTCATAGTTAAATTTGTCAAAAGTTGTAATCAGACTGGAGATCATCTATTTACAATATCATGTAGTTTGGGTTTGCATATCAACTGTTTGTCAAAATGCTAGTTTGCTGTTGTTGCACATTTACATAAAGTTCAGTCATCTATGTGCATTGGAAAAATACAAAAATACTTGCATTTCATCTCTGTAGACATTTAGCATTGATAGTTAAGTGTTTCAAACATCATTGCATCATTCAAAACAAGAACAAATCAAACAGAAAAACAATTACCAGTAGTTATCAGTTTGCAAGACAAGTGTTTATCAAAATTTCTAAGGCAGCAAAACAAAAATTTTGGGTCAGATTTGGCAAGGCACTTTATAGTGGTATCAGAGCTAGCATTCCTGCCAGCCTGTGAAACAGAATTGGGTTATGAACAAGGAGGTTCCAGATTACAATCCACTTGACTACCATTATAGAAGATTGAAAAAAGGTTTGAGTCCATTTGAGATCATGGAGGAGAGTAGCACTCAACATATGCTTAGTGACCTAGCTAGAGGCTAGCAACAAATGCTGAAGAAATGGCTAGAGGTCGACAAGAGATGATACAGACTCTCACCCAAATTTTGGGTAATAGAGACAATAAAGGAAATAATGGCAATAATGGACAGAATGGACATAACGGGGGTCATGATAACAATGCAAAAGCAAGTAACTCGGCTCAGAGTAATGCTAGGACAGCTAGTAGGGTGGCTCTGAGGCCTCTCATGACTCAATTCTTGGGAGAACAATCTGTTGGAAATTAGGAGCAGCAAGCACAAGGAGAAGGTTTCTCAAATTATTTGAGAGAGTATCGATCTTTGGGAGATGAATTTCATGCTGCCATGTCATTGACAGACTTTTGTACTATCAAGCTCAGGAATAGACCTAGAAACAACAATAGAGGATAGTAGAACTAGGATCTACAACGTAAGGTTGGGAAACTTTCAATCCCTTCCTTTGATGGGTCTAGTAAATGCACAACCAGAGCATGGGTACAAAAGTTGGATACTTATTTCCAGCTTAACTCTATGTTGGAGACCGAAGCCATCAATTACACTACTCTACATTTGGAAGGTGAAGCACATGAGTGGTGGTTCATGGGCTTGTCACATTGGGACATGCGAACTTTACTTCTTATTTGGAGTTCACATAGAAACTTATGGATAGATTTGATCAAAAGGATCTTGAGCTTCACTTCCGGGAGCTAGCACAACTTAAGCAAAATGGCTCAGTGGATGCATACATCTTGGAGTTTCAACGATTGGCAGTCATGGTGACAGATATATTGGAGCATAGGTTGGTCATGCTTTTCATTGAAAGTCTATCCAAACTAGTTCGTGGTTGGATTAAGGCTTTCAAGTCCAACACTCTACAGGATGTGATTACTCGAGCTAGAGATATGGAGCAGGCCACTCCCAACATTAAACCCCCTTTTAAACCCTTTGTTCCTCAAAAGAACAAGGGCAAGAAGCCTATCCAGAAGAAGGGAAACAAGAAGAATGATTAGGATGAAGAGTACTGCAGAGAATGCAGGAGAAAGGAGATATGCTACCATTGCAAGGAACATTGGGAGCCTGGTCATTGCTGCATGGGTAAATGCAAGGTTACTATATTGAGGTTGTTTCAGAGAGTGAGAGCAGTGATGATGAGCAGTCATAGGATGGTGATGACAACAACTCAGATGAGGAGCAGCCCCAGGAGAAGGGCAAGAGTAGCACCATTGCTACTCTATCTGGCACAACTAGATTCAACTCCTTCAGGGTCAGAGGAGTTTTGTAGGGTTAGCGCATCCCAGTGTTGATTGATAGTGGGGCCACCCACAACTTCATTGATGCAAACCTAGTGGCGAAGCAGGGGCTACCAACAAAGGACTTTGAGGGATTTAATGTGATGGTGGCAGATGGATATAATATGTCATGCACAAAAAGGGTTCCACAATTGCCTATCACCTTGGGAAATTATATAGTCACAGAGGATTTCTATGTAGTGGACTTGGGAGACACTAATGCTATCCTTGGGATTAAGTGGTTACATTCATTAGGGAAGTATTCATAGAACTTTCAGGCCATGGAGCTCAAGTTCAAGGCAACAGATGGGAAGAGAGTGGTGTTTAGAGGCATTGCTACTGGAGCACCAAAGGTGGTGTTAGCCAAAGCATGGAGAGCATCTTTCGTCATGGTGACATAGCATGGGCAACAAAGTGTTTGATCACAACTAAGGAGACTCCAGATTCAGGACAACCATATCACATTGACATTCATGAGCTTCTGGGTAAGCATGATAAGGTGTTTGGAGAAATAAATCTAGGGAGGCCACCTAATAGAGGATTTGAGCACACCTTTTGAGCTGGAGGAGGGGGGCAAACTAGTCATCACCACCCCCTATCATCATCCTAAGAAATTCAAGGATGAGATTGAGAAAACAATAAAGGAATTGCTTGAGATGGGACACATTCGACCGAGCTCTAATCCATTTGCTTCTTCTGTGGTCCTGGTAAAGAAGGATGGAACCATGCGAATGTGCATTGACTACCGAGCTCTCAATAAGAAAACCGTTAAGAACAGGTACCCGATACCCAGGATTGATGAGCTGTTGGATGAGCTTCATGGGGCAGTATACTTTTCTAAGATTGATCTTCGCTTAGGATACCATCAGATTAGAGTTAGAGAGCAGGACATACACAAGACGACATTCTGATGTCACTATGGGCACTATGAGTTCCTGGTCATGCCATTTGGTTTGACGAATGCACCTGCTACATTTCAGTCTTGCATGAATCACATCTTCAATAAGTAGTTGCGTAAGTTCCTCTTAGTATTCTTTGATGATTTACTCATACAGTAGGACCTGGGAGGATCACTTGAGACAACTTGATGTGGTCTTGACTATCATGGAGGAGCAGTCACTATATGCTAAGGCCTCAAAATGTGAGTTTTGCCTTAGAAAGATCTTATACTTGGGACATGTGATCAGTGCATAGGGAGTTCAAGTTCACCAGGAAAAGATATAGGAAATACTTGATTGGCCAACACCTAGGACATTTACAGAGCTGCGAGGGTTCTTTGGTTTGTGCAACTACTACAAGCGCTTTGTTAGAGGGTTTTCACAATTGGGAGCACATTTAACAAATCTCACAAAGAAGGGTGCATTCAGTTGGTTTGACGAGGCACATCGAGCTTTTGATAAGCTCAAGGAGGTGATGAGTAGTTGCCTAGTGTTAGCACTTCCAAACTTCACCCAACCTTTTGTACTTGAGTGTGATGTTTCGGGTGAAGGTATAGGAGCGGTCCTAATGCATAATCGACACCCTATAGCTTTTGAGAGCAGCAAGTTGAGGGGATTTGAGAAACTTTACTCCATATATGATAAGGAGATGCTTGCCATCATGCATGCTTTGGCGAAGTTTAGGCAGTATTTGGTTGGAGGAATGTTTGTAGTTAGGACCAACCACAATAGTCTCAGGTACTTCTTGGCGCAGAAAGATTTGAACGAGAGGCAGCAAAAATGGGTCAGCAAGATACAAGCTTATGATTTTGATATAGAGTATGTGATTTTGATATAGAGTATGTGAAAAGGAAGAAGAGGTATTTGGTGAGATGGAGAGGTTTGCCAGCAGAGGATGCCACGTGGGAAGATGAGCAGATTCTCCAACATCCCAGTTTGCAATTGCTTGGGGACAAGCAATTTCGGGAAGGGAGGACTATAATGTCCCCTTCTTAGTAGCCACCTGGAGAGCATTTTAGCCTTTAATTATTTCCGAAAGGCTAAAAGGAGAAATAAGGGAATAAATATTAAATTAATTATTTGTAAAGTTATCTCAATAAAATAATATCATAAAGATAGCTTTATATTTAATTAATTTAATAAAGTGACTAAAATAAAATGTTATATTATAAAGTCACTTAAAGAATAAAATATTATTATTTTCTAGAAGCTTCTTGGAGGTGATTGTGAATTCTTTATAAGGAGCTTATTGCAAGCCATTTGACATATCTTGAGTTCATCTATCTTCATGTTTGTGAGGTATAAGCTTGATTGCTTGCATTGCTCGAGGGTTTGAATACTCTAGAGTATCGGTTTCGGTTGTGCAATATCAACCCCTGCTGGATTGGAGAGGGAGATACTTCAGTCTTCCATTGGTGGCAAAATTTAATGGGCATTGGCCAAATTTTGGAGAAATCAATTGAAGATTATTTCCAGACCTTTTGGTTGTTCAATTGTGGATTGGAAAAGAAATCGACTTTGCAGATTCGAGCTTGAATTTCAGTCACAGAAGAAAGGTTCGATTTTTATCAATTTATCATCATAAAATTGTGGCATCTCAAGATCTTCTTGGCGTGGCCTTTAGAGATCATTGGGGATAGTTGCAGTGTCAAATTTGGGCGTCACTACCAGCAGCAAATACAGGGACGATTGTGAGAATAAAAGCATAGAAAAATTCAGTTTTGGTTGGAGTAAGGTCGCACCTCTACAAGAATATCATTCGCTGTCAGCAAGGGCAAGGAGGACGATTTCAAGAAGTATTCGATTTATTATATGTTGCTGCATCATCTTCAGTCATGGCATCATTTCCAGGTGCTCTCTTTTTTGTAAACATTGCATTCATTTAGTGGTTGGTCTGTTAGTAAAGTGAATCGCTACCCAGCAGCAACTTTCATATTCTAACATCTGCATTTTATGAAAAACAAGTCTGCATATAGATTGTTTTGATTAGGCTTGGAGTGGACTTAGTTTGCTGTCCAATTGCATATGGTATTGTAAATCAGTCATAGTTAAATTTGTCAAAAGTTGTAATCAGATTGGAGATTATCTATTTACAATATCATGGAGTTTGGGTTTGCATACCAACTGTTTGTCAAAATGCTAGTTTGCTGTAGTTGCACATTTACATGAAGTTCAGTCATCTATGTGCATTGGAAAAATACAAAAATACTTGCATTTCATCTCTATTGCATTTGTAGACATTTAGTATTGATAGTTAAGTGTTTCAAACATCATTGCATCATTCAAAACAAGAACAAATCAAACAGAAAAACAATTACCAGCAGTTATCAGTTTGCAAGACAAGTATTTGTCAAAATTCCTAAGGCAGCAAAACAGAAATTTTGGGTCAGACTTGGCAAGGCACTTTACAAGTTCACACCTTGCACATAAAGCCAAGTCTTGCTTAACTAGTCTCAGCTTCCCCAAATTGAGTGGGAAGGTATCTTCATGAAGAGTAGCTTTGCATCTTGTCCTTGAAAATAAATGAATGTCTACCAACTATATTATATGCCATATATTCTTGTAGCTGTCCCCGACTAGTGAAGAATCACTTAGAAGATTGAGCGCTTCCAGAAGATATGGTGAATGATCTCCTTTCTCCCCCACACAATGCAAAATGCATACACAGTATCCTTGCATTACTAGCCATTTCAACACTTCTTGTTTGAAGGATGTTCTTTCTTTCCAAATATCTTGACAAGTTCATTGCTATCTTACTTTAGGGTCCTTAATCCACTGCTGCATGTTCAATTGAGTAGCACTACCATTAGACCGTGTTACTTTATTATTCAGGTCATTTGTCTCATAGAAGCAGAGATTGTGAAAATATCACAATATTTCAGATTTTGGACACCATACTGATTTTTTTATTAAAAACTTGTGATCTTTTAAAAATCTTGTTGATCGCTATTTTGACCAAGATTATCCAATATTTCAGCAGCTCAGCTGACCCAATATTATGCGATATTTTCTGATATTTTCCCTTTTAAGGTTGTAAACTATGACTTTTTTGCTCATTTTGAATTTATGCTGCTCTGATACTTTCTGCAACAAAACAGATTCGTTTATAGGGTTTCCCAAGTGTGGCTTTCAGCATACATTGGAGGAATGTCAGCAAATTGGAGGACATTTTTGCTCTTTTGGACTTTCTTCTGCTCTTATTTTTTCTGCAACTAAACAGACTAGTTTGAAGAGTTTCCTGAGTGTGGTTTTTGGCATACATTAGACATTTTATGGGACTTTTTTGCTAAAAAGAACATAAATTATAGAGGATTTTTTCTTATAAATTCCTATTGATAAGGTGTAGATGTGTAATTCTGAAAAAAAATGTATCAAACAATTAGAAATTTCGTGTTGCACAGGACCATATCCACAAATAGCTCTGAAATTTGAGAAACTTATTGAATTCCCCTTCCATGGGACCATCGCCTTTAAAGATATCAGAAGTGAGACTCAGATTCCTCTTGCTTTGGTTATCTTCTTTTCTTGGACTGGTTGCTAGAATTCATGATCGCTACAACCAAACCAAGTTTAGCACCAAACCCCCTGAAAATAAGACACAGTTTAGCTAAGTCTTTGCATGGTCATTGCTGGAACTTAGGAATTTACAATTTTGTTGAATAAGATATGTAATGGATAAAAGAACAAGAATATGAAACCTATCAGAAGCACAGTGACATCAAAGTTCTGTTTTGAAAATCAGTGATAGCACCTCAATTTGCCAATTATCATGATCTTTTCTTTTGTCTAAAGTGATATATACCAAAAAAGGAACAATTCTTCTTAACTTTTTGTGATTTTATATTTTATACTTGAAATACTTTGGCCAAAAAATCCCAAAAGTATCCAAACATCTACAAAACCTCATTTTCACTTACAATAATCTTAAATCATTGTTACATGAACCCGTTTGCTAATTGCCCATCCCTTCCCAATTTGTATCTTTTAAACCCTTCTAATTTTTTTCACAATCACAATTTTGGTAACATTGTATGTAACAACTGCTGGAAAATAAATGAAACAAAAGCTCAATATGGACATGAGTTGGAGAAACCTCTGAATTGAAGAAAAGCAATAGACTACTAATATGAGAAGATCTAACAAAAATGTAAAGAGAAAAGCAGAAAATAAAAAAGTGGAAATACCAATAAAAAAGTAATCATATAGTAGATGCTATAATAGATATAAAGCTTACATTAGGATTGAGGAAAAAGGAGAGGTGAGGGAGAGAGGTAGGATGGAGGAAGGCTTTAGAGAGATTCCAGATCAAAAACAAAAAGATGTTATGTCCCCTTCTTAGAATTAAAGGAATTAATTGAGGACTTGTAGCCTATTCTTTATTTCCTATAGGCTAAGGGATGGAATAAGGGAAATAATACTATTTTAAGTGGGCCCAATCTCTTTTTTTTCAAAAGGACAATTTAAATATCATTGGAGGGCTTATAATATTTAAAAAGTATACGTAATTCAAAAAGTGTTTTTTTGTAAATTAAAAAGTATTTTTAAATACTTGGAGGGAAAATGTAAGTTCAAATAGAGGGCCCAAAAGGAAACTATAAAAGAAAGGAATTGCTTAAAAAAAATCATTTGAATTTTTTTTGCACTTTTCTTTCAAAATTGGAGTTTGAAGCATTCAAAGTTGAAACCCTTGGTGAGGGAGATCTTGATGTTGAAAACAAAATTTGGTTTACATATTTTGATTTAAGGAGGAAAACCATTTTATTCATTGGAGGTGATTCCATTTGGGGATCACATTTGTGCTGAATTGTTGAAGATTGTTGAGCATTTGTGAGATTTTTACATTTTCAGTCACATGTTGCTGATTTCTAACCTCTAAATGCTATTGTAAATAAAGTTGTTGATTTGTTCATTGTTGATTCCATTTGATTATATGACCATTGAATTTGGAAAACAACTATTGATTTTGACCAATAATCTTGGGACCTGGGTTGTCTTTGAAGTGAGGATTTCAAGTTTTGGTGAAGCCATTTTCTGTTTATATTTTTATCATTATTGTGAGATAAATGCATTCTATTTGGTGATCAAGGTCAGCAATCTTTAATATCTATGTGACTGTATTCTGAAATGATATTTAAAATTAGACACCTTTATCAGATACAGTGATTTTTCAGAATGAATGAATAAAAGTGTTGCCAAACTTTGGTATTTTGTGTTCGTTGAATTATATATTACTTGTGAATTATATTTGAGAAGTTGAGCAAATATTTCAAGTGATTCCAGACACAAAATTCTGAGAATTGGGACACATACAAATTGGCTGACGGAATGACTACCAAGTAAACAAATTGAAATTGTTATAAAATTTGGTGTCAAATTGGTCTGGAATCTTACGGTGGTATCAGAGCCTAACTCTTGCCAGCCTGGAGGGTTATGGACACTAGTGACAGGGCCAAATAGTATGATGAAAGAGAACAAAAAATAAAACAGTTCTAATTTCTTGAGCCATATCCAGAAGAGGATACATTCTCAGCTGCTTTAGTAGCAAGGCAGCCACACATAGTTACATAAGGAATTGAAACAATGGTGGGTTCAGGCAATGAGAGTCCTCGGGATAGGACTGAGAGGAGATTTGACCAGGATAGTGTACAAAACATACTGAGTGATCTAGCACAGGGACAACAGTAAACGATGCAACAATTTATGCGATCACAACAGCTGTTGATCACAACTATTGGTCAAATGTCACAAAATATGGATTCTCTCAGGGTGAATCAAAATACTACAGGGGAACGTAGTAATGTAGGGAATAACATTCTAAGGGGAGCCAATATAGGTGGTTTGGGTAGACCTTTCTAGCCCATATTCACACCAAGGGAGGATGAGGAAGCATCATAACATGAAAAAGAGAAGCCATTAGTTGATGAGGTAATGACAGTATATCATGAGTACCACACACTTCCTCATGAAATCAGATAGTAAATAACATTAAACCAATAGATGAACCAGTGGAAAGATAGGAAAAAACACAACAGGAACAAAGACCTTGAGGCCCACCTAGAGAGTGTTAGCATGCCTTGAGCAAATTGACTCTTCCTAATTTTGATAGTAATGGGAAAAGCACAACATGTGCTTGGATACACAAACTTGACATCTTTTTGACACTTAATCCCATGCCTAAAGAAGAGGCAATTAAGTTTGCAACCTTACATTTGGAGGGACCAGCATATGATTGTTGGCATCATGGTTTGGTGACAAAAAATCATGGATTGATTCAGTCCTATGATGAGTTCAGCAGCAAATTGATTGTTAGATTTGATCAGAAGGATGTAGAGATGTATTTACGTGAGTTGGCATTGATTAGACAGAATGGGGATGTTGATAGCTACATCAATGAGCTCCAAAAGGTTGCTGTTATGGTTCTTGACATGTGAGAAAAAAGAGTTGTAATGCTGTTCACAGAGGGTTTGAATGCTAATTTGAGAGATTTGGTGAAGGATTTCAAACCTAGTACACTATAGGATGCTATTCAGATGGCTCTTGATCTTGAAACTACACATCCTACAAATCAGCCCCAAAAAAAGAGTTTCAAGAATAACAAATCATTTAGGAGAACTTTCAATTAGTCTAAGTCTACACCACCTAAGTTGGACTTTGAGACAAGGAATGAGTTGTGTAGGAAGAAGTTATGTTTCTCCCGCAAGGAACCATGGGAACCTGGTCATAGTTTCCTTGGGAAAGGGAAAATACATTATATAGATGTCACTTCCAACATTGAGGAGGAGGTAATAGATACCAGTTCGGAGAGTGAACATGAGGAGCAGCAATTAGAGAATGATTATAGTGCTACAAGTGATGTGACACATGGTACTATTGCTATGTTATCAAGAGTCCCTAAGTATCATCCTTTCAGAGTGAGAGGAGTCTTGAAGGGATAGTGGGTTACATGTTGGAGAAACATTGGAATCATGGGGAAGAATTTGATTTATTATGATATAATATGTTCATTATTAATTAGTTTAATACTTGTAGATGGCATCATTTGAAAGTTTGGTAACTTTGGATGTCCTCTATGCTTCAAAATGTCTTATGAACTTTTTCCAAACTTAACATAGATTTCTCCATGGAAATCTTCATGCCCTAAATAGGAAAATTTCAATTCTCTGTGTTTTTGCAAGAAAATTGTAAGAGACCTGCTGTCGCTAACCCTTGAAACTGACGCTAAATGATGGTAGTTTGTTCGATTTTTATGATTTTGTAATTTCTTTGTGTTTTTGTTAGAATAATGCATAAATGACAAATGCATAAAATGCTGGAAATAAAGAAATGTAAAACAATTACAAATGCTGCAAGCATATATTTTTATTCATTTATTCTTCAAAGATTTTTACAGCCAAATGCATACTCGGAAACAATCTTCTGATCTTGAAAAGATGATGAAACCCTTATTCTGAATCCCTCCTATAAATCCGGTGAAGCACAATGTTGACTCCTGAATGAAGCCAGTCCACGAGGCAATCTTCAGCTGGTCTTTCACAACCTTATAATGCACAAACTTCGAAGCAGCTACGCTCTCCAAAAACACAAGTATAAAATGATCCAATGATACCTTCATTTCCTTTCGATGGCATTTATATACTTCTCCAAATAGGTCAATCGCTTCTAGAAGTCTCTTTTAAATCATTTAAAATAATATTTAATATTTGCCCTTCACTTTAATAAATGCTTCAATAAATGGGTGCTCATTAATTAATAATATTTAATGTACTTTAAGTGACCTTTTGAGAGTCATGACCCCATCGGACATAAAGTGAATTTAAAACCTTATAATTGCACTTTATAATTAATTATTAATAAAGTAATCACTTTGTTAATAATTAAATAACATAACTCCACAAATAATCATTATTTTTGAGTACCGTCTGAACTTGGGAGTTAACCATTGTATCCACTGTGCATCCAACTGCCTTAGTAAAAATAGTAAGGGTCCCTCTCTAACATCCACTGACTTACTATAAGTCCCTCAAAACTGAACCAAAGACCTTTGAATATCAATGCCTTAGAACATAAGAAGGATTTGGAGAGATGAACACTGACAACTGCCACCTGAAGAGCTCCATAACTCCCAAATTGAACCCTCTAATCCACCACACTAGCCTACGAGGGTCAACTGATAGGCTAATCCTTCGAACTCTGATGCTCGCGAAAATGGGGACATTACACAAATAGGCGGAGAATATCTTTCCTATGATGTTTCCATAAGAGTTAGGTAGAGTGATTGGTCTCTGGATCCTTGACTACAAGTATCAACACAATTTTCTTGAGGCAAAATTAAGTTAGAAGCCCTATGTAGATATTGGGATAGGAGCTCCACATGCAAGCTTTGATAAGGGCATACATTTCTTGTGTGATGGTATAGAGAAGGATGAGGATTTGCACCCAAATGATTGTGGCAAACCTAAATCTTTGTCCTCCTATCCTAGGAATATTGGTGACTAGTTTTAAAATTTGTCTAGAGCTTGCTCCTCTGGTAACATGGTCAGATCTATACCCATTTCTTCCAATCATGCAGCTATGTTTTCTCCTAATGTAAATGGAAGTGGGATAGTTTTTGCAAACATCCAACCTTCTACTCAATCCCTAGTTATAATAATGGACAATTTGGTGATTTAGCCAAAAAGTCATTTAATAAAACACACCTTGATTTTTAAATTTTTGAGATTATGGATGAAATTGTTGTCTTACATGCTTGGATCTCAATGAGTGGGAGAAACACCTGTAGGATGAATTTTTTATTTTTCCTTGTGCTCGTAGTTTTTTCATTCTAAAATTCGATTTTGTAAAGGATAAAGAGTTTGTTTCTGCAAGCTGGTCCTTGTGATTTTTAGGGGGATTTTCTCTGTATTAAGCCTTGGTTCCTACCTTTGATCCCTACATAGATTCCTTTTCTTTTGTGTTTTTTATGGGTAAGATTGCCTTACTTATTGCTACAATTTTGGGAAACCAACAGCCTTGAGGATTTTGGTAATGGACTTGGGAAATTTCATGATATGTCATATGTGACTTCTAAATATTCTTGTTCCACCTATGCTTGCATCTATTTAAGATGGATATTAGCAAAGGATTGCTTGTGGAAATTTCTTCATTGGCGGGGGATTGAAGATGGTGACAACTTGTAGACTATGGAAAAAATAATTTTAGGTGCAGGTATTACTTCTCTTCTAAACATCTCGCCTTCCATTGCCCCAAAGGGGTTTTGAAGGTGATGGCTTCTTTGCATGCTATTTATTTTATCGCTTGATGTGCAGGTGCTGAAACCCATCATCACATGATTGCTTCAAAAAAGAATGATGCTTAGAGTTGTTCTATAGACTCTTGAGGTTGCTTAAGCTTTTGATTTGGCTTTGGCACCTTCCACTCCTATGACTAAAGGGAACTCCTTAGAAGCATTGAATCACTCAAGTATAGTTTCAATTTTTGAGAAGATTTCATGTGGGCTAGAAACAAGCAAGCAATTTCTTGATTTTTCTGTTTCAAAATGCATTAAGGCCAAAAGAAGGGTATTTTTAAAAGATTCTAAAGGTGATGTCAAGCATCCAAGTATTTTGATGGAGGGCTTTGCTTTGTTGCCCATGGAGCAAAAATGGACCTAGGTGAAAAAGAAGAAAATATAACTTGTAAATGTGCAGATTTGATGACTCAAAGATACTCCATTTTGAAGTAATTTGTGTCTTGGTGGGATTTGTTCTTGCTGTTAAAAGCATGAGGGATAAAACTTTTTAAAATGATAGGATTGGTTAAGCCACACTTTAACATTGATTTTTTTGTGGCCTTGAGATGCCTAACCTAGGTTTAATTGAAAAAGAAGGTTTAATGCTTATAAATATTATTTAGTTTAAATAATAAATAATAAATATGTATAAAAATACTTGTTATATATATTATCTAAGTTATTGGTCTTGGTAGGGCTGCGGGTATGGGTACAAGTATCAGGTATGATGGTATGACAATGTTTTTCCCTTGGGTATGGGTATGGGTTCAGATATATATATAAACAATGATTCTCATAATTGTCAATAAATAAAATATTTAAATAGCTCATATTCATAATTTGCAAAAAATGAAAAATATTCATAAATTCATAATTCAATGATTTGTCAAATCAAAATGTCAATACTCAATGAAAATTACAATCAATATTTAATAGTCTTTATATTGCTCTTTATCAAAAGCATCAAAGTCAACTTTTAGTGCAGTTTCATTTGAACCACAATCAATTGGAGTGCCACTCACACTAGTTGTGCCATGTGCAGAAGCTACCTCATCTATACACTTCAGCAAGTTGTGCAACTGTAGTGTCTAAGGCGGCACACTCAAGACTTTGATCCTAATTCTTTGTTAGTATTCAGGTGTCTTTATGTAACAAGAGACGGAGGTTGTAGTGCACAAAGACCAAATCCCTAGCTTTTTTTGCACTCAAACAATTGCACTTAACTGAGTGGATGGAGTATGTACTTGAATTCCGCTTAGCTGAAGAACTCACAACCTATTGAATTTGCATATAAAGATTTAGTATATTATTTTATAAATACAAAACATAAGTTATAGAATTATATTATTATAATATATAGCATTATAGCATTGATCAAAAAAATGAGAAAATCAAAAATAAAAAGATACATACTTGAGAGAGAATTTTTATTGCAAGAGGCTGCAAGTAAATAGAGTCTTGGCCATGTATATACCACCATGCATGAGCATCTTTCTTGTACACATCTTGAAGAGCACAAACGCCATGATTCCTTGAAGATATGAAGTGGCAAAACTCATTGAAGATAACACTTTTGATATCTACATCTAGAAATATTCTTCTAAATACAATTTTGTAGCCAGCAGCAACCTCTTCATCCCTATATGGTGCCATCCTCCTCGACAAGGAAAGTATCTCTTGGTTGTAATACTTTGGGGACAAAGCAAATGCTAGGATATGTTTTAGTTAAAGAAATATTTCTATTAGTTATATTATACTTCTATTATTGTCGGAAAGATTAGTTTATCCTTGTGGGATGTAAGTGGTTGCTCTTGGTAGTTGCCGACGGTTGGAAGTTCTCAACAACTGTTGGCTATTTTATATACTACTATCGTACTTGAGAAAGCGAACCACATGTTATGAGCATTCTTTGAGCTGCAATTGTATAAGTGCATACAAATGAAATACGTTGTGACATCTTTATGCAATTACCGGTATGATTTTCTTATAGTTATTGGTGTTCATCTATCTTGTTTACTCACTTATATTCAAAGCATATTGAATTAGGAAGTAAACAGATGTAAGGGTGTGATCATCTTGTTCCAATAGTCAACGATGATCTTTTGCACACTAGGAAAATGTTTTTGTTGGGTCATGCTCCTTGGCTTCTATTATGGTTTTTATTTTTTCAACCATGGAGTCCATGCCATCATAAATTTCACCCAATCATGGGTGATCTGTATAAGCATACCTAGTCATACTAATGATGGGCTTAGTGAAACTCAAAACATATTCCACATGAGCTTACCACTCACCATCTAGGATTAGTGTTTTGACTTTTTGGGCTCTCTTAGTATTTGATTGCTTGCATGCATTGCAAAGATTGTTGATGACCATAACACTCAATGCATCTCTCATCTTCACAAGTCGGTTTAAGATGATTGTGTGTGATGGAAATTGAGTTTTTGCAACCTAACATGTCTAAAAATATGAATACAAATACAAATTAAAAATTAAAAAATATATTAAAAAATAAAATTTAAATTACCTTCAACAACTCCAACTTGGAGAAGGTCCTAAAGATGCCTTATGACAGATGATGATTAGTCACAAACATTTGAAACTCCTCAAGCTTCATGTAGATTTATTTGATCCACTCAATTTTTGTGCTAATCTTTTGTAGTATCAAATTGAGTGAGTTGGCCACACATAGTGTCAAAAAATGTGACCATATGTACCCTCCACTATAAAACTAGCTGCCTTACAATTTTTAGCATTGTCCATTATGACTTGCACAACATTTTTAAGGCTCACCATTTCAATGGATTCTATGAGGATATTTGCAAAGAAAATTGCATCCTTCATTTGCCCTTTACAATTTGCTACCTTCAAAAACATCGCCCCTTTAGGGGACACTGCAATGACATTGATCAATGGTCTATTTTTGCAAATTTTCCATCCATAAAAAATGATGGACACACTTGTTTTGGGCCATGTATCCTCGATTACTCTCAATGATGCCTCTACTGAAGATTTCTCCTTTGCCAATAAGGTAGTTCACACCTTTTCATACCCAAGAATAACATAATTAGAAGGTGCATTGGCAATGGCTATCACCATATCTCGCCGATATAGTGATCTAATGAGGTTGAAAGGAATTCCATTGCCATAAATGCAACAAGAAGTGCTCTCATCAGCAACCTCCCTCGCTTCATTCTTGAAGGCCTTTTCCAATGGGCCTCTTTTATGCGAAACATTCTCTTCTCTAGAAGATAGTGGCAATGGCATGGAAGGATGTAGGCCAGCTGGTTGCGATAAGTCACTAGGGGTTTTGTGCAATCTTTTCTTGTCAAGAGGATGTGTTCTTTCATTTGATCTATTGCTTACTATGTCAGCATCCTTTTGCTCTTTAATATAAGACATTATTTGATGCTTTGGCAACCCTTTTTTATTTGGCTCAAGACAAACTCTTATTCCCGTACAAGGAATAACATAGGAGTAAGCTTTCACTCAAGAGTATGAGATCTTATACTTAATTCCACATTGGCTACAATGCCAACAATAACTCCCACCATCAGGAAGTTGTTCAATTATTATTGTATGTCACCCTAGAGGTGATGATGCATCAAATTTAAATGAATTCTTTGCATTTAGTGCAATTGAACTAGAACTATTAGCCATTTTGTATGAACCTAAAACAAAAAAAATCTTACAAATTAACTGCCCTACAACTTATTTTTTTAAAAAAATTGACATTATAACCCCTTATTATGCATAAAAAGTTAAAAAAAAAATCAAAACTTCCCCTTGTTTTTTGGAAAATCTTTGAAAAATTATTCAAAACTTGAAAAAAATGAAAGATTCACTTACCTTTGATGGTTAAATCTTCTTTGTGCAGCTATTTCTCCCTTGTTGGTGCAGATTTAACTCTCTTGTAACTCTCACCTTTGAAAAAAACAAACCAACTTTGAGAACCCAACAATGGCAGCTTGGAGGAGAAAAATACAGTTTTGGTCTTTTGTATTTGTCAAATGAGTTGAATAAAGTGCTATTCCCTTACTTTAGGGCGAGCAAATGCTTTTAGGTTAGTTTTTAAAAAAATGCTTTTTAAAATGTTTTTTTCTTTTTTAACTTTTGGTGGCCCAATGGTTGTAGGTTCCCCGTCATGTCCCCGAAATTGTAACACCAAAATACGAAGTATTGGGATACTAAATCAATATCAAAAATATAAATATAAAGGAATGCAATGTAAAAATTATAATTATGATTAACACCGATAATATTATAATTATAATAGTCAAATATAAAATATAAAAATTAACAATATAAGATTATTATAATTATAACAATATAACATTATGGATATTAAATGTATATATCAAAATAAGAAAACATTGATAGAAAACACAAAACATAAAATAATATTATCATGGCTGTCACATTATAAATACTAGACATTATTATTATGATCCATAATAATAATAAATACATTCTAGCAAGAAACAATTAATATAAAATATACTGCCAGTAGCAGCCGACTATTCTTTACTAAAGAAGCTTAAATAAATTAATCAAATCACACATGTTAAAGATGACTAAAAGTGCTAAGATTTTCTGCCTATAATTAGGATTTGAAAAAACAACGATTATTCTGCTGGGAGACTCGCCCAGACTTCTTGCCAAGTATACCTAGTTTTGACACACTTTCAGGGTGAAAATCCTCTTCAATATTTAGAAAGACAGAATTGCCTACATATTTTCTAAAACACAAATGGATAAAAATGTTTCTTTGTATTCTAAAGCTATTATATGTTCTAATGTGCTCTTACAGATTCAGGTTTAGGCAAATAAATTTGCACTTGAGGTGGCTCACCTGCAGGTGCTTTTGGATCACTGGGGTAATGCCTCGTGTACTGTTGCTCGGATGCCCGCTTCGCCCACCTCCTCTCGCGGTCGGTCGCCCTCTTGAGGTCGGCAGCGGAGTGCCTCTGCTCGCCCCTGCTCTCAGCATCCTCTTCGGCGTGGTTCTCTCCCTCCTCGGTGGACTCACTCTCCTCCTCCGCGGGCTGGCCAGGGGTGGCCCTCTGGAGGAGCTGCGGGGAGTGGCGGTGGCGGTTCTGGGTGGCCCTCTAATGACACTCTTGCTTCCGGCTCTGGTTGGCCAGACTCTGGTAAAAGTTTTCCGTAGCTTGCGCTTGCAATCTCTCCCTGACACGAGAATTAAGATAAAGAGAAGGAAAAAGATGCTGATGATGGTTGGGGTCCTCCTCCTGGCATCACTCCAGACCCTGCTAATGTATGGGGGAAGCACTTGGATGATAGAGACCCTCCTGGCTTTGCTGGCACTGCTCTGGCCGTGTGATGGCCTTTTTATTTTATAATTGTTATGATTATGGACATCTGGGCTTGGCCCGTGTGAATCTGGTTTTTTGATTTTCTGGGCTTTGCCCATATGATTCTCGGGGTGTGCCTTCTTACCACCCACCTTTTTTTGTGAATATGTAACTTTATATTTATATTAATATAGATAGCTGCCTATTCATCAAAAAAAAAAACAACAGCGATTAGTATTAGTCATACAACATAGTAGGGGATGGTTTATGAAAAGACACGGTTGAAAGGAGGTATCCCTTTGGCAAGGGATTTGTAGTGATGTCTTCCTTCATAAAGGTATAAGTAAAATAAGAAATAGGAGGAAGGCATCGAATGAAAGGAAGGAATATACGGTGGTAAAATGGTGTAATGTCCCCAATTTCGCGAGCATCAGAGTTCGGTGGATTTAGCCTATTCCTGGCCCTCACAGGCTAATATGTTTGGTAAGGGGGTCTTGGTGGCAGTTGGACAAGGTTGGTGATAGCACTTCTCGTCAGTTCAGTTTCGGTTTCTGGGTCCAAGCTTTTGAGATAATTATTTAGCTCAGTTTGGAGTACTTACTATTTATAGTAAGTCACCTTGCAGGGTTACTATTTTTAGACTGGCACTTGGTCACATGGGGAACTGACAGAGTTAACTCCTGCTTCAGACGGCTCATTAAACGAACAATTATTCGAGGAGTTATTTATTTTTAAAGTGACTAAGGAATTATTTAAATATTTAAATGTTATTATAATAATAAAGTCGCTTTAATTTTATAAAGTGACTCAAATAAAACATTATATCTTAAAGTCACTAAAACAAAAGTAAAGTGTGAAATATATCTTTATCCCACATTGGTTGGAAAAGTGTGTGAGCCCTCCCAGGAAAGATATAAAAGGATCTATAGGGCTCATATATGGATATGCTTGGTATATGCTTGGTTATTACTTTCTCTTGGAGAATTCAGGGAAGCTTTGGCTTTCAACAGGTTTGAGGACAAAATCCCTTGAGCTTGAAGGCAGTGGACAGAAACCCATTGTCTGTTGGAGATATCATTCAGGTGTCTCACTTTGTGCTTCAGATTCATACTTCTGGTTATCCAATCCGACTGTAAGTTCTGTGACTACGATTGGATATTTTCTGTTGTTATTCTACTGAAGATTTGAAGGTTTTGAAGGCAATAAACATTATTTAATTTTAGATCTTATTTCTAAACTGCAATTATATGATTTACACTGAAATATGTTGCAATTTATGGGATATATAGAAAATATGGTTGCATGCAAATTATTTGTTAAATTTTCTGTGGTAAATTTGGGAAAAATTGGGCCAAACATCCATAGGAGATGTTTTAGTGGTATCCGAGCGGTTTCCTGCCATCTTGTGGAAAATTAATTTTTATGAGCAAAAAAGAAAATTCTCAGAAGGTAGGGTTTTGAGAATTCAAAAAAAATAAAAATTCAAAGGTATTCATTGTTTGGTGGAATATATTTCTTGATCCACATATTAGGGATTTGAATATTTCAGTTGGGGTTCTATTGTGAAATTTAATATTAAAGGGAACTGTTGTGACCATTTCACACATCGCCCCATTGCAAATGGGGACCCCCATTTTCGCTTTTTGCCTCGATGTTGCAACTGCTTATCATTTGTCTTTTTACAATGAGGTCATCATTTTGAGGGTTTCAAGTCAGTTTGCCGAGAGTCATCTGAGCCAAGTCAAGAATCCATGCTTGAATCAGCGCGTAAACGTCACCATCGTGCTTAGAGGGCCTGGGAGACGAGATCGACTGTCGTTTCAGTCAAATCCGACACTTCCAAATTTTTAGGGTTTCTCACCCCGGGCCCCCTATTTTTTAGGACCTACTTTTTTGGCACTTTTGGGCAATTCTGGGATCCCTATTTTTTAGGGTCTATTTTTAGAAAGTTTCTATTTTTGGAAAGTTTCTATTTTTAGAAGGGTCCCGAGTTCTGAAAACGCACTCAGAAGTTCGAAAAACTCAATAGATCTCTCAGAAAATCGAAATGAAAAAATTGAAAAATTTCGAAAAATCTGGAAAAAACAAGTAAAAAAGCGTGAAAAATCAGACCAAGAACACTCGAAATCTGGAAAATCAGTCAAAACCAGTTCAAGATCAATCAGATCTGAAGATGAAATCATGAGGATAAGCTCTTAAAATGGTGAAATCTGTGAAAAATGTGCTTAAGTCTGAGGATCGCCATGGAAGAATGATGAAGGAAGGTGTAAGAAATGTCAGGAAGTTTATGGAATTCACCCAGCAACAAGGAAGAACATCCTTGGACCTTCCAAAGTCCGCCCAGCACTTAGGAAGCATGTCCATGCATCTCGAAGGAACATCCTTGGATCTTCCAAAGTCCGCCCAGCATATAGCAAGCAACATCCTTGCATCTCATGAAGTCCGCCAAGTTCAAAGGAAGGATGTCCAAAAAGTTCCAAAGTCCGCCCTTGATATCCTAGGATCCTTTGAAGTCCGCCATGCATGAAGGGAGGAAGTGCTGAAAGGTTCCAAAGTCTGCCATGCACTAAGAGGGAAGTCCTTGACACTTCCAAAGTCCGCCCAAGGATATCCTAGAAGTCTCTAAAGTCCGCCAGCCTTAAGGATCCTTGTCCAAACATCACCTAAAGTCCGCCATCTGCTTAAAAGAGAGATGCAAGAGGGTTATGAAGTCCACCCTTGAAAGATTTGACTTGGCTGAAGACTATCCATGAAAATTTTGAAATTTTGCCTAAGTGTAAAAGCCTTAAAAGGTGGGAATTCGAAATTTTGACTAAGTATTGTAGGATTTCCAAAGGGGATAAAATGTTGAGATAAATGCTAAAGTGTTGAGGAAATCCGCCCTAGAAAAGAGGGACGTCCAAAAATGTTCATCCTAAAGACTTACAAAGTCCGCCATATACTTGGAGGAGGTTAGCAAGGTATCAAAGACATCCATGATCCTCGTCCAAAATGTCAAGGAAGTCCGCCTAAGATGATAAGATTTTTGGCTAAGTGTTAATGCCAAGTCTAAGAAGAGGTTCGAATATTTGCCTAAGTACAGAGGCTAAAAGGATGGAAAGATGAGAATTTTGACCAAGTATTGAGACACTTTCGAGAGGTCAAATGCCAAGTTTGAAAGGACATGTGCTAAAGAGGATTGGGACGTGGCAAGAAATAAAACGAAGTGTGCCTAACACGATGAGGAAAAAGAGACAAAATTTGCCTAAGTATGGAAAATGTTAAAAATTGCCAACTTCGACCGAAGAAAAATGCGCAAGGCAAAGAGAAAGGAAGGATCGTCCTTGGCCGGAAGGAAGGAGAATATGTCAGACATCAAGGAAATCCGCCCAACGAAGACATCCAGACAAGGATTTTGCCTATAAAAATTCGACTGAGCAAGAGAAAATTTGACTTTGGCAGAACAAAATAGGCTCAGTGCTATTAAAAATGTCGCCATGGCAGAAGAAAATAGGGATCTGGCATAACATTAATTGACGGAATGGCTTAAATTTTGGTTTGGCTAGACGAAATTAAGGACAAAATTGGAAAATACACTCTTAGCCAAGAAAAATGGAAGGAAAATCGAAATAGCCATGGGTCCAAAACGAACGGGTTGGAATAAATTAAAATATTTTTAATATTTTAATAATTATTTTCAACTACTCGGAAATTTAAATGCCTTGGACAAAATCGAATTCGCCAGACGATGTTTTGGAGGAAAATAATTTGTGCCGGCCAGAGATAAAATCCGATGGGCAAAATTAAATTCACCGTGACTTCAGGAGAGAGAGTGGTAAAAATTCAGGAGAGAGAAAATCTGAATTTGTTTATTTTATTTCTTGCAGGTGGATGACGACGCGAGGCGAGTCTTCAAAGAAGAAGCAAAGGCATGGAATGGAGGCAAGTCTGCTTCAAGCCAGATAGAGTGAAGGAAAAGGATGGCACAAGCACGAGAAAGTCTGACTTTGCCCAAGCTCAGCATGTCCAAACCTTTTCCGACTTTGCTTGGAGAAGGTATGTCCAGACATCCATAAGATCCGCCAAGTACAATGGCAAACATGATGCAAAGTCCGACCTAGACCAAGAAAAGAAATGTCAAAGTGTTGAGAAGGTTCGCCAAGCATAAAGAAAAGATGGCAAAACCACTAGCAAATCCGACTTTGCTCAACTGAGAAATGGCACAAGCATGATAAAGTTCGACTTCTCCCTAGAAATGTTTGTCCAAAGTGGCTTGAAGTCTGACTTAGGCCGAGAGAGAAAACGTCCAAGCTCATATGAAGTCCGCCCAAGGAGAGGACGAGAAAATTGGCTAGAAGAATTCACTAAGTGTTGGACGGAAAACAGGAAGGGTGAAGAGGAAAATAAAGAGGAAGTGAATAAAATTCTTGTCCAGGGATGGAATTTGTCCTACATAGCACAAGCCAGATTCAGAATTGAAGGCAAATCCACAGGCAAAGTTCGTTCGAGCATGGTGTTGAATGATCCAGATGATGTTACAAAATGAACCTGAATAGCCAAAATTTGGCTAAGTCTAGGAAATACTTCACAGAGGAAATTCCAATTTCCTCCATTGTGGCGAAAGCACAAAGGCATTCTTCTCCAAATTCTAGACACTTGAAAGGAATCCAAGATCAAAGTTAGGAAGGAACAAGCACAACGGACAGAGTTATCGGCAGGGAAAATATTCTAAGGCAAGCACGTGAAGAAAAATGAAGCAACCAAGGAAGACATCCAGCATGCTGAGGTGGCGCCTCGTCATCTTCCAACCAATCAAATTGTTCCAAATCAACATGCAACAACTTTCTATTTTATTGTTGATTTATATTTAGCAAAAGGGACAAGTGTCCTCAAATGAAATTTTCTCATTGGTCGAAAGTGACAAACCCTAATTAGGGTTTTATTTTGTAATCTCGGCCGTTGATTTGAAATCAATCTTGGCCATTGAATTGTAATTGGGGAGCCTATAAATTGAGCTCGCCCCCTCATTTGTAAGGTGTGGAGACAGATTATGTATATTGTCGCATTGAGACTATTTTGAATGATAAAAGCTCTTGAGCATGATTTGCCTTGAATCACTTCTTATTGTTGAATAGTAAGCGAGGTTACATATTGCCTTCCGCCATAGATTAGAGTTAAAGTTAGATTAAGTAGAATTTGCTTTGAAAAGTTGTTAAATTGAATGAGAGATTGATCGTATTGATTCAATGGTGAAGTGTAGCTCATACTTTTTTCGAATGGATGATTTGCATTCGATTTGTAAAGTTAGCCTGAGCTCTTAAACGTGGAAGCTTAACTTCAACCTCATTCGAGGTGTGAAAATTATTCTCACAAACCCCTTGAAGATTGCACCCATTTTGCGTATGTTGTCCTGCAGGAGGCGAAACAAAATGTGGTTTATTTCCCTTCACCGAGTCCTTACTGTCTCTTGAGTTCTTAGGCTTAGACTAGACTCTCCTAAACCCTATTCTTTTTGCCATTTTTTTTGAGATCCACAATTGAAAGTCCTAATTGAGAACCTACAAAGATAAATTTCCTAAGTCCCTACTTGTGCAGACTTTCTACGTAAGTCCCCTTGTTTATTACCAGCATTATCACAACGACCATTGAGCTTATCCACACGTCGAGACCCGACTAAAGAAACCTTGGAATCGCCTATGCGGTGGTTTTCAAGAGAGGATAGAGTGTCTTTGGACATTTTTATTCTGATGTTTGGTGGATGATAAAACACTCATCAATGGAACTTGCTGAATAAAGACGAGTTTAGTATTGAGTTTGATTTATTTGCTAAAAAAATCGCAGCTCAACTTTTCAGTCAGGGAAAAGACAAACAAATGATTCGATTGGTAAAAACCTTTAGGTGGAAATACTTAAGCTAAGCCTGGGTGGAATAAGGGGGATTGAATTCATCAAGTTTGATTTTATTTTGAAAATTCAGCTGCTGGAATAGAACAAATCCAGGATAAGACAAAGGTTGAATATTAAAGACAAAAAAAATCTATGCACATAAAAGTCAAGAATAGATATTTGCCTGAGAAAATAAATATGGGAAAGATATTGTAGTAAAGGAAGCGACGAACTTCAGGCAAATCTGAACAAGACAGATTATTTTGAGAGAAAGATAAATCAAAAAGGCGTCAGACATAAGGCCGCATAAGTAAAAGAGGAGGAAATACCATTGATTTGAAGAATTCGCAGCCGCTAGCATATTCAAAGTGTGGTCCGATTGTGAAGCCGTCTCTATCAAAGGTGGATTTATGAAGTGGTTGAGACCAACAAAATCTCGATTTTAATATTCTGGAGATATCGATACTGCTCCTACATGAAGTTATCGGGCCTCTTCAAGAACTATTGGGAGCAACTTTGAGACGATAAAGACAAGAAATAGAAGAAAAACTCCACCGTTGGAAGCAATCAGGAGAAATTGATTAGAGAGTTGCTTGCGTCAGACGATAGGGAGAAAGGCAAATTAATCAACGAATATCTTTGGAAGGAGATTGCTGTCTATAGGGAGCACGTGTCAGCCCATTTCATTGTTTAATTTGCCTCATCATCAAACAAAAGACAAGAGCATATTAAGGGAGAAATCGTGGAAGCTTGGTGAGCTGGGTGACACTTGAGAAGACAGAAAAAGGCACTTCAATATAAGCATGACTCATCCTTGGTGTTATCGAGTCCTGCTTGGTAGATTATATGGAATCGATATGACATTCTTCACTCAACCACGATATTTGGGGAGACACTAAAGTCAAATTTAGAGAGTCAATAATATATTGAAGAATAAACCTGCTGCTAAAGACAGAGCATTGACACCTCCCCATAAGACAGTGACAGTATAAAGCATTGAATCTGGGGAGTGATGACTTATGTGGAAACTCACGGGCAAAGACAAAGCCATCAAAGTATCAAAAATTATCTGAAGGAAAGGACAAATAAGCTGAGAGGACGTGGGAGCTGTAGAAGCCGCTGCTAGGAGAATACAGATGAAGAAACTCTACTCCCGGGTTTTATTTCATTTGCATTCATAGTATTGTCAAATCTGGAACTGCATATTCAGAGTTTGCATTGCTGTCATCCAGCTACAGAGTTAATTGATTGGGAGACTATCCAGGTTCCATGTTTTGAATACATTCTATTGTAGTTGCAAATTGTTATTCTTAGATGTCGTTGTTTATAAACTGCATTAAAAAATCAGTGGCTAGTCTGATTGTGTTTATTAAACATAGTCGACTGCATCAACATATAAGTCTGTCTTAAGCAACCTCTGCAATATTGTAAATTGAAAAAATCTGTAGTCATTATCATATAGTTGTATGTTCATTGATGCTTATATTGAGATTCCTTGGCATTATTGGATTAGCATTTTATGCATCATTTCCTCATTCCAAATCAGAGAAACAAACAAAAAATCACTTACCTACAGTTAAATAGTTTATCAACAAACTATTTGACGAAATTTCTCAAGCTTCAAAAGGTTAAATTTAGTTCAAATTTGCAAGGTATCTCTCAGTGGGTCTAGTAAATAAAATGAAGACAATGGCAAAATTGAAAAGTGACTTTTTCTCAAAAGAATTCAATGATACATTCAATGGTAAACAACTAAGGGACTTGCAGAAAGAAAAGGATGTAGGGAATTGGCTCTATGTGATTGGATTAGAATTGAAGTCCATGAAATTTACCAATAATGTTCTCTCTAAGTTGGAGGAAATAGACACATATTTGTCCAAGGTAGATTAGGCAGATTGGATGCTTCTAAATTGGGCTTTCCAGCCCTCAATGCTCGCTTTGGTCCAACACAGGTTGATGGAATATCCTTGTGAAAATGTGAGACTTGCAGTTTCTTCTTGTCTCAGTGAGATCATAAGGATAACAACTCCTATAGCACCCTATAATGATGGCATAATAAAGAAGGTTCTACAGCTGATTGTGGAGAGTATATATGGGTCACATGATGTCAAAGCCCCTACTTTTAGTAAAAAGGCTAAGATTTTAGAAATCATGGCAAAAATCAGACCATTTATCTTTATGTTGGATCGCAAGTGTGATAAATTGATTCTACAAATGTTTCAATGCTTTTTAACTGAAATTAGGAAGCATCATTAAGGCAATGTGAGGGCTTGTATGCAAACTATTATGTCCTTAATCCTAGATGAGGATGATGATATCTGCAAACGGTTGCAATCAGACTTGTTAGCCATTTGGAGGAAGGAGCAGTGTGTTTCACCCGGAGCTTATGCTTTCTCAAAAGGTTTGGTTGAGCAGAAAATTGGGAGGTTCAAGGAACAGATGACAACTGCAGAGCTAATATCTTTGGGTATACAGGTCCCAGGATCACCAAAAAAGAGCAAGAACCAAATGAGGCGAGAGGAGATTTGTTTCACTTGCCTGGAACATTGGTCACTTGATCACATATGTGAAGTTAATAAGGAAAAGGAACTATTGCAGCCAAGTAGTGTTGAAAACATACAAACAAATGAAGCTACAAAAATTGAAGAGGATGGCCTAACCCAAGAAGTGAGCCTGTTAGTTTCCCTAGAGATCTCCAAAGAAGTGCATGAATCTTCGTGTGATGAGGAATTGCTTAAAGAAGATAACACAGCAGCAGCCTTAGCCATGCATTCAGATAAATCCTACAAAGATTATGAGACATCTACAAAGGAATGCAAGAGTCTCTTGGTGGGCGATTTGGAGATTATGCTTGATAAAGCATATGCAAATATGAATTCTATAAGTGCTCCGTTGGCTGATCTCATGGCTGTGCCACCGTTCATGCTTGAAGATTTCAAAGCAACCAATGAGAAAGAAGATGGGCCCTGGGTACAAGAACAAGAAAGGAAAGAAGAATCATTTGATTTTGATTTGCAACCTACAAGTATTCGTGAGGAATGCGAAAATCAATCGTCTTTAGGGAGTGACTCACATGAGGCTTCACCATCTTTGCAAGAAGATTCACAAGAGGATTCTATGGGAGAGATGAACTTGACTTCCTTTGATGTTGAGTATGAGATTGTTATGGGTAATGATGGTATGGATTCTTTGGGTAATCACAATGCATCTACGAGTGTGATAGTTGATTCCAATGATGACACCAATCCTACACATGAAGAAAAATTAGAACAAAAGCTTTTGATGTGGGAAGATTTACAAGATCATTTGGCGGTGAAGGATGATAAAATTGTTCAAGCTTTGACACGGTTGGATTCTACAACATCTTTTGAGACATCCTATGAGGTACATAGCAGCAATGCCTTAGATGTTGATGTGTGCGCTGATGATAGCACACATGATGTTGCTGATCATGAGGTGAGTGATGTTGACTCAACCTCATACTATAGTGCGGATTTGGGTGGAGAGCATGAGGTGGATTAGGAGTGTGAGGTGATCTACAATCCATTGTTCGAGACAGATACTACTTGGTCATATGATAATCCGCTCTTCGAGTTAGATGCTGATCACTCTCTTGACCCCAGTTCTGAGATGAGCATTGATTGTGGCGTTTGGGATCCTTCCAGTGCATCGGGATTTCAGATAGGGCCCATAGAGGAGTTTACTGAGGTGTGCATGGTGAGGAGTGCTCATAACTTCTCTTCTAGTCAACATACAAAAGATTTGTTGATGCGTCGATATGGATTGGCTTAGGACTTATACCATCCACTGTGGGATGGGGAGTTGCCATCTTCAGAAGATGGGACCAGAGGCTGCAAGTACCCGCCTCTGTTGTTTATAGGAGATGATTTGCAGGGACAACAGTCAGTTATCCATCATGCTGATATATACCTGACAGGAGTTGCTTCTTCTATGTCACAGAGATTTCATACGGATACTTGGTTACAGGGTGACTATGATGTTAATAGGCATGATGGCTTGGTTAGCTATCACATCCATAAGGGTTTAGTAGAGGACAAAGAGAGATTTGGTATAACAGATGCTTCTGGATGTTCTTATCTCCGCATGACAGATGGATGTGAGTTCAAATTGTTTTGGGATCCAGGTGGTGACAGTTTTGGCACCGAGCATTGGATGGGCCCCATTGGGTTACTTCACCACTTTCAACATGGTGAAGTTGGAGACAGTAGAGCGCAGTGGAAGTCTGAGGATGTCAGATACGACAAACTTCCAATCTGGGTTTAGGATCTAGGGATAGCTTGCGCAATTATGTTTATGTTGGTGCTATAGGAGTCAGATAGGGATGCGTGGGACATTTCACAATTCTTTTTGTGGTCCTTCCGAGGAGTTGGGTTTCTTGGCAGTAGAGATTGCTTGGGGACAAGCAATTTCAGGGAGGGCGGACTGTAATGTCCCCAATTTCGCGAGCATCAGAGTTCGGTGGATTTAGCCTATTCCTGGCCCTCGTAGGCTAATATGTTTGGTAAGGGGGTCATGGTGGCAGTTGGACAAGGTTGGTGATAGCACTTCCCGTCAGTTCAGTTTCGGTTTCCGGGTCCAGGCTTTTGAGATAATTATTTAGCTTAGTTTGGAGTACTTACTATTTAAAGTAAGTCACCTTGCAGGGTTACTATTTTTAGACTGACACTTGGTCACATGGGGAATTGATAGAGTTAACTCCTGCTTTAGACGGCTCATTAAACGGACAATTATTCGAGGAGTTATTTATTTTTAAAGTGACTAAAGAATTATTTAAATATTTAAATGTTATTATAATGATAAAGTCGCTTTAATTTTATAAAGTGACTCAAATAAAACATTATATCTTAAAGTCACCAAAACAAAAGTAAAGTGGGAAATATATCTTTATTCCACATTGGCTGGAAAAGTTTGTGAGCCCTCCCAGGAAAGATATAAAAGGATCTACAGGGCTCATTTATGGATATGCTTGTTTATTACTTTCTCTTGGAGAATTCAGGGAAGCTTTGGCTTTTAGCAGGTTTGAGGACGAAATCCCTTGAGCTTGAAGGCAGTGGACAAAAACCCATTGTCTGTTGGAGATATCATTTAGGTGTCTCACTTTGTGCTTCAAATTCATACTTCTGGTTATCCAATCCGACTGTAAGTTCTGTGACTACGATTGGATTTTTTTTGTTATTGTTGATGTTATCATACAGCGTCGGTTGTCACTTCCAGCCGATCTCCTTTACACTATTGGATAAATTAAATAATAGCCGATGGCTATTTAATTTATAGATAGCGATTTATTATGAAAAGGCACACCTATTGTATTAAATGATAATTATTAAGAGGCTCGAATTAATGAAGAGATGTAATTCTTGATGAGGCTGACCTCATGCTCATTGGACGCGATTTCTGAAGGGATACATTCCCTCATTGTGGACGCGATTTAATGAAGGGACGCATTCTTCTATGAAGGCCGACTTGTCTTGAAGAGTCACGACCTATCCATTCATCTTGTATATATGTTTGATGCCTTTCATTGTTTCATATCATTCATATCCATTCATTTTGTTCATCTAAAGTTCAAATATACAAGTGCGAGTTCATGATCAAGTGCAGATCGATATTGTAGAAGGCTGAGTTATTATCATTAGTGAATTGCATCACTGTGTTGCTGTGCTTGCATCAGATTGTGGTGCTTACTCTTGGCCTTAATATCGACCTCTATTGTAAAGGAGATATTCTTTGTGATTCAATATATAAGTGATATATTGTTGCTGGGTTTTTCTCCCTCAAGTGGAGGGTTTTCCTAGGGTATCTGCTGTGTTATTGTGTTGATTTTGAATTAATTTTCTATACCTTTCATTTGATCATAAAAACTAACATGGTATCAGAGCCAGGTTTGAAGAAGATCTTGATATGATTTAGTCTTGCCTTGATACTCTTTATTCTCTTTCTCATCTTTGATCACTTCTATCTCTTCATCAAGATGGTGAACGGTCTCAAGATCGAGGACAGACTTGAGGGAGCAACAAATTTCACATCTTGGAGATTCATAATTATGCTCACCTTGGAGGAAAATGAATTGGCTGAGTTCGTGGAGAGCAAAGTCCCTGAGCCTACGAATGAGGAAGAGAAGGTTCAGTGGAAGAAGAAAGATACTAAGGCGAAGAAGATGTTAGTTGATTCCATGAAGGATCATATTGTTCCAATCATATCCAAGCTGAAGACGGCAAGAGAGATGCTTAAAACCTTGGAGGAGATGTATGAGATCAACAATACAAGCCGTGCACTTGCATTAAAGCAACAACTTCATCATGTTAAGATGGCGAAAGGAGAATCTGTCATCGCCTACTTCATGAAGATTGCCGAGTTGAGAGATCAACTCTCTACTATTGGTCATATTGTTGATGACAAGGATTTGACCATGTTGGCTCTCAATGGTCTTCCTTCATCTTGGGAGTCTTACATTCAAGGAATCAGTGCGAGATCGAAACTTCCCAAGTTTGATCGTTTGAGGGCAGATTGCATTCAAGAAGAGTCTAGGTTGGCTGCGAGAGGTATTGGTCAAAGCTCTACTAATGAAGACATTCATGTTCTTGCCACTCAATCTTCGAAGAAGAAAGGGAAAGATGGAAAGAAAGGATATTTCAAGAGGAACAGAGATAGAGGATTTGATGGTGCTCCTGCATTCAAGAAGAAGAGGGATCTCCCCTGAGTCTAATGTTTTAGATGTGACAAGTATGGTCACTATGCAAAGGATTGTCCAACCAGGCCTAAGCAGCAGGCTTCCATTGCAGATGTTGATGAGATCTCTCCGCAGAAGGATTCAAGTGAATACCTATTAATCTATTCAGCCCTGTCAAGCAATGTCCCTACCAACACCAACACTTGGTTGATTGATAGTGGTGCCTCTCGCCACATCACCGGATTTAGGGAGCATCTAATTGATTTGGTGGAGAGATTCTAGTGAACAAGTCATTATTGGAGATGATGCTAGTTATTCTGTGAAAGGAGTTGGGACCTCCTCTCTTCACTTGGATTTCGACATTTCCTTGCAGTTGAGTGATGTGCTATTTGTTCTAGGCATCAAGCGAAACCTTGTTTCCATTTCAGCGTTGGAAGACAAGGGGTACCAAGTTGCATTTTCAAAAGGCAAAGTTCTTGTGTGGACAAATAACTCAAATTTCAAGACTGCTCGGGTGATTGGAGTTAGACATGAGAGCCTCTACAGACTATGCACTTGTCCACTTCAGGCTGTATTGCATGATTCTTCAAGTTTGTGTGAACTTTGGCATCGAAGATTGGCTCACCTTCACTTTTGAGCTCTACCTATCATGGAAAGTATGGTTACGGGCCTTCCAAAACTCAATCAGGAGCATGAAGGTACTTGCAGAGGCTGCGCTTTGGGTAAGAATACAAAAGGTCCATTTCATAGTAGAGAAAGTAGATCCAAATGTATTCTAGATCTTATTCATTCTGATTTATGTGGTCCAATGTTTGTTGCTTCTTCGAGTGGTTTCTTGTATTTCATTATTTTTATTGATGACTACTCTAGAAAGACTTGGATTTATTTCTTGAAATCTAAAGAATCTGAGTAGGTATTAGAGAGGTTCAAAGAATTCAAAGCTCAGGTAGAGAATTTTTCCGGGAAGAGGATCAAAATCTTGAGATCTGACAACGGAGGAGAATACACTTCCGACAGCTTTCGTAATTTTTGTATTGAAGCAGGGATTAAGAGGGAGTTCTGTGTCCCTTATAATCCTCAACAGAACGGTATTTCTGAAAGGAAGAATAGATCTATTGTGGAAGCAGCCAAAGCCATGATTCATGACCAAGATCTGCAAACCTTCCTTTGGGCTGAAGCATCTAGAACAACTGTTTATGTTCAAAATAGAAGCCCTCACCGAATCTTGGAGAACATGACTCCCGAAGAAGCATTCACAGGGCTGAAGCCAGAAGTAAGTCACTTGAGGATCTTTGGATGTCTAGTGTATGTTCATGTACTGAAGGACAAGAGGACAAAGTTGGAACCTTCTGGCAAGAAGGGGATATTTGTAGGTTATAGTGAGACATCAAAAGCCTACAAAATCTACATTCCGGGTCAGAAGTTGATTGAGATTAGTAGAGATGTCACATTTGAAGATGTTGCATTCAAAAGATCCAAGGGCACTCATATGGAGATCAATAATGAAGAGTCTCCTTAGGATATGGAAGTTGACCATGATCCTGAGATTCAGAGGGAGGCTCCAAAACCTGAAGAAGATGATGATCCAGTTGAGCCCTTGGAACCTATTGATGGGCCTACAAATATTGTGATTGGAAGAAAAAGACCTCTTTGGGCCAAGCAAACAATGCAGGAGGTAGAAAGGTTTGCAGCTCCGAGAGGAACTTTCAGAGAAAGTAAGAGACCTCATAAGTTTTCCAGTTATGTAGCATTGATGAGTCAGATTATTGAGTTCGAGCTTTCCAGTGTTGAGGAAGCTTCTAGTCAATAGGTTTGGAGAGATGCTATGTCTGAAGAGTATCGGTCCATTCTCAAGAATGATGTTTGGGACATCATACTTGTTGTGACCTAATTCACACATCGCCCCATTGCAAATGGGGACCCTCCTTGGTTTGCCTGTTGGGTTTTGCCTTGAGCTTTATTTTCAGGGTTCTTTTTGCTTTGGGTTTTTCGAGATAGGGTTTTTAAGTCATCATCCAGAGCCAAGTTGTGATTTTGAGTCAGAATCAATGCCTAAACACCTCAGATGGACTCAGAAGGCCCGAAGGACGAAGATTGACTGTCATTTCATCCAATTCTGACATCTCCTACTTTTTGAGGATTCACCCTCTGGACCCCCTATTTTTTAGGGACTTCATTTTTGGCATTTTTGGTCCATGTCGGACTTACTATTTTTTAGGGGCTATTTTTAGAAAGTTACTATTTTTGGAAAAGTTGCTATTTTTGGCAGGGATTTCTATCTTTAGAAAGTGCCCGGATTTCAAAAAACCACTCAGAAGTTCCAAAAAACCAATGGAAAATCACAGAAAATTGATTGAAAATCTGGAAAAAATTCATGGTGAAATCTGATTAAGCTTGAAAAATTTGAAAAAATCAATGAAAAAGCACCAAAAATCAGACTTCCAGATCAAAAATCAATGAAAAATCTTGAAAAAATCAATCAAAAATAACAAAAATCAGTAGAAAATCTGGAAAAGTCAATGAAAAATCAGAAAATATGGTGCAATCAGCATGAAATTTGTGGTGAAAAGGTGGAAAACGCCTAAGTATGGAGAATTGGTTTCATGAAGACATGGAAAAGAGGCTGAAAGTCCGCCCAACTTGAGAAAGAGTATGGAAAGAGCTGGTGAATGTCCGCCCTGCAGCCTTGATAGCAATTGGAAAGACCTTGTCAAGTCCGCCCAGCTGCAAAAGGTAAATAGAAGAAGTCCTTCAAAGTCTGCCCAACTTGGAATGGAAATTGGAAGAAGTCTTGGAAAGTCCGCCCACCTTAAAAGAGCTCGGGATAAAGTCTTCAAAGTCCGTCGAAGTCAAGGTAGATGTGGCAAACAAGGTTCAAAGTCCGCCCAACTTCATGGAAAATGAAATGGCAAAAGGTTAAGAAAGTCCGCCCTCTCCTTGGCATAAAATCTTCAAAGTCCGCCCAACTTGAAGAGGTAAATGGCAAGACCACAAGAAAGTCCTCCTAGCTTGATAAAGCATTTGGAAAATACTTGATGAAGTCCGCCTAGCTTGATAAAGTGTTTGGAAAGTCGTCTATGAAGTCCGCCATGTAGGAAAGAGCTTGGCAAGTAGTTTAAGAAGTCCGCCAACCTTAGAAAAGCATATGGAAAAGAGTGAAGAAAGTCCGCCCAACACTTTAGCTCATGTGGAAAATGCTTTAAGAAGTCCGCCATAATTAAAAGTCAATTGGAAAACTCCCTAGAAAGTCTGCCAACCTTGGAGATAGAAGGGAAAGACATTAAGAAAGTTCGCCTAGAGAGAGGTAGATAAATGAAGATGAAGAAGGAAGTTTGCCATTCCTAGAAGGCTATGGAAAAATGAATAACAAGAAGGCAATCACCTTAGAAGTTCGCCATTCCTATGAAGGCTATAAAAGATAAATTGAAGAAGCCTTGAAAGTGCGCCATGACACTTGAATGGAAAATAAATGGAATAAGTCTAAGAAAGTTCGCCATGAGAAGAGAGAGAGTATGGCAAATCAATGAGAAGTCCGATTTCAAGAGATGGAAATAGAGAATTCAATGTAAAATATGCCCATGCCAAGATGAAAATGGCAAAGAAGGTATGAAATTCGCCTTGAAATGAAGAATTCAACACAAAATTCACCTTGACATCAAGAGAGAGAGTGTTAAAAATTTGACATGAAGTTAGACTCCAGGAGAGAGAAAATAAAAATCTTCATACAACATTGAATTGATGAATAAATTTCGCCATGGCTAAATTGGAAAAGCTAAAATAAAGAGAAAATCAAATAATTAGCCATGGGGTGAATTAAATATTTTTTAATTTTGGAGAAAATTGAAAGTTTGGAAAATAAAATTAAAAAATTCATGAAAATCCTTTATTATTTTCCAAAGCTTATCCTGAAGAGTCTGAACTCAAGAAAAGAGAAATAAATTTGGAAACTTACTTTGCTTGAGAGTTTGAACTCAAGAAGAAAGAAATAAGTTTGGAAACTTGCTTTGCTGAATAAGAGAACTCAAGAGAAGAAAAATGAAATTGCTAAAACAAATCAATTGCTCAACCTTAAAAGGCAATTCAACAAGTCATTTTCACCATATCTTTCAGCAAGTTTAATTTTTCTTGAGAAGCAATTCATAAGAGAAGTCATTTTCAGGAGAGAATTTGGAATTGAAGAGCGAAATTTCTGAACGAATGGCTTGATTTTCGAAAGTAAAGTCAGAATTCTTCACAGCTGAATTGCCATCAAAAGTGTAAAATTTTCGAGAATTCAGAATGGAGATTAAATGAATTCATTATTACTTCTGATTTTTTTGCACTCTTGCAAAATTTATTCAGCCCTTTTATTTTTTCAGCTTACTCTTTGAAATCTGATTTTGAACAAGCTGAAAATTAATATTTTCAGGAGAGAGGAATTCCAAATTAAATTATTTAAATTAATCTACATTTTCTTTCCTGCAGGTGGATGACTACACAAGGCGAATCTTCAAAGAAGAAACAAATGAAGTTTGCGAGTAAAGCACCGCAGCTGGAATCCAAAGTCAATTCAAAATGGAAGAATATCAAAGATACTGACATGGTACATGTAGATTTTGAAGAATTCAGAAAAAGAATGATGGGACTGAATGGACTCATGCCTACAGCCATAGCTCGTCGGATGGTACGAAATGGAATTGTTCAGGCAGCTAGATTTCCTCCGGCTGTTGAGTGCTCTGAATTAATGGTGGAATGGACATTATAATCCAGAAGAAGGGCAAATTGTTGCTCTTGACGGGAGAGTCTTAGCACATCTTGGAGAGCGCCCCATTCAGGAAGCCTTTGGCATCCCTAGTCACCACAAGTCTTCATATAAAACCAAGGAAGACACAAGGAGAATTTTTGAAGAAAGAAGTGAGCAATGCACAGCTAATTTTAACAAGTCATGGTTGCTGAAACCAAGGCCAATTAAGAAGATGCCAAAGACTTTGTGCCAGATAGATTTTAAGGAGGATTATGGTGATATAATTTTGCTACTAAATAGAATAATGGGCAGCCCCCAAGGTGCATTGTTTCAAACGTGGATGTATTTCTTCATAGATGAAATTGTTTCTGGAGTTAAAATGTTCAATTGGGCAAGAATGATTAGCAATAACATCCACGAACAGCTAGTCAATTTAGAGAGCACCAAGTCCTTCCACATGAGCTCATATGTTGTTTACATGTTGGCAAGAGGTTATAGATATGCTAGATTGATATGCCGAGGTCCGATAGGTAATGGAGAAAATGAGCTTAAAGTATATAATTGCTACCCTCAACTGCAGTTGTCAGAAAAGACACATTTTAGAAGAGCTCACGATGCATTTCTCATGTATATAACAAGCATACTGCAAGGAGGAGCACATCAGAGATTATCTCATGAATCCAAAAGCCTCATCAGCAAATATGGATACTGGTATATCTAGTTTCCTAGATTCACATACATCCGGATCCAAGGTTTTATCGGACGTCCATTCAGACTTCCAATTTTTCCCACTAACAGAATGGTATTGCTGGAGGTTCTCAGACAATTGGAAACATATCAGAACTTCCAAAGAGCAAAGGGTAAGGCGGCAGTCACATTCCCATTTTTCATTGGCAATATGGAAGAATCATGCCCATCAGCCCAAGTAGCAGAAAGTGTTAGACTGGAAATAGAAAGGTATCCCTTCAATTCATATCAGTCCCGGGATAATTTCGATCCTCATCACCATATAGGATCCATAGAAGGAAGGAAATATAAGCATAGAGTCGAGCTAGAAGATTATTGGGCAAACGCTATTGATGAGTTCGAAGTCAGAAAGAGAATGTGGTCTCGACTACCAGTTAGCTTGATAAGGACAACCAAGCTTTTCAGGATACCTGATCAAATTGAAGATGATGGTGAGTTCACTCAGCCAGGGTTTGATGAAAGTAGACCTTTGCTTCCTATAAGATGGTCTGAGCCAGAGCTTGCAAACTTGGACACCTTCATGAGGCCTGTTATCCAATACTCTCAGTGGTGGGTAGATCAACAAGTTTAGGATTTGCGGCGGAATAATGTAGAGTTGACATATGATTTGATGGGCAGGGCATAATCTTATTCCTCGAACGCTGGAGCATCCCAAGGAAGTGGGCTAGTTGAAAACGTTAGTTCAAGGAAAAGGAAGTCCAAGGACAAGGCTGTAGTTGAAGAGCCTATTCATAAGAAGCAGAAGGTTAAGCCGCCCCACTCAGCTGCATCTGCAAATATTAATGACATAGCAGATATTGATGAATCTTTAGTAGATATAAGAATTCCTTCTCCCCTTCCCATCCAGCTAGAAGAAGATCAACTGCCATCTCCTACGGAAACTGAGATTCTCCAATCAGATGATGAAGTTAATATTGTGGATGGCGAATTCCAAGAGGGAATGATTTCCGCCCTCAAGGGAATTTAGGGTGCTCCTTGTGTACAGGAAATCCAAGAAGAAGAAGTTGTAGAGCAGCCTACCATTCCAGATTGGCTGAAGGAAAGTTTTAAAACAGTTGAAGAAGATGACATGCCAAAAGAAGATGACATGGCCAATTTCTTGGCTAGACTAGACACAGTC